>JAKOOJ010000021.1:3992500-4592500 GCA_022577455.1 Arizona elegans | reverse complement strand
GCCCAGGTATTTCAGTAAGACATTTATATCTACTGTTATTTAACTTTGCCCTTTGTCTGGAGACTAGCAAAATGCAAAAATAGAAAACATAAATTAGGATGCAGCCAATTCCAACTCTGTGAACATATGCTCTAATACTCATTTCAGATTGTATATGCAAAACTACCAGCACATCTTGGCTTTGGAATTTGCAATCAAAGAAATTAATGAGAATTCCAGGATTTTGCCTAACATCACCCTCGGTATCCATATTTCCAATAGCTATGCCCTGGCAAGATGGATCTATCTGGCTTCCATGGAACTTCTCTCTACAAAGGAAAGGTTCATCCCAAACTACAAGTGTGATTTCAAGGACAATGTAATATCTGTGATTGCAGGACATAATGGTTACATTGGTCAGTTCATGTCAAATATTCTGAGCATTTACAAGATCCCACAGGTAAGAGCTATCCCAGAAAGAAAAAAAAAATCAAGTCCTTCCAACAATCTATTTATACGAACATTTGTGGCTTTTGCATACGAAATAGAAATAAAAATGATGTAATAAATTTATCTGAGAATTTGCTCCATCTAAGTGTAATGAAATGTAGATCTAGCCCAAATGTAATATACAGATATTCCTTTTTTTATGTGAGAACACATGGATATAAAATGGAGCATATCATTTTATAGTGCAGCATAGGTCATCTTGAATTTCTCATTCTACTTAAAAGTTAATTTCGTGAAGGAATATATTTATTCACAAAAATGTAAAACAGGTTCAGATTTTTAGTTGGCCGAATATAATGTTAGCTTCTAGTTTACATACCCAACTAATATACAGTATGTGAAATATAAGGGTGACAATGAGTTTGATTTTGTTTAATTTCTATTCCAAAATTTTATCTAGATTATGAATGTGGTTACTCTCAGAAATCTTCAAAATAAAGGAAGATTAAAGTAAGATTAAACCTCTGGTCCCAGTGACTGACCCAGATTGGATCACAAGTTTTAAGTATAACATAATGCAACGGTACATTTGCATCCTTAAGTTCATACGTTTCTGAAGCTTTAAAATGGTACTGTGTTAAAAGAAAAAGAATCCATTTACATAAAAATTATATCAGCATGTGCAAATTCTGCTGTTCTTTCAAAAAACTATATTAATATTTGTATCAATACACTTCCTTAACAATAGATACAAGTACTTTGAATTGGAAATTTATCCTCCAGTTTCTTCATTTTTCTTAGCTCATATATGGTTCAGCTACAGAGATGGATGACAATATGCAAGCTGCTTTTTTCCATCAATTATTTCCCAATGAAGATCTTCAAATTATGGGGATCATCCAGTTGTTGCTTCACTTTCAGTGGAAATGGATTGGCCTCATTATACAAAATCCTGAAAGAGGAAAGAGTTTTATACAGAATAGGCTTGATATGTTTTCTACGAAAGGCATCTGTTTTGACTTCATAAAAGAAATACCAAAGGAACCCGTTACCAATGACATTGAGGTTCATCTTACTGGTTATTTTACGATATACGAGGTTATTATGAGAAGTACTGCCAATGTTGTGATCATATATTGTGAGAATGAGGACATGACTGTCTTGAGAATGTTGCCATACGTTTCAGAATATGTGGACATGCCAATGAAGAGAAAAGATAAAGTTTGGGTCATGCCAGCACAGATGGAATTCACATCAATCCCCTTTCAAAGATACAGGAGCCTGGATTTCATCCATGGTGCACTATCGTTGGTCGTTTCCTCAAAGGAAATGATAGGGTTTAAGAAATTTATTCAGGTGAGAAAGTCTTCTTCAGAAGAAGAGGACAGTTTGACAAGAGTGTTTTGGGAACATGCGTTTGAATGTTCTTTCCCAAATGCTGGGTTAGGTGAGGACAGTGACAATCAATGCACTGGTGAGGAGTCACTGGAGACCCTTCCCAAATGTCTATTTGAAACTAGTATAAGTGGGCAAAGTTACAGCATTTACAATGCTGTCTATACAGTGGCCCATGCTCTGCATGCCATGCTTTCACCTAAACGCAGAAAAAGAGGAAATGCTTGGGAACTCAGGACTCTCAATCAACAATCATGGCAGGTAAAAAATGAAATGTATATAAATATCCCTTTATATAAATGACTATTGTATAACTGTGTTCAGTTAGTATTGTAGAGTTGTATAGCTAATGAGATCAAAGTGATATGTCAGAAATTCAAAGGGGAGTAGCTTTTGCCTTAGTTTTAGAAGGAAGACCAGGGCAGTGTGGGATAAATCATTTCCCAATGAATGGGACTATTTTTTTTTTTTTTAAAGAATAGAAGAGAATTCTTTATTGGCAAAATGTGGTTGGACACACAAGGAATTTGTCTTAGGTGTATATGCTCTCAGTGTACATAAGGAGAATAAAATACTTTCATCAAGAATAAAAATGATAACCTGCTCAGGGCGAGGTTATCTTCGAGACTGCCTTCTACTGCATAGCTCCCAGCGACTGGTAAGATCCCACAGAGTTGGTGTCCTCCGGGTCCCATCAGCTAAACAATGCCAGCTGGTGGGCCCACAGGGGAGGGCCTTCTCTGTGGCTGCCCCAGCTCTCTGGAACCAGTTACCTCCTGAGATCCGGACCATCCCCACCCTATTGGCCTTCTGAAAAGTGGTGAAGACTTGGCTTTTCCGGCAGGCCTGGAGCCGTTGATCTCGCTGTTGCGATCTGGTGAGATCCGGCCATGAATGGTGTGAATGGGTTTTAATTGTTTTTAATGTTTTAATTTTTAATGTTTTTATATATGGTTTTTAAATGCATTGTAAGCCACCTTGAGTCTTCAGAGAAAGGCGGCATACAAGTTGAACAAATAAATAAATAAATAAAGATACAGCACTTAGTGATAGTCAAGGTTATTATCAAATTGTACTAGGAAACAAATAAAAACAATATATATTGAAAGATACAAGCAACATGGTTATAGTAATAAGTGGGAAGAGATAGATACTAGTAAGGAAGAGAAGAATAATAGTAATACAGTCTTAGTAAAATATTTCACAGTGTTGTGGGAATTAGTTGTTAAGCAGAGCGATGGTATTCAGAGAAAAACTGTCCTACTTGTTCTGGTGTTCAGTGCCCTTAAAAGACAAACTGAGACATAAGAAATGTTTCCTTGTAGCCCACAGTGGTTTGTGATAGTTCTATCAAAACATTCCCCTATCCCCTTGCATAGGTTTTTGGAGATTCAAGATGTTGTAGGATGTAGGCCAGTCATATATATATATATATATATATATATATATATATATATATATATATAAATAAATAAATAAATAAATAAATAAATAAATAAATAAATAAATAAATAAATATCTATACCGCCCTTCTCCCGAAGGACTCAGGGCGGTGTACAGCCTATTAAAAGCACAGAGACAGACATCGGTTAAAAATAATTTAAATTATTAAATAATTTTGGCTCAGATTTAAAACCCCCAAAATTTAAAACATCCAATTTAAAAATCATTACATTGATAGCCCGGCCTGGCGGAACAGCAGGGTCTTGAGGGCACAGCGAAATACACGGAGGTTGGAGATCTTACGCATTTCCGGGGGCAGTTCATTCCACAGGGCAGGGGCTCCCACAGAGAAGGCCCTCCCCCAGGTGTCGCCAGCCGACATAACTTGGCTCATGGCACCCTGAGGAGACCCTCTCTGTGGGAGCGAACAGGCCAGTGGGAGGCTATTGGTGGCAGAAGTCGGTCTCGAAGGTACCCGGGTCCTATGCCATGGAGCACTTTAAAGGTGGTAACCAACACCTTGAATCGCACCCGGAAGACCACTGGGAGGCAGTGCAGCTCGCACAGGAGAGGTGTCACATGGGCACCATGGGTTGCGCCCATAACCACCCATGCGGCTGCATTCTGGACCAGCTGGAGCCTCCGAGTACTCTTCAAGGGGAACCCCATGTAGAGAGCATTACAATAATCCAGCCGGGAGGTGACAAGGGCATGAGTGACTGTGCAGAAGGCATCTCGGTCCAGAAAGGGCTGCAACTGGTGAATCAGGCGAGCCTGATAAAAAGCCCCCCTGGCCACAGTCGTCATATGCTCTTCTAAAGACAGCCATGCATCCAGGAGGACATCCAGATTGCGAGCCCTCTCTGTGGGGGGCAGGAATTCACCTCCAATAGTCAGCGATGGCACCAGCTGACTATATCGGGATGCCGGAAGCCACAGCCACAGCCACTTGGTCTTGGAAGGGTTGAGTCTGAGCCTATTTCTCCCCATCCAGACCCACAAGGCCTCCAGGCAGTGAGACATCACATCAAGGGCATTGTTGGGGTGGTCTGGGGTGGAGATCTACAGCTGAGTGTCATCAGCGTACTGATGGACTCTCACCCCAAAACCACAGATGATCTCACCCAGCGGCTTCATATAAATGTTGAACAGAAGGGGTGAGAGGACCGACCCTTGCAGCACTCCCCATGCGAGGCGCCTCGAGGTCGACCTCTGCCCCCCTGCCAACACAAACTGCGAACAGTCAGAGAGGAAGGAGGAAAACCACCGCAGGACAGTGCCCCCTATTCCTAACCCCCTCAACCATTGCAGCATGATACCATGGTCGATGGTATCAAAAGCCACTGAGAGATCTAATAGGACCAGGACAGAGGAGCAACTTTGTCCTGAGCCCCGACCATATAAATGGTCAGCTAGTGTTTTGGAGTTGTATAGCTAATAAGAGCATTCTGAAGCTGAACTAACTCATAAGCGATATGTCAGAACTTCAAATAATAATTCCAGATAACACTAAACACACGGTGCACCAATGCACAATTAGAAGGAGGCAATGTCAAATGTTAATTCAAGAGAAGTTTTAGAAGGAGTGTGGGGTAAATCAGTTTCCAAGTGAATGGGACTGTTTAATAAGATATAAGGAATCCCACAGTAGTTTGTGATCGTTCTATCAAAACATTCCCCTAGGAACCTCTGAATCTTATGATGCAAATGTTTCTTCTATCTATGACCATGGTTTTCTTTAAATATCAGAAGGGATGGCCGTAACCTGAGATCTATTATGTAATTATTTATGAATAGTTATGCATGCATCATTTTGCTTTTTTGAAATCTAAAAATATCAGTTCTCTGCGGGAGTTCCCTCCAGTAGTTTCTGGATGGAATTTCTCCATCGTACACTGTTAACAATAAATCCTGCACTGTTCCTTGATTATTTGCTTTGGGTTCTTTATTTTGATTCTACAGTGAGGAGAAGAGTATGAAATGCATAAAAAAAGAGAGAAAGGATAGCATTGTTATTGTTGCTGCTGCTGCTGCTGTTATTAGTCGCAAAGTCGTGTCTGACCCATCGCGACCCCATGGACAATGTTCCTCCAGGCCTCCCTGTCCTCTACCATCTCCAGAGTTCATTTAAACTCATGCCAACTGCTTCAGTGACTCCATCCAGCCACCTCATCCTCTGTCGTCCCCTTCTTCTTTTACCCTCAATAATTCCCAGCATTAGACTCTTCAGTCTTGTCATCTCTTGTTTGACAACATTCAGCTTCACTTGATTCATTGATCTTACATTCCAATGGAGGTTCCAGTGGAGTATATAAGTATATATATGGAGTATATAAGGATAGCATTAAGTATTGATTAATAGGCAGATTGCAAGAAGAAGGAAGAATGTTGTTTGTTCTTCCTTCTTCTTAGTCCATGCAGACATCCACAGCATTTTTAGTACAGCAATTCCAGTACAATAGACTAGAACCCAGAATTTCACAAATGGTTATATTAACACTTTTGCTTCAGCTGGTATAGATGATAATATTTGTTCCTGCATGATGAGAATGTAAAGAAATTCTAAAAATAATGTCAAGCAGTGCAGGGATGCCATTGAGACAAGATGCAAAAATAAGACGGAGTGTTAATGGAAATGAAATGATGATTCATTCCTGGAAAAATGGGATTTTTTAAAGTCATAGGTTTATTTGTCAAGCATATATAAGATAACAGGTAAAAGTATAAACATAATTTGAATACATGAAAAGAGTAAGTAAAAAGGAATATTAGGACAGAGAAGGTAGGCATGCTGGTGCTCTTATGCATGCCCCATATAGATCTCTTAGAAATGGGGTGATGCCAACAGTAGACAGTTTAAGGTTAAAGTTTTGGGGGTTTGGGGAAGAAACTACAGAGTCAGGTAGTGAATTCCAGGCATTGACCACTCTGTTACTGAAGTCATATTTTCTGCAATTGAATTTGGAACTGTTTACCTTGAGTTTGTATTTATTATTTGCTCATGTATTGTTGTGGTTGAAGCTGAAGTAGTCATTGACAGGAAGGACATTGTGGCAAATAATTTTATGTACTATGCTTAGGTCAGACTGAAGTCGGCGTAGTTCTAAATTGTCTAAGCCCAAAATGTGGAGTCTAGTGGCATAAGGTATTTTATTGCGGTTAGAGGAATGGAGGACTCTTCTTGTAAAATATCTCTGGACTCTATCAATTGTATTTATGTCCGATATGCAGTGTGGGTTCCAGACAGATAAGCTGTATTAAGAATTGGTCTAGCAAATGTTTTGTATGCTCTAGTTAGTAGTACAACATTACCAGAGAAGAAGCTATGCAAGATTAGGTTAACAACTCTTAATGCCTTTTTGGCAATGTTGTTACAGTGGACTCAGGCACTTAGATCTTTAGAAATGAGTATTCCAAGGTCCTTGACAGAGTGAGGGTCATCTACAAGGTCATGTCCATCTAATTTGTATTTTATGTTTTGATTTTTTTTTTATTTTTTTTTTGCCAATGTGCAAGACAGAACATTTGTTGGTTGAAATTTGAAGTTACCACTTGTTAGACCAATCTGACACATAGTCAAGGTCTTTTTGAAGGATAGTTGCTTTGTCGGTGGTGTTAAACACTTCTGCTAGAGGGAAAGTTTACTAGGCTTTCAGGTTTCTGTTGTCATACCCTACAACAATAAAAATAGATTTTTGTACTATGTTTGCTGATTGGTGTGCCTCAAAAGGATCGCATATAGCTTATGAAAGTTCCTTCCTTTATTCTTGCTCCTTATTTCCAATTGTTAAAACTTTCTCTCAATTATTTCCATTCAGTTCCATTGGTATCTGAGAACTGTTTCATTTAACAACAGTGCTGGAGAAATGGTTTCCTTTGACGAAAGAGGAGAACTAGCAACTGGATTTGATGTTATCAACTGGGTCACATTCCCCAACCAATCATTTCATCGAATCAAAATTGGAAATATAGCTCCAGTGGCTCCCCCTGAAAGTGTTCTTACTATTTCTGCAGAAGATATAATCTGGCCCACTATGTTTAACCAGGTACCAATATCAAACCACATGGAATAATTTCTATTATTTCTTTTATTTTCATTTACTGGTTTAAGATTCAGACAGTTTCTTCAACAATTCTGGTGGGACCCAGAAGAAGGGCCTTCTCTGTGGTGGCTCCCTCTCTCTGGAACATCATTTCCCCCAGAAATTAGAATTGACCCCATTCTAATATTCTTCTGGAAGGTGCTGAAAACCTGGTTCTGCCAGCGGGCCTGGGGAACCCAGAGCGGGATGGAGCCCATTAAATGGCTCATGTGATCTGCTGTCACTGGGGTGGGGGGCTAGGAAGTGGGGGGTGATTTTGTTATACTGTACTATATTAATTTATTTGATTCTCTTTGTTAGCTTTTCTTGTTTTAAATGTGGTCTTTTATTCTGTAAACTGCCTTGAGTTGCCATGGGTGAATAGGCGGCAATATAATTTCAATAAATAATAAATAAATTACAGGCACACACTTCCTTGTTGGCACGGCAACACAAGGGCCTTCAGTTTGATGCTCCTCAGCCTCAGCGCTCATGGGGAATATTGGTGAGGCACTTCAAATTTCTCTGGATCAAGGAGAAAACAAGAACACATCTATGTGATCTGTAAATGTTTGCTCGTTGCAAGCAAATAATGGAGCAAAAATTTTATAACTTTTCAAATCACTTCAGCAGCTGTGGGATGAAGAATTTCAATCAGTTCATGGCTTTTATAAGCAATAGACGTGCTGACCCACATTTCTAATCACTTCTGAACTGCAAATATTTGCACCCAAAGAGAAACATCTTTGTTTTTGAGGATACGTATTTACTGAGTAGGGATGCAGTGGCTCAGTGGCTAAGATGCTGAGCTTGTCAATCGAAAGGTCGGCAGTTCAGCGGTTTGAATCCCTAGTGATGCGTAATGCGGTGAGCTCTTGTTACTTGTCCCAGCTTCTGCCAACCTAGCAGTTCAAAAGGACATAAAAACGCAAGTAGAAAAATAGGGACCACCTTTGGTGGGAAGGTAACAGTATTCCGTGCACCTTTGGCATTTAATCATGCAGGCCACATGATCACGGAGATGTCTTCGGACAATGCTGGCCCTTCGGCTTTGAAATGGAGATGAGCACCACCCCCTAGAGTCAGGAATGACTAGCACATATGTGTGAGGGAAACCTTTACCTTTACCTATTTACTGAGTAATTTCCATTTGCTGGGGGACTATAATCAAATTGGAATGAGCTAGAAAAAAATGACTTAATGCAAAAAGTGAGGTATTCAAAATAATGTTAGAGATGGTATTTATCTCCAGATATAGTGGATTACATTTAAAAAGTATCTCCAAATATTTTCTGTAAGTGTAAAATGACTAAAAAAAATTTAGGTGGTCTTACGAAAAAGTAATATTGGATTAAAATTTATAATTCAATTAAAATTTCTGAAAGTTAGTATACAGCTTAGACCTGATATTTGTAGCATTAGGGTTTATGGACAAAGAGTTGGAAGAAAAATCACATGGCACTTTACTTTTATATATGAAAAAGGTGGGTCAGCTCTGGAAGGAACCTGCAATACCTACAATAGTATAATAATTAATAAAGTGACAGAACTGGCAGCTCTGGGTAAATTAACAGCTTTTGTAAGAAAAATGTCACTGAAAATTTAATCTACAATTGGAAGATGTTTTGCAGGTAATGGGGAAAAAATCAAATTATGTTATATGGATTCAATGATTGTTCAAACTTCTTAATTTGGGGAGGGAGAAGGAATAATGGACATTTATAATATAATGAATATTATAATATAGTGTTAAACTAAGGATTGAATTTAAGTGGTTTTTATTTTCTTAGAAGTCATCATTTGCATATATTATAATTTTGTTTTGTTTTTTAATTAGTGAATCATCTCTGTTTCTCTTTTCTTTATTTTTCTTTCTGATTGTTCATTTTGATTAGGTTTTATGTAACGTAAAATGTTATAATACAGAGGAATTGACTGTTCTCTCAAAATGACTCAGGAACAAAGTGTTGTGACTCAGGCCCAAGTAGTTAGTATTAAATACAAACAGTTCGAAAACAAACAGACTTTATTAGAACAGCTGAGAATTAACTCATTTTCAGCGTAGTCCAAACTAAATTAAAGCAAATTCTTCAAAACACCATTCCTCAGTTTATCACCGACCTTGGGATAATTAGGCAAACTGCTAAAGGCTTTTCTTGGCAAAAGTTCAGAAGCAGAAGATGTCGATAAGAAATGAATACAGTGAAACAAGAACCAATTCTCTCAACATTGTTTTCCGGCAAAGAGGCCAAGAGCCGTTGCTGGTCTTTTAAGCCTTATGGGAGGGGACAATTATCTCTTGGCCCTACTCCCGAGTCGTCCTCTCTGCTTTATCTGCTCCTGCCTTCTGGCAGCTCTTCTCATATGTGCACTAGGAACAGGCTCCTCCTGTTCCTTTGCCTCTCTACTGTCAGCCTCTGGAGGTTCTGAAGTCTGCATATCACTCCCCGATGGCCCTGCCCCCCTCTCTGCCTCCGATGCAGAGCCCTCATCCGGGCCTTTCCCAGCCTCCAGGACTGGCCCATGTTCTTCCTCAGCTTCATCGCTGTCCGACTCCGCTGCCAGCTCTGCAGGCTGCTGGCGGACCACAACACAAAGTGACTCATGAATACTATCACCATGAAATTAAAACCTCCATTTAGAAACTGACTTGAACTATGTTTAGGGGGGAATAAAATAATTTTCATTCCATGGTTACAGAATTCAATTTTTCTCAATTCCCATTCATTTTGTTGAACTTTTAAACCAAAGTGTTGAAACAGTTACAGGAATTGCTAAAAAAAAGAATTATTGCCGTATTTTTTGGAGTATAAGATGCACTTCCCCCCTAAAAGAGGCTGAAAATTTAGGTGTGTCTTATACTCTGAATGTAGCTTTTTTGAAGCTTTTTTTGAAGCCCTAACGAGGCGCTAGCAAGTGAAGTGACCTTCACGCTTTGCCTGCTTTTCTCATTGCTTCTCTCTCCAAAGATCAGCTGTGCTTTAGAAGCTGTTTTTTATCCCCAAGCAGGGGATAAAAAGCCCCCGCGCTCAAAACCAACTAACTAATATGCTGAAGCTGACCAGACTAAGGACACTAGTCAGATGAATACCTGGTAGGTAGATTCCCCCCCCCGCCGCCCATTTTCCTACCCAAAAACTAAGCTGCATCTTATACTCCGGTGAATCTTATAGTCTGAAAAATACGGTATATGATATATTAAAATGTATAGGCATATTATTGCTTATAAAAAAACTATATATTGAAATAAATGTACTTAACCTACTGGCTAATAGCTTCTACAAACGGGAGAATTTTATCAGTCTTTAAAATAACAAAAAAGCCATACAATAGGGCTACTCTTACTATGTTCTTGTCACATGGTTACTTATGGCTGTATGCTTCCCACAGTATGGATTGTTTCTGGCTTGTGTGAATATGCCTCTTAATCTAGAGTTTTATGAACGCCTGCTCAAACTCAAAAATATTGGAAACAGTATCCAAAATTGTCCAATATTTCAAAGGAATGCCTCTTTTAGTGTAATTTTAATTGCAAAAGATGTTAAATGAATACTGTAATTGATTGTCAGAGCAATTTAAACAAGCTGTATGTCTACCTGGGGGGGGGGGTGATACTCATACTATACATGAATGCTAATATTTTTTGTGCCCAAAATACTAGTGAATTCCCAATTCTTCTGCAAAAATTTCTGAATGTTAAATAATCATTTCTCAGTTTTCCTTCTTAATGTCTTAATAGGCACAGCCATTTTCTATGTGCAATCCTCCATGCTCATCAGGTTGCAGCAAAATAAAAATAGAAGGAAAGCCCTTTTGTTGCTATGATTGTCTTCCATGTCCAGAAGGAAAAATTTCAAACAAGACAGGTAAGGGATCTAAAAAGCACAGATTTCATTGCTATGTATTTTGTGCCATGTCTAAGGTCTATTTTTTTAATTAGCTTTTTAATTGTAAACAGTTAGCTTGCCATCTCTTTAAAAGCCTGTCCATAATTCAGGAGAGATGTTCATTATTCAATCTATTCAAATCTCATGCCATCATGAGGGCAGGGCTGAGGATTTTGTGCAGTATCTGCATGACAAAGTCGCTCAAATTCGGGAAGGCTTGGACTCTGAGTGAGTAGATGCAGACAGGGTAATGGAGACAGGTCTTGAGAGTGTTATCTGGGAGGAGTTTGACCCAGTGACCCCTGAAGACGTAGACAGGATTCTGGGTAGACTTAGCGTGGCCACATGTTTATTGGACCCGTATCCCTCCTGGTTGGTGCTGGCTTCCCGGGAGGTTACACGAGGCTGGCTCCAAAGGATGGTCAATGCTTCTTTGAGAGAGGGTTACTTTCCCTCTGCCTTGAAAGAGGCAGTGGTGAGGCTCGTCCTCAAGAAGCCCTCCTTGGACCCAGCTGTTTTAACAAATTATTGTCCAGTCTCCAACCTCCGCTTCATGGTGAAGGTTGTTGAGAGTATGGTAGCATGACAGTTTCCCCAGTACCTGGATGAAGCAGTCTATCTTGATCCATTCCAGTTGGGCTTCAGACCTAGGCATAGCATGGAAATGGCATTGGTCGCATTGGTTGATTATCTCTGGAGGGCTTGGGACAGGGGTTGCTCCTCTGTCCTGGTCCTATTAGATCTCTCAGCAGCTTATGACACCATCGACCATGGTATCATGCTGCGCTGGTTGGAGGGGTTAGGGGTGGGGGGCACCTCCTTCCTCTCTGACCGGTCACAGTTTGGGTTGACAGGGGGCCAGAGGTCGACCCCGAGGTGCCTTGTATGCGGGGTGCTGCAGGGGTCGGTCCTCTTGCCCCTTCTGTTCAATATTTATGTGAAGCCGCAGGATGAGATCATCCGTGGTTTTGGGGTGAAGTACCATCAGTACACTGATGACACTCAGCTGTACATCTCCACCCCGGACCACCCCAATGATGCCCTTGATGTGATGTCCCGGTGTCTGGAGGCCGTGCGGATCTGGATGGGGAGAAACAGGCTCAAGCTCAACCCATCCAAGACCAAGTGGCTGTGGTTTCCGGCGTCCCGATACAGTCAGTTGGTGCCATCTCTGACTATTGGGGGCAAGTCACTGGCCCCCATGGAGAGGGCTCGCAACTTGGGTGTCCTCCTGGATGCACAGCTTTCTTTAGAAGAACATGTGACAGCCATGGCCAGGGGCACTTTCTATCAGGTTTGCCTAATTCGCCAGTTGCGTCCCTTTCTGGATCGGGACTCCTTGCGCACGGTCACTCATGCTCTCATCACTTCCTGCCTGGACTACTGTAATGCTCTCTACATGGGGCTCCCTTTGAAGAGCACCCGAAGACTCCAACTGCTCCAGAATGTGGCTGCGTGGGTGATTATGGGAGCGTCATGGTACTCCCATGTAACACTCTCCTGCATGAGCTGCACTGGTTCCCGGTGCAATTCAAGGTGTTGGTGAACACCTTTAGGGCGCTCCATGGCTTAGGACCTGGATACTTACGAGACCGCCTTCTGCAACCGAGAGCCTGCCACCGGCCAGTACGCTCCCACAGAGAGGGGCTCCTCCAGGTGTTGTCGGCCAAACAATGTCAACTGGCAGCCCCCAGGGCAGCTGTGGGAGCACCTGCCCTCTGGAACGAGCTTCCCCCGGAGATACGAACAATTCCGGATCTACGTACTTTCCGTCAGGCCCTCAAAACTTTTATTTCATCAAGCCGGGCTGGCCTAACTCTCCAATGGTGTAATTTTAATTTTAATTTTAAATGGGGGATTTTAACTGTCGGGCCAAATTGCTTAATATATTTTTAAATTGTTTTTAAATTTTGTATTCTATGTTTTTTATCTATGGCTGTTCACCGCCCTGAGTCCTTCGGGAGAAGGGCAGTATATAAATTTAAATATTAAATTAAATATTAAATTAAATTAAATTTTACTTTTACAGATTTCATTGCTATGTATTTTATGCAACCTCTTAGGCTTTCCTTTTATATATAAACAGTTGCATTACTTTGAAACTTTGTCTATAATTCAGGATAGATGTTGATTACTTAGGAGTCCATTCAATCTATTTTATAATCATATCATCCTTTTACTCTAAGAAAGATCAACCAGACCATAAAAACACATCTTTTCATGTTTGGTTTCTATGGAAGCAAAGAGATTACAAGACTAGGAACTATCTTTCCTTCCATTCAATCAAATAAAATTTATAAATATGAATGTAATAATTTCTTTTTCAGATGCAGATGACTGCTTCCCATGTTCAGAAGATCACTATCCAAACAAAGCTCACAATCTTTGCATTCCAAAACATATCACATTTTTGTCTTATAAAGAATTTTTGGGAATTAGCTTGACAACTATTGCTTTCTTCTTTTCTTTCATCTCAGCTTTGGTGCTGCATATCTTCATTAAACACCGAGACACTCCCATTGTCAAAGCCAACAATAGAAACCTCACCTATATTCTTCTCATTGCTCTCCTGCTCTCCTTCCTTTGCACTTTGCTTTTCATTGGTGAGCCTGACCAAATAAAGTGTCTCATGCGACAAACTACTTTTGGCATTATCTTCTCTGTAGCCCTTTCTTGTATATTGGCCAAAACAATCATAGTGGTGCTTGCTTTTATGGCCACCAAGCCAGGTTCCAAAATGAGGAAATGGGTGGGGAAAAGCCTGGCCAACATTATTGTTCTTTCGTGCTCCCTAGTGCAAGCCACCATTAGTGGTGTGTGGCTGGCAATTTCTCCCCCATTCCCACATTCAGATATGCACTCAATGACTGAAGAAATTGTCCTAGAATGTAATGAAGGTTCAGCCTTCATGTTTTATAGTGTCCTTGGTTTTATGGGTTTTTTGACTGCTATCAGTTTTACAGTGGCTTTCTTTGCTAGGAAGCTACCTGATAGTTTCAATGAAGCCAAATTTATCACCTTCAGCATGTTGGTCTTTTGCAGTGTCTGGATATCATTTGTTCCCACCTATCTCAGCACCAAGGGGAAGTACATGGCGGCTGTGGAAATCTTCTCTATTTTGGCTTCTGCAGCTGGTTTATTGGGCTGCATTTTTGCCCCCAAATGCTACATTATTGTTCTGAGGCCTGATCTGAACAGAAAGGGACAGCTGATAAAGAAACAAAACTGATTGTTTAGATCAGAATGCTATAAAGTCTCCAAATTGTGATAGAAATCTCAATTGTCTCCTTAAGAAATTGCTGTCCATCTCATAGGACTATTTGAAAACAAGTGTGCAGGAATAAAATGTGGAATGTAGTCCTTATATAATGGTTCCTTTACATTTCATATTGGGGGCTTTTTGTGTGAAATAGACAAATGTAATGCAGATGCTCTAAGAGGCACTGAACGCTGTCATAGAAAAAGTGACCATAGGATAACAGGAAGCTAATGAGAAAATGAAGGGAACGAAGGAAGGAGAAATGTGAGAAATAAAATGTGAACTACTTTTTGCCATTTTTTTCTACTTTTTAAAAATTTCATAGTCCAAAAATAGAAGAAAAGACAGGACTGTTGAGAAATAACTCAAAGAAAGGAGAGAAACACTTCTAGGTAAACTTCTAAACTTGTTCCTTGAGGGGAACAAAATGAGGTTACATATGTAAGTATAGCTAAGATTAGGGTTAGGAATTATATTGAAATCTTACAGCAGTCTTGAAATTTACATAATATTACCTGCTTGTCCGTGTAAATTTCATAACTAATGCAATTTATCATTAATACAATTTATTAACTTATACTAAGTAGTAAACAACAAAGCACAAACTGTAGCATTAAACTAACTAAAGCATGGCATCCAGGGGTGAAATGCTACCAGTTCAAACCGGTTCTCCTGAACTGGTAGGAAAAAATGCTACTGGTTCGGGTGAACTGGTATTTCTGACGATCAGCCGGGTGACGATCAGTTATATTAGCTCGAATTGTAGGATTTCCTGCTTTCTAACTAGCGGATTCCCCCCCTCGCAGACTTGGAAGGCTTCAAAATGTTCCTTTTTTAGTGCTGCGCAGGTGTGCCTCAGGCATACATGCGGGTGCAGTGCGTGCTCAGTAGCAGACTCACAGAACCGGTAGCAGACTTCAGAGGATTTCACTGCTGATGGCATCACCATAGCATCACCATAGGGTTAAACCAAGTGAAATCCCTCCAAAACACCCTAAGTAAACCAACAATCAGGTAGCCCCAGAAGAAGAAATAGGAGTCATCTGCAACGTACAATGTAAGGGCTGTAATTATCACTATGTGGGACAAACAGTCAAAAGACTAGACAAATAATAATAATAATAATAATAATAATAATAATAATAATAATAATAATAATAATAATAATAATTTTATTTCTATACCGCCCTTCTCCCGAAGGACTCAGGGCGGTGTACAGCAAGTTTAAAAACACAAGACACAACAATAATTAAAAATTAAAATAATTAAATAAATTTGGCTGATTTAAAACTCTAAAAATTAAAATGCCCCAATTTAAAATGATTATATTGACAGCCCTGCCTGGCGGAACAACAAGGTCTTCAATGCGCAGCGGAACACCCGGAGGTCGGAGATCTTGCGTATTTCCGGGGGCAGTTCATTCCACAGGGCTGGGGCTCCCACAGAGAAGGCCCTCCCCCTGGGTGTCGCCAGCCGACATAACTTGGCTGATGGCACCCTGAGGAGACCCTCTCTGTGGGAACGGACTGGTCGGTGGGAGGCTATTGGTGGCAGGAGACGGTCTCGAAGGTACCCGGGTCCTATGCCATGGAGCGCTTTAAAAGTGGTAACCAACACCTTGAATCCATGAATACCAACTAACAGAAGCTATGATGAAAGTGCCTTAATTTCACAACACATGGAATAACTTAACCATAGTTTAAGCTGGGAAACTGTGAGCATCAGAGATCCAGCCAAGTCCCAAAACACACATAGAGCTCACAACATCTACATACCAGAGTTGTGGTGGCATACTGGTTAGAATGCAGTACTGCAGGCTAATTCACTGCTCATTCCAGGAGTTCTGGCCGGTTCAAAGTTGACTCAGCCTTCCATCCTTTCGAGGTCAGTAAAATGAGGACCCAGATTGTTGGGGGCAATATGCTGACTCTGTAAACTGCCTAGACAGGGCTGAAAAGTACTATGAAGTGGTATATAAGTCTGTGCTATTGTTATTGTTACCATTCAAAAACAGGCAATCAAAAAGCCAAAAAGGAAAGAAAAAAATCCAAAATACTTGTGTCCCAACAATAAATACCAATATTAATGCTAGACCGACAATCAAGTAAACAACAGAAAAGAAAAAACTTATGAAGTCAAACAAGCTAACAGTAAACAACAGCCTAATCAAGGAACCACCAATATCATTCCCAGTAACACTGATTGGGCAAACCACTATTATATAGAATGAGAGCAAACCCCACTCCGTTCCAGAACTGATGGTGTTACTTACTAATGTAATGAAACGTCTGCAGAAAAATGACCAAGCTCAGAGAGCACTAAGGTTTCGACAATTCAACTCTTAGCTACAAATACTTTCTTCCATTGAAACAGCAAAGTCTGGAAAAGATCTATGTATGTAGAGTACATTTATATTTATGTGTATCTACATAAAAATAAAGGGACAATGTGGCTCAGAGGCTAAGATGCTGAGCTTGTCGATCGAAAGGTCGGCAGTTCAGCAGTTCAAATCCCTAGTGCTGCATAATGGGGTGAGCTCCCGTTACTTGTCCCAGCTTCTGCCAACCTAGCAGTTTGAAAGCATGTAAAAAATGCAAGTAGAAAAATAGGGACCACCTAACTGTGTTCTGTGCGCCTTTGCCATTTCGTCATGCAGGCCACATAACCACAGAGACATCTTTGGACAGTGCTGGCTCTTCAGCTTTGAAACAGAGATGAGCACCACCCCCTAGAGTTGGGAACAACTAGCACATATGTGCGAGGGGAACCTTTACCTTACATAGAAATAAACTGTATTGGTCTCTATATGTGTGTATAAAATCAGAGGGTGGGGGGAAGGAGAGAGAGAGAGAGAGAGAGAGAGAGAGAGAGAGAGAGAGAGAGGGAGAGAGAGAGAGAGAGAGAGTTAAAAGAATTCTTTGAAGGGATTAGCAAATTTCAGTTTTTATTCCTTTCAAATTAATTTAAGGTCAGTAGAAATTTGCATTTTCATCACTCTACTGCATTTAAAATGGGTAGAGAAATATGTTCTCTACCACATGCATTTTAGATCTTATTTGCCTAACTTTATTCTCATCTGAAACATTTTCAGATGAGAACGCTGTAACAAAATTGAGAAAGAGAAATCTGATAGATCATACTCTCTTGATAAATTGAACAATCTAGGAATGAGGAATTCACTTTGCTTCCATAAAATGTAGATAAGATTAAAAACTTGAACATAGAGCCATGATGGCGAACCTATGGCACACGTGCCAGAGGTGGAACACAGCATCCTCTCGGATGGCACGTGAGCTGTTACCCATTTCAACTCTGCTGTGCATTCGCACATGCCTCCCGCCAGCCAGCTGGGGGATGGGCCCCATGCGCAGGCCGGGCACATACAGTTGATGGGGGCCCACACACGCATTGCATTTTGGGGGTTCAGGCACGCACACATGCATTTACATGCGTGCATGTGCTCTTTGGGCACTCGGTTTGGAAATGGTTAGCCATCATTGACATAGAAAATTCCAGATCATTTCTTCCATTGGCCTTCTATCATGGATCCATGTATAAAAATGGGAAATGTTCCAAATGCACCAAGAAGTAGAAGTTATTCTACTTCTATTACAGATTTCCCAAAAAGGGAAAACCTGCATTGAAGAATTGTGCATGCAATACAACTATTCTATGAAATGCTAATAATATTATAATAACTGTGACCCAAATAAGCACATTGGTGAGCAACAGCATATAAATAAAAATTCAGAGAATACCAGTACTTTGATTAATTATATTAGTTTAGAATATCTGAAGTGAAATATGCTTCATAACGGGGAGATCCAAATTTCATTTAATAGCAATAGCACTAACACTTAGACTTATATACCACTCCATAGTGCTTTACAGAACTCTTTGAGCAGTTTATAATGTCAGCATATTGCCCCAAACAATCTAGGTCCTCGTTTTATCAAACTCAGAAGGATGGAAGACTGAATCAATCTTGAACTGGTCAGGATCAAACTCCTGGTAGTGGCAGAGTTAGCCTGCAATACTGCATTCTAACCACTACACCACCACGGCTCTTAATACAACTTAATTTGATTTACTCTATTGTTTACTCTGTTCATCATAGCTGAAATTTCCATTTAAATTCGGCTGATTTCTCAGTTGGAAAACCAATTACAAATACTTAAGATGAAAACTTTTTTACATTTCTCATTTAGTTCTTTCTATCCCCTGGCCACTGTTATTTTGTCTTAATTCCAGGTTACAATTCCCTGTGTATCACAAATTGGGTTACACATCTGGACATGTCTAGATCTCTACAGTTATCAATTATGTGTTCTTCTTTTCACTCTCTAAGGAGTTACAGAAAATATTAAAACTAACATTTAAACAGCCAAAAAATATAATATTCTTCTTTCTCCAAATGTACAGCTGGAGGACAAAGTCCATTTGTTCTGATTTTTAAATCATTTACACCTCTGATTTTAAAGCAGCCTCATGGAATAATGTATGTTAGGCTGTTCTGTTTCAAATGCTTAATTCTCATGGAGTGAACAGGTAGCCGAGAGATAAGTTGATCTGCAAGATGATATTATTCTTTGCATCTGTAACAATATTGTCCTCCTATATAGAAACTGAAGCAGCTCTTGGTAGATGTTCTGTAGGAGACCAACCTCTTATTAAGCACAAGCAATATCATTCAGAAGATTTGGTCATTGCTGGCATTTGTTTTCTCATTTACATGATGTCCGACAAATTAACATTCACAAGAAATCCATCAAATGAACTACTTGATGATTTTCTGTACGTAATTAGTTTTAAGCAATGGAATACAGAAATAATTAAAATCTGTGTCATGTTTGAATTAGAGTGAGAGATGAATTCTAGATTGCCTATGCTGCACTATTATTTTTCTTTTAGAATAATATTACGTTAATTATCATGTGATTCCTCATATGCAAAGTAAAGTTGAATATATATTTCTATTTCAATAGCTTCCAACAGCCTCCTTGATAACTTTTGGGTAAATATTAGTTTCATTTTAGTTTGCTTTCTTTTTCATGTGGTAATAACCAGGGAAACTATGAAGAAATAACAGTGATCATTTGTAGAAAGTGTATGTGACTGCAGTTAGTCCCTACATGCAGGTATTGTATCAAATACTCTCATAAATTTACAGTCTTTGAAAGTACTATACCGTGAAAATTGAATTTCCTTTTTTAAATACATGAGAAACATAGTTATAAGGAAGAAGAACAAGGAAGAGAAGCTGGAAATGGTGGAATAGAATATTAGAATAGGAGCTAGAAATAAATCAGGATCCCTACATTAAAGAGGCATCCTATAGTAATTATTTAATGATTTAAAGTAATTATTTATGATTATTTTGCTTTGCATTCAGTCCACTGAATGTATCACCACTATTTATGGCCATCTCCAATGGATAAAAAGAAGTGAAGTGTTACAGCGTGGTATCCCAGGGAGAATGTTTTATCGGTTGTGATATAACTTTATCTGATAAGAGCCAAGGTGGTTAGAGTGCAGTACTGCAGGCTACTTCAGCTGACTTCTAGCTGTAGTTCAGCAGTTCAAATCTCACCAGCTCAAGGTTGTCATCCTTCCATCCTTCTGAGGTGGATAAAATGAGGACCAAGATTGTTGGGGGCAAGATGCTGACTCTGTAAACCGCTTAGAGAGGGCTGTAAAGCACTATGAAGCAGTATATAAGTGCTAAGTTATATCTAAGTGCTATTGCTATAACTTTGACACTATTGCATTAAGCACTCAAAGAGATACCTTCCTTGAATGTTAATGTACCCCCTTGTTTCAGTGCTCATGGGCTGTATAATATTGAGTGATATAAAATAAGAAAACATAAATTAGGATGCAGCCAATTCCAACTTTGTGAACAGATGCTCTAATACTCATTTCAGGTTGTATATGCAAAACTACCAGCATATCTTGGCTTTGGAATTTGCAATCAAAGAAATAAATGAGAATTCCAGGATTTTGCCTAATATCACCCTGGGTATCCATATCTCCAATAGCTATGCCCTGGCAAGATGGATCTATCTGGCTTCCATGGAGCTTCTCTCTACAAAGGGAAGGTTCATCCCAAACTACAAGTGTGATTTCAAGGACAATGTTATATCTGTGATTGCCGGACATAATGCTTACATTGGTCAGTTTATGTCAAATATTCTAAGCATTTACAAGATCCCACAGGTAAGAGCCATCCCAGAAAGAAAGGATTCAAGTCCTTTCAACAATCCATTTATATGAACAATTGTGGTTTGTGCATAGTGATATACGAAATAGAAATAAAAACTATGTAATATCGTATTTTCCGGCATATAAGATGACTTTTTAACACATGAAAATCTTCTCAAAAGTCAGGGGTCATCTTATACGCCAGGTGTCATTCTCTTGTAACCAGGCAGACCAGCCCAAAAGGCTCTGATGAGCCTTAAATGGCTCCGGCGATCCAAGCTCTGACAATCCCAGCTTTGCCTGCTAATCAGGCAACTCACCTGGGATTGCCAGAGCCATGTAAAAGAAAAAAAACTTTTTTTCTTTTACATGGCTCTGGCGATCCAAGCTCTGACAATCCCAGCTGAGTTGCTTGCAGGGGCCATTTTGGATCTAGCACAGCTGCTTTTACATTGTGGGTGAGCTAGTTGATGTTTTTTAATTTTTATTTGGTGTACGTTGGAAGAGGGATAGTCTTATACGGCGAGTATAGTCCAAACCCTATATTTTAACAGTAAAAGTCGGGAGTCGTTTTATATGCCCAGTCGTCTTATACGCCGGAAAATATGGTAAATTCATGTGGGAGTTTGTTCCGTCTAAGTGTAATGAAATGTAGATCTAGCCCAAATTCAATGTGAGCACACATGGATATAAATCCATACACTTTCTCATTTAATTTAATTTCATGGAGGATTACATTTATTTATTCACTAAAATAGAAAGGAGGTACAAATGTTTAGTTGTCAGAATACAATGTTGTATCCTAGTTGATATACTAATATATAGGTAATCCTCAAGTTATAACAGTTCAGTTAGTGACCATTCAAAGTTATGTGATAACCCGCTCAAGTGTTTGACTATGGAGATTCGCAGTCATCCAGGTCATGGTTGTCCCAAAGGTGCTTTTTTTTTTGAGAGGCAACTGGACTTTCTGGTTTTTCTTTGAAGACGTTTTGCTTCTCATCCTTTTTTATTTTATTTTAATAGATTTTTCTTTCCATTTCTTGGAAATCAAAGTTGCAAAAACAATCACAAACAATTTGAATTATTTTTTTCTTCTGTGATGGAAGCAGAGGGCATGGCCAAGCCCTGAAAGGTGTGGGGGGAGGGGGGAAGGCCCAAAGAGGTAGCAGCCATGGATGGGCTGCTGTAGCATTTCTTGAGATGCAAGTTTATATATACATTATTTTAGAGAAACAACTGAAAAAGATCATCAGAGCTTCATGCCAGTGGTGTATGATGACTTGGCACACTCTTTTTCCTGTTCAATGGTCTCCTTGGAAGGAAGCATGTTCTTCTCTTCTCGCATGTTCTGTATTTGTTTGTTTGTTTATTTATTTATTTATTTATTTATTTATTTATTTATTCGAATTTCTATACCGCCCTTCTCCTTTCGGACTCAGGGCGGTGAACAGCCAGATAAAAAACATCTATACAAACATCACAGTTAAAAAATAAAGTTAAAATAATTTATAAATTTGGCCCATAATTTAAAACTTGTCAATTAAAATAAATATTAAAATTTTAAAACTAACCCTAAAATCAAGACAGACCGGCTAACTGAAAAAAATAAGTTTTTAGGGCCCGACGAAAAATCCGGAGGTCAGAGATCACTCGTATCTCTGGGGGTAGATTGTTCCATAGGGTAGGTGCCACCACAGAGAAGGCTCTCCTCCTGGGGGCCATCAGCTGGCATTGTCTGGCCGACGGCACCCTGAGGAGGCCCTCTCTGTGGGAGCGAACCGGCCGGTGGGAGGCTATTGGTGGCAGAAGGCGGTCCCGTAAGTACCCTGGCCCTAAGCCATGGAGCGCTTTAAAGGTGATCACCAACACCTTGAAGCGCACCCAGAAGTCCACCGGAAGCCAATGCAGCTCGCGCAGGAGAGGAGTCACATGGGAGCGCCCCGTCGCTCCCATAATCCCCCGCGCAGCCGCATTCTGCACCAGTTGGAGCCTCCGGGTGTACCCCAAGGGGAGCCCCATGTAGAGAGTGTTACAATAGTCCAGACGAGAAGTGACGAGTGCTTGAGTGACCCTGCGTAGGGAGTCCCGGTCCAGAAAGGGGCGCAACTGGCGTATCAGGCGAACCTGACAAAAAGCCCCCCTGGCCACGGCTGTCATATGCCCCTCTAAAGACAGCCGCGCATCCAGGAGGACACCCAAGTTGCGGGCCCTCTCCGTGGGGGCCAATGATTCGCCCCCAATAACCAGCGATGGCGTCAGCTGGCTATACCGGGACACCGGCAGCCACAGCCACTCGGTCTTGGAAGGGTTGAGTCGAAGCCTGTTTCTCCCCATCCAGACCCGCACGGCCTCCAGACACTGGGACATCACTTCCAAGGCATCATTGGGATGGTCTGGGGTGGAAATGTACAGTTGAGTATCATCAGCGTACTGATGGAACTCCACCCCAAAACCATGGATGATCTCACCCAATGGCTTCACATAAATGTTGAACAGGAGGGGCGAGAGGACCGACCCTTGCGGCACCCCACAAACAAGGCGTCTTGGGGTTGACCGCTGCCCCCCTGTCAACACAGATTGCGACCGGTTGGAGAGATAGGAGGAGAACCACCGCAGAATGGTGCCCCCCACTCCCAGTCCCTCCAGGCGGCACAACATGATACCATGGTTGATGGTATCAAAAGCCGCTGAGAGGTCTAATAGGACCAGGATAGAGGAATAACCCCTATCCCGGGCCCTCCAGAGATCATCCACCAACGCGACCAATGCCGTTTCCGTGCTGTACCCAGGTCTGAAGCCGGACTGGAGCGGATCCAGATAGACAGCTTCATCCAGGTACTGGGGAAGCTGTCACGCCACCACACTCTCAACAACCTTCGCAATAAAGCGAAGGTTGGAGACTGGACGATAGTTAGCCAAAACAGCCGGATCCAGGGATGGCTTCTTGAGAAGAGGCCTCACCACCGCCTCTTTCAAGGCAGCCGGCAGGACACCCTCGCTCAAAGAAGCGTTAATAATCCCCTGGAGCCAGCCTCGTGTAACCTCCCGGGAAGCCAGCACCAACCAGGAGGGACACGGGTCCAATAAACATGTGGTTGCGTTCAGTCATCCAAAGATCCTGTCCACGTCCTCGGGAGCCACAGGATCGAACTCCTTCCAGATAACACTCTCAAGGCCTGCCTCAGTCATCTCGTCTGAACTAACCCAGTTGGCGGCCAGGTCTTCCCGAATCTGAGTTATTTTATCATCCAGATACCGTACAAAATCCTCAGCTCGGCCCTGCAAGGGGTCCTCCCGCGCTCCCAGATGGAGGAGGGAGCGGGTCACCCTAAACAGGGCGGCTGGGCGGTTATCTGATGACGCAATAAGAGCGGCAAAATAGCTAGATTTCGCAACTTTTATCACCACTAGGTAGGTCTTAATATAAGACCTTACCAGTGTCAAGTCAGACTCAGAACGACTGGCCCTCCAACTGCTCTCTAGGCGTCTTTTCCGGCGCTTCATCTCCCTCAGCTCCTCGGAAAACCAAGGAGCTAACTGAGTTCGGTGCCGGGTCAGAGGCCGCAAAGTCACGACCCAGTCCAAAGCCCCGGAAGCTGCCCTATCCCAGGCAGCCACCAGGTCATCAGCCGAGTCATGAGCTAGAGTCTCAGGAAATGGCCCAAGCTTCATCTGGAACCTATCAGGGTCCATCAGGCGCCTGGGGTGGAACCACCTGGTCGGTTCCGCCTCCCTGCGACGGGGTACGGCAGTCAGAAAGTCAAGTTGAAGGAGCGAGTGGTCAGACCATGACAAGGGTTCAATATCTACATCCCCTATATCAAGGCCACTCAACACTGACCAGAGATAAAAACTAAGTCCAGAGTGTGTCCCCCCATATGAGTAGGGCCGTGAATTACTTGGGTCAGGTCCATGGCCATCATGGAAGCCATGAACTCCCGAGCTACCTCAGATGTTTTACCGATGGATGGCAGGTTGAAATCCCCCATGACCACAAGTCTGGGGGTATCAGCTGCCACCTCGGCTATAACATTGAGGAGTTCAGGCAGGGTCATTGCCATGTGGCAGGGAGCCAGGTACGTGATCAACAGACCCATCTGCACCCCACGACCCCACTTCACAAAAAGGGACTCACATCTGGCTATCTGAGGTACAGTGGTCTCCCTCGGATCAAGACCTTCTTTTAGAATGACCGCCACCCCCCCCCGCCCCTGCCCTGAGCTCTCGGCTGATGAAATGCACGGAAGCCTGATGGGCACATCTCCATGAGGGGAACTCCCCCCTCATGGCCCAACCAGGTCTCTGTGATACCTGCCAGGTCCGCTCCCCCCTCCTGAATAAGATCACAAATGAGGGGGGCTTTATTTACCATGGACCTGGCATTACATAACATCAGCCGGAGACTTGGGCGCTGAGACTCTAAGCAGCCTGGGGAATGGGAAGAGCTAAGGGGACCGGGGCAATCACTCGGAGATAGCGAGCACGTGCTCCCACCATATGATATGGCCCCCTGCTCCCGCCATACCTGCCCCTCCCATTCAGCGTGTTAATAGAGAAGCCCTCATTAGAGGGCATTCTAACAGTCCCCTTTCCCCCAGAGTCCGCACCCCCTACGACACCATTAATAGCAACCGGACTGGTCTGCAACCCCCGTGGGTTTTCCCCCAAACCCACATAACCTCCCCCACCCTCAGAACCCCTTAAAAGTCTATTTTAAAAAGTCTTTAAAAAACCCCTCAATCCCCTTTTTGCGACATGCCACCTCTCGGGGGTCCCAAGATCCGTCATTAAGGTGGGCCCTCGATAACATAGAGGGCCAGGCCTGCGAGAGGGGGGAATCTCGCAGCGCAAGAAGCTTTGCCCTAGAATACATTTTAACACTAGAGTGATAATACAAGTTTGGCCTAGACATGGCCTAGGGGTTTATAATGATGGTTTCAAATGTCCAGGAAGCAAGACTAAGTTAATCGGAAGAGTCACCTCTCACAGTAATGAGTAGGAATCCTCACGTTCAGTCCAGCTGAGGGAAACTATCCAACCACTCTCTCACAGTGGTTGGCCATCCTAATCAAGGAAAGATGGAAAAAGTCAGAAAAAGTCCGAAAACCACCCTCTCACGGTGGTTTGGGCTTCCTGGCCCTGGAAAGATGAGTCCCATCTGTGGCGAACGAAGTCTGGAGCTGGCTCCATCCATCCTCCCGTAACTGCCTTGTCCTCCATACAGCCATGAGACAGGACGAAAGACAGAGCCAGGTCCCAAGCTCTGGAGAAGAAAGTCCACATTGGCCGATAGGCCGATAACAGGGCCAGAAAAAGGGAGAGGGGGGGGGGAAGGCCATCCATAGCGACCCAATACTTGAGCTGTCCACCAGCCTCTCCAACCCCAGGTCTTTCCACACAAACCCTTAATGTCAGCCATGTATCCTTCAACCCCTGAGCACAATGGGGTTCAACTCCCCCATTTCAATGTCAAGGCTTGATGTTCCTCTCCTCTCCTCCAACGCCAACAACTCTCCAGCTCTCCAGCACCACCGCCCTCGACCTGGTTGCCACGCAGCAGCCGCCATCACCACAGCGTCGTCCTCGGCGCCGGCCACACCCAAGCTCCCAGCGTTCCCCAGCGCCCCCGGAACATCCAAAAGAAACCCCCAGGGGCGTCCAGGGTCAGGGGGGAGCTCGCTGGGCATCACCACCACCGCCGCCAATGCTCTGGCCGCCGCCGCCTCGGCCAAGCAGGGAGAAAAAAATGGCGGAGCCAATGCAGCCGGGCTGTCGGCGTTCAGCCTGGGTGTTCTTCCACCCGTGCTGTCTTCCGCTCACTTCTCCCCAGCCACGAGGTTCCGGAGGGCGAAAAAGCCCTCATCAGGCTGGGGAGAGACTCCTCCAACTGTTCATGGCAGCCCCAGAAGACCTCTGCCAGTCCACGAGCCGCCCATCCCTAGACGCGATTTAGACGGACGTCGCCATCTTGGGGCATGCGCAGCTTCTCATCAAACTTCTCAATCTCTGACAGATCCAGTTTGTCACACATCTTGGCCAGACAGGAAGCTAAATCGATACTTTCAGAACTGCAAAGCCACCTCTGACTTCCTCACCTTCTCATTTTGCTTCTCATCCAAGGAGCTTCTTCAGCTCTGACTGGATGGTGGGGAATTTATTTATTTATTTATTTATTTATTTATTAAATTTATATAATTAAAGGATTAAAGAATTATATAAAGAATTAAAGGATTTATATTCCTTGCAGACTGCTGGACATTTGCATTCTTTTAGAGAGTAGTTGAGGCCACTTGGAGGTTTATCTGTGTCATCAGGGTCACCTGAGTGGTGCAAATTGGTGTGGAGCCTTCTTGGAACAGTTGAAAGGACTTTGTTGTAGATTGGGAGATGATATCATATCCCTTCCCATCTGTTGAGAGAGGGCTGTTCAATTTTGACATAGATGGCCTCTTTGAATTTTGAAAGAAGGGTTAAAGATGTTGAAAGAGGGGTTAAAGAGGCCATGTATGTCAATCAAACTAGAGGAGTCCTAGAGGAGATCAACCCTGACTGCTCTTTAGAAGGTCAGATGCTTTGGCCACCCAATGAGAAGGAAGGACTCATTGGATAAGAGCCTAATGTTGGGAAAGATTGAGGGCAAAAGAAGAATGGGATGACAGAGAATGAAGTGGCTGTATGGAGCCACTGAAGCAGTAGGCATGTGCTTAAATAGACACCAGAGGATGGTAGAGGATAGGAAGGCCTGGAGGAACATTGTCCATGGGGTCGTGATGGGTCAGACATGACTTTGCAACTAACAACAACAACAATATGAAATTTGAACAAGTCCAGTTGTCTCTTGAAAAAATAAGCATCTTTGGGCCT
Organism: Arizona elegans; assembly: GCA_022577455.1. Classification (NCBI taxonomy): domain Eukaryota; kingdom Metazoa; phylum Chordata; class Lepidosauria; order Squamata; family Colubridae; genus Arizona; species Arizona elegans. Next base: position 4,564,937 of record JAKOOJ010000021.1, on the reverse strand, counting down.
CTCAAGTGTTTATGACAAAGTATCAAAATTATGAATGTTGTAGCACCACAGTAGTCACCTGCCCTTATGAACAACCTCAGAGGCACTATTCACCGTAGACCCCCTGCTTCCCACAACTGCTTCCTCCTCCCATCCTGTCACACCGAACTCACTCACCTTGCAAAGATATCTCAGCCACAGTTTTTTTACCTTTGAGGGAGAGGAAAGTAAGACAATTTCCATTCTAGTCTACAAGTCAGCTTGCAAATGCTTTTCACGCCAAGAGCGAAATGTTCTGGGGCCATGATCTCACGTGACTTCAGGCACCCATTCTCTGCAAAAGTAGATGAATGCCTGAAGTTCCATGAGATGACAGCTCCCAGAACCTGTTCTGACCAAGGATTCCTGAGACAGTAACAATTACACGCTTAGTCCCAAAAACCCTTTCTTTATTTCATTAAGTTCATTCACAGCTTGTAATGAGTCCCAAGCAGTTTGTGAATAGTCCGACAGAGGTCTGCCACAGTCTTTCGGGATAAGGCTGATAAGCACCCACCTTTATCTCCCTTGAAACGCTGCCAAATACCTAATTGCCAATTAGCTTTGCAAGGCCAAACGGAGCACAAAGTCAAAACGGAGCTTCAGAATTTAAACCAACAAGAACAAAAAAGTTGCTTCCTGCAAAGGCTTATGTCCCTTTGTTCCACCTTTATATCTTATGGGAGGGGCCAATCATCTCCAAGCCTTACTCCCGAGTCATCCCTTTTGTCTTAACTATTCTTGACTTCTGGCAACTCTGCGCATGTGCGCATTGGGAAAAATCTCCCCCTGTTCCTCTGCCTTACTGATGTCAGACTCTGGAGGCTCCGGAGTCAGCACATAACTCCTGGCCCCATCTTTGCCTCCAATGCAGGACCCTCGTCCGAGCCTTCCCCAGACTGGCCCATGTTCCTCCCCAGCCTCCTCACTGTCCAACTCTGCTGCCAGCACTGCAGGTTGCTGGCAGACCACAACAAACCCTTTCACTTTCAGCATGAAAAGCATTTTCAACTCAATCAGACACTGGGAGCAAAATCCTATTGCTTTCAACATCCCATCGACTTGCAATTGCTTTTCACACTGAGAGCGAAAGGTTCTGAGGGCTGTGATCTCATGCCCTCAGAACCTTCAGGTACCATTCTCTGCAAAAGTGGATGGGTGCCTGAAGTCATGCGAGATAATTCCCTCTTATGAATCCTCCAGTTACAAATAGAACTAGCAGCTCCATTACATGCATAACTCAAGGATGATCTGTAATTAAGTAAAATATAAGAGTATTGTTGATATTGGACAACAACAGAAGAATTGTTATGAAAGTATATTGATCCCCCTTTCTATTAAAATATTTCTGACAATATGATTGATTTAATTTTTATTCCAAAGTTTCATCTAGATAATTAATATATTTCTTCAAAATAGATACAGTAGTGGCCAAAATTGTGGAAATGTTTTGGGAAAAGTGTTTTTATTTTCCTTCCAATTTTTTTTTTAATTGTTTAAAACACAGAAATAGACATACAATACATCTTTTCAGGACAGAGCATTGATCTGGTAATATATTTGTTCAACTTTTTGCTCATCTTTAACAAAAAAAAGTTATATTCTATTTTTGCCATAATACTTATCACAAATCTCAACTATTATCATCTTATAAAAAACTAGCTCATATTAACTTGATCAAATCAATTACCCTTCTATTAATCCACCTTAAATCTTAATTCAATTAATACCTCATAATACATTTCACAAGTCTTACCCTAAATACTCACTATTAACAATACAATTCAAATATGTTTATATTTCTAAACCTTGTTTCCATTTCTAAAACTTCCTTACATTTTATTATTACTTCATATAATAGTCATTAAATCTTTATTTAATTACTTCCTCAAATTTAAGTCTTATCTCTAATCTTGAAAATATACCAATTTGACATTTAAACAAAGTTTTTAGTTCAAATAACACAACATAATACAATTGACAATTATTTCCCTAGATTCTGTCTATTTAGTTTAGTTTAGTTTAGTTTAGTTTAGTTTAGTTTAGTTTAGTTTAGTTTAGTTTAGTTTAGTTTAGTTTAGTTTAGTTTAGTTTAGTTTAGTTTAGTTTATTTGATTTGTATACCGCCCTACTCCCGAAGGACTCAGGGCGGTGAACAGCCAGACAATAAAATACATAAATACAAAAAATTTAAAAACCAATTAAAATCAAATTAAATCATTTTGGCCCAGACAAATTAAAACACCCCAAAAATATAAAAACAGATTAAAATTTACATATTAAAAGAGGGAGGAGATTAGGCCAAGCCTGCTTGATGGAATAAAAAAGTCTTCACAGCGCGGCGCAAGGTGCGCAGATCTGGGATCCTCCTTATCTCTGGGGGGAGCTCATTCCAGACGGTAGAGAAGGCTACCGTCTTGGCTACCCACAGAGAAGGCTCTCCCCCTAGGGATCGCCAGCCGACATTGTTTGGCTGACGGCACCCGGAGGAGTCCCTCTCTATGAGAGTGTACTGGCCGGTGGGAGGCTATTGGTGGTAGTAGACGGTCCCGTAGATAACCAGGTCCTAAGCCATGGAGCACTTTAAAGGTGGTAACCAAAACCTTGAAGCGCACCCGGAAGACCACCGGGAGCCAGTGCAGCTCGCGCAGGAGAGGTGTCACATGGGAGCGCCATGACGCTCCCATTACCACCCGCGCAGCCGCACTCTGCGCCAGTTGGAGCCTCCGGGTGCTCCTCAAGGGGAGCCCCATGTAGAAAGCATTACAATAGTCCAGGCGGGAGGTGACGAGGGCATGAGTGACCGTGCGTAACGAGTCCCGATCCAGAAATCGGGCAAATCAGGCAAACCTGATAAAAAATCCTCCCGGTCACGGCCGTCAAGTGCTCTTCTAAAGACAGCTGTGAATCCAGGAGGATGCCCAAGTTGCGAGCCCTCTCCGTGGGGGCCAGTGATTCGCCCCCAATAGTCAGAGATGGCGTCAACTGACTATATCGGGACGTCGGAAACCACAGCCACTCGGTCTTGGATGGGTTGAGCCTGAGCCTGTTCCTCCCACAATACCATTTATATAAAAACCAATTACATGAGTCTTATTTAGTAAATCATAATCCTATACCATTTCAATTTTCTTTTCTTTTTGCTTAAATGAATGTATTATTAAAAATATTCAAATTATTACAATTGTTATAGGTATTTAAACAATATCCCAATTATTATAGCCATCAATTTTCTCAAATTATATCATCCAACATCTCAATAAAAATTAATTCATTATGTCCATTGATATATTTTCTTTACATAATCAAATTTTCATTTATTTTTGCTTCCATCTATATTTCAGTTCTAAGTATCTGTAACATATTCTTCTCTCATTTCTATCTTCATTTCTCTCTCCCCTATTTTTCCCTATCTGTCCTGTTGTTTCCTCTCTCTTTTCCTCCTATTTTATTATTATTAATCTCAGTATAATCATTAAATCAAAGTCCTGGACTCTTCTATTTAACTCTATATTCCCTAGTATTTTTCAACCTTTTTCTTTTATCATTCCAGTGTTAATCCCAGTGTAATCATCTTTATTTTTACTGTTAATCTCAGCATAATTATCTTTATTTTTACTGTTAATTCCAGCATAATCATTTTATTTTTACTGTTAATCCCAGCATAATTATCTTTATTTTTTTCCCTTGTGAATCCTAATGTAATCTCTAAAAACCTCCTTTTTATTATTACTATCCACATATTCAGTAACTTCTTCATATTTAATCATATTGTCTTTATCTTCTTTACTTTCAATCTCTGTGTCTTGCTTCTCCATCTTCATTTTCCTATCTGCTTGCGTGTGCTCCATTTCAGCTTTTATGTCCTCAAATTGTAGTCCTCCATACAACATTGTAATTATTTCTCTTATTTCCATTTTCCATGGCAGGTACATCAATTTAATCATTTCTCTAATTTCCTGCACCATATTATTCTTTTTAAGTTAGTATTGTTCCGATTATAAAAGTTCCGTTGTATTCCCCCCCATTTTTTCTCCCTCAGAGTCAAGCCTCTTGCAGACAAAGAAATCCTCCCCCAAAAGTTCTCACAGCTCTTATCTGTAAAGTTCACACTTTTCCAAAACAAAGACCAAATTGCAATTATTCCTTTTTACTCCTGAAGGTGTCTCTCTGCAATCCACAATTACCAAATGTCAAACAAGTATCCATTTTGTTTCAATCTACATCAACAATCTTATTTAGCTTCTCTATTTCTTTTAGCTTTTAAAAATATCAAAACAGTTTTATAGTCCAGTCCAAATTTAAACAGCTCTTCTCACTTCTTTTTTCCTTTTTTCAATTTTAAAATTTATTGTCCATTCTCTTTGTTTTTCTTAAAGTTCAAAAAAGAAAGGATCTATTTTTTTTATTTCCAATCCTTTAACCAATCTTGGGGCAATTTCTCTAGTTATTTAAAGTTTCCAAATAGTTTTGTTCAAAATTCAATTTTCCATCGAGTTTTTATCCCTTTAAGATTGCGCTTCAGAATCTTCTTTTCTTCCCCCCCCCCCGCTCTTTAGCCGCTGTTTCATCGCTCGTGGTCTTAAAGTTAATTTTTTTTTCCTTATTGTTGTTTCAAACCATGGGTTGGCTGCCACTCACCCGGCTTCCAAAAACTCTGTTCCATTCATCCCACCTACTCAATGCTTAATCCGGTTGCCCCAGCTTCATAGCAGCCACAGTGGCTGCCATATTCTGCCACCGAGTCATAGACAGTTTCCTCTGACCTTCAAGGAACTTGCCTGTTCCTCTTGGTCTTCCAAGATGCCTCTCTTTCTTCCCCATCCCTGCAGGACGTTTCTGGTCCGAAGACCCATTGGCAGCAGTTCGTCAGTCCGGGTTTTCGCTGGGCTCATCAGAGCCCGCTATTTCCCTGACTGCCACCCCGTGACGCCAAATCAGAAGTCCCCCGGGAAAAGTGTATTTTTGAGGTTTGATGGTTAATAACACCACTTTTTTTTTTTTTTTTGAGTTTCAAAATAATCATATTCCACTGCTGGAATGGCCTGGGAATAGCCCAGACCTTAATCCAAATGAAAATCTATGGAGCCGACAAAAGAAACCAAGTTAATAGAAGCAATCATTCAATCTTGGTTTCACATTATAACAGCTGCAGAACTAAAAGACTTGGTTCACTCCATGGGAAGATGTTGTAAGGCCGTAATTCATGCTAAAGATTACCCAACTAAGTATTAACTGACATGATAATTTTTGTATATCTTGTTTTTTCTATGGTGATAATTTTTGTATAATTTTTGTATTTCTATGGTGATAATTTTTTCTACGTGTTTCACTTTTCTTCTTTATACTGTAACTGCTATTCTAGTAGCAAATCCTTCATAAAAGTTATTGCATTACATTCTTGATTAAATTATCTTTCCATTGATATATAATTTTATGGTACTACTCCAAAAAAAAAAAAAGTGATGTTATTAGCTAGTTTTAGAAAATACACTTTCCCCAAAAGGTTTCCACAATTTTGGCCACTACTGTAAGTATTTGGATCTGAAAATATATGCTCCAGTTTCTTTCTTTTTTCATAGCTCCTATATGGTTCTTCTATGGAGACAGATGACAACATACAAGCTGCTTCCTTCCATCAATTATTTCCAAATGAAGACGTTCAAATTATGGGGATCATCCAATTGTTGCTTCACTTCGAATGGAAATGGATTGGACTCATTAGCCAAAATCCTGAAAGAGGAAAGAGTTTTATACAAAATAGGCTTGATCAGTTTTCTCAAAAAGGCATCTGTTTTGACTTCATAGAAGAAATGCCAAGGGAAACTGTTACCAATGACATTGAGGTTCAACTTAATGGCTATCTGATGATATACTGGGTCATTATGAGAGGTACTGCCAATGTTGTGATCATGTATTGTGAAAATGAGGACATTACTGCTCTTAGAATGTTGCCATTTATTTCGGAATTTGTCGACATGCCACTGAAGAGAAAAGATAAAGTTTGGATAATGCCAGCACAGATGGAATTCACATCAATCCCATTTCAAAGAACCAGAGGCATGGACTTCATCCATGGTGCACTATCCTTGGCAGTTTCCTCAAATGAAATGTTAGGGTTTCAGAAATTTATTCAGATGAGAAAGCCTTCTTCTTCTGAAGAAGATAGTTTGACCAGGCTGTTTTGGGAACATGCATTTGAATGTTCTTTCCCAAATACTAGGTTAGATGAGGACAGTGATGATCAATGCACTGGTGAGGAGTCATTGGAGACCCTTCCCAAATCTTTGTTTGAAAGTAGTATAAGTGGACAAAGTTATAGCATTTACAATGCTGTCTATGCAGTGGCCCATGCACTGCAAGCCATGCTTTCATCTAAGAGCAGAAAAAGAAGAAATGCTTGGGAACTCAAGACTCTAAATCAACAATCATGGCAGGTAAAAATGAAATGAATGTAAATATCTTTTTACATAAGTGCCAGTCATATAAATGTTTGGCTAATATTTTAGAATTGTATAGATAATGTTGTGGCCTGCCAGCAGCCAGCAGAGTTGGCAGCAGTTTCAGACAGTGTGGAGGTTGGGGAGGAATGTGGGCCAGTCCTCGAGTCTGGGGAAGGCTCAGATGAGGGCTCTGAGTCAGAGGCATAGAGGAAGCCAAGGCCATCTGGTAGTTCTTTGGTGCCTCCAGAGTCTCTGGAATCTGACATTAGTGAGGCAGACAAACAGTGGGAGCCTGTTCCCAGTGTGCACATGCACAGAGCTGCCAGAAGACAGGAACAATTAAGAAAATAAGGTGGATTTGGGAGTAAGGCTTGGAGATGATTGGCCCCTCCCATAAGATATAAAAGAGGAGCAAATGGGATGTGAGCTTTTGCAGGAAGCAATTACCGTACTTTTTGGAGTATAAGACGCACCTTTTTCCTCTCCCCCCCCAAAAAGGTGAAAATCTGGGTGCATCTTATTCTCCAAATGTAGCCTCACCCAGCTTCTCAAACCGAGGTTTCAGAGGCTGAAAAAAGTATCAAAATGGAGCTTCAGAAAAGAAGCCCCCAAACAGAGCTTCAGAAAAGAAGCCCCCCAAACAGAGCTTCAGAGGCTTTTTTTCTGAAGCTCTGTTTTGGAGGCTTTCAGAGGCAGGAAACAGAGTTTCAGAAGTTTCAGAGGCAGAAAAAAAAAGCAAAAAAATAAAATAAATCAAGGCACAGAGCTCACAGCCGATCTACCTGCCAATCAGCATTTTTCTTATTTTCTTCCCCAAAAACTAAGGTGTGTCTTATACTCTGAAAAATACAGTAGTTCATCTGGTCGGTAAAAGATTTGGAAAACTTCTGTTGACTCTGTGTTAAGTTTGGCCTTGCCTTTTGTGTGGCAATTAGTTCTCTGGCAGCATTCCAAGGGAGATAAGGTGGGTGTTTGTAAACACTCCCCTGAAAGACTGTTTGAAAAGCTTTTCAGACTGGGAATGACAATAATTAACAACCGAATGAATAAAAGTGGTTTGCCGGGACTAAGATAGTGCTCTACACTTTCTAAGGAAGTCTAGGTCAGAACAGCTAATAGGATCAAAGTGATATGTCAGATCTTTAAAGGGGGTAGATTTTGCTCTAATAATTCAGGGTAACATTAAACATGGTGTGCAACAATGCTGAGGAGGCAATATCAAATGATAATTTAAGAAGAAAATCAGTTTTAGGAAGAAGACAAAGCTGACATCAGAGGGCAGTGCTGTGAAAAAAAATACATTTCCAAATGAATGGGACTGTTTAATAGACAAATTGAAACATAACTAATATGTCCTTATATCTCACTGTGGATTGTGGTGGTTTTATCAGAGTATTCTCCTGGCAACCCCTGAATCTTATGATGCAAATGTTTCTTCTAAACTATAAAACCACTGTATCCTGAGATCTGTTATGTTTTTTGGTTATGAATATGTATGCAAGGGTCACTTTGTCCTCCTTTTTGAAATATATAACTATGAGTGCATCCTTTGGTCTTCAGGAATTATGCCCTCCCCATGCACACACAATTTATATACTGAATTCCTCCATTACACAAGGCTAACAATAAATACTGCAATGAATCTTGATTATTTGCTTTGGGTTCTGCATTTAATTCCACAGTGAGGAGAAGATTATGAGATATGAAAAAGAAAGGAAGGAAGGAAGGAAGGAAGGAAGGAAGGAAGGAAGGAAGGAAGGAAGAAAAGGGAGGGAGGGAGGGAGTAAGAAAGATCATTTAGCAGTGAAGAAAGGCGGATCACAGCAAGAGGATGAAAGTTGATTGTTCCTCATAGATAAGACACCAATGTCATTTTTAACATACCACAGTTCTGAAGCAATAGAATTTAAACAAGATTTCAGAATGGGCTACATTATCACTTTTCATAAAATATTAATATTAATAATATTGCTTCTTGCATGCTGGGAATGCTAAAAGAGTTATAAAAATGATGTAGAGGAATATAGACATTCCATTTGGAAAGGATGCATAAGCCTTTAGAAGGACCGTTAGCAGAAAAAAATGGTGATTCATTCATGCAAAAGAGGGAATGTGAAATAGCAAAAAATATATACATTCTACAAAGAATGTTTGCTGATTAATCTGCCTCAAAAGTGTAATATCTACCATATTTTTCTGAGTATAAGATGCACTTCCCCCCCACCCTAAAAGTGTGTGAAAATTTAGGTGCGTCTTATAGACTGAATACAGGCTTTTGTGGCTCCTGAACTCCCTGCACATTGTATTTTCACCCTCTGCAGTGCTCCACACAGTCCATTTTCACCAAAAATGGCCCTATTTTTGGGTTCCTGAACCCTCCGTGCATCCCATTTTCACCCTCCCGGACCCCCAGAAGCACTCTAAAGGCCAAAAATGGGCACAGTTTTGGTGAATATGGGCCATGAGGAGCTCTACAGAGTGCTTCTGGGGGCCTGGGAGGGCGAAAATGTGATGCACAGAAGCCAAAAACTATTTTTTTCTTGTTTTCCTCCTGTAAATCTAGTTGTGTCTTATAGTCTGAAAAATACAGTAGCTTATGAAAGTTCCTTCATTTCTACTTGCTCATTATTTGCAATTCTTAAAATTTGCTTTCAATTTTTTTTGCATGTAGTTCCATCGGTATCTGAGAGCTGTTTCATTCAACAACAGTGCAGGGGAAATGGTTTCCTTTGATGAAAGAGGCAAACTAGCAACTGGATTTGATGTTATTAACTGGGTCACATTCTCCAACCAATCATTCCATCGAATCAAAATTGGAAACATAGCTCTGGTCACTCTCCCCCAAGAACTTCTAACTATTTCTGCAAAGAAGACAATCTGGCCTATCATGTTTAATCAGGTAGTTTTTGCAATGATATCATGTCACAGGAAATAATTCCAATTGTTTCTGTTATTTTCACTTACTGGTTCAATAGTCAGACAGTTTCTTACAAGCACATTATTCCAGTTTTGGCATGGCTACCTGAGGGCCTTCAGTTTATATATATATATAATTTTTTCTTCTATTTTTTTTATTGAAAAGTTTTATAAGAAATACAAACAATTTTCTCCCCCCCACCCTTTCCCCCTCCCCACATAATAGAAAATATTCATTTTCTTATACATAATAAATCCTACATATACATGTTTCCCTTAAAGAAAGCATTAAAATAAAACGTTTTAATTACATTCGGAGTTGCTCTTCTTTTCTTTCTTCCCTCATTCCACAACAAACCTTCTTCTTCTCCTCCTTTCTTTCCCTTCCCTCCCTCCTCTTCTCTCCTACTTTCTCCTATCTCCTCTCCTACCTCATCCTACTTCCTTTTCCTTTCCCCCCACTCCTCTCTTCTTTTCCCCCTTCTCACCTTCACTCCTACTCCTGTCCCCTTCCCTTCCTCCTCTCCTTTCTTCCATTCCTCTCCCTCCCTCTCCTCTTCCTACCCTCTCCTCCTCTCTCTTTTCTAACTTCTTTGCTGTGGAATATTCTCCTCCTTTCGTATCTGAGCAACTCCTGTATTCTAATCGTAGATACTTTCTTCTGTTAAAACATTTCTCTATTCACCACTTTTTTCCACCCCAACCCTTATCCCACCCTCCCCACCCCACCCCCTGACTTCCCAGAGCAAAAACAGGGTATAACATCTAACAAACATATGCTAAAATAAACTAACTAATTATAAGGTTCAAAACTCCCACATGTTCTTTAACTCCCCTTGCTCCAATTCATCAACCTCCCTTTTATAAATTCTCACAACCAATTAGATTAAATTCATTCTTCCTAATTATAAAAAAACTTTTTCTTGATGTGTAATCCAATACTTTAGCAGTATTACAAACAGTAAAAATCATGAATAAATTCCATTTCCATACCCTCGAACATCATTCTTTTTGAACATTACTCCCTAATGAAATTCTGAATTTAACATTAATCCTCTTTCCTTCAGAAAAATCAGGCATCTTGAAAGCTTACACATTTTATATCATATATCTTTTAAAATAATATAATCTTATGTTAAACATTTTAAAAATCTCTTAATACCATTAAAACACATATTTGCCAAATGCAAATTTCAAAATCTACAGGATGATATCTTTCTTAATCTTCTGTTCTTCTCTTCTTTCTATATTTTTTCCAGTCCTTTTTTTTTATAAATTCTTTCAACAGTCCCCCAAATTTTATTTTTGAAAATTTTAAAATGTTGATTTGAGGTTGATGTTTCTGAAATACTCGCTCTCTTCTTGAGGTCACATTTTCTAATTTGAAATCCTCATTTCGACTCTTCTTGCTTGTATAATCATTCAGTCCATTCCTTTGTCCATACAGCCAAAATTTGTTGCCATAAAGATTGTCAGCTTGCAATAAAGAGTCTATTTGTTGCTTTTCTATCAATTGAATGGAAACGTCCACCAAAACCTTTGTTTCAACTGTGCCAGCCTGCCTTTCAATCCTGACAGCCTCTTGCTCTTTCAAAAACAAACTCCTCTGAGTAATTTCCTGCTGGCCCTCCAACAACTGCTTATGTTTTCCCAAGTTTTTTTGAAAAAGCTCTTTCAATTGTATCCAAAAGAGCAGAATTAAAAGAGTCTAGAAGTTCTTGAAAAACCTGAACAGTCACAGCTTGAGAATTTGCTGATCCCTCTAACAACTGCTTATGATTTTCCAAGCTGTTTTTTGAAAAAGCTCTTTCAATTGTATCCAAAAGAGCAGAATTAAAAGAGTCTAGAAGTTCTTGAAAAACCTGAGCAGTCACAGCTTGAGAATTTGCTGATTCACCAGCCCTGATGTCACCATATTTCAGCCACTTTGTATTCATCCAGCTATCAGGATGACAATTCCAACTATTTTCCACACAGTATAAAAGTAAACTTTTAATTAAAGTCAGTACCAAATTCTTTTCCTCAGTACCAAATTCTTTTCCTGGCCGCTTCCACTTTAAAACTTTCTCTTAAGGTGTAATCCAGTAGCTGTTAACAAGCACTTTCCCTAGTAGCTTCTTCCTCCCGCTCTCAGACGCCATGTTCTGCATTTTAAAATGGAGTTAAAGTGTTACTTGCATTTTTTTCCTTTTTTCTCCTGATTTGCTCTGTCTGCAATCAAAGTAAAGATGTTAAAAGTCCCCCCATTTATTTTCAGCAGATTTTGGTCGCAGCTTCTAGCTCCACTTAAGTGGAGTTGTCCCTGGTCTGGAGCAGCTTGACAGGCTTCAATAGGGAGCCCATACCCTTCGCGCCCCAGGATTTCTCCTAGCGCACTTGGGGGGCTCTACCTCCACCTGTCGGCTCTTCTCTCTCCCCTTTGCCCAGGGAGAGGGTTCCAAGCCTCCGGACAGCTGTTTTTCGGCTGTTCTGGGGCTTTTACGGAACCGGGGATCGGGCGCTCGTAAAAGAATGTCTTCGAGGCTCGCGGAGCCAACCAGAAGTCTCTGAGGGCCTTCAGTTTGAGGCTCTGCAGCATGAAGACAATACCTCAGCCCACCACAGAGAATGTTGGTGAAGCAGTTCAAACAGATTCCTCCAGATCAAGGAGGAACTACCAACTTTATTTTATTTTTTATTTTTTTGCTTTAATTTATATGCCGCCCTTCTCCGGAGACTCAGGGTGGTTTACAATGCGTTAAGCAATAGCCTTCATACTTTTGTATATTTATACAAAGTTAGCTTATTGCCCCCACAATCTGGGTCCTCATTTTACCTACCTTTAAAAGGATGGAAGGCTGAGTCAACCTTGAGCCTGGTGAGATTTGAACTTGCAGTAATTGCAAGCAGCAGATGTTAATAACAGTGCTTTAGTGCTTTAGTCCACTGTACTATCAAGGCTCTTCCTGGTAGCAAGCAAACCATGGAGTGAAAGCCTTAGTAGTAGCAAATGAGTTGAACTTTGAACAATCCAGCACTGTTGGAACTCTGAGGAAATGAATATTGAGACTTCGAACTATTCCAGATCCAGTTGAAGATATTCATGAAGTGGTAGTTCAGGTTCTGCAGATTTATTAGACTGGTGAATGGCTAACTAAAGAAGAAAGAGATAAAATATATTGAATCAATACACATACTATGTTATGCTAAGAAAAGTCCTGGGATTTTATTTATTTAGTTCACATGGCGTAATAGAATATACCATTAACCATTGTTTTTATTTTCAGTACTCATGTTGGTTCTTCTTTCTGAAAGATACTTGTAAGGTCTGGCAGCCAGAATATGTAGATTATTCAGCCATGACAAAGTCATGTTGCTCAAATGCAGCATGAGGAGGCTAGTCTACATTGCACCCCAGTTGTCATAGTGTACTTTGTAAGGAAAATAACACGACAACAAATGTTGTCATTTTAAATCAATCACCAATTGATACCACAATTAATAAGAGTTAATAAGGATGGCAGATATGTGGGGTAGAACTAGATGTTCTAAAAAAACCTTTCTGTTAGGAATGTAAGCACCTTAAGTCTGTAAAGATACTTTTTATAAGCATATGATGGTTAAAATGTTATGTTAATCACATCAGATCTGGTATCTGTGTATTGCTTGGACAGCAAAAGTGACCAACAATCAAATGCTGGCATGCATAACACCAGACATTTCACTAGAAGGCAAAAATGACAAAACTGCATTTCACTTATTTTGGCCATGTCATGTGGGGGAATTCACCGGAAAAAAACAAGTACATGGGGAATAGTTAGTGGTAAAAATAAATCAGGCCACCAAAGAACACGATGGCTGGATACCATCATCAAAGTTGACACAGCCAGAATATTGAAAAACTCAAAGAAATAGTGCAAGATCAGAAGATGTGCAGAGACTTTGCCCATTGAATCATCAAGAATTGGAAATGCCTGAATGATCGCCATCAACTTCTAAAATGGCTAAAATGGACAAAGGGGCTTCAAATACTTGCTGGAAGTGTAAAACTCAACTAAGAGCTCCTTTGATGGATTTGCAAAAAAGCTAAACAATGTTGGATTGAAATTTTTAATTTAATTTAAAACATTAAAAATTAATATACAGTTTATGTGCTCGCTTCGGCAGCACATATACTAAAATTGGAACGATACAAAAATTAATATACAGTTTAGATATGATATTTTAAATGTTGGTGTTTATGGACAATGTATCGAGCTCTGGTCTATGGCTCGCCCTACCTGGGGAGATTGCAGCGGGAACAGCGAGAGAGGTGGCACCCTGGCGGTGGCAGGCCTACCTCTAATGACATCAAATGGCTGCAACGTTCCCCTGCTGGTTCTATACCGCCCAGCTGATCAATCCCAGCCAGTTCTGCACTGCCCAGCTGCTTGTTCCTGGCCCGCTGACACCAAACAGCCACGGCATTGGCTGCTGAACCTGCGTCTCCCAGCTGATTGGGCCCGACGGCCTTCGCAGTGACCACGCACCATCCGTCGGCCATTCCGGGCATCAAAGGGGACATTTGCCACTGGATAGGTTGCAGTCCTAGAAGACACTGTGGTGGCTGGACATACACTGCCCCAACACTGACCAGAGCCGGATAGTGGTTACTGGTAGGCGTGGTAGCTGGACAAATGGGGGTGGGGTCCAAAGGCAAGAAAATGTGCTGGGAAGTGGGCACTCCGAATGCTAACTTTACAAGGAACCTAATCATGCAAACTCATCGCGTTCTGAGCATCCGGCCTGTTTGTGGAAAGTAAAACCAGAGTTTTGCCACATTTGTGTCCTGGCTCCTTTTATTCCTACCAGGTCTGGCCTAGACTGGCTGAGACAAAGTCTTGGAAAAAAAAATCACATGATACTTTTCTTCTGTACTTGAAAAAAGTGGCTTAGCTGTGGAAGGACCTACAATACCTACAACAGCATGGTTAGTAAAGGTGAAAGAACTCAAAGTGATGGGTAAATTAACAGCTTTTGTAAGAGAAAAGTCACTGAAGAAATTAATCTACATGTGGAAGTTAATCTACAAGTGGAAGTTTTCGGACTTTTTGCAGGAAAAGGAGAAAACATCAAATTATGACATAGGGATCTGATGATTATTGAAACATTAAGTTTGGAGAGAGGGAACAATAGATCTTATAATATAGTGTTAAAATAACAGTTGAATTTAAGAGCTTTTTACATAAAGGCTGTAAAGATGTAAGTCATTCTTTGCATATACTTTTCTTTTTTCAAGTAGCAAGTATCTTTTTGCATCCCTTTCTTTCTCTCATTTTCTTCTTTACTTTTTCTTTCTGATTGTTAATTTTGGTTAACTCTTACGTTTTATAATATGTAAATATTTATATGCCTAAAATTACTAGTGAAATCCCAACTCTTTAGATGCAAAAATTTCTAAATGCTAAAGGATCATTTCTTAATTTTCTTTCTTAATGTCCAATAGGCACAACCTTTCTCTATGTGCAATCCTCAATGTTTATCAGGTTGCAGCAAAATAAAAATAGAAGGAAAGCCCTTTTACTGCTATGATTTTTGGTACCGGGAGGTACCAAAAATGATGAGTAAACAACGACATCATATTTTTCTCATAAGAAATAAGATTGTGAGTCACAAGGTAGCCAACATCAACAAGTTTCAGCTTGTGCATTGAGTAACAAACAAATGATGAATTCAGTGAGTTTCAAAGCAGCTGAATTCCAAGGTACCACTGTATATGCCTTAAATACTAGTCAAATCCAATTCTTCAGATGCAAAAATTCCTGAAACGTTAAGTAATAATTTCTCAATTTTCTTAATGTCCAATAGGTACAGCCCTTTTCTATGTGCAATCCTCCATGCTCATCAGGTTGGAGCAAAATAAAAATAGAAGGAAAGCCCTTTTGCTGCTATGATTGCCTTAAATGTCCAGAAGGGAAAATTTCAAACAAGACAGGTAAGAGATCTAAAGCAGAGATTCCATTGCTATATATTTTATGCAACCTCTTAGGCTTTCTTTTTATATATAAACAGTAGTTTACTTTAAAACTTTGTCCATAATATAGGAGAGATGTTGATTACTTAGAAGTCCATTCAATCTATTTTATCATCATATCATCCTTTTATTTATTTATTTATTTTATTTGTCAAACATGTATAAGATAACAGATATAAGTATAAACATGATTATGAATACAGGGTACAAATAATTGGGGACAGTAGGACAGGGACTGTTACAAGTAAACCTCCTCCCTCACTTAGCCCTTCCCATAACCCCTCCTTACCTTGACTCCACCTCCTCCATATATAAGGCTGTGCGCAGAAGTCCAGTTCCAGTTCAAAATGAGTACCTGAATAGAAAGAAATGGAGTAAATAAATACATTGAACTCAAAGCCTATCGTGTCTGTGATTATTGGGCAAGATCCTTGGAAAACTTACTTATCAAAATGGTAGCAGAGGATGGTTATGCCCAATAAACAGAACCAAAATTGGAAATGGAAGGAAGGATGAACACAAGGTCCACCACCAGGCTGATGGCAGAGCTGGGGGAACCTGAAGGTGCCACCGCCAGAATCCCAACTGCCTTGGAGATGGAGGAACTGGACCAGACAAACAGAAGCATGAGGCCAAAAGAAAGTGCAGCCAGGCACGCCAGAGACAGATCACCCGAGAGAGATGAACTAAAGGACATCATACAGAAAATGATAGATGCCTCCATAAGCAAGGATGAACTTATCGCGAAGCTCCGGGACCTTCTAGATGACCAGGGAGCAGCGATGAGCCCCCAGGAGCAAGACCATGAGGCTGCCAGACCGGTAAGACAGAGATACCCCCTGGCAGAGGCCCAGGAGCCAAACGGTTCCATTTTCGAGCCATGCTCCCGGCGGCCATCTTGGGATGGCCACCAACCAATAGGGAGCCAGGATTCAAATCCAATGGCGCCAAATGAAAGAAACCCCAGAACAAATGGGGGAACAGCCAAAGGCACCCCAGAAGGGACACACCAAGGCATCTGGAGCTCGCCTCCCAAGCTCGAAGCCAGAAAGACACCCGAGGCCCCAGCAGCCGCGATAGGCCCTGCATGCAACCCCTTCATGCCAGCCACGCACCCCAGAGACACCACCGTGAACCGAGGGGGTTACGGGGGCCATCGATGGTAGCACCCCCACCCCAGATACTCCACACGATGACCAACCCCCACGAAGACAACCGCAGGGCACCAACTACGCTTGAATCATGCAGATGGCAGGACTCGAACCCAGCACCCGCAGCACCAAGCATAAGAGGCCCGAGGGGAAGAGGCCACACCTGCTACTCAACTCCCATGCGGCCTCCGCCCGGCCTACTCACGTGCCCAGGGACCAGCAATCAAGGATCGGGGCCCACCGCAGCCACCACGCCTCAGAACCCCAGAAGTCCTCAACTTACGACTGCCTCGCCTCCTCGACTCTCTCCAGCCCCCTGCATGGATCCGGACGCCCAGCAATGGATGCCTGCCTCCAGAGATGAAGCCAGACACCCCAGGAGTGAGATGGGACCCCCAACTGGAGGCCTAGGCCGAGGCCTAAGAGCAGCAACAGCCAGCCACTCCCCCATCGGCTACAGTAGCGAAATGGGCCTCGCACATGCTCAGTTGGCTCCAGCAAGAAGAGAAGGAGAGAACATAAATCCAAGTCTGTGCAGAGCTGCAAACTGCATACCCAAGCCATATTGTGAGTTCCCTCACCTGAGACACCATGGGCAGCAACAGACTGTGAGTATTTCATCACACAACTCAGGGAATTTACCAGCTAACTTTCCCACTCTTAAATTAGATGGATCGAACCTTATGCAGTGGAATCACCAACTCCAGGTTTTATTTTTAAAAGAGGATCTATTGTTTTTAGTTGATGACCCCCCCACAAAACCTTGGACTTTAGAAACAGATTGCTTGCATCACAGGGCTTACTATTTAATTATAGCAAGTATCCCACCAGGTGTATACCCCAGCCTAAGCCATTATCTGACTGTGTCTGAGATACAGCAGAGAATATTTAATCTGTTCTATAGTAAAAGCGCTGCCACCACAGCAAGGATATCCAGGGAATTCCACTCTGCCAGGCATAAAGCAGGGACTCCCATGGGTGAACATATACTGAACCTGAATGCCACAAGAACTGAACTGATACAAAGGGGGGAGGATATATCCGAAGAGAGCATGAAGAGCATTGTCATCAACTCCCTGGACTCCAGCTGGGACAATTTTATAATGCAGCTGGATAGCATAGGCTTAGGCCACCTCACACTCGAGTCACTGAGAAATAGGATAATAGCAGAAGATAGCTTAAGGAGGGACTGCTCCATCAGCCGCAGGGACAGCAGGCCAACTAAGAAAGTTGAGTTCCAAACCAGGAATCTAGACTACCCAGAATGCTTCACTTGTGGCTCAAAGAACCACTACAAACGGGATTGCCCAAGAAACTCAAGGGGAAGGGACCACACCTACCAAAGGGAAAGGGAAGGCAGGAAGCCGGGGCTCCCCAATAGATCCCCACCAGACAACAGATACAGGCGCAGAAACTCCCCCGACCCAAGGAACAGAAGGGGAAGTAGGGACAGCTCTAGGGAGAGCCGACCAAGGTCCATGTATGGGATCGGGGAGAACACACACACACACTCACAAACCAGAGAAGGAGAAGCATGGCTCATCGACTCAGGAGCCACCAACCACACAACTCATGACATAAAGATACTGACCTCATTCACAGAGGAAAACTACCACATTAAGGTGGCCAATCAAAACAAGGTCCTAGTGACAGGGAGAGGAAACACGTTCATAAGCGGAATAGGCAAAGTAGAGGGGGTATTACTCATACCCAAAATACCTCACAACATTTTAGCACCGCTTAAACTGAGCAAGGACATGGGCATAGAGACCACCTTCAAAGAGGGAGAAGCCTACCTGACCAGAGACAGGGAAAGCATCGGCAAAATAGTCATTAATAGAGGGCTAACATACCTCCACCCTAAAAAGAATAACCAGACCCAAGTTATCGCCCAACTAGAAAACACTGAGAATAAAGTCAACACACATGTTGAGGCAGAGGGGGGCAGGGAAGACGACCCCACCGGAGGCAACACGACACACAGAGGGAAATTGCTAATAGGCAAACCCATTCACGATGACTGCGCCCATTTGCTACATAGAAAATTGGGCCATGCCAGCTTCCCAGTCATCCAAAAAATGACAGAATGTACCAGTGATTTGAAAATAAGAAACTGCAAAAACTACTTAGAGTGTTCTATATGTAAATCATCTAAGTTAAAAACCAAACCCAGACCTAGAAAAGCCACCCGTACTACCAATTCTATCTTCCACCTGGTACATATGGACATTGTGGGCCCCATGAAGCCCTCTATAAAATACAAAAGGAGATATATTCTGACAATAGTAGATGACTACAGCCGCTATGGCTTTGTGTATACCATTAATCATAAAGACGAGGTATTCCAAAAATTTAAAGAGTTTTATAAGAGAGTGGAAACACAACACAATACAAAGATAAGGCAAATAATGACAGATAGGGGGTCTGAGTTCTTATCGAGGGAATTCTCGAACTGGTCAAAGATGCACGGGATAATACACTACAAGATTTCTCCCTTTTCCGCGTTCCAAAATGGAGTCGTAGAGAAGAGGAATGGAGTCCTACAAACAATGATGAGATGCGCCCTAGAGGATGTGGGGTTAGGACAGCCATTCTGGGCGGAAGCTCTCAACTACTCAAATTATACGCTGAACAGACTCTGGTCTAGCGTAATAGGGAAAACACCTTATGAGGTGATGTACGACCGAAAACCAAAGATTGTGCACCTGCACATATTTGGAGTCACGGCGGATGTGCACATCCCCAGGCAACTGAGGCGAAAAGGAGACAAGGTCTCCAGGAGATTAAGGTTCATGGGGTATGAACCAGGCACAAAAGGCTATAGATTCATTGACAGGGACAACAGGTTCATCGTATCCAGAACAGCGGTGTTCCACGAGAATGCCAACTGGTCTAAGATACACCTCAACGAGACACTCATCAGACAGGAAGACACAAACGAATCAAGGGACAAAAGCAAACCCATCACATTAGAAGCAAATACACAAGACAGACAAAGACCAAGACACCATGAGGTAGCCACCAAGGGGTGGAAGGAAGACCACCCCATCATCAAGGTAGACACGGTCACAGAGAAGGAGGCCAAATACATGCACGACACCGACACAAGACCCATGAGACCTATCAGACCCAACAGAAACAAAATGCCCAAGAGATTTGAAGATTATGTCATGTCCATTCACCCAAATAGAACAACACCCAACTCATACGAAGAAATCATTAGTCTGCCACAGGTAGAGAGAGATAAGTGGGAGCAAGCTATGGAAAGGGAGATGGCTAGCCTGCGCGAACTGAATGTATACACCCCCTCTAAGGTCCCAGCCGATAAGACACTCATAGGCACGAAGTGGGTTTTCAAAATCAAGGAACTCGAAGACAACAAGGCCCTCTACAAGGCTAGACTCATAGCTCAGGGGTTCACCCAAAGGTATCCAGATGACTACACGGATATCTACTCACCCACAGTTAGGGCAGAAAGTGTCAAAAGTGCCCTAGTAGTTGCATCTATCTTAGGCCTAGAAATCTACCAATTTGACATTCAAACCACATACCTCCATGCGAAGTTAGACAAAGAAATATATGTCAGGGCACCCCCAGGGAAAGGCGCGAAAGAGGGAGTCACTTGGCTACTAAACAAAAGTTTGTACGGTTTAAGACAGTCCAGGAAAAGATGGTATGAATGCCTAGCCAAAACACTCAGGGACATGGGTTTTACCGCCACATCAGCAGACCTCTGCCTCTTCGCCAAGAGGGAGGGCACATCAGTCGAATACACACTCGTTTACATAGATGACATCCTGTACATGGGGCAGCACAAGCAAAATTGCGATAAATTTGCCAGAGAACTGGGGAAACAATTCACACTCAAGACCCTAGGGAAAGTCAATAAGTATCTAGGAGTACAAATCGAGAAAACAGAGAACGGGTTCAAGGTTTCTCAAAAAGAAAAAATATTAGAACTTGTACATAGATGCAACATGAGGGACGCTAAGCCATGCAAAACCCCCATGCAAACAGACTTCTTGAAACATATGCACGAAGAGGGGGAGTCATTTAAGGACAACACCTTGTATAGATCTGTCATTGGATCCCTCCTGTATATTGCCAATTGGACAAGGCCCGATATCAGCTTAGTTGTTAATTTATTATCCAGACATGTCAGTGAACCCAAGGTATACCACTGGGAAGGGGTGAAGCGAGTAATCAGGTACCTGAAACATAGCATAGACGCGTACCTATGCCTGGAACCATCCAAATCCAAAGAACCGGCGCTGACCTGCTATGTGGACGCTGACTGGGCAGGTGATACCAAGAGCAGGAAAAGCACATCAGGTTACGTGTTCCTCATCAATAACTGCCCGGTACACTGGTATACCGGCAAACAGAACCTGGTTGCCACATCCACGGCAGAAGCAGAGTACATCTGCCTATCAAAGGCAGCTAACAATTTAGTGTGGTTCGATGACCTGCTCTCTGAAATATGGACCGAACCGGCTTATCCCATAACTATCCACGAGGACAATAAAGCAGCCATAGACATCTCCAATGTGGAAGCAATGGGTCAGAGGTCCAGACATTTCAACATCAAGCATAAGCATGTCAGGCAGTTATCAAATGTGGGTTTTATTAGAGCCGTACATTGTGAAACCTCTGAGCAAGTCGCGGACATTCTAACGAAACCATTACCAAACAAGCAACACACATATCTCACATCAAAACTAGGGGTGACGATGCCAGGTACAGAATCAACCCCGAATGTTAGGCATTTAGAGGGGGATTTGTTACGAGTAAATGCCTAACTGTGTATACACCATTGCATAGACTGACCCACTGATCCCTCCTCCCTCACTTAGCCCTTCCCATAACCCCTCCTTACCTTGACTCCACCTCCTCCATATATAAGGCTGTGCGCAGAAGTCCAGTTCCAGTTCAAAATGAGTACCTGAATAGAAAGAAATGGAGTAAATAAATACATTGAACTCAAAGCCTATCATGTCTGTGATTATTGGGCAAGATCCTTGGAAAACTTACTTATCAGGGACGGTAGGCACGTTGGTGTGCTTATGCATGCCCCTTACAGACCTCTTAGGAATGGGGTGAGGTCAACAGTAGGCAGTTTAAGGTTACAGTTATGGGGGTTTGGGGAAGTAACTACAGAGTCAGGTAATGCATTCCAGGCATTGACCACTCTGTTGCTGAAGTTGTATTTTTTGCAATCAAGTTTGGAGCTGTTTACCTTAAGTTTGTTGTCAAGTTTCGAGGTCGTCACTTCAAGCTGCATTTACTCTGGTGCTGACATTTGTATCTCTTGTGTGTTCATGTATTATTGCGGTTGAAGCTGAAGTAGTCATTGACAGGTAGGATGTTGTAGCGGATAATTTTGTGTACTGTGCTTAGGTCAGATGGAAGGCGGCATAGTTCTAAATTGTCTAAGCCCAAAATTTCAAGCCTGGTGGCATAAGCTATTGTGTTGTGAGCAGAGGAGTGGAGTACTATTCTCGTGAAGAAGAATTTTTAGAGTAAAAATTCTTTTACTCTAAGAAAGATAAACCAGATAATAAAAATACATATTTTCATCTTTGGTTTCTATGAAAGTAAAGATATTACAAGACTAGGGTGAAGGGAACCTACAATCATTTTGGAAATTATGGTTCAGAAGCAGATTTAAAGAAATGCTAAAGGGAAGATCCCACTTAATAAATTTTATTTTATGTTATTTTATTAAATTTCTATACCACCCTTCTCCTGAAGGACTCAGGGTGGTGAACAGCCACAAGATAAAACACATAAATACAAAAATTTAAAGTAAAATAAAAACGAATTAAATAATTTGGCTGAAGGCTGAATAATTAAGCCTAATCTAGGAAGTAAAATTTATTGATAGTACATTCTTGGAAGTATAGATACATTTAAACATTAAGATATCTCAAGACTGTTCTTATTGCATGTTTACTGTAAGAAAAGTGAATTCTTTAATGATCATTAGATCAACAGTAATGGTTTCTTAATCATAGAAAGCTAATAAAACAAACCAAAGAATAAATAATGTGGACAAAAAAATCCTAAATTAGTTATGTACTATGGATTTTTTTTTTTTAAATTGATTTTAAGTGGTGCTTTGTTATTTCCTGGAATGGGTAGCAGAATGGGTAGTAATAAGGAAAAGTTAAAAGTAATAATTGATCTGCCTTAATTATGTTCCTCTTCTTTATAGAACAGAAATCTTTTGGTCTTTCTTTCAGTTCCAGAACTCCCAAGTAGCATACAGAACAATAGGCATTTTCTACATTAAACCAATCAGAATTTCTTTTTGCTTTATGCAGCACAGCTGTCAGAAATAATACATCATCATAACAGAATAATAAAGTTTGAATGGACCTTAGAGGTCATCTAGTACAATCCCCTGCTCAGGCAGGAAGACCTATACTATTTCAGATAAATGGTTGTCCAATCTCTTCTTAAAGAGTTGGAGCATTCACAACTTCTGGAGGCAAGTTGTTCCACTGATTAATTGTTCTGTCAGGTAATTTATTCTTAGTTCTAGGTTGCTTCTCTCCTTGATTAGTTTTCATCCATTGCTTCCTGTCCTGCCTTCGGGTGCTTTGGAGAGTAGGTTGACCCTCTCTTCTTTGTGGCAAACCCTTAGATATTGGGACACTGTTATCATGTCACCCCTAGTCCTTCTATTCCCTAAACTAGACATACCCATTTCCAGCAACTGCCCTTTATATGTTTTAGCATTGAGTCCCTTAATAGTTTCATTGATTTTCTCTGCACTCTTTCTAGAGTCTCAACATCTTTTTTATCATATAAATGTTGACAATTGGCATGTTAAATCTCCTTGATCACATTCTATCAGAACAAATTGAAAACACTTAGTTTAGAAAGTTTCATTAGTTATCTTTCCTCCCATTCGATCAAAACATCTTGTTCTGGTCTAAGACTGTAATAATAATTTGATTGACTCAAAACATTTATAAATATGAATGCTATAATTTCTTTTTCAGACGCTGATGACTGTTTCCCATGTTCAGAATATGAATATACGAACGAACCTCACAATTTTTGCATTCCAAAACACATCATATTTTTGTCTTATGAAGAAACTCTGGGAGTTAGCCTGACAACTACTGCTTTCTACTTTTCTTTCATCTCAGCTTTAGTGCTGCATATCTTCATTAAATACCGAGACACTCCCATTGTCAAAGCCAACAATAGAAACCTCACCTATATTCTTCTCATTGCTCTCCTGCTCTCCTTCCTTTGCACTTTGCTTTTCATTGGGGAACCTGACCAAGTAAAGTGTCTCATGCGACAAACTACTTTTGGCATTGTCTTCTCTGTAGCCCTTTCTTGTATATTGGCCAAAACAATCATAGTGGTCCTTGCTTTCATGGCCACCAAGCCAGGCTCCAAAATGAGGAAATGGGTAGGGAAAAGGATGGCCAATGTTATTGTTCTTTCTTGCTCCCTAGTGCAAGTCACCATAAGTTTTATATGGCTGGCAATTTCTCCCCCATTTCCAGATTCAGACATGCACTCTATGGCTGAAGAAATCGTCCTAGAATGTAATGAAGGTTCAGCCTTCATGTTTTATACTGTCTTTGGTTTTATGGGTGTTTTGACTGCTATCAGTTTTACAGTGGCTTTCTTTGCTAGGAAGCTACCTGATAGTTTCAATGAAGCCAAATTTATCACCTTCAGCATGTTGGTCTTTTGCAGTGTCTGGATATCATTTGTTCCCACCTATCTCAGCACGAAGGGAAAGTCCATGGTGGCTGTGGAGATCTTCTCCATCTTGGCTTCAGCAGCTGGATTGCTGGGCTGCATCTTTTCCCCCAAATGCTATATTATTATTCTGAGACCTGACCTGAACAAGAAGGAGCAACTAATAAAGAAATGAAGCTTATTTTTATATTAGAGCCCTTAAAAGAAGCCAAATTGGTTACTATCAACATACAGGTGTTTCACAGTTTGGTGGTTCTGCATTCTCCCCTGGCTAGCAAATCAAGATGTCATGCAAGGTGACAATCTCCTCCAAGATTTTTGCAGAATCTAAACAGCCGCTCCTCATCTATTCTTTAAAATGTTATTTTTTCTGGCCTTGTTCAGAATAGAATAGAGTGCCTAATATAAGGAACAGTTGGTAAAGAAACAAAACTGACTCTTTAGATGCAGCATGCTATAATGTTTTCAAATTGTGATAGAAATCTCAATTGTCTCCTTAGAAACAGAAATTGCTGTCCATCTTATAGAATTGATTGAAAGCAAGCGTGCAGGAATAAAATATGGAATGTAGTTCTTATAGAATGGTTCCTTTACACATCAGATTGGGGGCTTTTTGTGAGAAATAGACAAATGTAATGTAGCTGCTGGAAGAATTATTTAAGTTTGTCATAGAAAAGAGAGACCTATAGGAAAACCAGAAGCTAAAAGCTAATGAAAAAATGAAGGGAAGGAAATGAAGGAAAAAATGGGTTGTTGTTATTTTGCCATTTTGTACTACTATTTTAAAAAATTAATAACCCAAACAAAGAAGAAAAGAGGGAAAAGATATAACTCATATAAATAATGGCAATAGGTAAACTTCTAAAACTGAACTGAGAAAATAAAAAGAGGATATATGTGTAAGTGTTCCTAGGATTAGTAATCAAAATCTTTCTGCAGTCTTGACATTTCCATAATATCTGCTTGTCAATGTAAATTTCATAAAACAAATAACTAACACAATTTACAATTATTTACAAGAGTAAATAATATAAAGCAAAGTGTAAACAACATGTATTTACTGTAGTATATAAGCCAATTAAAGCCCTCTAAAGCATCCAAAGTAAAGCAAAAGACCTAGCTGTCCGAGAGTAGAAATACAACATATAGTGTAAGGACTGTAACAGGCCCTGTGTAGGACAAAAGTCAGAAGACTAGTAGAGTGCATCCATGAACACAAACTAGCAATCATCATCAGAAGACATGATGAAAGTGCCTTAATTTCCATACTAATTTATGTCAGAATATTCATGACTGGGAAGACATGGTAACATGGTTAGCCAAGGAATAGACATGGTAACAAGGTCAGCCAATGAATAGGCATAGCAACTGGGTCAGCCAATGAGGGTTGTTTTGGAAACAGAAACTTAAGGAAGGAGTCTGGGTGTGGTTTAATGCTGTGCTCAGCTCTGAGTCTAGCAAACAAGTCTGGTCTTGTCTGTTTGCTGAACTGAAATTAAGAACTTGCTTACAATCTCTCCTCTCTACCATGTTGGAAGAAATCTGCTGTGGGTATTGTAAATTTACTTCATGTGTTATTATGTATATAAAGTAGTTAATGAATCCTGCTGCATCAGTCTGCCTGTGTGTGCTTTCTGGATTTGATTTTTGCAACAAACTCTGACAATTTCCATGTCAGAACACATGGAATGACATAACCATAGTTTCAACTGGGAAACCATAGTTTCAACTGAGAATCAGAGACCAAGCAAGTCCAAAAATGCATATAGAGGTAACAACAACTATATATCATTCAAAAGAGACAATCAAAAAGCCAAAAAGAAAACAAAAAGTTCAAAATACCTCCTCACCAGCAATCAACAGAAAGATTAATGCTAGACCAACAATCAAGTAAACAAGTCCAATCAAGAAACTAATAATGGAGTCAAACAAGCTAACAGTAAACAACAGCCTAATCAAGAAGCCACGAAGGTCTCACTGACAGGTCAAGTCACCATATACAATGAGAGCAAACCCAACTCCTTTGTAGTACAGATGATGTTATCTACTAATCCAATCAAAAATCTCCAAAAAAACAACCAAGCTCAGAGAGCACTAAGGTCCAGACAGTTCGAATAGAATAGAATTTTTTATTGGCCAAATGTGATTGGACACACAAGGAATTTATCTTGGTGTATAGGCTCCCAGTATACATTAAAAAAAAAGATACATTTGAAAGAATCATAAGGAACAACACTTAATGATAGTCATAGGGTACAAATAAGCAATCAGGAAACAATATCAAAATAAATCGTAAGGATACAAAATTACAGTCATACAGTCATAAGTGGAAGGAGATGGGTAGTGGGAATGATGAGAAGATTAATAGTAGTGCAGACTTAGTAAATAGTTTGACAGTGTTGAGGGAATTATTTGTTTAGCAGAGTGATGGCATTCGGGGAAAAAATGTTCTTGTGTCTAGTTGTTCTGGTGTGCAGTGCTCTATAGCATCTGTTAGGATATGGTTTGAGCCTAACAAGGAGTCAGATGAATCATCTGCAGTAAGTCCTGTATTACCTAGGAGATCTACTAGGGAAAGGCATCACCTGATTGATATAAAGCAACCATAGTTTGCCAGGTTAACATAGAACCTTCAAGTTATGAGGATATCAAGCTTTATCCTGAAAAGGAGCAAAATGCTTGGAAGGAGGCAATGAATAAGGAAATTAATTCTTTAACTAATTTAGGTGAAACTGTGAAATTGCCACCTGGTGAAAAATTAATAGGTTGTAGATGGGTTTATAAAATTAAGAAAAGCATAGATGGGACAGAACCCATAAAGCTCACCTTGTAGCTCAAGGTTTTTCTCAGACCGAAAAAGATTTTGATGAGGTTTTTGCTCCTAGTTTACGTGCTAGTACTTTAAGAATAATGCTAGTGTGGGCAGTTAAGTATATAGTATTAACCATATAGATGTAGAGACAGCATACTTGAATGCTCCAGTGAGACACACCATCTATATGAGGAAGCCTTTAGGAGTTGAAACACAAAACCACACTGATTGTTGGAAGTTAAATAAAAGCCTTTATGGTTTGAGACAATCAGGGTTTGAGTGGAACCAATGTATAGTTAAAGAGCTAAATAAGATCAGTTTTCATGAAGGTGTAGCGGATAAGTGTCTCTTTAAAAGAGAGAATAATGGGTTGGTATCATTTTTATTATTGTTTACAGATGATATAGCCATAATAACTAAAACTGACAAGGAAGCCATAGATATTGTTAAACAGTTACAAACCAAATTTAAAATCAGAAATTTAGGAAATATTAGGCATTATTTGGGTCTAGATATCAATCAAATGGCTAGAGGTTATAAAATATCTCAATCTAGCAAAATAAGCCAAATGTTGAAACGTTATGGCATGTAAGCCAGCTAAAATGCCTATGGCACAGGATTTTCAACAAGGAGAAATCCAAAGTCCTAAATTTAGTAAGGAGATCTACCAGTCTCTTATA
The DNA here is from genome assembly GCA_022577455.1 of Arizona elegans. Classification (NCBI taxonomy): domain Eukaryota; kingdom Metazoa; phylum Chordata; class Lepidosauria; order Squamata; family Colubridae; genus Arizona; species Arizona elegans. Next base: position 4,537,197 of record JAKOOJ010000021.1, on the reverse strand, counting down.
GGTAGTCTATCTTATATAAGCAATTGGTCAAGACCTGATATTTCATTTGAAGTAAACCAATTAGCGAGATATAATGCAGAGCCAACTGATAGGCATTGGCAGGCTGCAAAGCGTATATTAAGATATCTGAAAATGACGATGCATTATGCATTGTATCTAGAACCTAACAATGATTTAGTATTGAGTGCATATGCTGATGCCAGTTTTGCTACTGATTTGACCACCAGAAAGTCCACATCGGGTATAGCTATCATGTTAGACAATTGTTTGATTGGCTGGAAATCAATTTGTCAAAAACATATTAGTCTATCTACTATGGAGGCAGAATTCTCATGTTTGTCACTAGTTTGTACTGATCTGATATATTACAAACAACTAATGATGGATATTGGTTTAAAGATGGATTATCCAATTGTAATACATGAGGACAACCAAGCTGCTATAAAAATGGCAACAAATTTAGCAGTTAAAACTAGATCTAAGTATACTGACATTCAGTATCTGAATGTTCATCAGTGTATCCAAAGCAACATTATATATATATATATATATATATATATATATATATATATATATGTGTGTGTGTGTGTGTGTGTGTGTGTGTGTGTGTGTAGTTAATATTTCGGGTTTCTTCCCGTGTAATTGTGGATCCACAATTACACGGGAAGAAACCCGAAATATTAACTATACACACATACATACCCGTGAAAACTTACATAAACATATATATATATATATATATATATATATATATATATATATATATATATACATACATACATACATATACATATACATATACATATACATATACATATACATATACATATATGTTTATGTAAGTTTTCACGGGTATGTATGTGTGTATAGTTAATATTTCGGGTTTCTTCCCGTGTAATTGTGGATATATCCCTAAAAGGGTAGAAGCGACGTTTCGACAGAATCCCACTTCATCAGCCAGACGTTTAGTTCTTGTGGTTAATGTTTTGGCAACAGAGTTTATTTGTGCTGGATGGTGGTGTGATTTGGCATTGAGATAGCGGTTCGTATGTGTCTTCTTTTGATAGATGGTATGTCCTTTGGTTTAAAACATAAACCAAACATTAATCAAAAAAATCCCAACCAAATCATATTCAAACCAGCCACAAAGATGAAGCCCTGCCACCTAGTGGAGAAAAACCGACCATACACCCGAAGCCAAGCCAATAAACACATACTGGGACTCCCAACCAATCAGAATGAAAAGGTGGAGCCATCCCAGAATACCAGCACCAGATTTGAAATACCAACGGCAGTTAGTACAAAATGACTGCTGACATAAGCCTGATGATGGCAGATGGGATTCTGTCCAAACGTCGCTTCTACCCTTTTAGGGATATATCCACAATTACACAGGAAGAAACCCGAAATATTAACTATACACATATACATATATATATATTTAATTTGATATATATGCTGCCCTTCTCCGGAGACTCAGGGCGGCTTACAATGCGCTAAGCAATAGCCTTCATTCTTTTGTATATTTATACAAAGTCAGCTCATTGCCCCCACAACTGGGTCCTCAATTTACCTACCTTAGAAAGGATGGAAGGCTGAGTCAACCTTGAGCCTTGGCAAGATTCGAACCTGCAGTAATTGCAGGCAGCTGTTCTTAATAACAGGGTGCTTTAGACCACTGTACTACCAAGGCTCAATATGGTTAAGTTGGAATATTGTATGTCGGAAGACAATATTGCTGATAATTTTACCAAAGCACAAGGTGCTATCAAACATAAAATGTGTTGTGAAAGATTAAGAATCTAAACTGTATATATTGACCTGTCCAAAGGGGAAAATGTTAGGCTATGATTTGAGCCTAACAAGTTGTCCAGGCAATATATGTGTTCTGTGACTTTAATATAAATATATAATATAATATAAATATGTATAATAATATGTATTGTGTGACTTTAAAGTTTTACTGCTGATTCATTGTAATGCTGAGTCATGCTGTAATTAGTTGTGAATGTATTTAAGAAAGATACTGTAACGTATTCAGTTGATGATAAACTACCATTGTGTGTGGAGTTGCAACTATTGTGCTATCATCGGTTGGATGGATCTGCTACCATTGTGGTTTGTTACCAGAGTGAGTTTGTTTTTCTAACCAACTACTGTTTGTGTGGTAAGAAGATTTTGTATCACAGGACTGATTTAACTGGCAAAGACTTGGATTGATTTAAAGACTATGAGATTGTTTTTTCACTATAAAGTAAACTATTGATAAACCAGTTTGCACATCTCTTATTCATTGCTCTCAGCAACGTTTCTCTGTGCTCTACACTCTGCTAGTTGGTAACACAACAACAATATCCTTAACAGCATCTTTTTGAGGGTAGGGGTTGAAACAGTTTATGTCCAGGATGCAAGGGGTCTGTAAATATTTTCACAGCCCTCTTTTTGACTTGTGCAGTATACAGGTCCTCAATGGAAGGCAGGTTGGTAGCAATTGTTTTTTCTGCAGTTCTAATTATCCTCTGAAGTCTGTGTTTGTCTTGTTGGGTTGCAGAGCCAAACCAGACAGTTATAGAGGTGCAGATGACAGACTCAATAATTCCTCTGTAGAACTGGATCAGCAGCTCCTTGGGAAGTTTGCGCTTTCTGAGTTGGAGCAGAAAGAACATTCTTTGTTGTGCTTTTTTGATGATGTTTTTGATATTAGCTGTCCATTTTAGATCTTGCATTATAGTAGAACCTAGAAATGTGAAGGTCTCTATTTGTTGTGGCCTGCCAGCGGCTTGCGCGGATTGTTGCTGATCCCAATGACGAGGAGGCTGGTGTGGTGTTGCACCAGCAGCCTGTGCAGCCGGCACTCAAGTCTGACAGCGAGGAGGCTGAAGAAGATGTGTGCCAGAGGCAGGGATTCAGCCAGGGCCTTCAGAACCTCCAGAGGCCCCTTTAAGTGCAGAGGATGACGTGGAGGAGCCTCTTCTCAATGCATGGGCATGCAAAGCTGCCAAAAGGCAGGAGTGGTTACTCAGGAGGAGGTCTCCTTGAGAGTAAGGCTTGGGGCTAATTGGCCACTTCCTTAGCCTATTTAAGTTTGCCTGCAGCTTGTAAAAAGTTGCAAGAAACGATGTTTGTTTGTCCGCTGATCATTGAATTTGGATTTCCTTTGCAAACCTTGCTTCTGGGCTCTCTACCAACTCTAGTAAGACTCTATCTTATCTGTGGAATTTCTGGCAGGTTGTTAAGAGTGTTTTATTAACAACCTGCATTTTCAAAAGACTGTATTTTGAAGTAAACGGAGTTTGTTCAAAGTTTGTGTGTGCGGTATTCTTTGGGATCCGTAGCTGGGGCAGAACACTACAGTTAATACTGTGTTGTCTAGTATTGTGAGAGGTGGAAGTATGGAAAGGTTTCTCCTAAAATTTACCACAATTTCTATGGTTTTGAATGTGTTCAGTTCCAGGTTGTTCTGGTCACACCACGAGGCTAGTTGTTCAACCTCCTGTCTGGGAGGGAGGTTGAACAACCTCCCATCTGGGAGAAGGAGGCTTTTGCTGTTCGATGGGCGCTGTTAACATGGAGGTATTTTCTGGAAGGAGCAAAACACCCTTTTGAAGTATGGATTGATCACAAAAACTTAGAGGCCTTAAAAACACCACAAAAACTGTCACCTAAGCAAGCCCGCTGGGCCAAACACTTTAACTGATTTAATTTCTCCCTGCGCTAATTTAATTTAATTTAATTAATTAAATTTATATGCCGCCCCTCTCCGAAGACTCAGGGCGGCTCACAATGCATGCAAAAAAGACATTGAAAATTAAAAACATTAAAAACTCATTCACATCATTCATGGCTGGATCTCACCAGATCACAAGAGCAAGATCAACGGCCCCAGGCCTGGCGGAAAAACCAGGTCTTCACCGCTTTTCGGAAGGCCAATAGGGTGGGGATGGTCTGGACCTCAGGAGGTAACTGGTTCCAGAGAGCTGGGGCAGCCACAGAGAAGGCCTTCCCCCACGGGCCCACCAGCCAACATTGTTTAGCTGACGGGACCCAGAGGAGACCAACTCTATGGGATCTTACTGGTCGCTGGCAGCTACCTTCCTGAAGGGAAGAACTTTATGGCAGATGCCCTCTTGAGACTGCCTCAGTACAATAGTGTTCAAGAGGAAGTGATTCATCCAGTTATCCCCTCGAAACAGCTGGTGGCACCAGTGGTTACCAGAGCCCAGGTAAAAGAGACTTAACCTTGTCCAGCGACTTGAGCAAGCAGTTAAAAGAAGCACTAAAAACTGACGAGTGGTTTTTAGCCCACTCCAATGAGTGTACACTTCGGGAGGGTTTCGCCTGGGTGGGAGTGAAACTGTATGTCCCCACCAGCCTGAGGGGGGCAGTATTACAATATGCCCATGATGCTAAAATCGCTGGGCATTTTGGTTTCGTGAAGACATTATATTTAGTTAAACAACAATTCTGAAGGCCGGTGCTGAAGAAAGATATAAAAGCCTACGTGGCGAGCTGTCCCATACTTTACTGAAGTATGTGCTTCAGCAAAGAAGCCTCTGGAGAAAACCCCTGGGTTACTTCAGAATCTAGCCAGGCTGGGAGCCCCATGGAAGGAGATCTCCATGGATTTTATTGTTGACTTGCCTGAAAGTGGAGGGAATACAGTCATTTGGGTGGTTACTGATTTGTTTTCTAAAGAACTGCATTTTGTCCCATGTCCCAAGATCCCTTCGGCTAAAACTCTGGCTAAATTGTTTGTTCAACATGTGTTTAGATTACATGGGGCTCCAGAGTGAATACCCAGGTAACACCTCTCTTGCGCAAGCTGCACTGGTTCCCAGTGGTCTTCCAGGTGCATTTCAAGGTGCTTGTCACCATCTTCAAAGTACTCCATGGCTTAGAACCGGGATACCTACAGGACTGCCTTCTACCACCAAATGCCTCCCACCATCCGATACGCTCTCACAGAGAGGGCCGACGGCACCCTGAGGAGGCCCTCTCTGTGAGAGCGTATCGGATGGTGGGAGGCATTTGGTGGTAGAAGGCAGTCCTGTAGGTATCCCGGTTCTAAGCCATGGAGTACTTTGAAGATGGTGACAATGCCAAGCAATGTCAGCTGGCGACCCCCAGGGGGAGAGCCTTCTCTGTGGGGGCTCCTGCCCTATAGAATGAGCTGCCCCCAGATATAAGAAGGCTCCCCGACCTCCGCACCTTCCGTCGTGCTCTGAAGACTCTATTGTTCAATCATCCTGGCCTGACTGAAAATATTAATGTTAATGGGTTTTAATTGATTTTAAAGGGGTTTTAGCTAAGGGTTTTAATAACGGCCAAATTGCTTTATTTTTTTTAACGGTTTTTAATTTTTGTGATGGGTTTGTTTTAATATGGCTGTACACTGCCCTGAGTCCTTCAGGAGAAGGGCGGTATAGAAATGTAATTAAATAAATAAATAAATAAATAAATAAATAAATAAATAAATAAATAATCTCAGACAGAGGGGTCCAGTTCACCTCCCGCTTTTGGAAGAAGTTCCTGGGGTTGTTAAGCTCCGCCCAGGGGTTACGCTCCACCCACCACCCTCAGACCAATGGGGTTTGGGAAAGAACTAACTCGGTGTTGGAACAATACCTTAGATGTTACATAAATTATCAGCAAGATAACTGGGTGGACTTGTTGCCATTTGCAGAGGTTGCCTATAATAACTCTATACACAGTAGTACTGGATTTACCCCATTTAAGGTGGCCTCCGGCCAAGACTTTGTGCCCATCCCAGAGTTGCCTCAGGAAAAAACACAGATATCTTCTTTGGCTGAATGGATTGAACAGCTACATGGTACCTGGTCTGTAACCCATAAGGCCCTGGACGAGGCTCACCAAGCTCATAAAACCCAAGCTGATAAGAAAAGAATTCAGGGTAGGGATTATAAAGTAGGAGATAGGGTTTTCCTTTCCACCAAGTACTTGCAGACTATCCAGAAGTCAAAAAAATAAAAAATAAAAAATTGGGCCCAAATACATGGGTCCTTTCCCTATCGTACGCATAGTTAACCCAGTTACAGTGCAATTAGAGCTACCTAAAACCTTGTGGAGGATTCATCCAGCATTTCATGTTAGTTTGCTGAAACCCAAGCGTATGTCCCCTTTGCGTTTGGGCCAAGAACCTCCTCCTGTCCTCATACTCATTGAGTATGAACAGCATTTTGAGGTCAAAGAAATATTGGATTTGAGGAAACATCATGGTAAACTGCAGTACTTGGTGGCCTGGAAACATTTCCCTTTAGCTCAGTCTGAATGGGTAAATGAGCGAGATGTTAGGGCTCCGAAGCAGCTGCAATTATGTTATTCCAAATATCCTGATAAACCTTAATCCTGGAGCTGTACTTATGTTCCTGTTTATGTGATTTTCTATTTTCCCTTATTCTGTTTTCTTCTAGGAATAATGTCTCTTCTGCAGGAGGGCCGAATGTCAGCCTCCGCCTTTATATTCTTTGCTTGCTCAGCTGCCATTGTAATGGGCTGGGGAGCTGTCTGGATGTCTGGGAGGGGGAAGTGAGCTGGTGGAGTAAATGGGAGAAAGTTTTCCTCAGCCTTTCTCTGCAGCTGGGAGGCGCGCTGATAACCATGGCATACCAGGACGATAGAGCCATTGGAAGTTGCACCCCACATGACCCCTTGGGGGGATATGGATTGGATCATCCTGACTGGAAGATTGAGGGGAGGGTTTTAAGGATGCTTTCTATATGTGATTTTCGCACCTATTGTCTCAGACTTAGCTTTTCTTTGGTTGCATTCAGTTCATACTCAGTAAAAGTATCTTTTTTTATTAAAATGGAGTTGGGGTTTTTCTTTCTTGAGTACCTGACACAGAGACTGAATATAAAGAAGAAGATAAAGACAATGAGATTAATTTGGGAAAAATAATTGAATATGTAGATAGTAATAATAAAAAAGAGATTTTTAGAGATTACATTGGGATTAACAATGGAAAAAACAGAAAGAGCAGAAAGAGACAAAGAAGGAATGAAGAGTGGCATAGAAAGAATATAAAAAACTTAAATGATTACACTGGGATTAACAGTGAAAAGAAAAAAGAGAGAGGAAAAGGATGGAAAACAACAGGCAATGTGGGGCAAAATAGAATTTGTGAAATACAAAATGATTACACTGGAATAAACAGTGGGATAAATAGCGGGGAGATAAGAAAAGGAGAAAAGAGATGGGAAACAAAGAGAAATTTAGGGCAAAAGAGGAGAGTTCAAGATTTTAAAATACAAAAGAAAAAAAAGGTGAAAGAAAAAGGCAAAAATAAAAATGGGAAGGGAGAAAAAGAAATGAAAGAGAAAGATTATATGTGTGTGTGTGTGTGTGTGTGTGTGTGTGTGTGTTTCTTCTAGCCAGGTTTTCCCTATGTAGCCAAGGTATGTATGTATGTATGTATGTATGTATGTATGTATGTATGTATGTAAAACCTGGCTAGAAGAAAAACATATATATATATATATATATATATATATATATATATATATATATATATATATATATATATATATATATATGTGAATAGTTGTAAGAAACTAATGTGAAACCATATAAATGTAAAAATGAACTGATTAGTAATTGGAATATTTGTTTTTGTATCTTTGAAATCTAGAAAAGGACAGAAATCTAGAAATCTAGAAATTCTTTTTTTTAATTTCTGTAGAAATGTATAAGTTGTGATTTTTGGTTTATTGGGAGAGTTGAATGAGTAATATAAGGGGGAAAACTATTTGGTTTATTACTATTGGTAAATATAACTAATTGATTTATAAGAAATTGGATTGAATGGAAATAACTGGAAGATTTATGTTCATACTGATCAATATACAAAAATGATAGTTATATAATTAACAGATTTATACTAAAATGTTGGATTGTAATTGTAATGTTACATAATCAACCAATGTGAGGATAGAAATAAAAATAGATGACAATGGGAAGGGATATAATATAGATAGAAGGGAAAAATTGAATTTGATTAGGATTAAGATTAGAGATGAGAATGAAGGGTAATATTTTTAAAAAAATTAAAAATAGGTAAAAAATACCTATGGCAAAAAGGAAATACAGAAATTGTAAACTTAATTGAAATGATTAAATTTTTTAAAAAATTTGTGAACCAGCCAAATATTCTGTTCAAAGAAAATACATTTTATATTTGTATGTGTGTTTGTCTAAAAAAAATAATAAAAAATCTTTTATATAAAAAAAAACTTTTTATATTTCTAATTTAGTTCTTTCTGTCCCCCATCACTATTATTTTGTCCTTAATTGCAGGTTACAATACCCTTTGAATCACAAGTTGATTTGTGCACCTGAGCATGTGTAGACCTGTACAATCATTATCGATTATATATTCTTATTTTCAATCTCTAAGGAATTAAAGAAAATATTAAAAGTAATGTATTTCAGCAGCAACAAAAATGCAATATTCTTTTTTCCCCCAAGGGTACAGCTAGACAACAAAGACCTGTCATTCTGATTTTTAAAAAAGTAAATCTCTACTTTAAAGCAGCCTCATGGAACACTGTATCTCAAGCTGTCCTATTTCAAATGCCTAATTCTAAGGGAGTGAACAGATGGCTGAGATATAAACTGCTATACAAAATGATATTATTCTTTGCATCTGTAGCAATATTGTCCTTGTATGTAGAAGCTGATACAACCCTTTCTAAGTGTTCTGTTGGAAATCAGCCTTTTATTAAGCACAAGCGATATCATTCAGAAAACTTGGTCATTGCGGGGATTTCGTCTCAAATTTACATGATGTCTGATAAAGTAACATTCAGAAGAAGTCCATCAGATGAACTGGTTGATGATTTCATGTATGGAATTCCTGTTTTTAAGTAATGCAAATACAGAAAATAGTTAAAGCTTGTAACATGACTGAATTAGGATGAAGAGTGAATGTTAAATTCCCTCTCCTGCATTATTATTTCTCAATAATATTGCTTCAATTTCCATCTCTTATACAAGTTATTTTCCAATGTGTTTTTATTTCTATGACTTTGGTACCATTCTAGCAGGTATCAGTTTAATTTTAATATACATTTTTCATATGGCTATAACTCGATGAAGTTCAAATGAAATAAATGCTTGCAGAGCATTGCTTCATACCAGCGATATGTTAAGGTGTGCATGATTGCAGTTAGTCCCTCATTCAGATATTATATCAAATATTCCTGAGAAATTTCCAGTGTATTGAATAAGTAAAGTAGAAAAATAGGGTAGGAAGTAATATTAAATATAAACCTCCAAATTAAGAAACAAAAACCCCAGTAATTATTAATATTCATTGCATTTTGCAATTGGGCTGCCTGAATGCATATGGATTGTTATATTGCTTTGACCTTTTTCTTGAATATTTTAAACAAATGGTTTCTTTGATGCTAGTGCTTCCACCTGTATCAGTGGTTGTGGCCTGCAGAATCTAAACTTGTGTGATACAATTAGAATGCAGCCAATTCCAGATTTGGCAACAGATGTTGTAAAATTCATTTCAGATATTATATGCAAAACTATCAGCACATCTTGGCTTTGGAACTTGCAATCAAAGAAATCAATGAGAATTCCAGGATCTTGCCAAACATCACCCTCGGTATCCATATCTCCAATAGCTATTACATGGGAAGATGGATCTATCTGGCTATCTTGGAGCTTCTCTCTACAAAGGGAAGGTTCATCCCAAACTACAAATGTGACCTCAAGGACAGTGTAATGTCTATGACTGCAGGACATAACACTATTGTTGGTCAATTCATGTCGAACATTCTGAGTATATACAAGATTCCACAGGTAAGAGCCATCCCATAAAGAAAGAGTCAAATCTAAATACAGTATTTTTTTGCTTGATTTAGTTTAATTTCTATTCCAAACTTTTATCTTTATGAATCTATTAGTGTCAGAAACATTCAAAACAAAGGGATAACGTCGCCTTATATTGTTAAAATCACAATCAAGGTAAACATCAAAATCTATTTCATCAAGGGTGGAACAGAGAGGAATGATTCAAAATGCTAGAACTTTATGTATATCTAATCTACGGTGTAAATCATGTCATTGAAACTTGTAAACAGCATAATCAGAGGTTCATGTTCATTCTTGCAGTTCTTACATTTCTGGAGCTTTTTCATTAAAAGAAAAGGAAACAATTATCATAGAAATTATATTGGAATATGCAAATAGTAATCAATCCAGTCCTTGCCTGGAGAACATTAATATTTAAATAAGATCCTTAAAATAGGCATAAGTGATTTGGAAGTATATACTCTAATTTCTTCTTTTTTCTTAGCTCATGTATGGTTCAACTGCAGAGATTGATGACAACATACATGCTGCTTTCTTCCATCAATTATTTCCAAATGAAGACCTTCAGATTATGGGGCTGGTCCAATTGTTGCTTCACTTCCAGTGGAAATGGATTGGGCTCATTGTCCAAAACCCTGAAAATGGAAAGAGGTTGATACAGAATAGGCTTGATATATTTTCTAAGAAAGACATCTGTTTTGCTTTTATGCAAGAAATGCCAAAGGAAACTGCTACCAATGATATTGAAATTCATCTTAATGCTTGTTTTTTTGCTGTATAAGAATACTATGAGAAGTACTGCCAATGTTGTAGTCATATATGGTGAAAATGAGAACATGGCTGTTCTTAGAATGTTGCCATTTATTTCAGAATATGATGACATGCCAATGAGAAAAGATAAAGTTTGGGTGATGCCAGCACAGATGGAATTCACATCACTCTCCTTTCAAAGATACAGGAGCCTGGATATCATCCACGGTGCACTATCGTTGGCAGTTTTCTCAAAGGAAATATTAGGGTTTAAGAAATTTATTCAGATGAGAAAGCCTTCTTCTTCAGAAGAGGACAGTTTGACAAGAGTGTTTTTGGGAATATGCATTTGAATGTTCTTTCCCAAATGCTGGGTTAAATGAGGACAGTGACAATCAATGCACTGGTGAGGAGTCACTGGAGACCCTTCCTGAATCTGTGATTGAATCTAGTATTACTGGGCAAAGTTATAGCACTTACAATGCTGTCTATACAGTGGCCCATGCTTTGCAAGCTATGCTTTCATCTAAGAGCAGAAAAAGGAGAAATGCTTGGGAACTCAGTCAACAGTCGTGGCAGGTAAAAACAACATGAATGAAAATATATTATATATTTATATAAGGGCCAGTCATATAAATGTTCAGCTGTTCTGGAATTGTACAAATAAGAGTACTCTGAACTAAACTATCTCATAAGTGACAGAACTTCAAATAATAATTTCGGATAACACTAAATATGGGGTGCAACAATGCACAGTGAGAAAAAGGCAATGTCAAATGTTAATTCAAGAGAAGTTTTGGAAGGAGTGTGGGGTAAATCAGTTTCCAAATGAATGGGACTGTTTAATAGGATATAAGGAATGTGTGCTGGTATCCCACAGTGGTTTGTGATCGTTCTATCAAAATATTCCATTAGGAACCTCTGAATCTTATGATGCCAATGCTTCTTCTAAGTAAGACCATTGTTCTCTTTTTTTTTTTTATTGCAAAAGTTTTAGTTACATTTTCACCCCTTTCCCCCCCCGCAACCCACCCCAAACTTCCCAGCCTCCCTAACCCACCCTAACCCTCCCCTCCCCCCAGACTTCCTCACAGTATACTCATGTCAAATAAAAGGAAAAACCCTCCTTTGTATATAAAACTTGAACCCCTCCCTCCCCCTTACAAATTTTCATCTTCATTACATTAACCTATTTCAATCTTAATATAACATTTTCAAATAAATTTTCATCCTGATTACCTTAAAAATATTTCTATCTTGATATAACATTTTCTAACAAATTTTCATCCTCAACCTTAAAATATTTCTATCTTAATATAACGTTTTCAAATAAAAGCTATTTGATACTTCCTAGTTTGATATTTATTCTGAACATAATCTATCCATTTCTTCCATTCCCATTCATAAGTCTCTTGAGAACAATCTTTTAAATATGCTGAAATCTTCGCCATCTCTGCAAAACTGGCCATCTTCAAAGTCCATTCCTCAATCGTAGGCAGCGCTTCATTTTTCCAATATTTACCTATCAACAATCTTGCTGCTGTTATCATGTACAATATCAATTTTGTTTCACCCAATGTAAAACCCTTAACTATACCCAATAAAAACAGTTGTGGAGAAAATTGAATTTTTTTCTTCAAAACATTCTGCATGACCCACCAGATTTTTATCCAAAAAGCTTTAACTTTCTTACAGGTCCACCAAACATGATAATATGTAGCGTCTAGACAATCACATCTCCAACATTTAGGCTGCACATTAGGGTACATACACGGCAATTTTTTGGGGTCTAAATGCCATCTATAAAACATTTTATAGAAATTTTCCCTCAGATTCTGCGACTGTGTAAATTTAACATTCTGAACCCAAATTTTTTCCCATGTTTCCAACATCACTGGTTCCTCAAAATTTTGTGCCCACTTAATCATGCAGTCTTTAACTAATTCAGTTTCTGAATCCCTTTCTAACAAAACATTATAAAGTCTTTTAATATGCATTGGGCCTTTCTCTTTTATGTGTCTAACTAATTCTTCCTCATACATCATTATACCAGTTTTTTGGTCCTCTTTCCATCTCAATTGCAATTGATTATATTGTAACCAAGTTAAATTAATCCCTTCAGCCAACAATGTCTGTAATGTCTTCAGCTGCCATCTGCCCGCATCTGTAAAAAGAACCTCTTTATATAAAAACCCCCCGAGTGACATTATATTTGTATTCCACAAGGTATGACCAAGATCCAGCCATAGCGGTATTTTATAATTCCAGTTGTTTCGGTGCTTCTTCCAAACTCTCAGCAAAGAATCTCTAAGTATATGGCTTTTAAATACTTTATCCACTTTACTGTCATAAAATAAGTAAGCGTGCCATCCAAATTCCAGATCAAAACTTTCTGCATTCAATATTCCAGTCTTTTTTCCTCCAAACCAATCACTTACTAAAGTCAAAGCTGTTGCATCATAATATAATTGTAGGTTTGGAAGTTTGAGACCTCCCCTTTCTGGAATGTCTTGCATAATTTTCATTTTTACTCTTGGTTTTTTCTCGTTCCAGACAAATTTGTTGACACCAGTTTGCCATGCTTTTAGTTGTTTATCATTTTTGAGCACCGGAATCATTTGAAACAAAAAAAGAAATCTTGGCAAAATGTTCATCTTAACTGCTGCTATTCTTCCAAGTAAAGACAGCTGCAGTTTTTTCCAAATCTCCATATCTTTTTGCACCTCTCGCCACAACGCCTCATAGTTATTTTGAAACAATTTCATATTTGATTCTGCAACCTGAACTCCTAGATATTTTACCTTTGGTACAATCTCAAAACCTGCCCTCCTTTCTAACTCCAGTTTACGATCTTGTGTCATATTTTTAACTACCATCTTAGTTTTTCTCTGATTCAATCTGAAACCTGAAACTTTACCAAAGTCTTGTATAATGTCCTTCATCTGGATTATCGATTCCATTGGCTGTGTTAGGGTAACAACCAGATCGTCTGCAAATGCCTTTATTCTGTAATCCTCTTGCCTTATCATTATACCTTTCAATGTGTTAGAATCCCTTATTGTATTTAACAAGACTTCTAGTGTTAAAATGAACAACAATGGGGACAGTGGACATCCCTGTCTTGTACCTTTTTCAATTTTAAACTCTGTTGTCAAACTTCCATTGATAATGATCTGTGCCTTTTGCTCTTGATAAATTGCTGAGACCGCCTGTATATATTGGTCCCCAAAGTCCATCTTTTTTAATGTCTTTAATAGAAAATTCCAATCCACTCTATCAAAGGCCTTCTCTGCATCCAGAAAGACCAGCACTGCAGAGATCTGTTTATTCTTCTCAAGATATTCCAATAAATCTATTACTTGCCTTACATTGTCCTTCATGTGCCTACCCTCAATAAATCCCGCTTGGTCATCATGAATCACCTTTTGAATTACTGGCATCAGTCTGTTGGCTAATACTTTTGCGTAAATTTTATAATCCGTATTCAAAAGAGATATTGGTCTGTAATTCTCCGGTTTTTTAGGACCTGCTTGCTCTTTTGGTATCAAAGAAATATAAGCTGTAGTCCACGATGAAGGTACTTTTCCCCCTTGTTGTATGTTGCAAAATAAGTTTCTGAGTTGTTCCACCATTTCTGCCTGTAAAGTTTTATAATACACTGCTGTCAGGCCATCCGTTCCAGGAGCTTTGGCTGTTTTTAATTGTTTTATTGCTGCTATTATCTCCTCCTCTGTTATGGGATAATCCATTCTTTCCTTTTGTTGCTCAGTGATTTTTGTAACTCTTTTATTGTCCAAATATTTTTCTATAAGTCCATTCTGCACCTCCTCTCTGGCATATAGTTTAGTGTAATATTGAAGAAAAGCTTCTTTTATTAAATTATGTTGAAAAACTTCTTTTCCCCCAATATCAACACTATCAATAGTCCGTATGCTTTGTTTCTTCCTTAATGTGTAAGCCAACCACCTGCCTGGTTTATTAGCATTGCAGAATGTATTATGCTTCGCATATTGTAAGTTTGTTGCAACTTGTTCCGCTATAAGCATTTGGAATTGGTCTTTCAGAAGTTTTATAACACTAAGTATTCTCTCATCTGTTGGATTTTTAATAAGTAACTGTTCTTTGTCCTTTATTTCTGCTTCCAATTCAAGTCTTTTCTTTTGTCGAATCCGCTTATGTTTAGAGTTCATATATATAAGCACCCCTCTCATATAAGCTTTGCTTGCGTCCCACACAATTTCCATTGGGGTGCCTTTATTCAAGTTCATTTCAAAAAACTCTTTCAAATGCTTTTTAAGTTCTATTATATTTTTCTCATATCTAAACAGGTTTTCATTTAATCTCCAAGAGCGTCTCTCATTCTTACATGTCTCGATTTCTATCCAGACTGGGCTATGATCAGTCAAAGTTCTTGGCAGAATCTTTGTTCTTTTTGTCCTAACAAGTAAGTCATCAGACAACAAAATAAAATCAATCCTGGAAAAGGATCTATGTCTGTCAGAAAAGAAAGTATAGTCCAATTCTTTTGGGTTATGTATTCTCCAAATATCTTTTAATTCCAGGTCTTCTTTCATATCAAAAAAAGTCTGTGGTAATCTAATTCTTGATTTTGCCAAAGTCTTTTTATCTAATTTAGAGTCAATTACTCCATTCCAGTCTCCCATAATTAAAATAGATCTATAATCCCATTGAAGTATTTTAGTATGCAGCATTTTAAAAAAATAGTCCTGTTGTTGATTAGGAGCATAAATTCCTATCAAAAGAATTTGACTATTAGCAGAAAGTAATTCAATTGCTACAAACCTACCATCTTGATCAGCTTCTATAAGTTTGGCTGTTAATTTTTTGTTTACATAAATAACCACACCATTCTTTTTTTGGTTAGTTGAGGATATAAAATGTGTTCCTAATTTGGAATTTTTCAAATAGTTTTGATCTTGAACTGTAATATGCGTTTCTTGTAAACAAATTATATCATTATTATGTTGTTTTAAATATGCAAATACTTTCTTCCTTTTTTGTGTTACATTCAACCCATTCACATTCCAAGATAAACATTTAATCATCCTTATTCTCCTTCTGGAGCGAAGCGCAGAACCTTAGGATGTCATCTGAGATCCTCTGTCCTGCCTTTCCCACAGCCCCAGCCTTGTCTTGACTCTCCTGCTGTAACTTTTCTTTAAGTTCCTTAGCTTTTGCTCGAGTTATACGCTGATCCTTAACTTCAGCCGCCCAAGCCAGCTCCGAGATTGGAGAAGGTTCCAGCAAAGGCTCATCCAAAAAGCCTCCTTCAGCACCCTTCAACTCTGCTAATTCCTGCTTAGATTGTTGTTCTTTAATCTCCAAAACTGTAGATGTGCGTGGGGATGGAGTTCTTTCTTTAAAGATGTCATTATAAAATTGCTCCGCCTTCTCCACAGTATTCAGACGGTGTTTCTCTCCCTTATATCTCAAAATTATGCCAGTTGGGGCGTCCCAACGAAATGGGATTTGATTACTCTGCAGTTCTTTAACAAGAAAACCATACTCTTTTCTAGATTTCAACATCTTAGGTGGGAGCTCCTTGTAGACTGTAATCTTGGATCCACTCACTTGCACAGAAGTGAGAAAAGATTTTTGCAAAATGTCATTTCTTATTGCTCTATCTGTAAAATATATGACCACATCTCTAGGCAGTTGTCTTTGTCTGGCCACCCACGAGTTAACTCTATAGATTTTATCTATTTTACAAAAAACCATCTCAGGTTCAACTTTTAAAATCACAGCTAGGGCTTCAGCACAGATCTGTCTCAAATCTTGTCTCTCCTCTTCTCTAATTCCTCGAAGCCTTATAGCAAATTCCATTGCACGAAATTGCATCATAACAATATCATTCTCAACTCTCTGCATCTTGTCATCAACATCAAGAAATTTATGATCATTATTTTTCATCTTAGCATTAACTTCTAATTTAAATTCATCCACTTTTGTCTCAACTTTCATAATAAATCCTGCCAGACCAGACGCCACATCCGTTATTTTTTTGGTCACCATCTTTTGGCTCTGCTGCATTTCCTGCATAATTTCCTGTTGTGACTTTTGAATTTTTTCATCTATTTTATTTATTTTGTCATCCATGTCTTGAAATTTCTCATCCAAAATATTTGAGATGAATGCTTTTAATTCTCCCATATCCAAATCTTTTTTTTGGGCTTGTGACTGCGTATCCTGCTTACGTGGGGGGGATCCCCCCCCTGTTTTGCCTTCCTGCTTTTTTGAAGCCATCCTGCCACGTAAGCTAGCTTTCTTAAAAAGGGAGGGTCCGCCTCTTCTGCCACCTCCACAATACCTTCTAAAAAAGTCCCCCAGAATTACTCAAAACAAAGCTATAATGCAGCAAAGACAAGTAAAAGGGAGAGATTTTCCTCTTATTTCTGTTGCAGCCGGAGCAACTCTGTAACAACTTTTTAACTTTGTAGCAAGACAAGATAACTTCACCAATCCACACCCACTAATTCATTTGCTGAGCGCCATATTTTTTCAATCACTTTCACTCATTCCGAGACTTTCACTTCAGTAAAAAAGTTCAGCAAAGGACTAATACTTGCAGTTCAAAATTTTAGGGTTCAAGTGGATTGCGGATGTTTATTTGAGTTATTTCCTCGCTCTTTAAAGGTTTCCTGAGGTCGGCTTGTTCCGCACAGGCAGAAGACGTCCCACGCCGCCCGGAGTTTCAGCAGGTTGTAAGGGAGCCGCGCCTGCTTCCTCCCCAGAAACAGTTCCCTGGGGGGGTTGCAGGGGCTCTACCTGTGCCCTGCTGCCTCTTCTTCTTCAATCCTGAGGATTTCGAAGATTTCGAGCCGCTTCGCAGTCAGGAAGCGGCTCTACAAGCGGCGGGGGTGGCGGTGCCAAAAGAAAGCACCGTCGCCGCCGAAGACAAGGAAACCGGAAGTCCGACCATTGTTCTCTTTAAATAACAGAAGAGTTGGAAATAACTTGAGATCTATTATGTAACTGGTTATGAATAATTTTTGCCTTCCTTTTTGAAATACAAATTCTCTGCAGAAGTTCCTTCCACTAGTTTCTGGATGGATTTTTTTCAGTGTTCTAAGTTAACAATAAATAATGTAATTATATTTGATTATTTGCTTGGATTCTGAGTTTTGATTCCACAGTGAGGAGAAGATTATGAGATGAGGAAGGAAGGAAGGAAGGAAGGAAGGAAGGAAGGAAGGAAGGAAGGAAGGAAGGAAGGGCATTGAGCTGCAGTGAGTCCTGATTAGTTGCTTGGGGTCCTGCATTTTTATTCCATGGTGAAGAGAAGAGTATGAGATAAATAAGAAAAAAAGAAAGGATGGTATTGAAGAGTGATCAATAGACAGACCACAACAATTTTTTTGTTGGCTCTTCATAGATCAAATGCTCACAGTATTTTAGTACACCAGAGCTTGTGAGCAACAGCAAGTAACCAGGGTGCCATTAAGAGTCAACATTATTGGTCCAACTGACATAGATGATAATATTGCTTCCAACATGCATGGGAATACTAAAGGAATTCTAAATAGCCAAATGCTTTTTAGAAAGGATGCAAAAGTCATTAGAAGGACTGTTAAGAGAAAGTAAATGGCAATTTAGTCCCGGAAAAGAAGAGAGAGTGAGAGAGAGAGACTAATCCTGTCTTAGAAGCAAATTCCTGCAGGTATTCAAGTTTCTGTTATCAAACCCCATAACAATAAATATTCCTTATATTATATTTGCTGATTTGTCTGCCTTAAAAGGATAACACCTAATTTATGAAAGATCCTTCATTCATACTTGCTCATTGCTTCCAATTGTTAAAACTTTCTCTCAATTATTTCCATTCAGTTCCATTGGTATCTGAGAACTGTTTCATTTAACAACAGTGCTGGAGAAATGGTTTCCTTTGATGAAAGAGGAGAATTGGATTTGATGTTATCAACTGGGTCACCTTCCCCAACCAATCATTTCATTGAATCAAAATAGGAAACATATGTGGTAAACAGGAAACCAGTATGTACCTTATTAGAAAGTAAGACAAAGACCATGAACATGCAAGACAGGATCTTTATTATAACTTTGCAAAGTGACTTTTCTCTCACAGGAAGAGAAAAGCAATTAAGTCTTTTTCTTGCAGATCTTTTATACAATTTTCAGAATACACAGGTCTGATACAACAGGATACAAGCATGTCCATAGAGTCCATATCTTATATAACATATTTTGCACATGTTCTGCCCCCTGGAAAATCCCCACCTTTCCAGTAAAAAATACCCTACTCAAAAATATTGCTTATGCTTGTGATATCATTATATGTGTACTTCCTCTTAATAATGAGGGCACGTTGACCCAGAAGATTTCCTGCAAAACAAGCATATCTTAAGAACATACATCAGCATTATACACAGGAATTACACAGTTCCTTTTCTCATGTTCCTAGGTCTTATTATGTTCTCTTAGCAAAATTATATAATCAGGTTATATAAGGTAAAATAAGGCACTTAAAATGGCGTAGCTCAGGTTATACTTTTTACAGGAATAATCCTTTTTTCTCTCACATATCTCCAGTGACTCCCCCTGAAAATCTCCTTACTGTTTCTGCAGAGAAGATCATCTGGCCCCCCATGTTTAACCAGGTAGTTTTGGCACCAATATCAAACCATGATTTGATAATTTATTTTATTTTTACTTACTGCTTCAATGCTCAGAAAGTTCTATCAGGAATTACAGGCATACAATGACTCTTTTCTCAAAGTGACTCGTGAACTTGATTACAATAATAATAATAATAATAATAATAATAATAATAATAATGCAAAAAAAATGCACTGTTTAGAAGAGAGGGGGATTTACAAAATATAAAGAAAAACTCCGTTCCAGAGTTTACATGATTTCTGGGAATGTTGGAGTTTTAGAAGCAGGACTCCCAATAGCAATACTGTGTAAAGTGACATGTTTAGTAACACTCAGCTTCCTAAAAATTGTGACACCCCCCCCAACAAATATAAGTATGTTAACAGATTTCCTATCCAGTCACCCTACACTCCATTATGAAGGCAGCTTCATTTAATTGGCATCATGCAGTGACTTTGAACATACAATATTCTCTGAGTGGTTAATTTATGTTAAAAGTGAAGAAATAAATGAGCCTGAAACGGTCACCCAGGATGATTGAATTTTCATAGCATATTTCAATATAGAATGGTTTGCAAGTTCATGAGCTTCAAATGTTAAGACATTTCCAGAAGGGGAGATTACATACATCAGTAGTGGATTCCATTTACCTTTGCTACCGGTTCAGAACTGTGAGCGCATATGCTCGCTTTGCTTGCACGCAGCACTTCTGTACATACGCAGAGTGTCAGTGATGACATCTAGGTGGGTGACATCCAGGTGGGTGGGCGGAGCCTCCCACCCCCACCACTATCGGTTATTTTAGAAAAAATATATAAGCAAAAATAGCGCAAGAGTAGTAAAATAACAAAGTAAAGATAAGAAGATACTGCTTGATAGCCAAAAGGTAGAATATCTACTATCTATAAATATGGCATGAATTATCTTATTGTAAAATATCTGTCTGAAAATTGTTTGGAACTTTAAATTGGAAATACCTAGTTAACATAGTATAAATCACCGAGTAAAGCTATAAATGCAGTACATTAAATCAATAATGGAAATCTAATTTCCCATCAAATTCAAAGATAGACTTTTGGTTGTGATATAAATTCTTTTATAATGTTATAGTGGAAGAATGATTTCCAGTTAGAATGAACTTCAAATTTTTAAATACAAAGTTATTCTGGATATGAAAGAATACTTTCACTATTTAGTTAGCCATTCTTCCAAAGAAGCAATTAAGCATTCTTTCATATTTTTTCTATATCTTCAATATAGAAGATCCTTGGAGGCATTAAGGCATAATTTCATTTTAGAAACGAATCTTTTCTGAGGATTCTCTTCGTCATTTCACCAATTGTGGCAAAGGACATCTTGTTTGATTATACAAATAACAAAAGAGTCTTAAAAATAACCAATATGGCTGCACTTCCTAAATTATACCACTTTCTGTCACATGGTTACCTAAGGATATATACTTCGTACAACATAGCCAACCCAGCATACAGCCTGTGTACTTATTTAACTGGTAAACATTTACCCAACATCATATTTTTGCAATAGAGTTGCATTTCTCATATCTTAAGAGTTGTTTGTAAGATGACTAAGACTGCTTGCTTCTCCCAATGTGTGTTTCTGGCGTGTTTGACAATACTTTGTTACTACAGTAGTACCTCGGTAGTCATTGTTAATTGGTTCCAAAAGGCACAATGAGTACCAAAAATGATGAGTATTAAACAAATTGTTCTCATAAGGAATAAGGTTGTCAGTCACAAGGTAGCTGATATCAACAAGTTCTAGCTTCTTCATTGAGTATCAACCAAACAATGAATTCAAAGTAGCTGTTCCAAGGTACCAGTGTATATACCTTAAATACTAGTCAAATCCAATTTTCAGATGCAAGAATTCCTGAAAAGTTAAGTAATAATTTCTCAATTTTCCTTCATAATGTCCAATAGGTACAACCCTTTTCTATGTGCAATTTTCCATGCTCCTCAGGTTACAGCAAAATAAAAATAGAAGGAAAGCCCTTTTGCTTCTATGATTGCCTTAAATGTCCAGAAGGGAAAATTTCAAACAAGACAGGTAAGAGATCTAAAGCAGAGATTTCAATGCTATTTATTTTGTGCAATGCCTTATATTACTCTTTAATTGTAAAAAACAGTTTACCATCTCTTTACAAATGTGTCTATAACACAGGAGAGATGTTGATTACTTAGGAGTTTATTCAAATATCATGCCATCTTTTTTTACTCTGGGAAAGATAAACCAGACCATAAAAATAAATATGTTCACCTATGGTTTCTATGAAAGTAAAGGGATTTCAAGATTGGGTGGAATGAACCTATTATCATTTTGGGAATTGCAGTTCAGAAAGATTTAAAATAAATGGTAAAGGAGAAATGTCAGTTAGTTAAGCAAGTATAATTTCATGACAGTATATTTTGGGAAACAAACAATAATTTAAATTTAGGTTATGTTTTTATGTATTCAGCACATTTCTACACCATCATATGAATTAAGTGAATCTGGATAGCTTACAGAGTTTTACATACTCTCTCTGCTCCTGTTCAACATTTATATGAAGCTACTGGGTGAGATCATCCATCACCATGGACTGAGGTATCATCAATATGCTGATGATACTCAGCTGTATGTCTCATCTTGTAGTGAGTTAAGTGATGCTGTGTCCTCCCTCTGACATCGCCTTGAGGCTGTTAGGGGCTGGATGGGTTGAAACTTAACCCTTGCAAGACCGAGTGGCTCTGGGTTTGGGGTTCTGTTGCCCAAGGAGAAATGGATGGGGTGGCACTACTCCAAACAGACCTTGTGCATAATCTGGGGGTTCTCTTGGATTTGCAACTCCTGCTCTATGAGCAAGTGGCAGTTGTGGCCAGGAGAGCCTTTGCGCAACTGCGGGTTGTGCACCAGTTATGCCCTTTCCTGGACCAACAATCCCTATTCACTGTCACTCATGCCCTAGTCACTTCCTGTCTTGACTATTGCAATATGCTCTATGTGGGGCTGCCCTTGAAGAGCATCCGGAAGCCCCAGTTGGTGTAAAATGCAGTGGCCTGCATGGTTTTGTGCAGACCTCAATGTGCACATATATCACCTTTCCTGCAGGAGCTGCATTGGTTGCCAATTTGCTTCTTTTTTTATATTAAAAAAGTTTTTATTTTTTATAAATAAACAAACATACAATTCTTAATCAATCATGCAGTGTATCATCTGAGTACATCTTTTGTATCTTCTTGTTATTCCGCCAGTATTTATCATATCTTAATTTTATCTTTTCATTTATTGTAACATTCCCCCCAAATTTCTTACTTTTCTATTAATACATTTATCTATCTTTTTATTTTAGTAAAAAAGTTTTTTCAACAACAATTTTATCCTCAAACATCCCTCAACCCCCCTCCCCACTCCCCCCCCCAACTTCCCAGAGCAAAAACAGGATATAACATTTAACAAACATAAGCTAAAATAAACTAATTTACTACAAGATTCAAAACTCCCTCACACTATTTAACTCCCCTTTTAAAGATTATTAATCCTTCCTTTTATAAATTCTCTTATCACATTTCACATTTGTTACTAAGATCCTTTCAATATCTTCTTATCAATACGACATTCTACAAAATACAAAAGTTTTAACACTTTTTTAAAAAAACCTATCCATTAAATTTTAAGTTAACCATTTTAATACTTCAATAAGTTATAGAAAGCTATCCAATTTTAATTAAGCCTTTTTACTTCAATGAGACAGTAAACTTTTCAGATTTATTACTAAAATCCTCCTCAAAAGAAATTAATCTTCTCTTATCACATTTCACAATTGTTGCTAGGATCCTTTCCCTACCTTCTTATCAATAAAACATTCTTCAAAATATAAATTTCAAAACCTTTTTTTAAAAACTATCCATTAACTTTTAAGTTAACCATTTTAATACTTCAATAAATTCAAAAAGCTATCCAATTCTAATTAAGCCTTTTTACTTCAATAAAACAATAATTTTTACTAAAATCCTCCTCAAAAGAAATTAATCTTCCATTCTTCCTTTCTTTCTATATTTTTTCCAGTCTTTCTTCTTCAGTAATACTTTCTTCTTCAGCATTGCTCCTCCCCCTGCTTTTATTTTCGAAAATTTTTGAATTTTGATTTGAGGTTGATGTATCTTGAAAACTCATTCTCTTCTTGGAATTATTTCCTCTGGTTTGAAACCCCCATTTCGATTCTTCCTGCTTATATAATCAATCAGTTCATTCCTCTGTCTGTAAGACCAAGAATTGTCACAATAAAATTTTTCAGTTTGCAGTAAAGAGTCTACTTATTGCTTTTCAATTAGTTGCGTGGAAGCCTCTGCCAAAACCTCTGTTTCTGCTGAACCAACTTCCGTCTCAATCCTGACAGCCACTTTTTTATCCTCCAAAATCATATTATTCTGGTTAATTTCATCATCTTTTCCAGCCAGCAAATCATTGTTATTCTCCAAGTTATGTTTTTGAAAATGTCTATCAATTGATTCCAAGAAGGCAGAAGTAAAAGAGTTTAAAAGTTCTTGAAAAACCTTTACAGTCACAACTTGTGAGTTTGCTGACTCACCAGACAATGATCCTCCAGCCCTAATGTCAGCCATATTTCAATCTTCACTTTATATTTATTCAGCTATCAGGTCAGTAAATTCAGCTATTTTCTACACAGTTTAGAAATGTAAATTAGTTGAAGTCAATACCATAGTCTTTTCCATTCCGCTTCCACTTTAAATCTTTTTCTTAATGTGTAATCCAGTAGCTTTAAGAATGTTACCAGTGTTAACAATCGCTTTCACTAGTAAGTTTTGATTTCACACCCTCAGGCACCATTATTTCCCTTTTTAAATGGAGTTAAAGATCAGTACTTGCATTTTTTGTTCTCCTGATTTGCTCTGCCAGCATCCAAAGTCCAAATTTCTTATAATCCTTAAAATTGTGTTGCTGGTGTGGTCGCGATGCCTTGGTCTGCATAAAGCAGACTCATCCTGGATCCGGAACAACTGAAGGGCTTTCAGGGAGCTCTCACCCTGCAAACCACAGGCTTAAAAAGAAAAACCTGGGGGTCTAGGGGAGCTCTACCCAGACCCTTCTGCTCTTCTCTCCCCCTTTTTCCCTGGGGGAGAGTTTCGAGCTGCTAAACAGCTGATTTTCGCTGTTCTAGCGGCATGGGGTCATGGGATTCAGATGGGTTTGCTGATCATGTAACTGGCTCCCTGCCACGTGGCAACAGCCCTGCCTGAGCTACTCAACGTCATTGCCACGGTGGTGGTTGATACCCCCAGGCTTATGGTCATGAGGGATTTCAACCTGCCATCCGTGGGTGAGGCATCTGAGGTGGCTTGGGAGTTCATGGCTTCCATGACAGCTATGGACCTGACCCAGTTAATTCATGGCCATACCCACACAGGGGGAAACACGCTGGATCTGGTTTTTGTCTCTGGACAGTGGTTGAGTGATCTTGAGATAGGGGATATAGTTACCGAGCCCTTGTCATGGTCAGATCACTCTCTCTTTCGTCTCGACCTTCGAACCGCTGCACCCCGCCGCAGGGAGGTGGAGCTGGTAAGATGGTTCCGCCCCAGGTGCCTGATGGAACCTGACAGGTTCCAGATAGAGCTTGGGCCATTTCCTGAGGCTCTGGCACATGCCTCGACTGGAGACCTAGTGGCCGCCTAGGATAGGGCGGCCACTGGAGCTCTGGATCGGGTTGTGCCTTTGCGGCCTCTGACCTGACGCCAATCTCAATTGGCTCCTTGGTTCACCGAGGAGCTGAGGGAGTTGAAGCGCCAGAAAAGATGCCTAGAGAGTAGTTGGAGGGCCAGTCTTTCTGAATCTGACTGGATATTAAGATCCCACATTAGAAATTACCTAGTGGCGATAAAAGCAGTGAAATGTAGTTATTTTGCTGCTCTTATTGCATCATCAGATAACTGTCCGGCCGCCCTCTTTAGGGTAACCCGCTCCCTGCTCCACCAGGAAGTGCAGGAGGACCCCTTGGAGGGTAGAGCCGAGGATTTTGTTCAGTATCTGTATAACAAAATCACTCAGATTCGGGAAGATCTGGACTCCGACTGGGTAGTCTCAGGGGGAGGGACTGGGGCAGGTCTTGAGAATATTATCTGAGATGAGTTTGATCCTGTGCCCCCCGAGGATGTGGACAGGATTCTGGGTAGACTGAACATGACCACTTGTTTATTGGACCCGTGTCCTTCCTGGTTAGTGCTGGCTTCCCGGGAAGTGACACAAGGCTGGCTCGAGGGAATTATAAATGCTTCGTTGGGTGAGGGTGACTTTCCTGCTGCCTTGAAAGAGGCGGTGGTGAGGCCTCTCCTCAAGAAGCCTTCCCTGGACCCGGCAATGTTGGTAAATTATCGTCCTGTCTCCAACCTTTGTTTTGTGGCAAAGGTTGTTGAGAGTGTGGTTGTACAACAGCTCCCCCAGCACCTGGATGAAACGATGTATCTGGATCCATTCCAGTCGGGCTTACAGCATGGAAACAGCATTGGTCACATTGGTAGATGATCTCTGGAGGGCTCGGGACAGGGGATGCTCCTCTGTCCTGGTCCTGTTAGATTTCTCAGTGGCTTTTGATACCATCGACCATGGTATCATGCTGCATTGGTTGAAAGAGTTAGGGGTGGGAGGCACTGTGTTGCAGTGGTTCTCCTCCTTTCTCTCTGACTGGTCGCAGTCCCTGTTGACAAGGGGGGCAGAGGTCGACCCCGAGGCCCCTCATATGCAGGGTGCCACAAGGATCGGTCCTCTCTCCCCTTCTGTTCAACATTTATGTGAAGCCTCTGGGCGAGATCATCCATGGTTTTGGGGTGAAGTACCATCAGTACGCTGATGACACCCAGCTGTACATCTCCACCCCAGACCACCCCAACAATGCCCTTGAAGTGATGTCCCAGTGCCTGGAGGCCGTGCGTATCTGGATGGGGAGGAATAGGCTCAGGCTCAACCCATCCAAGACGGAGTGGCTGCGGTTTCCGACATCCCAATATAGTCAGTTGGTGCCATCACTGACTATTAGGGGTGAATCATTGGCCCCCATGGCGAGGGCGCGCAACTTGGGCATCCTCCTGGATTCACGGCTGTCTTTAGAAGACAGCCGGCTGCCATGACCAGGAGGATTTTTCATCAGGTTCGCCTGATTCGCCAGTTACATCCCATTCTTGATCGGGACTCCTGATCTGTCCCCGTACCCACACACACACAAACACAGCCAGCCGAGGGTTAAGGAAACACTTTGGAACGCACCCAGGTCTTATCTCCCACTTGGCAGCGATAGACGCGCCGTCTGCCAAATGCCTTTATTTTCACAAACAGAAAGATAAGATACTTAACGTACAAAAAGGTCCAAGCAGAAATAATATTTCTCCCAGCAGTTCCGGACGAGGCTTTAGTGACTATCCAAGGTTTACTTTTGTTCGTCACAAGGATCCCTGACCACTACCCTCTATTATATAGTCTCTGGGGTGTGGTCCAGTGACTCAGTTCTAATCCCTAGCACGCCTCCTAAGCTGCTGCAATCGTTTATCACGCCTTCGGAGGCGTGCGTCCAGGAATGATGTTTCTTCGTCACTCTGAGACGAGCCACCTGTCTCCCTGCTAATCTCCTCTCCCTCGGCCGGCACCTGAGACAATGCCAGAAGGGAGGGGCCTGGAGAGGGAGGCCTGGCTGACTCCTCTTCCTCATGCTCGGAGCTTTCTTCCTCCGATGGGACAGGCTCAGAGGGCGGGGCCACAACAACTCCTTGTGCACGATCACTCATGCCCTCGTCACCTCTCGCCTGGACTATTGTAACACTCTCTACATGGGGCTCCCCTTGAGGAGCACCCGGAGGCTCCAACTGGTGCAGAGTGTGGCCTCGCGTGTGGTTATGGGAGGACTTGGCATTCCCATGTAACACTCCTCCTGCGTGAGCTGCCCTGGCTCCTGGTGGTCTTCCGGGTGCACTTCAAGGTTTTGGTTACCACCTTTAAAGCGCTCCATGGCTCAGGACCTGGGTACTTGCGGGACCGCCTACTACCACCAATAGCCTCCCACCGGCTGGTACGCTCCCATAGAGAGGGGCTCCTCCGGATGCCGTCGGCCAAACAATGCCGACTGGTAGCCCCCAGGGGGAGAGCCTTCTATCTGGAGCACCTACTATCTGGAATGAGCTCCCCCTGGAGATTCGGAGGATCCTGGATCTGCGCACCTTCCGCCGCGCTCTAAAGACCTTTTTATTTCACCAGGTGGGCCTGGCCTAATTTTCTCCCTCTTTTATAAAAGAATTTTTAATTTTAAATATTTTTTAGTATTTTATATATTCAAATTTTAAAATTGCTTTTAAATTGATTGGGGTTTTAATTTGTCTGGGCCAAAATTATTTAATTTGATTTTAATTCTGCTTTTAAATTTTCTATGTATGGATTTTATTGTTGGCTGTTCACCACCCTGAGTCTTTCGGGAGTAGGGTGGTATATAAATCAAATAAATAAATAAATAAATAAATAAATAAATAAATAAATAAATGAATGAATGAATGAATGAATAAATGGAATCATGGGGCTGGAGCACCTAAAGGAGCGTCCTTTGGCAATTGCGGAGCGACAGGAAGTCTCGGTTGCCAATTTGCTTCTGTGTACAATTCAAGGTGCTGGTTGTCACCTTTAAAGCCCTTAATGGCTTTGGACCAGGTTATATGAGTGACCATCTCTGGCTGGTTACATCTACCCGACCCACCAGAGCAGGGAGGCAAGGAATGTTGTGGGTCCCATTCCTTAAGGAGATAAACCTGGTGGAACCCAGAAGAAGGGCCTTCTCCGTGGTGGCTCCCTCTCTCTCTGGAACATCATTCCCCCAGAGATTAGAATGGCCCACACTCAGAAGCATTGCAGAGAGATAAAAATGATATAAGAAGAGATATTGACGAAATTTACAGGGTGCATACTAATTATGCTCATAGGAACAAACTTCCAAAAGAGGTACATGTCCGATTTATGAAGAAAACAATAAAAGAAGAGATATACAGAAAAATGAGGGAGGGGGCGATGTACCACAAAGGGAAAGAAATAATAACATTAAAACAAATCCTGAGACGTGTGAGAGACCAGAGGAAAAACTACAGCTTCCTCACATCACAACTAAACAAGCATAAAGTGATGTTTCGTTGGTTACTGCCAGATGGCATTTTGATCTCATGGCAAGATAAGAAAATGAGGATAGACAACCTAGAGGGAGCGAAAAAAATTTTTGATCAGTATTTTGTCATGGAAGAAGAGCAAGAAACCAGACAGGAGTCTGAAAATAAAAGCCAGGAAGAACAACCTATAGAAGGAAAGGAAGAGGAACAAAAGGGAAGAGAGAAACTGGAAAGAGAAAAATTGGAGAGAGAGGGAGCAAGGGGAAAAACACAATGAATAACAAGGAACAGAAACAAACAAAAGACAACTAATAAATAAGAAGGAAGATGGAACAGGAAATAAAAATGATTTTGATAAATATAAATGGATTGAACACCCCAATTAAAAGAACACGAACATTTGCTAAATTATATAAACTGGAGATGAATATAATTAGTCTATAAGAAGTTCACATCAAAAAAAGTCATCAAAAAATATTAGAAAACACAAGATTATTTTTATTTATTTATTTATTTGTTTCCATTTCTATACCGCCCTTCTCCAATAGGACTCAGGGCGGTGAACAGCCAAAGTAAAAAACAGAACATACAAAATTTAAAAGCAGTTTAAATTAATTAAATATTTTGGCCGTAAATTAAAACAACCCAATTTAAAATCAATTTAAATTTTAACTTTAGGAAACCTTTATACTTCACTATCAGATCAAAAAAAAAGAGGTATTGCGGTTTACATTAAGAAGCATCTAAAAACAAAACAGATTTATGCAGATGATGAGGGAAGAATCCTAATGATTGAAATACAAACAGAGTCTAAAATGATATTATTCATTTCGATCTACGCACCAAATGAAAACCAATGGGCCTTCTACGAAAAGGTACACAATAAAGTAAAAGATTTGGATTATGAAAACATTTGCCTTGTAGGTGACTTTAATGCAATTTTAGATACTGAAAAAGATTACAAGAGCACCAAGAAAAATAAAACTAGGAAAAAAACCCTGCCAGACACTCCTATGGAAATGGTACAAGAGCTATGTCTACAAGATGCATGGAGAGAAATAAATAAGGAAAAAAACCAGTATACATTTTATTCTAAACCACATTTATCTTGGTCCAGGATAGACATGGCCTGGATGACAACAGACCTTAGAAAAGATTTGGAAGAAATAGAAATATCGACAAACATATCGGTGGATCATAGCCCGCTAAAAATAATTTGGAAAGGATATCGAAAGAAAAAGAGATGGATGATGAATGTTGAAATCTTAAAAGAGAAAGATTATATACAAATGATAGAAAAAGAAATGAAAATTTTCTTTGAGATTAATTGTAAAGAGCAAACCTTTCTCCAAAATCTGTGGGACATGGCAAAAGCTTACATAAGAGGTCTGACAATAGCATATTCGGTGAAGAAAAATAAAGATAAACAGCAGAAAAGAGATAAATTGTTCAAAGAACTTAAAGAACATGAATACAAACTACAAAATGAACCACAAAACAAAAAAGTCAAGGAAAAAATAGGTTTGATAAAACATGAAATAAATCTGATCACACAAATAGAAATAGCTAGGAAAATTAAATTAGTGAAACAAAACTATTTCGAACATGCTAACAAGACAGGCCGATGGTTGGCATATAAATTGAAGAAAGAAAAGGAAAAACAGACCATACATCAATTACAAGACAACACTGGAGAGATACAATACAGGAATATGGACAACAAGAATATAGCGAGAGCATTTTTTCAAAAATTATATGAACAGGAAGAACCCTCGGAAAAAGACATTAGACACTACCTAAGAGAAGTTGAGATTAAAGAATTAACAGAGACACATAGAGACCTATTGGATAGGCCAATTTCAATGATAGAACTTATTGCGGCGAGGAATAGACAGAAAATAAATAAAACTCCGGGACCGGACGGAATTCCAGCAGAGTTCTATAAGAACTGCCAACATTCAATAGATGAAATCCTGCTTGAAGTATTTAATGATGCAATTATGGAAGCCAAAATTCCAAACTCTTGGACAGAAGCTATCATTACGCTAATACCTAAAGAAGAAGCAGATCACACACAGATTCAAAATTATAGACCGATATCTTTGCTGAATGTGGATAACAAATTATTTACATTAATCATCACAGAAAGAATCAAGAAAATAATTAAAGATTATAATTATCCCAAAGAGACAGTTAAAAAATAACATGAGACTAATAATCGACGTATTAGAATATTATGAATTGAACATAGATAAACAAGCGGCCTTAATTTTTCTAGATGCCCAGAAGGCATTTGACAATCTTAATTGGAAATTTCTCACTCTACAATTGGAAACCATGAAATTTGGGGATAAATTCATAAATATGATAAAAAGAATATACTCCTGCCAGACAGCGAAAATAACAATTAACGGTGATTTAACAGAACAATTCCCAATATTAAAAGGGGTGAGGCAGGGATGTCCCCTGTCCCCCCTATTATTTATATTAGCCCTGGAAACCCTCCTAAAAGAAATCAGAAGAGATAATGAAATAAAAGGCCTAAAGATCAAACGTGAAGAGTACAAACTCCAAGCTTTTGCTGATGATATTGTATTCATTACAGAACAACCAATAACAACCAGCACCAAGTTACTAGACAAGATAGAGAAATACAGGAGAGTAGCTGGGCTCAAAATTAATAAACAGAAAACAAAAATATTGACTAAGAACCTTACCAATCAACAAGAAAAACAATTAGAAGAGAAATTAGGCATACAAACGACAAAAAGAGTAAAATACCTAGGGATATGGCTGACCAATAAAAGTTCATCAATTAGAGAAGATAATTATGATAAATTAACAAAACAAATTAAGAAAGACTTAGAAATTTGGAAAAAGTTACAGCTATCTCTTTTGGGAAGGATCGCCTCCATTAAAATGAATGTGTTGCCTCGAATACTATTCTTGTTTCAAGTGATTCCAATAAAACTGGGGAAGAACTTCTTCAAGGACTTTAATAAACTAATTGCAGACTACATATGGCAAGGGAAGAAGGCAAGAATTAAACTAAAACACCTACAGGACTCAAGAGAGAGAGGAAGATTGGCATTGCCCGATTGGGAAATATATTACAAAGCATCAGCATTAATTTGGATCAAGGAGTGGATGAAACTCAAAAACCACAGTCTATTGAATTTGGAAGGATTCGATCTTCAGCGAGGATGGCATGCCTTCTTATGGGAGGGCACAGACAAAAGGCATGAATATTTTCAGAGACATACAATCAGACACGCATTATACCAAACATGGCAGAGTATTAAAAAGGCACATTATTAAAAAATCCCGGAGTGGTTGTCAATGATGGAAGCCCAGATCTATCCAAATGCCATGGACTATAACAAAACGAAAACTTATAAAGATCTGTTAAACAATCAGGGGGAACTAAGAACGAGGCAAGAACTAAAAGAGATGGGTACAGACATTGACTGGTGGCCGTATATACAAATAAAATCAAGATACAATAAAGATTTGGCTCAATTTGAATTTCAAAAAGGTCAAACAGAATTAGATAAAATTTTGCAAGGGACACAGGACAAACTGATCAAAAAAATTTACAATTACTTACGAGGATATAAATTAGAAGAAGAGGTAGTGAAAGAAAATATGATAACCTGGGCAAAAAATTTCGGTTATAGTATTCAATTAGACAAATGGGAAAAACTATGGAAAATAAATTATAAAATGACAATGTCTGTATCCTATAAAGAAAATCTCTATAAAATGTTTTATAGGTGGCACTTGCCACCAGCCAGATTGGCAAGAATGTTCCCGGGCACGCCATCAACATATTGGAAATGCAACCACCACAAAGGCACCTATTACCATATGTGGTGGACTTGCCCAATGGCGAAACAATATTGGCAAAGGATCAAAATACAAATAGAGGAAATAACACACCAAAAGATAGAACTAAGACCAGAAAGCTTCTTATTAGGCATAGTGAATGGATACTATGAAAAAGAAACAACCTATTTAATTATACATATGATAACAGCAGCACAAATATTATACGTGCAACACTGGAAGAGTAGTGATATACCAACACCAGATAAAGTAATCAATAAAATTATGGAATGTGCAGAATTAGATAGACTCACAAAGGAATTACAAAATAGGGAAGAACATGACTTTTACTTAGTATGGGAAAAGTGGTATAGTTGGTTGAAAGATAGGAAAGAGATGAAGCAATAGGAAGTAAATAAAATGACCAAATATAATATGATGGAAACAAAGAACAGACATAGGTCAACAAAGATCAATATTAGATAGACAAAAGGGAATGACCAAATAAGGAAGAGTCAAAATACAAAGAGAAATGTATATTATAGTTGCGACAAACTGGACATGTATTGAAATGGATATTTATATGTTTTTATGTTTTGTACGTTTCATTGTTCTGTTTAGTTTATACTTATAAATAAAAATTGGAGAAAAAAAAAAAAGAATGGCCCACACTCTAAGACTCTTCTGGAAGGCACTGAAGATCTGGTTCTGCCAGCAGGTCTGGGGAACCCAGAGCGGGATGGAGCCCATTAAATGGTTTGTTTAGTTTAGTTTAGTTTAGTTTATTTGATTTGTATACCTCCCTACTCCCGAAGGACTCAGGGCGGTGAACAGCCAAACAATAAAATACATAAATACAAAAAATTTAAAAACCAGATAAAATCAAATTAAATCATTTTGGCCCAGACAAATTAAAACACCCCGATAATTTAAAAACAGATTTAAAATTTACATATTAAAAGAAGGAGGAGATTAGGCCAAGACCGCTTGATGGAATAAAAAAGTCTTCACAGCGTGGCGGAAGGTGTGCAGATCCGGGATCCTCCGTATCTCTGGGGGGAGCTCATTCCAGACGGTAGGTGCCCCCACAGAGAAGGCTCTCCCCCTAGGGGTCGCTAGCCGACACTGTTTGGCTGACGGCACCCAGAGGAGTCCCTCTCTATGAGAGCGTACTGGCCAGTGGGAGGCTATTGGTGGTAGTAGGCGGTCCCATAGATAACCATGGTCCTAAGCCATGGAGCGCTTTAAAGGTGGTAACCAAAACCTTGAAGCGCACCCGGAAGACCACCAGGAGCCAGTGCAGCTCGCGCAGGAGAGGTGTCACATGGGAGCGCCATGTCGCTCCCATTACCACCCGCGCGGCCGCACTCTGCGCCAGTTGGAGCCTCCGGGTGCTCCTCAAGGGGAGCCCCATGTAGAGAGCATTACAATAGTCCAGGCGGGAGGTGACGAGGGCATGAGTGACCATGCATAACGAGTCCCAATCCAGAAAGAGACGCAACTGGCGAATCAGGCGAACCTGATAAAAAATCCTCCCGGTCACGGCTGTCAAGTGCTCTTCTAAAGACAGCCGTGAATCCAGGAGGACGCCCAAGTTGCGAGCCCTCTCCGTGTGGGCCAGTGATTCGCCCCCAATAGTCAGTGATGGCCTCAACTGACTATATCGGGATGTCAGAAACCACAGCCACTCGGTCTTGGATGGATTGAGCCTGAGCCTGTTCCTCCTCATCCAGATCCGTACAGCCTCCAGGCACTGGGACATCACTTCAAGGGCATCGTTGGGGTGATCCGGGGTGGAGATGTACAGCTGGGTGTCATCAGCGTACTGATGGTACTCCATCCCGAAACCACGGATGATCTCGCCCAGCAGCTTCACATAAATGTTGAACAGGAGAGGCGAGAGGACCGACCCTTTCGGCACCCCACATATGAGGGGCCTCGGGGTCGACCTCTGCCCCCCTGTCAACACAGACTGCGACCGGTCAGAAAGAAAGGAGGAGAACCACCGTAGAACGGTGCCCCCCACCCCCAACTCCTCTAGCCGGTGCAGCATGATACCATGGTCGATGGTATCAAAAGCCGCTGAGAGGTCTAATAGGACCAGGACAGAGGAGCAACCCCTGTCCCGAGCCCTCCAGAGATCATCAACCAATGCAACCAATGCCGTTTCCGTGCTGTACCCAGGCCTGAAGCCCAACTGGAACGGATCCAGATACGACGATTCATCCAGGTACTAGGGGAGCTGTCGCGCTACCACACTCTCAACAACCTTCGCAACGAAGCGAAGGTTGGAGACTGGACGATAATTTGCCAACACTGCCGGGTCCAGGGAAGGCTTCTTGAGGAGAGGCGTCACCACCGCCTCTTTTAAGGCGGCAGGGAAGACACCCTCACTCAAGGAAGCATTTATAATCCCCTGGAGCCAGCCTCGTGTAACCTCCCGAGAGGCCAGCACCAACCAGGAGGGACACGGGTCCAATAAACATGTGGCTGCGCTCAGTCCGCCCAGTATCCTGTCCACGTCTTCGGGCGTCACAGAATCAAACTCTTCCCAGATAATACTCACAAGACCTGCCTCTGTCCTCCCCGCTGAATCTACCCAGTCAGAGTCCAGGTGTTCCCGAATCTGAGCGATTTTATCATACAGATACTGTACAAAATCCTCGGCTCTACCCTCCAAGGGGTCCTCCCGTGCTTCCTGGTGGAGCAGGGAGCGGGTCATCCTAAACAGGGCGGCCGGGCAATTATCTGATGACGCAATAAGAGTGGCAAAATAGTTATACTTCGCCACTTTTATCGCCACCAGGTAGGTCTTAATATGAGACCTTACCAGTGTTCAGTCAGATTCAGAATGGCTGGCCCTCCAACCACTCTCTAGGCGTCTTTTCCAGCGCTTCATTTCCCTCAGCTCCTCGGTGAACCAAGGAGCCAGGCGAGATCGACGCCGGGTCAGAGGCCGCAAAGGCACGACCCGATCCAAAGCTCCAGCGGCCGCCCTATCCCAGGCAGCCACCAGCTCCTCAGTTGAGGCGTGTGCCAGAGCCTCAGGAAATGGCCCAAGCTCCGTCTGGAACCTATCAGGATCCATCAGGCACCTGGGGCGGTACCACCTCAATGGTTCCGCCTCCCTGCGGCGGGGTGCGGCGGTTTGAAGGTCAAAGCAAAGGAGGGAGTGATCATGACAAGGGCTCGATCACTATATCCCCTATCTCAAGATCACTCAACCACTGACCAGAGACAAAAACCAGGTCTAGCGTGTTTCCCCCCATGTGAGTAGGGCCATGAACTAACTGGGTCAGGTCCATGGCCATCATGGAAGCCATGAACTCCCGAGCCACCTCAGACGCCTCACCGATGGATGGCAGGTTAAAATCCCCCATGACCATAAGCCTGGGGGTGTCAACCGCCACTGCGGCTATAACGTTGAGCAGCTCGGGCAAGGCTGCCGTCACGTGGCAGGGAGCCAGGTACGTAACCAGCACACCCATCTGAACCCCATGACCCCACTTCACAAGGAGGGACTCACAACCAGCCGTCTGAGGAACAGTGACCTCCCTCGGACCAAGACCTTCTCTAATGACAACCACCACCCCGCCGCCCCTCCCCTGTGTCCTCGGCTGATGGAATGCGCGGAAACCGGGTGGGCACATCTCAATGAGGGGGACCCCCCTCCTGGCCCAACCAGGTCTCCGTAATACCCGCCAGGTCCGCTCCCCCCTCCTGAACAAGATCACAAATGAGGGGGGCTTTATTTACCACGGACCGGGCGTTGCACAGCATCAGCCGAAGGCCCAGGGCCTGAGGGTCTGTGCAACCTGGGGAACGAGGGGAGCATTGGAGGCCGGAGCGGGCCACCGCTTGGAGCCAGCAGGCGCGCACTCCCACAACCTGATGTGGCCCCCTGCTCCCGCCATATCTGCCCCTCCCACCCACAGTACTGATGTAATGACCATCCATAACACAAGCTCTAACCCCCTCCTTGACCCCGGTTCCCGCATCTCTAGTGCCGTGCTCTTCAGCCGGCTCTGGCCTCCTCCCCGCCAGGTTCTCCCCCAAACCCACAGAGCCCACCCCCCTCCCAGAAACCTTTAAAACCTTATCTAAACCCCCTCCTCACCGCATGCCACCTCTCGGGATTCCAAAATCCGTCATCAAGGTAGTCCCTCGATAGTGAGGAGGGCCAAACCTGCGAGAGGGGGGAGTCTCGCAGTGCAAGCAGGTCAGCAGCCGTAAACATCGCACAAAACAGAGATGGAGAGTCAACTGGTCAGGGCTTCGCCAGATCGTCCAATAATACTGGGTCAAAGTAGATCTTCATATCAGGAGCTGGTTCACTGCCCTCTCACGACAGTGAAAGGGCCAGTGACATCCCCCCACGTCTGGAGGATAATTATCCCAGTCACCCTCTCACAGTGACTGGGGCAGATGACACTGACAATAAAGTCACAATAGTTCATCCTTTCATCTGGTGGATGACAAACAGCCCCCTCAGCACCTGCACACCATTTTGCCCAGTTCTCCTCCAGTTTGGGGTCACACAAGAAGCCAGCAATTTGTAAAGTTATTAAAGACAATGATGATAATCCCACAGGCACAAGTTCTTCCCTGGGGCGAAAGTAGGGATAGCAGACAAAAAACCCAGTCCAAGTCCAAGGGTGAGTGGCCATCAAAGGCCAACACCCACACATACCTGGGGGAAGAAGTGGGGGGAGGAGAAGCCACCCGAGGTGACCAATAAAGCCCTGGTCAGCCTCCCACCTCTCCTGTCCCAAGACTCCCCAAATCCCCAGTCTCAGCTCTGATGACAAACAAACCCCGGATAACAGGGGTCAAGGCTCAAAGAAGAGCAGATGGTAATCCTGAGGGCAGGGCAAGGCTGTCCGTATTCCCCCATCCACCTGCTGCAAGTTCTTTCCTCAGCCGGATGATCCGTGGCTGCCATTGCCTTCCGCCGCCGCCACCACTGCTGCCACCGGCTTGCAACCGGCACCCTGGGCTCCCCATGGCGCCTCCAGAACCCCCAAAAAACGTCCGGAGAGTGTCCCAGAGATCCGTGAGGGCGAGGGGATGAAGGGCACCTTCAAGCCGCCGCCGCCACATAGCAACGCCAAACGCCGCCGAACGCTCCAGCTTCCACTCCTCCCGGCGCTGACAAGCCGGAAACAGCTGTTTTCAGCAGGCCGCCGCCCCATCTCCCGCGGCGGCTTCAAACAGCACGTCCCGCCCTGCCCTGATATTCCGGAGGGCGAAAAAGCCCTCAGCAGGCAGGGCGGGCATTCCCCTCATTGGGAGTGGAGCCGCAGATAGTTAAAGCGGCTCCTGAAGACCCCCGACACCAGTGACCTCTCCATCTCCTCCGCGGAGCTCAGCCAACCGCCGCCATCTTGGAACGCACCGTAATCAGGTTAACTATGTGTACGATAGGGAAAGGACCCATGTATTTGGCTCCAGGTTTATTCGACATTTGGCTAGTTTGCAAGTACTTGGTGGAAAGGAACACCCTACCTCCTACTTTACCCTATCACCCTATCTCCTACTTTACAATCTCTACCCTGAAGTCTTTTCTTATCATCTTGGACTTTATAAGCTTGGTGAGCCTCGTCTAGGGCCTTACGTATTACGGACCAGGTACCACGTAGCTGTTCAATCCAGTCAGCCAAAGAAGGTATCTGTGGGTTTTCCTGAGGTAACTCCAGGATGGGGACAAAATCTTGGCCGGAGTCTACCTTAAATGGGGTAAACGCAGTACTGCTGTATATAGTTATTGTAGGCAACCTCTGCAAATGGCAACAAGTCTGCCCAGTTACTTTGCTGATAATTAATGTAACATCTAAGGTATTGTTCCAACACCAAGTTAGTTCTTTCACAAGCCCCATTGGTCTGAGGGTGGTGGGCAGAGCTTAATCCCTGGGCGGAGCCTAACAATCCCAGGAACTCCTTCCAAAAGTGGGAGGTGAACTGGACCCCTCTGTCTGAAATTATTCACTCTGGAGCTCCATGCAATCTGTACACATGTTGGACAAACAACTTTGCAAGAGTTTTAGCCGAAGGGATCTTGGGAGATGGGATAAAATGCACTTGTTTAGAAAATAAATCAGTAACCACCCAAATGACTGTATTCCCTCCACTTTCGGGCAGTTCAACAATAAAATCCACAGAAATTTCCTTCCATGGGGCTCCCGGCCTACCTACACTCTGAAGCAGCCCAGGTGGTTTCCCAAGAGGCCTCTTTGCTTAAGCACATATGGTGCAGCTCGCCATATATGCTTCTATGTCTTTCTTCAGTGCTGGCCACCAGAATTGTCATTTAACTAAGTGTAATGTCTTCATGAAACCAAAATGCCCAGCGATTTTAGCATCCTGGGCATATTGTAATACTCTTCCTCTCAGGCTGGCAGGGACATACAGTTTAGCTTCCACCCATGAAAGCCCCTCTTGAAGTGTACACTCATTGGAGTGGGCTAAAAACCACTCATCAGTTTTTAGAGCTTCTTTCAGCTGCTTGCTCAAATTGCCAAACAAGATTACATCTACTTTTTTCTGGGCTCTAGTAACCACTGGTGCCACCAGCTGTTTCGAGGGGATAACCAGACAAATCACTTCCTCTCTAATGCTATTGTATTGAGACAGTCTCAAAAGGTCATCTGCCATAAAGTTCTTCCCTCCAGGAAGGTAGCACAGGGAGAAATTAAATTGTTTAAAGTGTTGAGCCCAGCGGACTTGCTTAGGGAACAATTTTCATGGCGTTTTCAAAGCTTCTAAGTTTTTATGATCAGTCCACACCTCAAACAGGTGCTTTGCCCCTTCAAGGAAGTGCCTCCATGTTAACAGCGCCCAACGAACAGCAAAAGCCTCTTTTGGCCCTTCTCTCAGTCTCTGCTAATTTCTGAGAGGTATAGGCACTGGGTTGCTGCTTCCCCTCTGCATTTGTTTGGAGTACCACCATCCCGATGGCCACATTGCTGGTGTCAGCCTCCGCTTTTTCCTGCTTTGGCTGCCATGGTAACGGGGGAGGGGGGAGCTGGCATTGAGTTATAAGCATGCTGGACAGAGAAACAAAAGTAAATCTTAAGATATAGTGTTGCATCTTTGAAGCTGCTATCGGGTCAACGGCCACAACATTCCTGATTGATGACACCGCCAGACGTGTGCTTCCACCTGACCCCTGGGAGACTTTTGGATTGGATGATTTACGTTGGACACTGGGAGGGGATGCTTTCTATCTGTAATTTTCGTGCTCTTGTCTCAGATTCTGCTTTTCTTTGGTTGCAATCACTTCATTTTCCAGTAAAAGTACCTGCTTCTATAAACAATGGAGTCTTGGTCATTCTTTCTTGGACTTTGAAGGAAGCATACCTGATAGCTGGCATCAGCCTATACAACAAACAGGGCTTCCATGTCAGGATGTTTAAGGACTGGTTCTGTAGCAAACAGTTGTTTCAGTTTCTCAAAAAACTGCCTGACAGCCCATAGTCCACTCGAGAGGCCGGGAAGGTTTTGGCCTCTCCTCTCCTTTCGTTTTCAGAAGATTAGTAATTGGTAAGGCAATTTTTGTGAACGAGGGGATGAACTGTTGATAGAAATTAGCAAAACCCAGAAAACTTTGTAGTTGTTTGCGGGTGCATGGGGGAGCCCATTCCAACATGGCCCAGACCTTTCCTGGATCCATTTCTATCCCCTCATGTGAGATGCGGTACCTCAGATAGTCAATTTTAGTCTGGTGGAATTCACATTTTGATAGCTTAGCATACAGTTCAGCAGCTCTAAGTTTTTTCCAGACAGCCTTCACCAGTTTTACGTGGTTGTCCATGGTCTCGGTGTAAATAAGAATGTCATCAAGGTAGACCAGCACCCCCTTGTAAAGGTGTTTGTGCAGTACTTCGTTAATCAGTTGCATGAACACGGCAGGGGCTCCTTGCAGTCCGAAAGGGAGCACCCGAAACTGGAAACATCCCAGAGGGCAGTTGAAAGCAGTTTTCCATTCATCATCTTCCTTAATCTGAACTCTATAATACGCATTCCGCAAGTCCAACTTAGTAAAAAAAAATTCTTTTTCCAGGTGGGCTAGCATGTCCTTCATGAGGGGCAGTGGGTAGACGTTTTCTATACAGATGGCATTTAGGTTTAGGTAGTCAACCACCAGGTGATAAGACCCATCCTTCTTCTCCCGGAATAGTACAGGGGCAGCTACCCGTGGCCTAGCCGGTTGGATAAAGCCGTGTTTTAGGTTTTTATCAATAAAGTCTCGCAGTTCCCACAACTCCCGGGGGGTCATGGGGTAGATTTTTGGTTTAGGGAGTTTTATCCCAGGAAGGATTTCTATGCTACAGTCTGTTGGCCGGTGGGGGGTCAGAACATCTGATGCCTTTTCACTGAACACCTCCCGGAGGTCCCGGTACTCTTTTGGGATCTTTTCTTCCCCGACAATGTGGTTCGTTGCAGTTGCCACCCCCTGGCTCACCACTTTGGCCATGCAATAGGGGTCCTCCCCTCTCTTCTCTTGTTGATTGAGCAGATGCGCAACACACCAGTTTTCCAATTTATGTGTGGGTTCCATTTTCGGAGCTAGGGCAGCCCAAGTAGGAGGGGCCGTTCCATGCCCGGGGCCACAGTAAAACTCAGAGTCTCTAGGTGATCCCCTATCCTCATCTCAATTGGTTCAGTTACAAAATGGGCTGCACCCCCGCCCCCCCAGCCACCGATCCGTCTATCTGACAGAATGCGATGGGCCTTTTCATCATTTTCAGTCTTAGACCCATCTGTTCTACAATGTCTGGGCTGATGACACACCTGGAGCATCCCGAATCTAGAAGGCCTAGCATCTGCCCGTGGGCCCCAATGGATGGTACTTTTACAGTAGTTCTACTGGAATGATCATAGGGCCTCCATTCTGACTTACCAGGAGGTCCTCGTCAGAATCAGTTTCGGTTTCGCTGTCGTCGGCGATGGTCAGAGTTCCCAACTCACCCTGTTTCAGGGGAGCGAACTCAATGACTTCTACTCCTTTTAGGACAGTTTCACGGGCTTTCGCTGGTGCTTTCTTGGCTCTCTTCCCTCCAATAGGGGTTGCCTTGGTTCCAGGCTTAGAGAAACACTCAGCTGCTTGGTGTCCCTCCTTCCCACATCTGAAACACACGAAGGACTTTGGCTTGGAGCCTGCTGGCCCCACTGCAGTCTTTGGCACCCCCTTGTGGGATGAGGAGGGTGGCTGATTCCAGTGCGCCCACAGCGGAACTGATATCTGGCCAAGTCTATCTTCACGTCCACGGCCAGCATGTACCAGCTCTGCAGATCCCTAGGGGCCCCTCAGGAGCAGCAATCCTCATTTAGCCAATCTTTAAAACTCTCCAGCAGGGCTATTTCTGACTACCCTCCCATGTAGGGTGCCAACTTGCAGAACTCCTGGGTGTACTCCGCCACCAATCTCTGCCCCTGATGTATGGACTTCATTCTAATTCTCGCCCTTCACTTGGCTAACAGGTCCTCAAACCACGTTCTGAGGGCTGCCATGAATTGATCATAATTCCTCATCAAGGGGGAATCTTCATTATGGAATCCCACCATCTACTCAGCTGCCACCCCCTCCAGGGCCCTGGTAACACACCTCACATGTGTGGCATCTGAGGGGAAATCCCACCCCAGTCCTGCATGTGGTTCTACACTTGGTTTAAAAAGAATCCCAATCCTTTTGGATCTCCCCCGTATCTTACTGATAGTAAGGGAATTTTGGGCTTGCTTCGCCTCCGTGGCAAGGCCTGTCCAGCTGGGGGCCCCAGGGCTGCAGTAGCTACTTGGGATCCGGAAGCCTGAGCTGTCTCTTCCCGGGCTTGGGCTCTCTCTTCCACACAAGCAGCAGCCTCCGTTTCACCCCCAGGGCATTCATCCTCCACCCTGGCAGGCAATCCATACCTTTCACGGGCTTTATGACTCTCCACAGCCTCTCTCAGTAGTTGCAAAGCATGGGTGATCAGAAGATCTTCTTTCTGCTCTTGCTTCCAGGCAGCATCTCTGCCTCGGCTTCTGGCAGTTGTTACTCCTTGGGGGTCTTCTCCAGCTCTGCTAACCTCCCCACACCCAGGGATCATTTGGCTCTCTCCGGCTACTCCTCTAGCTGTAAATTAGCCATCCAGTCTGAAGGCTCCCAACTGGGGTGTGATGAGGGAGTCGCTGAGCCAGCCGCTCCCATCTGTTCCTGGTCACAGTCTTGATCAGACATAGTTTGCTCAGCCCCCATGGTAGTTTTCTGGGTTGGCTGTTAATTGCAGACCTTGCTTAATGTCACATATGCCTCCTTTCAACACTCAAGAAAGAAAAACCCCAACTCCATTTTCATAGAGAAAGATACTTTTACTGAGTATGAACTGAATGCAACCAAAGAAAAGCAAGGTCTGAGGCAATAGGTGCAAAAATCACATATAGAAAGCATCCTTAAAACCCT
The DNA here is from genome assembly GCA_022577455.1 of Arizona elegans. NCBI lineage: Eukaryota > Metazoa > Chordata > Lepidosauria > Squamata > Colubridae > Arizona > Arizona elegans. The sequence continues at coordinate 4,494,561 of JAKOOJ010000021.1, read as the reverse complement.
CCCCCAATTGTCCAGTCAGAATCCACATCTCCCCCAGGGGTCTTGTCGGGTGCAGCTTCCGTTGGTGCCATCCTCCTGGTATGCCACGACAGTTGACCTTGAGAAGTTATCACCATTCTTCACAGCTGCACAGAAAACGCTGAAGAAACCTAAGAAAACTTTCTCCTTTCTTCTCCACCACTTCCCCTGTCCCAGACATTCAAACAGCTCCCCCTCCCCCCGTTACAATGGCAGCTGAGCAATGAAGCAATCAAGCAATAAAATAAGCAAAGGCTGACAGCTAATAAGTGTAACACAAATAAGTACATTGGTGACCAACAGGCATATTAAACAAAATTCAGACAGTACATTACATTTGATGACCAACAGGCATATCAAACAAAATTCAGACAATACAAGTATTTTGATTAATTGTATTATTTTTAGAATATTTGAAGAGAAAGATGCTTCCTAACAGTGAGATCCGAATTTCATTTAATGCAATGTGATTTGATTTACTTTGTTGTTTAATTGATGACTGAAATTTCCATTTGAATTCAGCTGTTTTCTCAGTTGGAAGCCAACTGCAGATCCTGGAGAACAAAACTTTTTACATATCTCATTGAGTTCTTTCTGTCCCCCGTCACTATTATTTTGTCCTTAATTGCAGGTTGCAATACCCTGTGTATCACAAGTTGGTTTGTGCACCTGAGCATGTCTAGACCTGTACAATCCTTATCAATTATGCACTCTTATTTTCAATCTCTAAGGAGTTAAAGAAAATATTAAAAGTAATGTATTTCCACAACAATAAAAATATAACATTCTTTTTTCTCCAAAGCTACAGCTAAGTCCTGTCATTCTGATTTTAAAAAAAGTAAACCTCTATTTAAAGCAATCTCATGGAACACTTTATCTCAGGCTGTCCTAGTTCAAATGCCTAATACTCATGGAGTGAACAGATGGCTTAGAGATAAATTGCTGTACAAAATGATATTATTCTTTGCATCTGTAGCATTATTGCCCTTATATGTAGTAGCTGATACAACCTTTGCTAAATGTTCTGTAGGAAATCAGTCTTTTATTAAGTACAAGCAATATCATTCAGAAGATTTAGTCATTGCAGGCATTTCGTCTCAAATTTGTATGATATCTGATGAAGTAACATTCAGAAGAAGTCCATCAGTTGAATTGTTTGGTGATTTAATGTATGGAATTCCTGTTTTTCAGTAATGCAAATACAGAAAAAAGTTAAAGCCTGTGACATGATTGAATTAGGATGGAGGATGAATGTTAAATTGCCTATCCTGCACTATTATTTCTCAATAATATTGCTTCAATTTCCATCACTTATATAAGTTATTTTCCAATGTGTTGTTATTTCTATGGCTTTGGTACCATTCTAGCAGGTATCAGTTTAATTTTAATACACTTTATTCATATGGCTATAACTCGATGAAGTACACATGAAATAAATGCCTGCAGAGCATTGCTTCATACCAGTGATATGTTAAGGCGTGCATGATTGCAGTTAGTCCTACATGCAGATATTATATCAAATATTCCTGAGAAATTTCCAGTGTGTTGAATAAGTAAAGTAGAAAATTAGGGTATGAAGTACAATTAAATATAGTCCTCCAAATTAAGAAAACCCCCCACTAATTATGGATGTTTATTGCATTTTGCAATTGGGCTGCTTGAATGCAAATGGATTGTTATATTGCTTTGACCTCTTTCCTGAATATTTTAAACAAATGGTTTGTTTGATGCTAGTGCATCCACTTTTATCAGTGCATGTGGCCTGCACAATCTAAACTTATGTGATACAATTAGAATGTAGCCAATTCCAGATTTGGCAACAGATGTTCTAAAATTCATTTCAGATATTTTATGCAAAACTACCAGCACATCTTGGCTTTGGAATTTGCAATCAAAGAAATCAATGAGAATTCCAGGATCTTGCCAAACATCACCCTCGGTATCCATATATCTAATAGCTATTTCATGGGAAGATGGATCTATCTGGCTTCCATGGAGCTTCTCTCTACGAAGGAAAGGTTCATCCCCAACTACAAATGTGACCTCAAGGACAATGTAATATCTGTGATTGCAGGACATAATGCTTTCATTGCTCAGTTCATGTCAAACATTCTGAGTATTTATAAGATCCCACAGGTAAGAGCCATCCCATAAAGAAAGGAGTCAAATCTAAATACAGTATTTCTTGCTTGATTTAGTTTAATCTCTATTCCAAATTTTATATTTATGAATCTATTAGTGTCAGAAACATTCAAAACAAAGATATAACATCGCCTCATATAGTTAAAATCATAATCAAGCTAAACATCAAAATTTATTTTATCAAGGGTGGGACAGAGAGGAATGATTCAAAATGCTAGAAAGTTATGTAAACCTAATCTACAGGGTAAATCATATCATGGAAACATATGTAAACATAGCATAATCAAGAGGTTCATATTCATTCTTAAAGTTCTTACATTTCTGGAGCTTTGTTTATTTAAAAAAACTAAACAATTACAGGTATCATAGAAATTATATTGGAATATGCAAATGCTAGTCAACTCGGCCCATGCCTGGAGAAAATAATATTTAAATAAGATCCTTAAAATAGACATAAGTGATTTGGAAGTATATACTCTAATTTCTTCTTTTTTCTTAGCTCATGTATGGTTCAACTGCAGAGATAGATGACAACATACAAGCTGCTTTCTTCCGTCAATTATTTCCAAATGAAGACCTTCAAATTATGGGGCTGGTCCAATTGTTGCTTCACTTCCAGTGGAAATGGATTGGGCTCATTGTCCAGAACCCTAAAAGGGGGAAGAGCTTCATACAGAATAAGCTTGATTTATTTTCTAAGAAAGGCATCTGTTTTGATTTCATGGAAGAAATGCCAATGGAATCTGTTATCAAGAATATTGAAATTCAACTTAATTGTTATGTTTTGCTGTATAAGGCTATTATGAGAAGTACTGCCAATGTTGTAATCATTTATGGTGAAAGTGACAACATGGTTTTTCTTAGAATTGTGCCATTTGGTTCAGAATATGAAGAGATGCCAATGAAGAGAAAAGATAAAGTTTGGGTGATGCCAGCACAGATGGAATTCACATCAGTCCCCTTTCAAAGACACAGGAGCCTGGATTTCATCCACGGTGCCCTATCATTGGCAGTTTCCTCAAAGGAAATATTAGGATTTAAGAAATTTACTCAGATGAGAAAGCCTTCTTCAGAAGAAGAGGACAGTTTGACAAGAGTGTTTTGGGAAAATGCATTTGAATGTTCTTTCCCAAAACCTGGGTTAAATGAGGACAGTGACAATCAATGCACTGGTGAGGAGTCACTGGAGACCCTTCCTGAATCTGTGATTGAATCTAGTATTACTGGGCATAGTTATAGCATTTACAATGCTGTCTATGCAGTGGCCCATGCTCTGCAAGCCATGCTTTCATCTAAGAGCAGAAAAAGAGGAAATATTTGGGAACTCAGTCAACAGTCGTGGCAGGTAAAAATGACATGAATGAAAATACCCCCTTATATAAGGGCCAGTCATATAAATGTTCAGCTAGTATTTTGGAGTTGTATAGCTAATAATAGTATTCTGAAGATGAATTAACTCATTAGTGATATTTCAGAACTTCAAATAATAATTCCGGATAACACTAAACATGGGGTACAACAATGCACAATGAGAAGGAGGCAACGTCAAATGTTAATTGAAGAGAAGTTTTGGAAGGAGTGTGGGGTAAATCAGTTTCCAAATGAATGGAAGTATTTAATAGGATAATAGGAATGTGTCCTTGTATCCCACAGTGGTTTATGATAGTTCTATCAAAATATTCCACTAGGAACCTCTGAATCTTATGGTGCAAATGCTTCTTCTAAGTAAGGCCATTGTTCTCTTTATCAGAAGAGGTGGAAGTAACTTGAGATCTATTGTGTAATTACTTATTAATAGATATGCATGCATCATTTTGTCTTCCTTTTTGAAATATAGGTTTTCTGCAGAAGTTCCCTCCACTAGTTTCTGGAAGGAATTTTTTTCATTGTACTAAGTTGACAATGAATACTGCATTTATCTTTGATCATGTGCTTGGGTTCTGAGTTTTAATTCCACAGTGGGGAGAGGATTATGAGAGGGAGGGAGGGAGGGAGGGAGGGAGGGAGGAAGGAAGGAAGGAAGGAAGGAAGGAAGGAAGGAAGGGAGGGAGAAAAGAAGGGAGGGAGGGAGGGTGGGAGGGAGCGGATTGACCTGCATTGAGTCTTGATTATTTGTTTAGAGTCCTGCATTTTGATTCCACAATGAAGAGAAGAGTATGAGATACATAAGAAAAAAAGAAAGGATGGCATTGAAGAGTGATCAATATATAAACCACAGAATTTTTTTGTTGGCTCTTCATAGATCAAATGCTCACAATATTTTAGTACACCAGATTTTATGAGCAACAGCAAGTAACCAGGGTGCCATTAAGGGTCAACATTATTGTTCCAACTGACGTAGATGATAATATTGCTTCCAACATGCATGGGAATACTAAAGGAATTCTAAATACCTAAATGCTTTTTAGAAAGGATGCAAAAGTAATTAGAAGGACTGTTAAGAGAAAGTAAATGCCAATTTAGTCCCGGGAAAGAAGAGAGAGTGAGAGACAGACTAATCCTGCCTTAGAAGCAAATTCCTGCAGGTATTCAAGTTTCTGTTATCATACCCCATAACAATAAATATTCCTCATATTATATTTGCTGATTGGTCTGCCTTAAAAGGATAACACCTAATTTATGAAAGATCCTTCATTCATCCTTGTTCATTGCTTCCAATTGTTATAAATTTCTTTTAATGATTTCCATTTAGTTCCAATGGTATCTGAAAGCTGTTTCATTTAACAACAGTGCTGGAGAAATGGTTCACTTTGACAAAAGAGGAGAGCTACCAACTGGATTTGATGTTATCAACTGGGTCACCTTCCCCAACCAATCATTTCATCGTATTAAAATTGGAAACATAGCTCCAGTGACTCTCCATGAAAATCTTCTTACTATTTTTGCAGAGGAGATCATCTGGCCCCCCATGTTTAATCAGGTAGTTTTGACAGCAATTTCAAACCATGGTGAATAATTTACTTTATTTTTACCTACTGCTTCAATATTCAGAAAGTTCTTTCAGGAATTACAGGAATACAATGACTCTTTTCTCAAAGTGACTCGTGAACATGATGATCCTAAAATAAAAAACCAACGCAAAACATTTGCACTGATTAGAAGAGAGATTTCGATCATGGGGGATTTAAAAAATATAAGGAAATCTCTGTCCCAGAGTTTACATAATTTTGGGAATGTTGGAGTTTTAGAAGCAGGACCTCAAATAGCAACACCATGTAAAGTGGCAAGTTTTAGTAACACCCAGCTTCCTAAAAATTGCAACCTGCGACATTCCCTGTGTAACAGATATAAGTATTATAACAGTTTTCCTACCCAGACACCAAACACCCCTATTATGAAGTCAGCTTCATTTAATTAGCGTCATGCAGTAAATGCAATTAGGAGTGTTGCGGTGGCCTAGAGGTGGAGCTCTTGCCTCCCAATCAGAAGGCTGTGAGTTCAATTCTAGGTAGAGGCAGATATTTCTCTCTGCTGAACAACTCTCCACATTGGCATCAGGAAGGGCATCCAGCCAGTAAACACTCCAATTCAGTTGCCCAGACTCCACCCCGCAAGGAATGATGGGGTTGTTAAACAAAGATGAAGATGTAGTAAATGCAGTTATAAGGACTGCTGGGTAGAAGACACTCTCCATTTCCCCATCATCTCCCTAATACTCCACCAATGCTAAAATTTGTGTTCACTGAATCTCCATGTGAGAAAAAGAGACACTAAAGCCGTTGAGGAAGTTATGATTTATCCCCAGAGTTAGAATTACTGAACATGTTTGCATCATTTTAAAAAAATGCAGAACATAGATGAAATGCCTGTATTTCTCTAGAAAGGTAGCATTAAAGCATAAATTAACCAAAGTTGTGTTTCCATCCTGGGTTTTGTTTTTGTTTTGCATTTATGAAACCATTCTAGCTTAATTATGTAGGGGAAAAAAAGCAGAATAATAATAAATTAAAAACCCAATATAAAAACTGACTTGAACTCAATTTGTTAGGGTGAATATTAATCACCTCCAACATGGAACACCCCCATTGGGGCTCCAGGTTAATCAGCAAAATGAGATTTTGATACTCTTGACAGGACTAAAAGAGTGCAAGTGGATTTTCTCTCAAGGAGAACAATGTTCCAGAGGGTGGGAGTCATGGCAGAAAAGGCTCTTTGGACCCTGAATTGATGCCATGTTATTCAAATGGTAATTCATTATTTACACATATTTCTACAAGTGTTCTGTCTTTGAACATACAATATTCTCTGAGTGGTTCATTTATGTTAAAACTGAAGAAATAAATGATTCTGAAATGGTGACCCATGATGGTTGAATTTTCATAGCATATTTGAATATAGAATGGTTTGCAACTTAATCTGCCTCAAAGTTTAAGACATTTCCAGAAGGGGAGACTAGATACATCTTTCAGGGTTCTGCTTTGACTTGGTCAGTAGATGCAGATTTGACATTAAAAGAAATTACTATGGGCCTCAGAGAAAACAACATTCTAAACGCATTAGAAATATTTCATTAAGATATGATGATTGGCTGACTAACCCAGATACCATATCACTTTTTAGAAAAAAATATATAAGCAAAAGTAGCGTAAGAGAAGTAAAATAAGAAAAGAAAGGTAAGAAGATACTGTTTGATAGCCAAAGGGTAAAATATCTACTATTTATAAACATGCCATGAATCATGTTATTGTAAAATATCTGTCTGAAAATTGTTTGGAGTTTTAAATTGGAAAAAATTAGTTAACATAATATAAATCACCAAGTAAATCTATCAATGTAATGCATAGAACCAATACTGGAAATCTAATTTTCTTTTTTTAATATTATTATTAAAGAGTTTTACAAAAAAAAAAAATTACAAATATTTCCCCAAACCCTTCCTTATCCCCCTCCCCCTCCCGAACTTCCCAGAATAAAATACAGGGTATAACAATTGACAATTATATACTAAACTAAGCTAACTATCTATGGATTTCTATCCCCCCCTTCACACTTTAACCCCCCCTTTTGTTTAACTAAATATGAATACTCTTGATTTTTCTGTTCATTCATAAGCTATTTGATACTTTTTAGTCCGATATTTGTTTTGAATATAGTCGATCCATCTTCTCCATTCCAATATATATCTTTCTTGTGAGTGATCTTTCAAATAAGCTGAAATTTTTGCCATTTCTGCTAAATTCGTTACTTTTAATGTCCATTCTTCAATAGTAGGCAGATCTTCCTTCTTCCAATATTGCGCCACCAAAAGTCTAGCTGCAGTTATTAAATTTAAGATCAATTTAATCTCTATAACCGTACAATCTGTGATTATACCCAACAAAAAGAACTGTGGAGTAAACTTTATCTTCTTTTTAAGGATATTTTGAATAATCCACCATATTTTAATCCAAAATGCTTTAACTTTTTTACAAGTCCACCATATATGATAATAAATGGCATCATCACAATCACATCTCCAACACTTAGATTGCAAATTCGGATACATACAAGTTAACTTTTTAGGGTTTAAATGCCATCTATAAAACATTTTATAAAAATTTTCTCTTAAATTTTGTGCTTGCGTAAATTTCACATTTCTAACCCATATTTTTTCCCAAGTTTCCATCATTATTGGTTCCTGAATATTTTGTGCCCATTTTATCATGCAATCCTTAACTAATTCTGTTTCTGAATCTATTTCTATCAATACATTATATAATATTTTTATATGCATTTGGCCTTGATCTCTAATTTGTTTTACCAAATTTTCCTCGTTCTGCATGATACCAATTCTCTGATCTTCTTTCCATCTAGCTTGCAACTGTCCATACTGAAACCAGGTTTGAATTATTCTTTCTTCTTTTAATGCATTTAAAGACTTTAAATGCAATACACCCCCTTCCATTTTAAGAAGCTCTTTATAGGTAATCACCTCTTGCTTTTGTTCTACACTTATATTCTCTATCGCATGTCTGGATATTGCCCATAAAGGTATCTTATAATTTAACTTGTATTGATATTTTTTCCAAACTCGTAACAAGGCATTCCTTAATATATGGCTTTTAAAAGTCTTATTCTCCTTATTATTATATAATAAATAAGCATGCCAACCATATAATAAATCATATCCTTCAATATTCAATATTCTTTCTTTTGTTGAATTAATCCAATCACTAATTATTGATAGGACAGCTGCTTCATAATATAATCTTAAATTAGGCATTTTAAGACCTCCTCTTTCACATATATCTTGCATTATTTTTAACTTTATTCTTGGTTTTCTCCCTGCCCAAACAAAATTATTAATACCCTCTGCCATTCCCTCAAAATTTCCTCTTTCTTGAGTATTGGTATCATTTGGAACAAAAATAAAAACCTGGGTAAAACATTCATTTTTATTGCTGCTATTCTTCCCAACAAAGATAATTGTAATTTTCCCCAATTCTCCATCTCTTTCTGTATTTTTTGCCATAACAATTCATAATTATTTTTATATAATTTTACATTTGAAGGTGTAATATATACCCCTAAATATTTAACCTTTTTTACTATTTCAAATCCTGTTCATCTTTCTAGTTCTTCTTTTTGCTTTACTGACATATTTTTAGTTATTATCTTTGTTTTTTGTTTTTTTTTTTTTTAATCCAGACATTTGTCCATATTGGCTAATTATATTCATTAAACCTGCAACTGATTGTACTGGTTGAGTTAAAGTAACAACCAAGTCATCTGCGAATACTTTTAGTCTATAATCATGATGTCTAATTTTAATTCCCTTTATTTTATTTGACCCTCGTATTTTATTCAATAAAAGTTCCAAAGTTAAAATAAACAATAATAGTGATAAAGGGCACCCCTGTCTTGTTCCGTTTTCAATTTTAAAAGTTTCTGTTAAACCACAATTAATTATTATTTGTGCTGTTTGTCTCTGACATATTGCCCTAATAGATTGTATAAAGTACTCTCCAAACTGCATCTTTTCTATTATTTTCAATAAAAATTGCCAATTCAATCGATCAAATGCCTTCTCCGCATCCAAAAAAATAAGTGCTGCAGGGACTTGATTGTTTCTTTCCAAATATTCTAATAAATTTACAATTTGTCTTACATTACTTTTTATTTATCTCCCACTTATAAATCCAGATTGATCATTATGAATCATTTGTTGGGGGTACATCTCCTCCAGTTTGAATCTTACTAAATAATTCCTTAAGCGGTTCTACCATTTCTAACTGCAATTTTTTTATAATAAACAGCTGTCAGTCCATCTGTGCCTGGAGCTTTACCCCCTTTTAAGTGTTTAATTGCTAAAATAATTTCCTCCGAAGTTATTGGTTGATTCAGTCCTTCCCTTTGCTCTGGTGTAACTACAGGAATATTCTCCTCCTGTAAATATCTATCTATGTCTTTACCTTGAATTGTATCACTAGCATATAACTTTGTATAAAATTCTAAAAAAGCTTTTTTAATCATATTTTGTTGATATACCCCTTTACCTTTGTATTCTATTTTTTTCTATAGTACATAGCTTTTGTTTTTTCCTTAACAAGTAAGCTAACCATCTACCTGGTTTATTTCCATTACAAAAAGTATTATGTTTAACATATTGTAAATTAGTTGCCACTTGGTCTGCCATCAACACGTTGAACTGCCCTCGCAACAAATTTATTGTTTCCTTTATTTTCTTATCTGTTGGATTCAATATAAGTGCCTGCTCTTTCTTTTTTATTTCTTCTTCTAAGTCCCTCCATTTCTTTTCTTGTCTACGTCTATATTTATTATTTAAATGTATTAAGGTTCCTCTCATATAAGCTTTACTTACACCCCAAACCATTTCCATAGGTGTACCCTTATGCATATTCATAATAAAAAATTCTTTCATTTGTTTTTTACATTCTTTCACATTTTCCTCATATCTAAACAGATTTTCATTTACCCTCCAAGACCTTCTAGCTCCCTTTTCCTGCTCTAATTCCATCCACACCGGACTATGATCAGTTAAAATTCTTGAACATATCTTCGTCTTCTTTACCCTAGAAAAGAAATAATTAGTGATTAGTATAAAATCAATCCTAGAAAAAGATTGGTGTCTATCAGAAAAAAAAGTAAAATCCTTTTCTTCAACATTTTGTTCTCTCCAGATATCTCTCAGCTCCATATCATCCATTATGTCAAAAAAAGATTTAGGCAATCTTGCACGATTTTGAGTATTTTGAAGTAATCCTTTTTTGTCCTTTTGAGTATCCAGTACTCCATTCCAATCACCCATTAATATACACGATTTATAATCCCATTGTATTATTTTAGTATGTAAAAGCTTATAAAATTTTTTCTTGCTGTTGGTTGGGAGCATATACTCCAATTAAAAGTGTTTTCTTCCCTTCTATTAAAAGTTCAATTGCAATGTATCTTCCTTGAACATCTGCCTCAATTAGTTTAGCTGTTAAATCTGTCTTTAGGTATATAACTATACAATTTTTCTTCTCTAGAGCAGAGGCAACAAAATGTGTTCCCAATCTTGAATTTATCAAATATTTTTGATCTGTCACTCTAGTATGTGTTTCTTGTAGACAAATTACATCGTTTTTAAACTGTTTCGGATAATGAAATATTTTCTTTTTCTTTTGCGGTGAATTTAAACCATTGACATTCCAAGTCAAAAATGTAGTTGCCATTTTTGGTGCCTTGAAGCTTCTGAAACACCAGCTGAAGATCTTCTTGCACCTTTCTCTTTGGCCTTGCTCCTCCCACTGCTTCTGTTTTTGTAACTTCTTGAGCTTTCATTTGGGTTTGCTGTATCTTTAAGTCTTGTTCTTTTCGTTTAGCTGCAGCTCGAGTCTGTCTTTGATCTTTTGGTTCTTCTCTTTTTTCTGCTACTTCCAAAGGTTGAACAGTACCAAAATGTTCATCCATTTTATTTTCCAAATTCAAATTAGACTGATTAATTTCTTTTACCCTTTCATCCAACATTTCAATGTGTTTTGCCAGACCCTGAAATGCCATTACTATATCTTCTCTTATTTCTTTATTCTGAGTTTGAATAACCTCCTTAATTTCAGCCATCTCATCAGACACTCCCTTAATTTTCCCCTCTAAAACAGAGGTTTGTTGATTAAAAGCTTCCTGTAGAGACTCCTGCAGAGCTTCCAAAGTCAATATTTGTGGGTTTGAAGTAGACAAAGATTGCAGTTTTGATGGTTGTACTGGTGATCCTCCAGCACTTTTAAAGCCAGATTTTATTTGCTTAGAAGCCATTTTTAATTTTCAATTTGTACTTCTTACAGCAACCAAATCAGTAAGTCCAATTGTTTTTAAATATTTTGTAGGTATTATAGTTTATTTAAAGTCCAAACTGTAATCTTTCCACTTTAACTCTTTTTCTTTGATGTAGAATCCAATAATCTTGAACAGCCTTAGAAGCGCTAATGATGTTAACAATCACTTTCACTATAACTTTCACTTTCATGCCCTGTTACAGTTCAGGCACCATTTTTGCTTTTGTTTTTAAAAGTCTTAGAAGGAAGAAATATAGATACAGAGTTGAAGTTCAGTACTTGCAATTGCTAGGACTCCTGTTTTTGTTCTGCCTGCTTTGAGATTATTTTTGAAGGTAAATGTTGATTGCAGGGGTGGTCACGGCGTCTTGTTCTGCTTAAAGCAGAAAAGTCCCGGATCCAGAGCTCAGTCGGGCTACCAGGGAGCTCTCACCCTCGAAGCCCCAGAATTGCTCCTAGGGCTTTTGGGGAGCTCTACCTTTGTCTGGGTGCTCACCTTCCTCTCTTCTCCTGAGGGGAAGATTTTCAAACCACCAGACAGCTGATTTGTGCTGTCTTAGTGGTTTTAACGAGATCGCGGTGCTGGCGATCCAAAAGGAACGACTGCCAGCACCTGCGGTGCCACTGGAAGTCCCCTGGAAATCTAATTTTCCATCAGATTTAAAGATAGACTTTTCATTGTGATATGCTTGGTGAGATCATCCATGGTTTTGGGGTGCAGTGCCATCTGTACGCTGATGACACTCAGCTGTACATCTCCATCCCAGACCACCCCAACATTGCCGTTGAAGTGATGTCCCGGTGCCTGGAGGCCGTGTGGGTCTGGATGGGGAGGAACAGGCTCCAACTCAACCCCTCCAAGACTGAGTGGCTGTAGTTGCCGGCGTCCCGATATAGCCAGCTGGTGCCATCGCTGGCTATTGGGGGCGAGACATTCGCTCCCATGGAGAGGGCGCATAACTTGGGTGTTCTCCTGGATGCATGGCTGTCTTTAGAAGAGCATATGACAGCCATAGCCAGGGGGGCTTTCTATCAGGTTTGCCTGATACTCCAATTGCGCCTCTCTCTGGATCGGGACTCCTTATGCACAGTCACTCATGCTCTCGTCACTTCACGCCTGGACTACTGCAAAGCTCTCTACATGGGGCTCCCCTTGAGGAGCACCCGGAGGCTCCAACTGGTGCAGAATGTAGCTGCACGGGTACTTATGGGGGCGACATGGCGCTTCCATGTAACACCTCTCCTGCGCGAGCTGCAGTGGCTTCCAGTGGTCTTCTGGGTGCGCTTCAAGGTACTGGTTCTCATCTTCAAAGTGCTCCATGGTTTAGGGCCCAGTTATTTACGAGACCACCTTCTGCCACTGATAACCTCACACCGGCCAATATGCTCCCACAGAGAGGGTCTCCTGAGGATGCCATCGGTCAGGCAATGTCGACTGGTGACCCCCCCGGGGAAGAGCCTTCTCTGTGGGGGCACCCACCCTCTGGAATGAGCTACCCCCAGGGATACGACTGATCCTGGACCTCCAAACCTTTCGCTGGGCTCTGAAAATGTTCCTATTTTGGCAAACCGGGTTGGCTTAAATTTTTTTATTGGTGAAATTTATGGGTAAGGGGTTTTAAATTAGGGAAAGCCATTAGGGATTTAATTTTGTTTTAAATGTATTTTAATGTTTATATTGTATGTTTTTTAATCTTGGCTGTTCACCACCCCGAGTCCTTCAGGAGAGGGGGCGGTATAAAAATTTAATAAATAAATAAATAAATAAATAAATAAATAAATAAATAAATAAATATACATTCTTTTATAATGTTATAGGGCAAGAATGATTTCCAGTTAGAATGAACTTCAAATTTTTAAATACAAGGTTCTTCTGGTTATAGAAGTATTCCACAGTTCTTCCAAAGAAGCAATTAAACATCCTTTCAAGTAGACAATAGAGAAGATCCTTGAGCCTTTAAGACATAATTTCATTTTAGAAACAAATCCTTTCTGAGGATTCTCTTTGTCATTTCACCAATTGTGGCAAAGGACATTTATTTATTTATTTTTATTTACTTAATATTGTTGAGTACATATTAGATAATATATATAAGTATAATCATGAATTGAATACATAAAATGAATACAATTAAAGGGAACATTAGGACAGGGACGGTAGGCACGCTGGTGCGCTTATGCACGCCCCTTACAGACCCCTTAGGAATGGGGTGAGGTCAACAGTAGACAGTTTTAGGTTAAGGTTTTGGGGGTTTTGGGATGAGACCACAGAGTCTGGTAGTGCATTCCAGGCATTAACAACTCTGTTACTGAAGTCATATTTTCTGTAATCGAGTCTGGAGCAGTTTACTTTAAGTTTGTATCTACTGTGTGCTCCTGTATTGTTGTGGTTGAAGCTGAAGTAGTCATTGACAGGTAGGACATTGTAGCAGTTGATTTTATAAGCTATGCTTAGGTCATACTGAAGACGGCTTAGTTCTAAATTTTCTAAACCCAGAATTTCAAGTCTGGTGTCATAGGGTATTTTGTTACAAGCAGAGGAGTGGAGAACTCCTCTTGTGAAATATTTCTGGATGCACTCAATTGTATTAATGTCCAATATGCAGTGCGAGTTCCAGACAGATGAGCTGTATTCAGGAATTGGTCTAGCAAATGTTTTGTATGCTCTGGTTAGTAGTGTAATATTACCGGAGTAGAAGCTTTGCAAAATTAGGTTTACAACCCTTAATGCCTTTTTGGCGATGTTGTTACAATGGGCTTTGGCACTTAAATCATTTGATAACAGTACTCCAAGGTCCTTGACAGAGTGAAGGTCATCTACAAGGTCATGTCCACTTAGCTTGTATTTAGTGTTCTGATTCTTTTTGCCAATGTGTAAGACAGCATTTGTTGGTTGAGATTTGGAGTTGCCAATTTTTTGACCATTCCGACACAAAATCAAGGTCTTTTTGAAGGGTAGCAGCATTGTTGGTAGTGTTAAATAGTTTAACATCAATGGTGAAGAGAATGCAGTTACTTATAATATGATCACAAAGGTCATTTATGTATAGTATGAAGAGTCTTGATCCTAGAATTCTCCCTTGGGGGACACCGCTATTAACAGGTGCAAGATTTGATCGGGCGCTCCCTATTTTGACCATTTGTTGTCTGTTTGACAGAAATGCAGTTATACAATTATGGAGGGGTCCAGAGATGCAGTAGGATTTTAGTTTTAGAAGTAGTTTGTCATGTACCACTGAATCAAAGGCTTTACAGAAGCCTATGTAAATTGCATCTATAGCTTTGCCCTAATCAAGATTTGTAGTCCATAGGTTTTTGCAGTATAGAAGTTGTAGATTACAGGATATTTTTTTCTGAAACAAAATTGTTTATTAGAGAGTAGGTTGTTTGTTTCTAGGTGGAGGGTAATGGATTGGTTGATGATTGATTCCATGACTTTGCAGGTGACTATTGATTATTTGTATAATCAAGCAAGATGCAATCAACATCTTGCTTGATTATACAAATACCAAAAGAGTCTTAAAAAAATAACCAATATGGCTGCATTTCCTAAATTATACCACTTTCTGTCACTTGGTTACTTAAGGATATATGCTTTGTACAACATGGCCAACCCAGCATCCAACCTGTGTACTTATTTAATTGGTTAACATTTACTCAACATCATATTTTTGCAATAGAGTTGCATTTCTCATATCTTAAGTGTTGTTTGTAAAATGACTAAGGCTGCTTGCTTCTCCCAATGTGTGTTTCTGGCCTGTTGGACAATATTTTGTTAATACAGTGATACCTTTGTAGTCATTGTTAATTGGTTCCAGGAGGTACAATGAGTAAAACAGGTACCGGGAGGGTACCGGGAGGTACCAAAAATGATGAGTAAACAACAACATTTCTTTTCTCATAAGGAATAAGATTGTGAGTCACAAGGTAGCCAACATCAACAAGTTTCAGCTTGTGCATTGAGTAACAAACAAATGATGAATTCAGTGAGTTTCAAAGCAGCTGAATTCCAAGGTACCACTGTATATGCCTTAAATACTAGTCAAATCCAATTCTTCAGATGCAAGAATTCCTGAAAGGTTAAGTAATAATTTCTCAATTTTCTTAATGTCCAATAGGTACAGCCCTTTTCTATGTGCAATCCTCCATGCTCATCAGGTTACAGCAAAATAAAAATAGAAGGAAAGCCCTTTTGCTGCTATGATTGCCTTAAATGTCCAAAAGGAAAAATTTCAAACAAGACAGGTAGGAGATCTAAAACAGACATTTCATTGCTATGTATTTTGTGCAATGCCTTATATTACTCTTTAATTATAAAAAGTAGTTTACCATCTCTGTACAAATTTGTCCATAATTCATTTGTCCTAATTCATTTGTCCATAATTCTGGAGAGATGTTGATTACTTAGACGTCGAGGGAAAGGGTCAAGAGATTAAGAATTAGGTAGAACTTTGTTTTATAAAGTGTAATAAAAATGGAGTTGTATGGAATTTGAAATTAAGATTTGTGGTGATAAAATTGTAAGGTAAATAATTAGAATAAGAGGTTAGAATATTGTTAAAAATTATTTTGATGCTGATTGTAAAAGATACGAGGTGAATGAAGAACAAGATATAACCAAGATTGATATATAGATATAAAAATGAGTGAAAGTTAATTTGAAATTAAAATTGTATTGTTATAATGGATTTGTTTAGATGAAGATGTTAGAATTTATGTTAAAACTTGTTCTTTTATGTTTTGAATTTTTATTTGTAAAAGATCTAATGGGAAATTGTGAATGGAGCTTGTTAAAGAAATGTAAGCATGGTAACCATCTATGACCGGATCGAGACTGTGCTCTTGAAAGTTATATTTTATGTTTAAGTTTGAAAAAAAAAAATAAAAAAAAATATTTACAAAAACAAAAAACAAAAAACCCTCCAGTGTTGAAGCACCTACTGGATTAATTGTTATTCCTGTCAGAAAATTTCTCTTTAGTTCTAGGTTGCTTCTCTCCTGTGTTAGTTTCCATCCATTGCTTCTTGTCCTGCCTTCAGGTGGTTTGGAGAATAGATTGAGCACCTCTTCCTTGTGGCATCCCCTCAATTATTGGAACACTGTTATCATGACACCCGTAGTTCTCCTTTACAATAGACTATATGTATAAAAGCAAATCGTAGTATAGAGATATAAGTAAGAATAAAACAAAATTGAAAAGAAGGGTTACAGCATTAAAAGATAAAATGTTAAGGTGAAAAGAATGCCCTTATGAAACCCAGGGTTGCATATCAGTCTTCAACTTCCATGATGATGAAGACCAAAGACCGGCCTCACATATGAGAGTAAGGTGTTCCACAGAGAAGGGGCAACAGCAGAAAAGTATGTCTTCCTGCAACCTGCCAGCCAAAATTCCTTAAATGACAGAATCTGCAATAGTTTTAGTTTAGTTTAGTTTTTATTATATTTGTATACTGCCCTTCTCCTGAAGGACTCAGGGTGGTGAACAGCCATGATAAAACAACATACAAGACAAAATTTTAAAAAACATATTAAAACAATTCAATCTTTCGCCAAAATTAAAACTTTCAATTAAAACCATTTTAAACCACTTTTAAAACCCAATTTAAAATCATTTATCCCGTCAGACCGGCTTGCTGAAATAATAGTGTCTTAGAGCACAGCGGAAGGTGCGGAGGTCGGTGATCCTTCGTATGTCCAGGGGCAATTCATTCCATAGGGCAGGAGCCCCCACAGAGAAGGCTCTCCCGCTGGGGGTCACCAGTTGACATTGTTTGGCTGATGGCACCCTAAGGAGGCCCTCTCTGTGGGAGCATGTCAGTTGGTGGAATGAAAATGGTAGCAGAATGCGGTCCTGTAAGTAACCAGGTCCTAAGCCATGGAGTACTTTAAAGGTGGTAACCAACACCTGGAAGCACACCTGGAAGACCACCAGGAGCCAGTGCAGCTCGCGCAAGAGGAGTGTTACATTGGAGCAATGAGTCGCCCCCATTATCACTTGCGCAGCCGCATTCTAGACCAGTTGGAGCCTCCGGGTGCTCCTCAAGGGGAGCCCCATGTACAGAGCATTACAATAGTCCAGACAGGAAATGATGAGGGTGTGAGTGACTATGAGTGACTGTGCGCAAGGTGTCCCAATCCAGAAAGGACCTTCCCTGTCCAATTAGGTGGGATAGGATCATAGAGTGGGGATGACAGTTCTTCAAATAATCTGAGAAAGGGCTTTCAAGGTAATAGCAAATGCCTTGAATTGAACTCCCAGAAGCAACTGAGAAAAAATGAAAATTGAATAGCAGAGGTGTTATATGTGGAACCTAAGGGTGCCCAATATTGTTTGTGATGCTGCATTCTACATCAGCTACAGCCTCTTCAAGAGTAATCCCATATCAATTGCATTGCAATAATCCATATGGGAGATGACCAAAATATGAATGATAGAGAATAGAGCTGAAAAGGCTACAACTAGTACATAAGAGCCATGATGGTGCAGTTGTTAGAATGCAGTATTGCAGGGTAATTCTGTTGACTGCCAACTGACAGCAGTTTGGCAGTTCAATGCTCACTGGCTCAAGGTTGACTCAGCCCTCCATCCTTCTGCGGTTGGTAAAATGAGGACTCAGATTGTTGGGGGCAATATGCTGACTCTGAAAATAGCTTTTCTTGATAAGAAAAGGATACAGAGAAACCACCAATTCATATAGCACCCCATAGTTGGTCTTGCAGGCTGGACCTCTTTCTCCCTTTGGAACCTCAAGGGAGAGGTTCCCTTGAGGGAACCTCAAAGAAGAAGGAGGTGAACCAGACTAGAACTGTTCTTTCATCTGGGATGGTTCCCAAAACCATCTCAAAAGGATACCATGATCAAGAAGAGCCACGATGGATGTACTATCCTTATCCAATTGTCTCCAGAAATCATCCAAAAGAATGACAAATACCATTTCATTCCCATATCCAGGCCCGAAACCTGACTGCAAGTAGTCCAGATAATTCATTTAATCAAGGATCTTCTGGGGTTGCAGCACAATCATCTTCTTAACCACCTAAAAAGGGCAGGTGGGAGACTGAACAAAAGTTCTGACCTCTTTGTGTCCAGTAATAACTTTTTGAGAAATGATACACACTTACCAATAGTGACTCTAGGTTGTCATTGTTCAGATTCATCCCTCGTCTTTCTCCAGCAATGCTCTAGATGTTTCTTGACTCTTTTCAACTCTCTCAAATCCTCCATAAAGCACAGAGAATGCCTGGTTCAATGATATGAAAAAAGTTGCATGGGCCTGACCTATTCAATTCTATCCAAGCCCTCTGCTACCTCTCTATTCCAATAACAGTGAGAGCTCTGGCAGGCCCATGCAGCAGATCCTATACAACAACTCCCCAACTCACTTTGGAATCTCACTGGGCCCATTAATCACTGGAGCTGGATCAATTGAATATGTCTTGCAAAAGGGGTTAGCGTAGAAAAATCTCAAGGTCACCAGGGCCTCATGTATCAGGGAGGCAGGCAGGCAGGCAGGCAGGCAGGAAGGAAGGAAGGAAGGAAGGAAGGAAGGAAGGAAAGAAGGAAGGAAGTTAATTTTCAAATGGCCACTGTCATGAAAGGAAATATCTCTGAAATGATGACCAATTCAGTAATGGGTTGTTGTCTATAACATTAAACATATGACTGCAATAATTTGTTTTCCAGGTGCAGATGACTGTTTCCCATGTTCAGAAGATCAGTACCCAAACGAAGCTCACAACCTTTGCATTCCAAAACACATCACATTTTTGTCTCATGAAGAGCCTCTGGGAATTAGCCTGACAGCTATTGCTTCCTTCTTTTCTTTTATCTCAGTTATGGTCCTGGGAATCTTCATTAAGCATCAGGACACCCCCATTGTCAAAGCCAACAACCGGAACCTCACCTACATTCTTCTTATTGCTCTCCTCCTCTCCTTCCTCTGCACTTTGCTCTTCATTGGGCAACCAGATCAAGTAAAATGTCTCATGCGACAAACTTCTTTTGGCATCATCTTCTCTGTAGCTCTTTCTTGTATATTGGGGAAAACAATCATAGTGGTCCTTGCTTTCATGGCCACCAAGCCTGGATCCAAAATGAGGAAATGGGTGGGGAAAAGGCTGGCCAATGCTATAGTTCTTTCATGCTCCTTGACACAATTCTCCATTTGTGCAGTGTGGTTGGCAATTTCCCCCCCATTCCCGGATTCTGACATGCATTCCATGGCTGAAGAAATTGTCCTAGAATGTAAAGAAGGTTCAACCACTATGTTTTATACTGTTCTTGGCTTTTTGGGATTCTTGACTACTGTCAGCTTTTCAGTTGCCTTCCTAGCTAGGAAGTTACCAGACAGCTTTAATGAAGCCAAATTTATCACCTTCAGCATGTTGGTCTTTTGTAGTGTCTGGATATCCTTTGTTCCCACCTATCTGAGCACCAAGGGAAAATACATGGTAGCTGTGGAGATCTTTTCCATTTTGGCTTCTGCAGCTGGATTACTGGGTTGCATCTTTTCCCCCAAATGTTACATTATTATTCTGAGGCCTGATTTGAACAGAAAGGAACAGCTGATGAAGAAATGAAACTGATTTCTTTGGTCCACTATAAATTCTCTAAATTGTGATAGAATCCTCATTTCCCTCATTAAAGTCCTACTGACCATCTTAAAGAATTGATTGAAAACTAATTCTTTGATTTTTTTTAAACCAAAGATATGCAGTTGTGAAACATAACATTTTGAATTCAATCCTTATAGTATGTTTCCTATATAACCCTGGCAAAACTGAGTGGCTTTGGGTACAGGGAGTTCCAGGATCTTAGATTGTTTCATCCTTAGTTCTGCATTATCTGTTCAAAACCAATTTTCAAGCTGGGGGTTCTCCTGAAGTCACAAATCCAGCCCAAAGATCAGATGGCAAGTGTAAGCACGGGAGCTTTTGCACAACTCCAGTTTGTGCACCAGTTGTGACTTTTCCTGGATCATGACTGCTTTGTTACTCAAGCCCTGGTTATCTCTCATCTGGACTACTGAATCTACATGAAGTTACCCTTGAAATCTGCTCAAAAGCTTTAGCTGCTGCATAGTGCAGAAGCAGCAGTAGTCTTTGTTGCCTCTAGGTTGATCCATCTCTGTTCCAAAAACTTCATTGGCTACCAATGTGCTTCTGGCTGCAGTTCAAGGTGTTGGTTATGATCATTAAAGTCCTTAAGGCCATAGGTCCAGGCTATCTGATGAACTGCCACATCCTGTTAGGACTAGCCTATCCTACTTGTGCCAGCAGAAAGGGCCTACTTTGGATCCTGTTGTTCAAAGAACTCTGATTATCAGGATCCAGAAGAAGAGCCTTCTCTGCTGCAGCACCTATCCTTTGGAACTTCTTACCCAGTAAGGTAAGATCCACTACACCCTCCTGTCCTTACACAAAAGTCTTAAGACATGACTCTGCCAATTAGCTTTGGGACCAAATGGGAGAGTTTTACACAGGAGGTAGATTGATGGCAGATTCCACCTTCCCACTGCTGGTCTCTGCTCTCCACTCATCCATCTTTTTGGTTTTATATCGATGTATTATTACCCTGTGTTCCTTTCCCATTGTTTATTTTATTGTTTTATTATTTTACTTCTGTTCTGTTTACATTCTTTTCATTTTCCTTCTGTTTCATGATTGTAAGCTGCCTATAGTTGGTCCACAGCAAGATAGGTGGCAACGAAATGTAATAAATAAGTAAGTAAATAAGTAAGCAAGTAAGTAAGTCTATGTGGCTTTTTGTGAGAAATAGAGAATTACACCTGCAGTAAAAGATATTGAAGGCTGTCACAGAAAACTGAGATTATAGGAACATAACGTGTGCCATACTATGGCATGGGCCCGGGGTACTTGAAGGAGCACCTACAGCTTGCCTCTCACCGACCAGCGTGCTCACATAGGGCAGCCGTCCTCGGGGTGCCGTCGACCAAGCAATGTCGGCTGATGGTGCCCAGGATGAGGGCATTCTCGGTGAGCGTGCAGACCCTATGGAATGCCTTACCCACTGAGCTCCGAATGGCTCCTGACCTCCGCTCCTTCCGCAAGGACCTAAAGATGTGGCTTTTTAAACAACTCATCTGATCTGCGCGGTATTTTAATTGGTTTTAATATGGGTTTCAAATTGTGGGATTTTAATTAATTGTGGGATTTAAATTAATTATATTTTTTTCTATTGTTCTTCGATTTTTAACCTTTTGTGAGCCGCCTCGAGTCCTTCGGGAGAAGGGCGGCATATAAATTTAACTAACTAACTAACTAACTAACTAACTAACTAATACTAACGAGAAAAAAAGGTAAGAAGGGAGGGGAAAGGTAAGGAGGAAATATGATAAAGTTTGAACTTGTTTTCTTATTTTGTTCTACTTTAAAATATAATAATAGCCCAAAAATGGGGGGAGGGGTGAAAGAGGAAATGGTTGAGAAATACGTACATCACAGAAAAACTTTGGTGATAGGTTAACAACTAAAAGTGAACTCAGAGGAATGAAAAGAGGATATAAATACCAAAAGCAATAGCACTTAGACTTGTATACCACCTCACAGTGCTTTCCAGCCCTTTCTAAGCAGTTTATAGAGTCAGCATATTGCCCCAAACAACCTGGGTCCTCATTTTACCCACCTTGGAGGGATGGAAGGCTGAGTCAAACTTGAGCCTGGTGAGATTTGAACTGCCAAATTGCAGGCAGCCAGCAGTCAGCAGAAGTAGCCTGCAGTACTACACTCTAACCTCTATGCCACCGTGGCTCAATAAATGTATTTATTTGTAGGGTTAGAAATTGCATTTAAATATTGTAACAAACTGAAATGTACATAATAATACCTGCTTCCCAATATAATTTTCATTTAACAGATGCCACTCATTAAACAATAATAAGTAGTAAATGCCAAAGCTGTTTTTAGATTCACACAACCTATTTTAATAGTTGACTAAGACAAAGGAAGAGGAGGAGGAGGAGAAGGATGCACAAGAGGAATTGGAGGACTCACAACAGTTTTTAGATGAAGGGGATGTTGATCTGGAATGCAGAATTCCTGGGTGCAATCTAGAATTGGAAAGTTGAAAAAACATCCCAGGAGAAGTAATGTCAAAGCATTTCTACAACATTGTCCAGAATCTCTCAACTAGGAAGAGGAAGAGAAAGTTAGAAAGAGGAGACTTTGAACCAAGTTGCACCCATGCAACCTATCCTCTTTCATAGAACCCATGCAACCTATCCTCTTTCATATTGTTCCCGATGTTTCACTGAAGAATTAAGGAAGGTGAAACAAGAGATGTCTGGAGCATCACTGGGACTTCTCAAATGACTAACTCAACCAAATGTGAGCTAGAGCTGTTATTAAGTTTCATATTGTGGCAGAAAAGATGTTGCCCAGTGGTGGGTTGTTCCTGGTTCGCACTGGTTCTATAGAACTGGTAGTAAAACCAGCAGGAGGTTTCCTTCCCCGATGTCATCAACACACTTTTGTGCATGCAAAAAGTCCCCATAAAGACATTAGGGCACTTCAACTGGTAGCCTGGTTCCATCACAAGTACCCAGATAATTTGGGGGGAGGGCAACCACTCATATCTCTCCTGACCATGTTCTCTCTCTTCTAGTTATCATCTCCATGGTAGAGGGGCCGCATGTCAGCTCTGACATACTCAGCTCAGAGCTGTCATTCGGGGGGTGGGGGGGAGAAAAGATCATCAGGGGCCGATCCAGTGGTGGGTTGCTCCCGGTTCGCACCGGT
Source organism: Arizona elegans (assembly GCA_022577455.1). NCBI lineage: Eukaryota > Metazoa > Chordata > Lepidosauria > Squamata > Colubridae > Arizona > Arizona elegans. The sequence goes on along the minus strand of JAKOOJ010000021.1, from coordinate 4,471,387 downwards.
TCTCAAGAACCAGAAGTAAAAAAAATTAATAGTTCGGAGAACCGGTAATAAGATTGGCTGGCCACACCCCTGAACCGGTTCCTGGCCCCGTCGCTGTTCACTTACCCTGCCCACCCCCAATCTATTGCTGCCTCTGGCATCCCAGCTGATGGCTAGAGGGAAAAAAAACTTTAAATTCTTTCCATGGGGCTTCAAAGGGCCGCCCTACAGCTGATCAGTGTTAAAAGAAAACCAATGAGTAGACCGGTGCCTGCAAAAATAGAAAAAACAGCCCCTTTCAGCTTCACCATAGGTTAATTAGCAGAAGTTGATTAGATCGGCCTCCCGACTCTCAGCTGATTTGCTCTCAGCTGTTTTGCACAGGGCTCAGTCTGTTGCTAGCTGCAAAGAGTGCTGGAGCAAATTTTTTTTCCCCTAGCTATGCTGAAAAAACGAAACTGAAAGTAAAGCAGGGTCTTTGCTGCAACGTGACAAAATGAGGCAGAGAGAGATTTCTTTTTCTTTTTCCTCACCAAAAAAGGTAGGTGCAAAACTGCAAACAATGGGAAATTTAGGGCAAAAGAGGATAGTTCAAGATTTTAAAACACAAAAGAAAAAAAGCTCTATTTAAAAAGCTCTATTCTAGGGAACTGTAATAATTGAGATACTATTAATTGTATATTGTGTTGAAAGCAGAAATGGTTAAGTTGTGGTTTGGAGGAATATATGGGGGAAATTATTTGGTTTATTATTATTGGTAAATATAATTAATTGATTTGTAAGAAATTGGATTGCATGGAAATAATTGGAATACTCATGTTCATATTGATTAATATACAAAAAAGATAGTTATATAACTAATTGATTTATATTAAAATGTTGAATTTGTATTAAACAACTGTAATATTATATAATTAACCAATTTGAGGATGGATATAAAAATAGATGACAATGGGAAGGGGTATAATATAGAATAGAAGGGAAAAATTGAATTTGATTAAGATTAGAGATGAGGATGAAGGGTAATATTGGTTTTTTTAAAAAATAGATGAGGAATAAATATGGCAAAAAGGAAATATAGAAATTGTAAATTTAATTGAAATGACTAAACACTGTTTAAATTTGTGAACCGGCCAAATACTCTGTTCAAAGAAAATACATTGTATGTTTGTATGTGTGTTTCTAATTATTGTTATTTATTCATATTTGTTCTCTTTTATTCTTTAAAATTTAACAATTCATTCTTTATCTTAATATCTGTATATTTGTTTGGGGTTGGCTTTCTTCCCTTTCATCTTTTTTATTGTACAGCAATCTTTCTGCTCAAACCTACCAACTCTCTCTTTTCTTTCCTTCTTACTTTCTCTTCCTCCCCTTCTTCTTCTCCTCCCTACTTCCTCTTCCTTTCTCCTTCTCCTCTCTTCCTCCCTCTCATAATAGTCCTCTGAAGGTCTATCATGATTTCCCCCCACAGAGAATTATATATAACATTTGCCCTCAATTGTATTTCAAAGCACATCTGTCAGCTTTGGAAGCCATATTAGGCCGGAAGCTCCAATGCTGTCACCTTCTCATGTGTGGGAAAGTAGGAGGGGGGATTTAGGAGAGGGGGTTAGTAGACATAATAGCATTCTTCCTGTCGGTCAAGGTCAGGGTGATCCAGCATTTGGAAAAGGAATGGTCAGGGGACTGGATCAGGCTGGAATGGATGTTGATTGGAGCATGTGACCGACTGGGTGGAAAAGGGGATGGTTTTGGGAGCTTTGACTTACTGAAGAAAAATCCGGGGTTTTCAGATTCGGGTTTCCCCAGATGTGCCACTTTGCCTATTCTAGTAAAGAGAACTTTGGAAAATGCTTGCTTCTGCATCTTTACTTGGAGTTGGGGATTTTTCTGGAACACTGACAACATCCTTCATGCTTATCCCCACCAAAAAAAAAAAGCAAGCAAGAAGAAGATGGAGGAGTTAAAGCTAAAAGACTAGAAGTATATCTAAGAGTTACAGATACGTTTTAAAAGATTATTAATATTCTTTCAAGCAATTCATCTGTTTCCTAGTGAAAATCCCAAGAGCATTTTCCATTTCATAAAAAAAAAAAGTTTTTAGACACTCTGAAAAAATCTTTGCCAAACATTTTCATTACTATACAATGATGTGATCAGTTTTGAATATTCTTCCATTGCTATATTTGGTAGTTGTGTAATGTCACATCCTTCAGGAAAGGAAATATCATTTGTCATATATCTCTCATCACAGATATTTCCTTCAGAACTATCAACATATCCTGGCCTTGTTTTTTGCTGTAAAGGAGATAAATGAAGACAGTAACATATTATCCAACATCAGTCTGGGTATTCAAATCTCTAATAGTTATTTCATGGCGAGATGGATCTCCTTGGCTTCATTGGGGCTTCTCTCAACATGGGACAGATTCATGCCCAACTATAATTGTGATGTCAAGGTCTGGGTGGTTTCTGTTATTGCAGGACCTAATTCTTTCATCTTTCCCTTCATGGGAAACATCTTGAATATCTCAAGTAAGGTTTGTTCTTGAAGAAAGTGTAATGGACTGTAAGGATAAACTTGAAAGACAGGAGGAAGAGATGCAATCTATTCAACATTCTGATAAAAGTAATCTGGGCCTAAATCAGAAGTGTAATCTAAGAAAACGGCCACAGATTAACCCCACCACACACACTTCATTCTTTGGAACAGGCAGAGGAGACCAAATGCTATCCAGTTTCCAAGGTTGATGTTGGCTCTTAAATTTCTCCAGACTAGGAAATAAAATCCTGAATTCTTACATTACAAGATTACAATGAAGAATCTTGCAAGTCTAAAAGTACTCCCTCCTTTTTTACTTTTATTAAATTTATTTTTAACAAACAGAAACAAATAATCTTTTTTCCCTTTTTGCATTACATTTTGTGATCTGGAAATATAGTGGCAACCCAAAAAGGAATGAACAAACTATGAGTTTGTAGATGAAATTGATATTTTTGGAACTCTGCTAGATGTATTTCTCAATAAGAATCTGAATCAATTAATACATTTGATTTCTTGACTTATATATTAATAAATTCTATAGAAATATTAATTCATTTATTGTATCCATTTTGTTACCATAATTAAATAATCAAGTAAAGGATTCATGGACTTGATGAAGTAATAGGAATAGTTATCTTGATTTTTATATTGCAGAATATCCTTCCTTCCTTCCTTCCTTCCTTCCTTCCTTCCTTCCTTCCTTCCTTCCCTCCCTCCCTCCCTCCCTCCCTCCTTCCCTCCCTCCTTCCTTCCCTCCCTTTTATATTCTTCAAGGACTATATTATTCAATTGCACATCCTATCTTATCTTCATAAGATAAAATCATCATGTCTTTTATTTCTTCAAACTTCTTCCATTTCCTATGTGGAGAAAATTAGTGAAATGTAGTTATAGGTTTCCTTTCTTAGTTAGGATCTAGAAAATCCTAACTAAGACCTGAAAACCTGTGGTAAAAATTTCCTGAATTAATACATTTCTGATGACTCTGCCTTTGAACATATACTATATTAATAGCTGTTGTATAAAAATTCTGTAAATTCTTTCTGAACATGAATAGATATCTTTCAACATTTCCAACAAAAATAAATAAATTAAGAATAGAATTTTCAAAAATAAGAATGAATATTTCATTTTGGAAAATCACATTCCCTCTTTCTCCCATGTTTAGCTCATTTATGGATCTTCTCCAGCGATAGATGGCAGGACACAAGATGTTTTCTATCATCGATTTTTCCCAAATGGTGATCAAGAGATTACAGGACTTCTCCAGCTGCTGATGTATTTAAGGTGGAGATGGATTGGACTGATTTTTCAAATTGAAAAGAGTGGTGAACAATCAATAGAAAATACTGTTACTTTTCCAAGAAAGATATCTGCTTTGACTTCATGGAAGAGAGGGTCCAGCCCACATTTACCAATTATATTGAAAATATACTTAATGATTTCCATAAATTATACGTGATTATCATGAATAGCACTGCCAACGTGATTAACCTATATTGTGAAAATCATTATACTATCACTATTACAATGTTGTCCTAAGTAGGGGGTTGGACTAGAAGACCTCCAAGGTCTCTTCCAACTCTGTTATTCAATTATCTTCTATTATCAAAGACATGATGAAAGTGCCTTAATTTCCATGCTAATTTCCATATCAGAACACATGGAATGACTTAGCCATAGTTTCAATTGGGAAACCATAGTTACAACTAAGAATCAGAGACCAAGCAAGTCCAAAAAATGCATATAGAGGTAACAACAACTATATATCATTCAAAAGAGACAATCAAAACCCCAAAAAGAAAACAAAAAATTCAAAATACCTCCTCACCAGCAATCAACATAAAGATTAATGCTAGACCAACAATCAAGCAAACAAATCCAAGTAAGAAACTAGTAACGCAGTCAAACAAGCTAACAGTAAACAAAAGCCTCATCAAGGAACTGTTGTGTTGCGGGAAATTCAAATGCATAGTGAATCCTGATTGGTTCTTGGTTGCCTCTGGAAAGTATATAAAAATGGCTGCTGCCTGTGAGTTTTCGCTGAAGTCTCAACCTGAATTAAAGAGCTGTTGTTACTAGCCTGCTTGTGCCTCTCGTTATTCCCATGCTACAACATTGGCGACGAAGGTGGGATTGAGGCCACAAGAGGCAAATCAAAAAGATCTTGGAGTTTCAGCCAGGGTGACTAGCGAACACAGAGACGCGGCATGTCTGCCTACATTCCGCCAAAACTCTTTGACCCAACCCGAGAGAAGTGGGGATCGTATCTGACAAGGTTTGAGTGCTCCCTGGAAGCCAGCGAAATGCAAGGGCTCTCTGCGAACAGAAAACGGGCTCTGTTCTTAAGCCACTGCGGGCCAGACGTATTCGAGATGGCCGAATCCCTCTGTGAGCCAACCCCAGTCCAGATGGTCCCCTGGGACATCCTTCAAGCCAACCTGAAGGCTCACTACCCTCCAGTTCCGTCAAAATTCGTTCAGCGCTACGAACTCCGGCAAAGAGTTCAAAAAGAAGGAGAGCCAGTCAGCGCTTATGTGGCCATGCTTCAAAAAGCCGCTACGCATTGTGACTACAGAGACTTAGACGATGCATTGCTTGAACAACTGATTTGCAGGGTTCGTGATACCCGGTTACAAAGGCGTCTTCTAGCCAAGCCAGACCTAATGCTAGCCGGCGCGCTAGACGAAGCCCGAGCACACGAGGCATCAACAAAAGCATCGGAAGCGCTGCAGCTTCCCAGTTCAAGCAAGGATGGGCCGAAAACAGCCCCGGTCCACAGAGAAGAGGTGCGCACCAGCACAGAGGAAAAGTCGGACGACGACGTCTTCCATACAGATAAGAGTTCGAGCGAACAAAGCCGCCGCCACGAGAACTGCCCCAGCTGTGGCGGGGATCACGAGAGACAGTCGTGTAAATACAGAGAAGCCATCTGCAGGTGTTGCGATAGAAAAGGCCACCTAGCATGAGTTTGCAGAGCTCAACTTCCACATAGTCGAAAATCACGTGACTACCACGACCAACCAGAACTGGCTAGTTCAAAACAGCCAATCAAAGATGATGGTGCGAGAAAACGGCGCGAACCTCAAAAGCGGGAAACCTACAGCATGACAATAGGCCAAGCCAGCACACCCGACGACGAGACAGTCTACACGAAAGTAAAAATCGATGGCAAATGGTGCGAAATGGAGATCGACACCAGGTCTACATTATCGATCATGTCCTGGTCAACACTCAAAGCACTCCTGCCCAAGCTTCAGAAAAATCAGCTATCCCGACAGAAAATCCGCCTACTCGACTACCAGGGAAACCGAGTTCCCATTGAAGGCATGGGCACGTTCTGGGTCACCTACGGTGAGTTCCAGAAAGAGCTGCCCCTGACCGTCGTGAACAAGCCCCTTCCGAGTCTACTGGGCATGAAATGGTTCCGAGCCCTCAGCATGGGCTTCACGGGCGTCCACAACATCAACGGATCATCACTGAAAGAAACACTGCTTCACGAGTTTCAGGACGTTTTCGAAGAGACTCTAAGCAAGTACGTGGGGACCCCTATTTCTTTCAATTTAGACTCCAACGTAGCGCCAATTAGACTGAAGGCAAGGTGAGTTCCCTTTGCCTTAAAACCCATAATCGATGCGGAGCTCGACAAGCTCATTAAGCAAGGGGTGCTAGTTCCCGTAGATCACGCTAAGTGGGAAACCCCAATAGTTACTCCAGTTAAAGCGGATGGCTCAATTAGAATTTGCGCCAACTATAAGTGTTTGATTAACAAAGCGTTGCAGCAGAGCGCCTATCCGGTTCCTATAGTCCACCATCTACTACACTCCCTGGGCCCTGGCAAGCTATTCACGAAGCTAGACCTTGCGCAGGCGTACCAGCAACTGCCAGTAGATGACGCTACGGCAGAATCACAGACAATAGTAACCCACAGAGGTGCCTTTAAATGCACCAGGCTTCAGTTTGGGGTCAGCATTGCCCCAGGACTTTTTCAAAGTACTATGGAGCGCCTCCTACAAGGCCTCCCAGGTGTCATCCCATATTTCGATGACGTTTTGATTAGTGGCCAGGACAAAATTCAGTTGGGCCAAAGGGTTAGACAAGTCCTAACCAGATTCAGAGAAGCGGGACTTAAACTCAAACGAAATAAATGCAGGATAGCAGTGCCATCAGTGGAGTTCTTACGCTACAGAATCGACGGCTCAGGCATTCACCCCACAGAAAGCAAGGTGAGGGCCATCCAAGGCGCACCCACCCCCAAGTCAAAAGCCGAGCTGCAGGCCTTCCTGGGCCTACTCAATTTCTATACGATGTTTTTGAAACACAAAGCCACCGTTGCGGAGCCTCTGCACAGGCTCCTTGGAAAAAATGTTCTGTGGGTTTGTGGCAAGCAAGAAGTGACCGCTTTCAATGCAGTAAAGAGACTTTTGTCCGAGGACAGTTTCCTCATTCAGTACAATGCTGAACTACCTCTGGTGTTAGTCTGTGATGCTTCCCCCTTTGGTGTTGGTGCAGTTTTAGGCCATAGACTGCTGAATGGGCTAGAGGCGCCCATCGCCTATTACTCTCGCACTCTGTCTAGTGCTGAAAGGAACTATAGCCAGCTAGATAGGGCGGCACTAGCGGCTGTAGCGGGGGTCAAAAAATTTCACGAGTATTTGTTTGGCCGTACTTTTGAACTCATTACAGACCACCAGCCTCTTTTGGAACTTTTGGCTGGAGATAAACCGACCCCGGCGGCTCTCTCCCCCCGGATGACCAGATGGTCCATTTTCTTGGCTGCATATTTGTACAAACTACTCCACCGGCCAGGCAAAACCTTAGGACATGCTGACGCCCTCAGCCAATGTCCCTTGCCAGAACTATTGGACAACCCAACCCCGGAAGCCCCGGTTTTACTGCTTGACATTGTTTCCCTGGGCCCCATTTCTTCGAACAAGGTGGCGAGGGTTTCTGCCAGAGACTCTGTTTTGTGCACAGTAATGGGCTGGGTGATGAGGGGTTGGCCTACCAAGGTGGATGGTGATGACTTCCAATTGTATTTCAACAAAAAAAATGAACTGTCAATGTTGGGGGTTGCTTGTTGTGGGGTGACAGGGTGGTCATTCCTTCGCGATTAAGGCACAGAGTTCTAGAAATGCTGCACAAGGGACACCCTGGGGTTGTTCGCATGAAAGGCCTAGCTTGTAGCTATGTTTGGTGGCCACATCTTGACCAAGATGTCACTGAGTGGTTGGGGAAGTGTAGGCCCTGCCAGGAATCCCACACAGATCCTCCCTTAGCGCCCGTTCAGGAATGGGAAAAACCAAAGGGACCATGGGGGAGGATTCACATAGATTTCACTGGCCCATTCCATGGCCAGAACTTTCTAATTATTGTAGATGCATATTCTAAGTGGCTCGAAATTGCCCTAATGCCATCGACCACTTTTGAGGCCGTAATCAAAGTACTCAGAAAACTATTCGCAACACACGGGTTGTCAGACACTCGGGTGTCCGACAATGGGCCCCAATTCATGGCAACTCAATTCGAAGGCTACCTAGCCGAATTAGGCATTAGACATGCACTATCCGCTCCTTTTCATCCGGCTTCTAATGGCCTTGCTGAACGATTTGTAAGAACGGCCAAAGAAGCCCTCTCCCGCCTCGATGCAGGGGACTGGCAGGCTAGGATAGACGAGTTCCTAGCAGTACAGCATGCTACCCCGTGCCCCACTTTGGGCCGCAGCCTGGCCGAACTTTTAATGGGCCGAAAGCTACGATGTGTTCTAGACAGACTGCATCCTAATTACTCCTCTGATAGTTTCACCGGAGAAGGGGGAGGACTAAGACACTTTGAAGTAGGATCACTAGTCTTTGCTAGAAGCTACACCAATGGGCCCTTATGGGTATAAGGAACCATCATAGGAATTACCGGTCCAAAGTCATACACAGTTGATATCAGGCATGGTAAAATCTGGAGGAGACATATAGATCAATTGCGTAAACGTTTACCAAACGAAACCCTATGTCCTGACTACCCAAGTCTTTCCAACACAGCTACCTCAAGCCCGAGTAAGCCGGAATACTTATCTGGCAACCCTGAGTTCCAGCGCCACCCCAGCGAGCCGACACTCCCAGCTGGACATCGCCACACCTCCGGAGAAATCCAAGAGGTTCCATTGGCGGAGCTGGGAGAGACGGGAGGTCCCTCCGACTGGCTCAACGCCTCACCAACAACTGAACTGCACAGGTCAACCAGGATTAAGACACGCCCTGGTCACCTGTGTGATTTTGTATGTAAATATGTAAATAGATAGAATAAGTGCCTTCTGGGAAGGGAGGGGTGTTGTGTATGTATCTATTTTGTGCGGGAAATTCAAATGCATAGTGAATCCTGATTGGTTCTTGGTTGCCTCTGGAAAGTATATAAAGAGGGCTGTTGCCTGTGAGTTTTCGCTGAAGTTTCACCCTGAATTAAAGAGCTGTTGTTACTAGCCTGCTTGTGCCTCTCGTTATTCCCACGCTACAACAGGAACCATGAAGATCACTCTGACAGGGCAAGCCATTATATACAATGAGAGCAATCCCCATTCCTTTGTAGTACAGATGACATTATCTAGTAATCCAATGAAAAATCTGCAAGAAAACTATCATACTCATAGAGCACTAAGGTCCAGGCAGTTCAACCCATAGAAACAAATTTTCTCTTTTACTGAAACAGCAAAGTCTGGAAAAGATCTATGTATGTATAGTATATTTTTATTTATGTGTATGTATATACAAATAAAGTGCATGGGTTTCTCTGTCTCTTCCTCTCCTCTCCCTGCCTCTCCCTCTCTATCTCTAAAATTGAGCTTCAATCAAGGACACATATAGGAGAGGAGGAAATGCCCCAAATGTGCCAAGAAGGAGAAGTTATTCTACTTCTGTTACTGATTTCCCCAAAAGGAGAAAGAGTTGCAGAATTATGTATGCAGTGCTAATGCTAATATTATAAGTGTGACACAAATAAGTACATTGGTGACCAACAAGCATATCAAACAAAATTCAGACAGTACCAGTATTTTGATTAAATGTATTATTTTTAGAATATTGGAAGAGAAAGATGCTTCTTAACAGTGAGATCCAAATTCCAATTAATGCAATTTGATTTGATTTACTTTGTTGTTTAATTAATGGCTGAAATTTCCATTTGAATTCAGCTGTTTTCTCAATTGGAAGCCAACTGCAGATCCTGGAGAACAAAACTTTTTACATATCTCATTGAGTTCTTTCTGTCCCCCGTCACTATTATTTTGTCCTTAATTGCAGGTTGCAATACCCTGTGTATCACAAGTTGGTTTTTGCACCTGAGCATGTCTAGACCTGTACAATCCTTATTAATTATGCATTCTTATTTTCAATCTCTAAGGAGTTAGAGAAAATACTACAAGTAATGTATTTCAACAGCAATAAAAATATAACATTCTTTTTTCTCCAAAGCTACAGCTAAGTCCTGTCATTCTGATTTTAAAAAAAGTAAACCTCTACTTTAAAGCAGCCTTATGGAACACTTTATCTCAGGGTGTCCTATTTCAAAAGCCTAATTCTCATGGAGTGAACAGATGGCTGAGAGATAAATTGCTGTACAAAATGATATTATTCTTTGCATCTGTAGCATTATTGCTCTTATACGTAGAAGCTGATATAACCCTTGCTAAATGTTCTATAGGAAATCAGCCTTTTATTAAGCACAAGCAATATCATTCAGAAGATTTGGTCGTTGCAGGCATTTCGTCTCAAATTTACATTATTTCTGATCAAGTAACATTCAGAAGAAGTCCATCAGATGAACTATTTGGTGATATATTGTATGGAATTCCTTTTTTTCAGTAATACAAATACAGAAAATGGTTAAAGCCTGTGACATGATTGAATTAGGATGGAGGATGAATGTTAAATTGCCTATCCTGCACTATTATTTCTCAATAATGCTTCAATTTCCATTTCTTACACAAGTTATTTTCCAATTTGTTTTTATTTCTATGGTTTTGGTACCATTCTAGCAGGTATCAGTTTCATTTTAATACACTTTTTTTCATATGGCTATAACTCGATGAAGTACACATGAAATAAATGCCTGCAGAGCATTACTACATACCCTACATGTTAAGGTGTACATGATTGCACTTAGTCCTACATGCAGATATTATATCAAATATTCCTGAGGAATTTCCAATGTATTTAATTAGTAAAGTAAAAAATTAGGGTAGAAAGTAAAATTAAATATAGACCTCCAAATTAAGAAAAAACCCCACTAATTATTGATGTTTATTGCATTTTGCAATTGGGCTGCCTGAATGCATATGGATTGTTATATTGCTTTGACCTCTTTCCTGAATATTTTAAACAAATGATTTATTTGATGCTAGTGCTTCCACCTGTATCAGTGCATGTGGCCTGCACAATCTAAACTTGTGTGATACAATTAGAATGCAGCCAATTCCAGATTTGGCAACAGATGTTGTAAAATTCATTTCAGATATTATATGCAAAACTACCAGCACATCTTGGCTTTGGAATTTGCAATCAAAGAAATCAATGAGAATTCCAGGATCTTGCCAAACATCACCCTCGGTATCCATATCTCTAATAGCTATTACATGGGAAGATGGATCTATCTGGCTTCCATGGAGCTTCTCTCTACGAAGGAAAGGTTCATCCCAAACTACAAATGTGACCTCAAGGACAATGTAATCACTGTGATTGCAGGATATAATGCTTACATTGGTCAATTCATGTCAAACATTCTGAGTTTATATAAGATCCCACAGGTAAGAGCCATCCCATAAAGAAAGGAGTCATATCTAAATACAGTGTTTCTTGCTTGATTTAGTTTAATTTCTATTCCAAATTTTATATTTATGAATCTATTAGTGTCAGAAACATTCAAACCAAAGATATAACATCGCCTCATATAGTTAAAATCACAATTAAGCTAAACATCAAAATCTATTTCATCAAGGGTGGGAAAGAGAGGAATGATTAAAAATGCTAGAACTAAACAATTATCATAGAAATTATATTGGAGTATGCAAATGGTAGTCAACTCTACCCATGCCTGGAGAAAATTAATATTTAAATAAGATCCTTAAAATAGGCATAAGTGATTTTGGAAGTATATACTCTAATTTCTTCTTTTTTCTTAGCTCATATATGGTTCATCTGCAGCAATAGATGACAACATACAAGCTCCTTTCTTCCGTCAATTATTTCCAAATGAAGACCTTCAAATTATGGGGCTGGTCCAATTGTTGCTTCACTTCAAGTGGAAATGGATTGGGCTCATTGTCCAAAACGCTCTAAAGGGGAAGAGGGTCATACAAAATAAGCTTGATATATTTTCTAAGAAAGGTATTTGTTTTGATTTCATGGAAGAAATGCCAATGGAATCTGTTATCAACGATATTGAAATTCAAATTAATTTTTATATTTTGCTGTATAAGGCTATTATGAGAAGTACTGCCAATGTTGTAATCATTTATGGTGAAAGTGACAACATGGTTTTTCTTAGAATTGTGCCATTTGGTTCAGAATATGAAGAAATGCCAATGAAGAGAAAAGATAAAGTTTGGGTCATGCCAGCACAGATGGAATTCACATCAGTCCACTTTCAAAGATATAGGGGACTGGATTTCATCCATGGTGCACTATCATTGGCAGTTTCCTCAAAGGAAATATTAGGGTTTAAGAAATTTATTCAGATGAGAAAGCCTTCTTCAGAAGAAGAGGACAGTTTGACAAGAGTGTTTTGGGAAAATGCATTCGAATGTTCTTTCCCAAATGCTGGGTTAAATGAGGACAGTGACAATCAGTGCACTGGTAAGGAATCACTGGAGACCCTTCCTGAATCTGTGATTGAATCTAGTATTACTGGGCATAGTTATAGCATTTACAATGCTGTCTATGCAGTGGCCCATGCTCTACAAGCCATGCTTTCATCTAAGAGCAGAAAAAGAGGAAATGGTTGGGAACTCAGTCAACAGTCGTGGCAGGTAAAAACAACATGAATGAAAATATATTATATATTTATATAAGGGCCAGTCATAGAAATGTTCAGCTAGTATTTTGGAGTTGTATAGCTAATAAGAATATTCTGAAGCTGAACTACCTCAAAAGTGATATATCAGAACTTCAAATAATAATTCCAGATAACACTAAACATGGGGTGCAACAATGTACAGTGAGAAGGAGGCAATGCCATATGTTAATTCAAGGAAGTTTTGGAAGGAGTGTGAGGTAAATCAGTTTCCAAATCAATGCGACTGTTTAATAGGATATAAGGAATGTGTCCTTGTATCCCACAGTGGTTTGTGATAGTTCTATCAAAATATTCCTTTAGGATCCTCTGAATCTTTTGACGCCAAGGCTTCTTCAAAGTAAGACCATTGTATTCTTTAAATAAAAGGAGACCTTGAAGTACCTTGAGATTTATTATGTAATTACTTATGAATAGGTATGCATGCATCATTTTGCCTTCGTTTTTGAAATATAAGCTCTCTGCAGAAGTTTCCTCCACTAGTTTCTGGGTGCAATTGTTTTAGTGTCCTATGTTAAGAATAAATACTGTAATTATCTTTGCTTATTTGCTTGGGTTCTGAGTTTTGATTCCACAGTTAGGAGAAGATTATAAGATGTGGAAGGAAAGAAGGAAGGAAGGAAGGAAGGAAGGAAGGAAGGAAGGAAGGAAGGAAGGAAGGAAGGAAGGAAGGAAGAAAGGAAGGAAAGGCATTGAGCTGCAGTGAGTCTTGATTATTTGCTTGGGGTCCTGCATTTTGATTCCACAGTGAAGAGAAGAGTATGAGATACATAAGAAAAAAAGAAAGGATGGCATTGAAGAGTGATCAATAGACAAACCACAACAATTTTTTTGTTGGCTCTCATAGATCAAATGCTCACAATATTTTGGTACAGCAGAGCTTGTGAGCAACAGCAAGTAACCAGGGTGCCATTAAGGGTGAACATTATTGGTCCAACTGACTTAGATGATAATATTGCTTCCAACATGCATGGGAATACTAAAGGAATTTTAAATACCTAAATGCTTTTTAGAAAGAATGCAAAAATCATTAGGACTGTTAAGAGAAAGTAAATGCCAATTTAGTCCTGGGAAAGTAGATAGAGACTAATTCTGTCTTAGAAGCAAATTCCTTCAGATAATCATGTTTCTTTTATCATACCCTATAATAATAAATATTCCTCATATTATATTTGCTGATAGGTCTGCCTTAAAAGGATAACATCTAATTTATGAAAGATCCTTCATTTATACTTGTTCATTGCTTCCAATTGTTATAAATTTCTTTTAATGATTTCCATTTAGTTCCATTGGTATCTGAAAGCTGTTTCATTTAACAACAGTGCTGGAGAAATGGTTCACTTTGACGAAAGAGGAGAGCTACCAACTGGATTTGATGTTATCAACTGGGTCACCTTCCCCAACCAATCATTTCATCGTATCAAAATTGGAAACATAGCTCCAGTGACTCCCCCTGAAAATCTTCTTAGTATTTTTGCAGAGGAGATCATCTGGCCTCCCATGTTTAACCAGGTAGTTTTGGCAGCAATATCAAACCATGGTGAATAATTTACTTTATTTTTACCTACTGCTTCGATGTTCAGAAAGTTCTTTCAGGAATTACAGGCATCCAATGACTCTTTTCTCAAAGTGACTCGTGAACATGATTACCCTAAAATAAAAAAACAACCCAAAACATTTGCACTGATTAGAAGAGAGATTTCTATCAAAAATACAAAATATAAGGAAAAACTCTGTTTTATATTATTTCTGGGAATGTTGGAATTTTAGAAGCAGGATCCCAAAACACAACACAACACAATGTAAAATGGCAAATTTTAGTAACACTCAGCTTCCTAAAACTTGCAACCTGTGACATTCCCTGTGTAACAGATAGAAGTATTATAAGTTTTCCTACCCAGACACCAAACACCCCTATTATGAAGTCAGCTTCATTTAATTAGCATCATGCAGTAAATGCAGTTAGGAGTGGTGTGATGGCCTCGAGGTGTAGCTCTCCCCTCACAATCAGGAGGCTGTGAGTTCAATTCTAGGTAGAGGCAGATATTTCTCTCTCTGGACACAATGAGAATATATCTGCTGAACAACTCTCCGCATTGGCATCAGGAAGGGCATTTAGCCAGTAAACACTCTGCTAACACTTATTCAGTTGCCCAGACTCCAATCTCACAAGGGATGATGGGGTTGTTAAATGAAGATGATGATGCAGTAAATGCATTTATAAGGACTGCTGGGTAGAAGACACTCTCCATTTCCCCACCATCTCCTTAATACTCCATCAATGCTAAGATTTGTATTCACTGAATCTCCATGTGAGAAAAAGAGACACTAAAGCCGTTGAGGAAGTTCTGATTTATCCCCAGAGTTAGAATTACTGAACATGTTTGCATCATTTTTAAAAAATGCAGAACATAGATGAAATGCCTGTATTTCTCTACAAAGGTAGCAGTTAAGCATAAATTAAACAAAATTCTGTTTCCATCCTGGATTTTGTTCTTGTTTTGCATTTAGGAAACCATTCTAGCGTAATTTTGTAGGGGAAAAAAGCTGAATAATAATAAATTAAAAACCCAATATTAAAACTGACTTGAACTCAATTTGTTAGAGTGAATAAGATAATTGTCATTCTATAACAAGAGAATGCAGCCTTTTTCCTCATCCTCCAGATTTTTCTGAGTCTTAAGAAAAAAGAAAAAATATAAACATTTTCAGGAAAGATGAAAATATATCATTTTTTTTAAAGAAAAACATTCTTCAATGTTTAATACTATATTAAAAACTATAGGTATTTTATTATAATATAAAAAGCATATACTGAAAAGAATATGGTTATCTAACCTCTTACTCGGTCATAGCTTCTACAAAATATGGGGATCTGTATCAGCCTTTGAAATTGCACTGATATATTTCTGTAGAGAATATTATCTGGCCCAGCATATTCAACAATAGACTAGATACATCTTTCAGGGTTCTGCTTTGACTTGATCAGTAGATGCAGATTCAATACTAAAAGAAATTACCATGGGCCTCAGAGAAAACTACATTCCAAACACATTAGAAATATTTCATTAAGATGTGATGATTGGATGACTAACCCAGATACCATATCACTTTTTAGAAAAATATATATAAGCAAAAGTAGCGTAAGAGATGTAAAATAAAAAAGTAAAGGTGAGAAGATACTGCTTGATAGCCAAAGGGTAAAATATCTACTATTTATAAATATGCCATGAATCATGTTATTGTAAAATATCTGTCTGAAAATTGTTTGGAGTTTTAAATTGGAAAAAACTAGTTAACATAAGATAAATCATCAAGTAAAGCTATAAATGCAGTGCATGGAACCAATACTGGAAATCTAATTTCCCATCAGATTTAAAGATAGACTTTTCATTGTGATATACATTCTTTTATAATGTTATAGTGCAAGAATGATTTCCAGTTAGAATGAACTTCAAATTTTTAAATACAAGCTTCTTCTGGTTATGGAAGTCTTCCACAGTTCTTCCAAAGAAGCAATTAAACATCCTTTCAAGTAGACAATATAGAAGATATTTGGAGCCATTAAGACATCATTTCATTTTAGAAACAAATCCTTTCTGAGGATTCTCTTCATCATTTCACCAATTGTGGCAAAGGACATTTATTTATTTATTTATTTATTTATTTATTTATTTATTTATTTATTTATTTTTATTTACTTAATTTTGTTGAGAACGTATTAGATAATATATATAAGTATAAGCATGAATTGAATACATAAAATGAATACAATTAAAGGGAACAGGGACGGTAGGCACGCTGGTGCTCTTATGCACGTTGCTTACAGACCTCGTAGGAATGGGTTGAGGTTAACGGTAGACAGTTTTAGGTTAAGGTTTTGGGGTTTTGGGATGAGACCACAGAGTCTGGTAGTGCATTCCAGGCATTAACAACTCTGTTACTGAAGTCATATTTTCTGTAATCGAGTCTGGAGTGGTTTTCTTTAAGTTTGTATCTATTGTGTGCTCATGTATTGCTGTGGTTGAAGCTAAAGTAGTCATTGACAAGTAGGACATTGTAGCAGTTGATTTTATAAGCTATGCTTAGGTCATACCAACGGCTGCATAGTTCTAAATTTTCTAAACCCAGAATTTCAAGTCTGGTGTCATAGGGTATTTTGTTACAAGCAGAGGAGTGGAGGACTCCTCCTGTGAAATATTTCTGGACACACTCAATTGTATTAATGTCCGATATGCAGTGCGAGTTCCAGACAGATGAGCTGTATTCGGGAATTGGTCTAGCAAATGTTTTGTATGCTCTGGTTAGTAGTGTAATATTACCGGAGTAGAAGCTTTGCGAGATTAGATTTACAACTCTTAATGCCTTTTTGGTGATGCTGTTACAGTGGGCTTTGGCACTTAGATCATTTGATATGAGTACTCCAAGGTCCTTGACAGAGTGAGGGTCATCTACAAAGTCATGTCCACTTAGCTTGTATTTAGTGTTCTGATTCTTTTTGCCAATGTGTAAGACAGAGCATTTGTTGGTTGAGATTTGGAGTTGTCAATTTTTTGACCATTCCGACACAAAATCAAGGTCTTTTTGAAGGGTAGCAGCATTGTTGCTAGTGTTAAATAGTTTAACATCAATGGTGAAGAAAATGCAGTTACTTATAATATGATCAGTCCTGGCTGGTCTATTGTAATGCTCTCTAAATGGGGCTCCCCTTGAGGAGAACCTAGAGGCTCCACCAGGTCCAGAATGTGGCCACGCGAGTAATAATAGGGGCGACCCGTCGCTCCCATGTAACACCCCTCTTGCGCAAGCTGCACTGGCTCCCGGTGGTCTTCTGGTTGCCCTTCAAGGTGTTGGTTACCACCTTTAAAGCGCTCCATGGCTTAGGACCTGGCTATCTACAAGACCGCATTCTGCCAGCGATTGCCTCCCACCGACCAGTACGCTCACACTGAGAGGGCCTCCTCAGGGTGCCATCAGCCAAACAATGTAGACTGGCGACCCCCAGGGGGAGACCCTTCTCTGTGGGGGGCCCTGCCCTCTGGAATGAATTACCCCAGGACATATGAAGGATCCCTGACCTCTGCGCCTTCCGTCGTGCAGTGAAGACCCTGTTATTCCAGCAAGCTGCTCTGATGGGATAAATGATTGTAATTTGGTTTTAATGGGGTTTTAAAATTGGTTTTAAAATGAGAGTTTTAAATTTGGCCTATGATTTAATTATTTTAATCTGCTTTTAAATTCTATTTTGTACATTGTTTTATTATGGCTGTTCACCGCCCTGAGTCCTTCGGGAGAAGGGTGGTATATAAATGAAATTAAATAAATAAATAAATAAATAAATAAATAAATAAATAAATAATCACAAAGGTCATTTATGTATAGTATGAAGAGTCTTGGTCCTAGAACTTTGCTATTAACAGGTGCAGGATATGATAGGGCGCTCCCTATTTTGACCATTTGACAGAAACACAGTTATCCAATTTTGGAGGGGTCCGGAGATGCCATAAGATTTTAGCTTTAGAAGTAGTTTGTTATGTACCACAGAATCAAAGGCTTTACAGAAGCCTATGTAAATTGCATCTATAGCTTTGCCCTAATCAAGATTTGTAGTTCATATGTTTTTCCAGTATAGAAGTTGTAGATTACAGGATTTCTGATATCTTAAGTGTTGTTTGTAAAATGACTAAGGCTGCTTGCTTCTCCCAATGTGTGTTTCTGGCCTGTTGGACAATATTTTGTTAATACAGTGAGACTTCTGTAGTCATTGTTAATTGGTTCCAGGAGGTGCAATGAGTAAAACAGGTACTGGGAGGGTACCGGGAGGTACCAAAAATGATGAGTTTTTTCTCATAAGGAATAAGGTTGTGAGTCACAAGGTAGCCAACATCAACAAGTTTCAGCTTGTGCATTGAGTAACAAACAAATGATGAATTCAGTGAGTTTCAAAGCAGCTGAATTCCAAGGAATCACTGTATATGCCTTAAATACTAGTCAAATCCAATTCTTCAGATGCAAGAATTCCTGAAACGTTAAGTAATAATTTCTCAATTTTCTTAATGTCCAATAGGTACAGCCCTTTTCTATGTGCAATCCTCCATGCTCATCAGGTTGGAGCAAAATAAAAATAGAAGGAAAGCCCTTTTGCTGCTATGATTGCCTTAAATGTCCAGAAGGAAAAATTTCAAACAAGACAGGTAAGAGATCTAAAGCAGAGATTCCATTGCTATGTATTTTGTGCAATGCCTTATATTACTCTTTAATTATAAACAGTACAAATTAGTCCATAATTCATTTGTCCTAAGTCATTTGTCCTAAGTCATTTGTCCATAATTCTGGAGAGATGTTGATTACTTAGACATCTATTCAAATATCATATCATCTTTTTTTACTTTGGGAAAGATAAACGAGACCATAAAAATAAATATTTTCATCTATGGTTTCTATGAAAGTAAAGAGATTTCAAGATTGAGTGGAATGAACATACTATAATTTTGGGAATTGCAGTTCAGAAAGATTTAAAATAAATGGTAAAGGAGAGATCTCAGTTAGTTAAGCAATTTCTTGACAGTGTATTTTGGGAAACAAACCATAATTTAAATTTAGGTTATGTTTTTATGTATTCATTACATTTCTATACCATCATCTGAATTAAGTGAAACTGCACAGCTTATACTGGAGAGATATACTCTCTCTGCTCCTGTTTAACATTTATATGAAGCTACTTAATAAGATCTTCCATCACCATGGACTGAGGTATCATCAATATGCTGATGATACTCAGCTGTATGACTCAGCCCGTGGTGAGTTAATTGATGCTGTGTCCTCCCTCTGAGAGTGCCAGGAGGCCGTTAGGGGCTGGATGGGAAGCAACGGGTTGAAACAAAACCCTTGCAAGACTGAGTGGCTCTGGGTTTGGGGTTCTTTGGCCTAGGGAGAATTGCCACCTTTGGTCTTGGATTAGGGTCTAATCTAAACAGACCCTGTGCATAATCTGAGGATTCTCTTGGACTTGCAACTCTTGCTCGAAGAGATGGTGGCACTTGTGGCCAGGAGGGCCTTTGCGTAACTGCGGGTTGTGCACCAGTTATGCCCTTTCCTGGACCAACAATCTGTACTCACTGTCACTCATGAACTAGTCACTTCCTGTCTTGACTATTGCAATGTGCTCTAAGTGGGGCTGCCCTTGAAGAGTACCTTGAAGCTCCAGTTGGTGCTAAATGCAGTGGCCCGCATGTTTTTGTGCAGACCTCAGTGTGTACATATATTTCCTCTCCTGCGGGAGCTGCATTGGTTGCCAATTTGCTTCCAGGTGAAATTCAAGGTGTTGGTTGTCACCTTTAAAGCCCTTGATGGCTTGAGACCAGGTTATTTTAGGGACCGTCTCTTATTGGTCACATCTACCCAACCCATCAGAGTATAGAGGCAAGGAATGTTGTGGGTCCCATCCCCTAGGGAGATACACCTCGTGGAACCTAGAAGAAGGGCCTTCTCCATGGTGGCTCCCTCTCTCTCTGGAACATCATTCCCCAAGAGATTAGAATGGCTGTTGTGGCCCCGCCCTCTGAGCCTATCTCATGGGAGGAAGAAGGCTCCAAACATGAGGAAGAGGAGTCAGCCAGGCCTCCCTCTCCAGGCCTCTCCCCTCTGGCACTGCCTCAGGTGCCGGCCGAGGAAGAGGAGATTAGCCAGGAGCCAGGTGTCTCTGATGAGAGCGAGGAAGGAGAGCCGTCATTCCTGGATGCACGCCAACAAAGGTGTGATAAACGGTCGCAGCAGTTAAGGAGGCGTGCTAGGGATTATAGCTGAGTCACTGGACCACACCCCAGAAACTATATAAGAGAGGGTGGTGGCTGGTAAAACTCTGTGACGAACAAAAACTAACTCTGGCTAGTCACTTGAGCAACGCCTGAAGCTGCCGAAGGAATATTGTTTTTGCTGGACTATTTACAATGCGTATGTAATTTATTGTTATCTGTTGAAGTAAAGCTCTTGACAGATTGTGCTTATATTGTTGCCAAGTTTGAGATAATGACCTGTGTGCGTGCCAAGTGCTTTCTTAACCCTCGTCTGGCTGTGTTTGTGTGTGTGTGGAGACGGGGACAGATCATCTTGTTCATCACCAACACATACTCCATCGTTAACCCACGATGGACCAACAGCTGCAGCAGCAGATATAGCAGATGCTAGAGGCCAATCAGCTTCTGCAACAGCAAGTAGCACAGCTAACTGCTCAACTTGCTTTGGGAAATGCTCCTTCAGCTCCCCCTCCTCCCCCTCCCTGTCCGAGATGCCCAGTGAACATGCCAGATAGGTTTTCTGGGCAGCAGGAGATGTTCCCAGCCTTCATGGGACAATGCCAACTTTTCATGGCGATGAGGCCAGAGGATTTTCCGGACGACCGGACTTGGGTGGCATTTGTGATCAGCTCCCTCTCTGGCACTGCCGCCCCTGTTGCTGCAAAATAGCCCCTTTCTCCTGGACTATCAGGGCTTTTTGCAACACCTGCGCACCATGTTTGAAGACCCCCTCCAGGTGCAGATGGCAGCGAGGCGCATCAAGGACCTCTGCCAAGGCAAACGCCCCCTGCAGGAGTATATTGCGGAGTTCCAACTGCTAGGCCAGGATTCGGCTTGGAATGAGGTGGCGCTGATGGATGTCTTCCAGGACGACCTCTCCGACGAGATGCAGGAGGAGCTGGTTCGTGTGGAGGCGACACAGACCCTCGACACGCTGGTGACCCAATGCCTGCGCATCGACGCCTGCCTTCAATGGCGACGGCCCCGTCGGGCCCTTCCGGAACCACAGACAGCGTCGGCACCCCCGCGTTTCGCACCGATAGTGCGGTGGACGTGATGCCCAACATGCCCCTGCCCTCAGGACGCCTGTACTCCATGTCGGAGCCCAAGCTGGCTCCTTACGGGGCTTCCTGGAAAAGAACCTGGCCCATGGGTTCATCAGGCCTTCGACCTCCCCGCTCTCGGCCCCGGTCCTCTTTTTGAAGAAGAAGATGGGAGACTTATGCCTGTGTTGTGACTACCGGTGCTTGAATGCCATCACAGTGTGGAATCGCTACCCCCTGCCGCTGATCCCGGAGCTGATGGAGAGGTTGTGAGAGGCCTCGACCTTCACTAAGCTCGATCTCCAAGGGGCCTACAACCTGGTGCACGTGCGAGAGGGGGACGAGTGGAAGACGGCATTCGGCACTCAGTACGGACACTTCGAGTATACCATCATGCTGTTCGGGTTGACCAACGCCCCCGCAGGCTTCCAGCACTTGATGAACGACGTGTTCCAGGACATGCTGGACCGGTTCGTGGTGATATACCTGGATGACATTTTGATCTATTCCCGGACCCCGGAAAGCCACCTCCAGCATGTCCGCCAGGTCCTGCAGCGCCTGCGGGAGCACCAGCTCTATGCGAAGTTGGAGAAATGCTACTTCTTCCAGACTTCCATAGAGTTCCTCAGACACATCATCGCCCCCGAGGGCATCGCGATGGACCCGCGCATGGTGGAGGCCTTGCACAGTGGGGAACCCCCGCGTCGGGTGAAGGATGTCCAGCATCTGTTGGGGTTCGCCAACTACTACCGGACCTTCATCCTGGGCTTCGCCACCCTGACCTTGTCGTTGACCCAGCTCCTTCAGAAGAAGGTCCCATTCCAGTGGGGCCCTCCACAGCAGCAGGCCTTCGAGGTCTTCAAGCAGGCCTTCATCACGGAGCCAGTCCTGAGGCATCCCAATCCACACGGTCCGTTCGTGGTCGAGATGGATGCGTCCAATGTGGCGATTGGGGCAGTGCTGCTACAGGCTCCGGTAGATGGCGGCACTCTTTTTCCCTGCGCGTATTACTCCTGGAAACTCAATCCTTCCGAGCGCAACTACAACATCTGAGAAAAGGTGTTGCTGGCTATCAAGGCTGCGTTCGAGGCTTGGTGACATCACCTCGAGGGGGCCCGACACCAGGTGGAGGTGCGGACGGACCATCGGAACCTGGAGCACCTCACCACGGCCAGGAAGTTGAATCAGCGGCAGATCCAGTGGTAATTGTTTTTCGCCTGGTTCAACTTCCACATCACGTACGTTCCGAGCAGCCTCAACCAGAGGGCGGACGTGCTATCCCATAAGCCGGAATACTTTTGTCCCAAGGACTCCCTTCCGCCATGGACGGTGCTGCCAGCGGATACCTTGGCTGCGGTCCAGGAACCGGTGGACCTGCGGGCTCAGGTGCTGGAACACGTCTCGCCTGCAACACGTCTTCCGCCTCCATGGCCTGCCGGACCGGGTGATGTCGGACCATGGGGCCCAATTCACGGCCTGCTTCTGAAAAAGCCTGATGGCCGCATTGGAGGTGCAGGTGTGCCTGTCGTCGTCGCACCATCCAGAGACTGACGGGGGCACGGAGAAGGTCATCGGCATACTGGAGCAGCACCTCCGCTGTTTTGTCAACCAGCAGCAAGACAACTGGGCCGAGTACCTTCCCCTGGCGGAGTTCGCCTTTAATAACTCCCAACACACCTCCACCCAGAGGACCCCGTTCCATGCCAACGTCGGATACCACCCACGGCTTTTCCCATTGACAATCATAGACTCCCCTGTTCCCTAGACCAGAGACTTCCTCTCGGAGCTGCAGGCGATGCAGCAACTGGTGCGGCGGCAGCTGATCCAGGCGATAGAGGACTATTAACGGTTTGCCGATCGCGCCCGCTGGGTGACGCCACCGCTGGAAGTCGGAGATCGGGTGTGGCTGTCCACGAGACACCTCCCCACGGACCGGCCGTTGAGGAAACTGGCCCACCGCTTTATCGGTCCCTTCCCTATCGAGGTGGTCATCAACCCGGTGGCCTACCGGTTGACTCTACCACACTCCATGTGGCTCCACCCCATTTTCCATCAGTCCCTCCTGGTCCCTGAGGCCCCCGCGAGCCATCTCTGCCACCCGCCAATGTCTGCCCCCCCAGCCGCAGCTGACGAGGACAACGCCTTGACATATGAGGTGGACAGCATCCGGGACTCCCGTTGGCTGAAGGGGCGCTTCCAATACCTCATCGCCTGGAAGGGGTACGGGTCCGAGGATTTCACCTGAGTGGACGCATCTGCTGTTCAGGCCCCTGACCTGGTACGGGCTTTCCACAAACAGTTCCCGTCCCGACCCCATCCCGACCGTCAGACCCGGGGGAAGGGCCCTGCGGTGGGGGATAGTGTTGTGGCCCCGCCCTCTGAGCCTATCTCATCGGAGGAAGAAGGCTCCGAACATGAGGGAGAGGAGTCAGCCAGGCCTCCCTCTCCAGGCCTCTCCCCTCTGGCACTGCCTCAGGTGCCGGCTGAGGAAGAGGAGATTAGCCAGGAGCCAGGTGTCTCTGATGAGAGCGAGGAAGGAGAGCCGTCGTTCCTGGATGCACGCCAACGAAGGTGTGATAAACGGTCACAGCAGTTAAGGAGGCGTGCTAGAATTATAGCTGAGTCACTGGACCACACCCCAGAGACTATATAAAAGAGGGTGGTGGCTGGTAAAACTCTGTGACAAACAAAAACTAACTCTGGCTAGTCACTTGAGCAACACCTGAAGCTGCCGAAGGACTATTGTTTTTGCTGGACTATTTGCAATGCGTATGTAATTTATTGTTATCTGTTGAAGTAAAGCTCTTGGCAGACGATGCTTATATTGCTGCCAAGTTTGAGATAACAACCTGTGTGCATGCCAAGTGCTTTCTTAACCCTCATCTGGCTGTGTTTGTGTGTGTGTGGAGACGGGGACAGATCAATGGCCCCCACTCTAACACTCTTCCAGAAGGCACTGAAGATCTGGTTCTGCCAGCAGGTCTGGGGAACCCAGAGCGGTATGGAACCCATTAAATGTTTAGTGTAATAAATTGTCACTAGGGTAGGTGGTGGGGGTTATTATATTATATTATTTTGTAATGTATATTAATGTATTATATACATAAATAAATATCTTAGTATAACCGAATAACAGAGATTGAAGGGACCTTGGAGGTTTTCCAGTCCAACTCCCTGCTCAAGCAGGAAACCCTATACCTTTTCAGACAAGTGGTTATCTAATATCTTCTTAAAAACCTCCAATGTTGAAGCTCCTACTGGATTAATTATTATCCCTGTCAAAAAATTTCTCTTTAGTTCTAGGTTGCTTCTTTCCTGTGTTAGTTTCCATCCATTGCTTCTTGTCCTGCCTTCAGGTGCTTTGGAGAATAGATTGACCACCTCTTCCTTGTGGCATCCCCTCAAATATTGGAACACTGTTATCATGACACCCCTGGTTCTTCGTTTCACTAGACTACATGTATAAAAGCAAATCGTAGTATAGAGATATAAGTAAGAATAAAGTTAAAAACAAAATTTAAAAGAAAGGTTGCAGCATTAAAAGTTAAAATGTTAAGGTGAAAAGAATGCCCTCATGACACCCAGGGTTGCATATCAGTCTTCAACTTCCATGATGATGAAGACCAAGGACCAGCCTCATATGTGAGAGTAAGGTGTTCCACAGAGAAGGGGCAACAGCAGAAAAGTATGTCTTTCTGCAACCTGCCAGCCAAAATTCCTTAAATGACAGAATCTGCAATATACCCTCCCTGCCCAATTAGGTGGGATAGGATCATATAGTGGGGATGACAGTTCTTCAAATAATCTGAGAAAGGGCTTTCAAGGGCTTGCAAATGCCTTGAATTGAACTCCCAGAAGCAACTGAGAAAAAATTAAATTTGTATAAGCAGAAGTGATATATGTGGAATCCTAAGGGTGCTCAATATTGTTTCTCATGCTGCATTCTACATCAGCTACAGCCTCTTCAAGGGCAATCCCATATAGATTACATTGCAATAATCCATATGGGAGATGACCAAAATATGAATGATAGAGAGTAGAGCTGAAAAGGATACAACTAGTACAAAAGAGCCATGATGGTGCAGTGGTTAGAATGCAGTATTGCAGGCTAATTCTGCTGACTGCCAACTGCCAGTAGTTCGGCAGTTCAATTCTCAGTGGCTCAAGGTTGACTCAGCCCTCCATCCTTCTGAGGTTGGTAAAATGAGGACTCAGATTGTTGGGGGTAATATGCTGACTCTGAAAATAGCTTTTCTTGATAAGAAAAGGATACAGAGAAACCACCAATTCATATAGCACCCCATAGTTGGTCTTGCAGGCTGGAGCTCTTTCTCCATTTGGAACTGGTCAAAGAAGAAGGAGGTGAACCAGACCAGAACTGTTCTTCCCTCTGGGATGGTTCCCAAAACCATCTCAAAAGGATACCATGATCAAGAAGAGCCACGATGATAGAAATAGCGGGCCTCTTCGGAGCCCTGTGAAAATCCCATCCGTCAAGCCCCTGCCAGTAGGTCTGCAGACCTCCCCTGTCCTGTAGAGACAGGGGGATAAAGAGGGACCTCCTCGGATGGCCAAGAGGAACAAACAGGTTCCTCAAGGCCAGAAGATAACCCTCTACACCGGTGGCGGTGGGAGAGGCAGCCATGGCGGCTGCCCCAAAGCCACGGCAGCCAGGACAAGCAAAGTGCAGGAGGAGATGCAGGAGCAAGCTGTTTGAATGCCGGGTGAGTAGGACTAGGCCAAATATTTGGGACTAACAATGCCCTTGCCCTAACAGAGGCTAAGAATTATTTGGGCGAAAGATTTAAAATAATTAACAAGGATTAGAGAAGACCCTTTAAATAATGACAATACCTACTATCTGCTTTTGGAATTAAATGTTTTTCTAGATGGATTTTTGGTTATTAAGGAGAATGGATTAGCTGTAAAGAGAAAGAAGGAGAAGAGGAAATGGAATGTCTTTTTTAAAAAGCTGTGAGAATAATAAGCGGAGGGAGTTTAAGATGGACGCTTGTTAACAGAAGTGAAAATGGAAACTGCAAATTGTGTATTCCTTGCTGTTTGAAGAAGAAATTTGGTCTCTTATTTCTCGAACTGGAGCATATTGAGGAAAAACTAAGGAGGTTTGATTTTGGATGTATTCAATTTGTTTTTGAACTTCTTATGGACAGTTGGGAAGAAGAAGCTATTTGGAACAGTTAAAACTGCTGATTAATGGTGTTGTAATGAAGAAGAAGGGCATACCCCTAGAAGAGGACATGATGATACCATATATGGAATAAAAAGAACTAAATCTGTTAGTCTTTATAACTTTATGGATATTGGAACTGGAAAAAAGGGAGCAAAAAAAAAAAAAGAAGAAGAAGAAAGAGTTTGGACAGAATGAGAAAAACACCATAGTTTGATTAAAATGGATGTAAATGCTTTTTATGTGATTGATTCCTAAACAATGTAAGGAGGAGAGTTTTTCTCTCCTCTCTCTCTTTCCTTTTTACCTTTTTCTTTTTTGCTCTGTATTATTATTTTTTTATTTTTATTATATTATTTTTCTATCTCGTTCCTTTCTTTTTGCTTTTCCTTTTTTCCTTTTTCTTTCTTTCGAATCTTTCCCTTTGATATTTTTTGTCATACTTCTATTGCATTTTTCCTCTCCTTTCTCTTTTTTAAGTTTATCCTTCTTTATTATTATTGAAAGAAGTATTTTTTTTTACAAAAGGGAGGGAAATGGGAATATAGAAAAAACTACAAGAAATATGAAGATTATGAATGAATTTCTGAGTATTAATAAGAATTGCTGATAGATTTAATAATTACAGAAAACTATTGTTTTTTTATACAAAGTAAGGAAATGTGGATATCTGAATTTTGCTATGAACTATTTATAGAAGATGATTTCTAAAGCAAGGAATATTATTATAGAAGAAATGAGGATATTTGAAAGAAATTTCTTTAAAAAAATTTTTTTATTAATAAGCATGGTTTAAAATACTGTAAGCTATAAGAAATATGAAGATTATGAATGAATCTTTGATTACCAATAAGAATTACTGATAGATTTAACAATTATAACTATATTGATTATTAGATGTGTTCTAAAAGAAACATTGTCTTGATTTGGGTCTTTGAAGTACAGAAAATACATGAAATACTGATTGTTAAAATGATAAATGAATACTATAAAGTGCTATTTGGATTTGAAGTTTAAGAGTTAGGGTGACTACATAATAGAAACTTAAATGTTAGAATAAGATTGAATGATAAAAATTGGGTTTAGATTTGGGTTTTTTTGTTGATGTT
This sequence comes from Arizona elegans, assembly GCA_022577455.1. NCBI lineage: Eukaryota > Metazoa > Chordata > Lepidosauria > Squamata > Colubridae > Arizona > Arizona elegans. Next base: position 4,443,668 of record JAKOOJ010000021.1, on the reverse strand, counting down.
ATTTTTGTTACTTTTTGTTTGTCTTAAGATGTTATTGGATGAAATTGGGAATTTATACCTATGTTATACTAGGCCAAACTCTTGCTCCAAAAAGATGTTGTTTTATGTTAAAAAAATTTTTTAAAAAAAAATCAAAAAAAAAGAAGAAGAAGAAGAAGAAGAGGAGGAGCCACGATGGATGTACTATCCTTATCCCTATCCCATTCTGCCAGACATCATCCAAAAGAATGACCAATTCCATTTTTGTCCCATATCCAGGCCTAAAACCTGACTGCAAGTAGTCCAGATAATTTATTTAATCAAGGATCTTCTGGGGTTGCAGCACAATCATCTTCTCAACCACCACCTTCCCTAAAACGGGCAGGTGGGAGACTGAACAAAAATTCTAAACTCTTTGTGTCCAGTAATAACTTTTCGGGAAATGATACACACTTACTAATAGTGACTCTAGCATGTCATTGTTCAGATTCATCCCTCGTCTTTCTCCAGCAATGCTCTAGATGTCTCTTGACTCTTTTCAACTCTCTCAAATCCTCCATAAAGCACAGAGAATGATTCAATGAAATGATATGAAAAAAGTTGCATGGGCCTGACGTTTTCAATTCAATCCAAGCCCTCTGCTACCTCTCTATTCCAATAACAGTGAGGGCTTTGGCAGGCCCATGCAGCAGACCCTATACAACAACTCTCCAACTCACTTTGGAATCTCACTGGGCCCATTAATCACTGGAGCTGTACCAATTGAATATGTCTTGCAAAAGGGGTTAGCGTAGAAAAATCTCAAGGTCACCAGGGCTTCATGTATCAGGGAGGGAGGGACGGAGGCAGGAAGGCAGGTAGGAAGGAAGGAAGGAAGGAAGGAAGGAAGGAAGGAAGGAAGGAAGGAAGGCAGGCAGGAAGGGAGGAAGTTAATTTTCAAATGCTCACTGTCAGGAAAGGAAATATCTCTGAAATGGTGACCAATTCGGTAATGGGTTGTTGTCTATAACATTAAACACATGACTGCAATTATTTGTTTTCCAGATGCAGATGACTGTTTCCCATGTTCAGAAGATCAGTACCCAAACGAAGCTCACAACCTTTGCATTCCAAAACACATCACATTTTTGTCTCATGAAGAGCCTCTGGGAATTAGCCTGACAGCTATTGCTTCCTTCTTTTCTTTCATCTCAGTTATGGTCCTGGGAATCTTCATTAAGCATCGGGACACCCCCATTGTCAAAGCCAACAACCGGAACCTCACCTACATTCTTCTCATTGCTCTCCTCCTCTCCTTCCTCTGCACTTTCCTCTTCATTGGGCAACCAGATCAGGTGAAATGTCTCATGAGGCAAACTTCTTTTGGCATCATCTTCTCTGTAGCTCTTTCTTGCATATTGGGGAAAACAATCATAGTGGTCCTTGCTTTCATGGCCACCAAGCCCGGATCCAAAATGAGGAAATGGGTGGGGAAAAGGCTGGCCAATGCAATAGTTCTTTCATGCTCCTTGACACAATTCTCCATTTGTGCAGTGTGGTTGGCAATTTCCCCCCCATTCCCAGATTCTGACATGCATTCCATGGCTGAAGAAATTGTCCTAGAATGTAAAGAAGGTTCAACCACTATGTTTTATACTGTTCTTGGCTTTTTGGGATTCTTGACTGCTGTCAGCTTTTCAGTTGCCTTCCTAGCTAGGAAGTTACCTGACAGCTTTAATGAAGCCAAATTTATCACCTTCAGCATGTTGGTCTTTTGTAGTGTCTGGATATCCTTTGTTCCCACTTATCTAAGCACCAAGGGAAAATACATGGTAGCTGTGGAGATCTTTTCCATTTTGGCTTCTGCAGCTGGATTACTGGGTTGCATCTTTCCCCCCAAATGTTACATTATTATTCTGAGGCCTGATTTGAACAGAAAGGAACAGCTGACGAAGAAATGAGACTGATTTCTTTGGTCCACTATAAATTCTCTAAATTGTGATAGAATCCTCATTTCCCTCATTAAAGGGCTACTGACCATCTTAAAGAACTGATTGAAAACTAATTCAAAACTAAAGATATGCAGTTGTGAAACATAACATTTTGAATTCAATCCTTATAGTATGTTTCCTATATAACCCTGGCAAAACTGAGTGGCTTTGGGTACAGGGAGTTCCAGGATCTTAGAATGTTTCATCCTTAGTTCTGCATTATCTGTTCAAAACCAATTTTCAAGCTGGGGGTTCTCCAGCCCAAAGATCAGATGGCAAGTGTAAGCACGGGAGCTTTTGCACAACTCCAGTTTGTGCACCAGTTGTGACTTTTCCTGGATCATGACTCCTGTGCTTTGTTACTCAAGCCCTGGTTATCTCTCATCTGGACTACTGAATCTACATGAAGCTACCCTTGAAATCTGCTCAAAAGCTTTAGCTGCTGCATAGTGCAGAAGCAGCAGTAGTCTTTGTTGCCTCTAGGTTGATCCATCTCTGTTCCACAAACTTCATTGGCTACCAATGTGCTTCTGGCTGCAGTTCAAGGTGTTGGTTATGACCATTAAAGTCATTAAGGCCATAGGTCCAGGCTATCTGATGAACTGCCTCATCCTATTAGGACTAGCCTATCCTACTTGTGCCAGCAGAAAGGGCCTACTTTGGATCCCGTTGTTCAAAGAACTCTATCAGGATCCAGAAGAAGAGCCTTCTCTACTGCAGCACCTATCCTTTGGAACTTCTTACCCAGTAAGGTAAGATCCACTACACCCTCCTGCCTTACACAAAAGTCTTAAGACATGACTCTGCCAATTAGCTTTGGGACCAAATGGAAGAGTTTCACACAGGAGGTAGATTGATGGCAGACTCTGTCAGGGCACTGATTAATCCCATTCTGCTTTTGGGTAATCGCACCTTGATTTAGAGACGTGGATCGTGGCATTTTCCTTTGTAAGAAAATAAACCCTGAAGATATTTTTTCTAAGGAAGAAACTCATTTATTTGTTATAAGGAAAGTAAAACATCTTACTAATCTAAAATAATTACATTTTGGCAACGTTCCTGCCGGCCACCTCTCAGCAGCCGGACTTCTTTGACAAGAGAATAAAGAAAAGTGTGAAGTAGAAAGAAAGGAATGCAGACATGCGTAGTGTCAGTTACTGATAAGAAGTTTGGCAAGCTACGGAAAGTCTTAAAGTCCAAAAATATGAGCTCATCTGGTAAATACAAAAATGCAGTGACAACCCCTTCTTTTGCCAGTTGAGCGAATATCAAGTACATCATCAAATAAGTCACATCTTCTTACGCAGATACTCATGTTGAGTTGCTGGAAGTGGTTTGTTGAGCATATCAGCAATCTGATCATGTGTAGATACATACTGCATTTTAACAAAACCTTTTTTCACTAATTGTTTTATGTTTTGATATCAGATGTCAATGTGCCTGCACCTAGAAATGTGATTTAGAAATATAAACCACCGATTCATTGTCTTCCATCACGGTGATCGGTTGGATTGGGTGTATCCAGATATCTGTGACCAAAGCATCAAACCAAGTTAGAAAATTACATACATCTGAAACACAAGCATATTCAGCTTCGGTAGATGAACAAGAAACAAAATTCTGTTTACGCACTTGCCAATAAACAGGACATCCATTTAAGAACATCATATAACCTGAAGTACTTTTACGTGATTTTTTATCACTCGCCCAATCAGAATCTGCATAACAACATAATTCTGCATTATCAGTATGTGTTGGTTCTAACAATAATTTCATATGTTTAGTGTGCTTTAGGTATTTCAATAATTTCTTAACATATGTCCAATGAAACTGTTTTGCCTTACCTATGTATCGAGACAAGAAATTAACACTGTGTAATGTCGGGTCTGGTCCAACTACTAATGTACAACAGTGACCCAATAACTGAACGATAAAGTGTTTGATCCTCGAACTCAGGACTTGCTTCATGTGTCAAGTTGTGAAAATCTGTTTGCATGGGTGTCTTTGTTGTGTTAGCATCCTTCATGTTGCAATGATGCAAAATTTGTTCAATTTTATCCTCTTGTGAAAGACTAAACCCCTTCTGTGTTTGTCAATCTGAACACCTAAATAAGTGCTAACATGACCTAGTGATTTCAATGTGAAATATCTCTGCAAAGCTTGGGCAAAAATTTCACTCATTTTCTTATTTGGACCAATATAAACAATATCATCAACATAAACAAGAACTATCTCATATGCATTGTTAGATCTTTTTGTGAACATGCACTCATCAGTTTCAGACTCAATAAAGCCCATTGAATTTAGTTTGTCAGTAAGACATAAATACCACATTAAACCAGACTGTTTCAGACCATAAAGACTTTTGTTTAGAAACCAAGTATCCCTTTTTGCTGTCGGAACCCCGGAGGGCCTCTCACATAGATCTCTTCATCTAGGTCTGCATGTAGATAAGCTGTGTCAACATCAAACTGGAAAACTTCTAAACCAAGAATAGTTGCCGTTCCTAAAGCAATTTTTACACTCTCAGTTTGGACTGTCGGTGAGTAGGTATTTGTGTAGTCCTCAGGATAAGGTTGAGCGAAACCCTGAGCTACAAGTCTGGCCTTGTACAATGACTCACCATTTGGCTTCTTTTTGATTCTGTAGACCCATCGAGTGCCAATGACCTTTTTATTTGCTGGAGGTTTTGCAGGTGTAAAAACTTTAAGTTTCTTTAGACTGTCCATTTCAGCCTGCATTGCCTCATACCATTTCTCTTGCTCTGAATCAGGAAGATGTTTGATTTGCGTGAAATTATCAGGTGGAAGTGTAACATTGCAAATCAAAGGCAAGGGTGCTTTTGTCAGTTGCCAACAATATTGTTGTGGAAGGATTCCTTTTGTGACCCTCTTGGAACGTCTCAGAACAATAGTCCAGTCTTCTTCTGCTTCGTCCTCCTTGATGAGAGTTTGGAAGAAGCACTGACTCAAATGGGATTATAAAATACTGCTATGGCTGGATCTTGGTCATATTCGGATCCGGAGGTGATGGGGGTGGGGTCGAGCTTGTCCAGATTGTGTTTCTATCATCGGTACTGTGAGTGGGAGGGGTAGATATGGAGGGAGCAGGGGGGCATATCATGTTAAGGGAGCGCGCACCCGCTGTCTTTGAGCGGTAGCGTGCTCCGGCCCCCAAGGCTCCACTCGTTCTCCAGGTTGTACAGACCCTCAGGGCCGGGCCTTCGACTGATGTTGTACAATGCCAGGTCCGTAATAAATAAAGCCCCCCTCATTTGTGATCTGGTTCAGGAGCGGGGAGTGGACCTGGCGGGTATTACGGAGACCTGGTTGGGCCCGGAGGGAGGGGTCCCTCTGGTAGAAATGTGCCCACCATGCTTCCTGGCATTCCATCAGCCGAGGTCACAGGGGAGGGGCGGGGGAGTAGTGGTTATTATTAGAGAAGGCCTTAGGCCGAGGGAGGCCACTGTTCCTCAGCCGGCCGGTTGTGAGACCCTCCTTGTGAAGTGGGATCATGGGGTTCAGAGGGGTTTGCTGATCACGTACCTGGCTCCCTGCCACGTAGCAGCAGCCCTGCCCGAGCTACTCAACGTTATTGCCATGGTGGCGGTTGATACCCCCAGACTTATGGTCATGGGGGATTTCAACCTGCCGTCCATGGGTGAGACGTTTGAGGTGGCTCGGGAGTTCATGGCTTCCATGACGGCTATGGATCTGACCCAACTAATTCATGGCCCTACGCACATGGGGGGAAACACACTAGACTTGATTTTTGTCTCTGGACAGTGGCTGAGTGATCTCGAGATAGGGGACATAGTCATCGAGCCCTTGTCATGGTCGGATCACTCTCTCCTTCGCCTTGACCTTCGAACCGCTGCACCCCGCCGCAGGGAGGCGGAACCGATGAGATGGTACCACCCCAGGTGCCTGATGGAAACTGACAGGTTCCAAATGGAGCTTGGGCCAATTCTTAAGGTTCTGGCTCACGTCTCGACTGGAGACCTAGTGGCCGCCTGGGATAGGGTGGCCGCTGGAGCTCTGGATCGAGTCGTGCCTTTGCGGCCTCTGACACGGCGCCGATCTCATCTGGCTCCTTGGGTTACTGAGGAGCTGAGGGAGATGAAGCGCTGGAAAAGACGCCTAGAGAGTAGTTGGAGGGCCAGTCGTACTGAATCTGACCGGACACTGGTAAGATCTCATATTAAGAATTACCTAGTGGCAATAAAAGCAGCGAAATGCACTTATCTTGCTGCTCTTATCGCGTCATCAGATAACCACCCGGCCGCCCAGTTTAAGGCGACCTGCTCCCTGCTCCACCAGGAAGTGAGGGAGGACCCCTTGGAGGGAAGAGCCGAGGATTTTGTTCAGTATCTATATGACAAAATCACTCAGATTCGGGAAGATCTGGACTCCGACTGGATAGATCCAGCGGGGATGACGGGGGCAGGTCCTGAGAATGTTATCTGGGATGAGTTTGATTCTGTGACCCCTGAGGATGTGGACAGGATTCTGGGTAGACTGAATGCGACCACATGTTTGCTGGACCCGTGCCCCTCCTGGTTAGTGCTGGCTTCCCGGGAGGTGACGCGAGGCTGGCTCCAGGGGATTATAAATGCTTCATTGGGCGAGGGTGTCTTTCCCACCGCCTTGAAAGAGGCGGTGGTGAGACCTCTCCTCAAGAAGCCTTCCCTGGACCCGGCAACATTGGCTAACTATCGTCCAGTCTCCAACCTTCGCTTTGTGGCGAAGGTTGTTGAGAGTGTGGTGGCACGACAGCTTCCCCAGTTCCTGGATGAAACGATGTATCTGGATCCGTTCCAGTCGGGTTTCAGGCCTGGGTACAGCACCGTGCGCTCCCACAGAGAGGGCCTCCTCAGGTGCCATCAGCCAAACAGTGTAGGCTGGTGACCCCCAGGGGAGGGCCTTCTCTGTGGGGGCACCTACCCTCTGGAACCAACTGCCTCCAGAGATAAGGAGAATCCAAGCCCTCAGTGCCTTCCGCCATGCCCTTAAAACCTTCCTTTTTCAGCAAGCCGGGCTGGCCTAATTTTTTTAAAGTGTTTTTAAGTGTTTTGTTTATTGTTTTTAATTAACAGGGCCAAATTTATATATGTATATTTTTAACTGTATTTTAATATTTGTACTTGATGTTTTTACTTGGCTGTTCACCGCCCTGAGTCCTCAGGGAGAAGGGCGGTATACAAATTCAAAATAAAATAAAAAATAAATAAAATAAATTGGGCTTCAACCAAGGATCCATATAGAAGAGCAGGAAATGCCCCAAATGTGCCAAGAAGTAGAAGTTATTCTACTTCTGTTACTGATTTCCCCAAAGGGGAAAACCTCAATCGAAGAATTATGTATGCAGTGCTAATGCTAATATTATAAGTGTGACAAAATAAGCACATTGGTGACCAACAGGCATATCAAACAAAATTCAGACAATACCAGTATTTTGATTAATTGTGTTATTTTTAGAATATCTGAAGAGAAAGAGGCTTCTTAACAGTGAGATCCAAATTTCATTTAATGCAATTTAATATGTTTTTTAATTAACCATGACTGAAATTTCTATTTGAATTCAGCTGTTTTCTCAGTTGGAAACCAACTGCAGATCCTTTAGAACAAAACATTTTACATTTCTCATTTAGTTCTTTCTGTCCCCCATCACTGTTATTTTGTCCTTAATTGCAGGTTACAATACCTGTGAATCACAAGTTGATTTGTTCACCTGAGCATGTCTAGATCTGTACAATCATGATCAATTATACATTCTTATTTTCAGTCGCTAAGGAGTTAGAGAAAATACTAAAAGTAATGTATTTCCACAGCAATAAAGATGCAATATTCTTTTTTCTCCAAAGCTACAGCTGAGAGATAAATTGGTCTGCAAAATGATATTATTCTTTGTATCTGTAGCAATATCGTCCTTCTATGTTGAAGCTGATACAACCCTTGCTAAATGTTCTGTAGGAAATCAGCCTTTTATTAAGCATAAGCGATATCATTCAGAAGATTTGGTCATTGCAGGCATTTCGTCTCAAATGTACATGATTTCTGATCAAGTAACATTCATAAGAAGTCCGTCAGATGAACTGGTTGATGATTTCATGTATGGAATTCCTTTTTTTAAGTAATGCAAATTCAGAAAATAGTTAAAGTCTGTGTCATGGTTGAATTAGGATGGAGGCTCAATCTTAAATTGCCCTTTGCTGCACTATTATTTCTCTCTATATACTATTGCTTCAATTTCCATCTGTTACACAAGTTATTTTCCAATGTGTTTTTATTTCTATGGGTTCTAATGCCCTCTTCTGTACCATTTTAGCAGGTATCAGTTTAATTTTAATACATTTTTTTCATATGGGTATAACTCGATGAAGTACACATGAAATAAATGCCTGCAAAGGATTGCTTCATACCAGAGATATGTTAAGGTGTGCATGGTTGCAGTTAGTCCTACATGCAGATATTATATCAAATAATTTCCTCAGAAATTTCCAGTGTATTGAATGAGTTAAGTAGAATATTAGGATAGGAAGTAAAATTAAATATAGACCTCCCAATTAAGAACCCCCCATTAATTATTGATTTTTATTGCATTTTGCTATCGGGCTGCCTGAATGCATATGGATTATTATATTGCTTTGACCTCTTTCTTGAATATTTTAAACAAGTATTTGTTTGATGCTAGTGCATCCACCTGTATCAGTGCTTGTGGCCTGCACAATCTAAACTTGTGTGATACAATTAGAATGCAGCCAATTCCAGATATGGCTACAGTTGTCCTAAAACTCATTTCAGGTTTAATATGCAAAACTACCAGCACATCTTGGCTTTGGAATTTGCAATCAAAGAAATCAATGAGAATTCAAGGATCTTGCCTAACATCACCCTAGGTATCCATATGTCCAATAGCTATATTCTGGCAAGATGGATTTATCTGGCTACCTTGGAGCTTCTCTCTACAAAGGGAAGGTTCATCCCAAACTACAAATGTGACCTCAAGGACAATGTAATATCTGTGATTGCAGGACATAATGCTTTCATTGGTCAGTTCATGTCAAACATTCTAAATATATATAAGATCTCACAGGTAAGAACCATCCCATAAAGAAAGGAGTCAAATCTAAATACAGTATTTCTTGCCTGATTTAGTTTAATTTCTATTCCAAATTTTATCTTTATGAATCTATTAGTGTCAGAAACGTTCAAAACAAAGGGATAATAAACATTGCCTCATATAATTAAACTCACAATCAACATCAAAATACATTTCATCCAGGGTGGGAAAGAGAAGAATGATTCAAAATGCTTGAAAGTTGTGCAATCTACAGGGTAAATTATATCATTGAAACATGTTTCAAGATAGCATAATCCCGAGGTTCATATCCATCCTTGCAGTTCATATATTTCTGGAGCTTCCTTTATTAAAACAAAAAGAAACAACTATCATAAAAATTATACTGGAACATGCTAATGGTAATCAACTCTGCCCTTGCCTGGAGAACATTAATATTTAAACAAGATCCTTAAAATAGACATAAATGGTTTGGAAGTATATACTTTAATTTCTTCTTTTTTCTTAGCTCATATATGGTTCTACTGCAGAGATAGATGACAACATACAAACTGCTTTCTTCCATCAATTATTTCCAAATGAAGACCTCCAAATTATGGGGCTGATCCAATTGTTGCTTCACTTCCAGTGGAAATGGATTGGGCTCATTGTTCCAAACCCTGAAAATGGAAACAGGTTTATACAGAATAGGCTTGATATATTTTCTAAGAAAGGCATCTGTTTTGATTTCATGGAAGAAATGCCAAAGGAATCTGTTACCAATGATATTGAAATTCAACTTAATGGTTATGTTTTGCTGTATAAGGCTATTATGAGAAGTACTGCCAATGTTGTAATCATATATTGTGAAAATGAGGACATGGCTGTTCTTAGAATGTTGCCATTTATTTCAGAATATGAAGACATGCAAATGAAGAGAAAAGATAAAGTTTGGGTCATGCCAGCACAGATGGAATTCACATCAGTCCCCTTTCAAAGATACAGGAGCCTGGATATCATCCATGGTGCACTATCGTTGGCAATTTCCTCAAAGGAAATGATAGGGTTTAAGAAATTTACTCAGATGAGAAAGCCTTCTTCAGAAGAAGAGGACAGTTTGACAAGAGTGTTTTGGGAATATGCATTTGAATGTTCTTTCCGAAATGCTGGGTTAGATGAGGACAGTGACAATCAATGCACTGGTGAGGAGTCACTGGAGACCCTTCCTGAATCTGTGATTGAATCTAGTATAACTGGGCAAAGTTATAGCATTTACAATGCTGTCTATGTAGTGGCCCATGCTCTACAAGCCATGCTTTCATCTAAGAGCAGAAAAAGAGGAAATGCTTGGGAACTCAGTCAACAGTCATGGCAGGTAAAAACAACATGAATGAAAATACCCCTTTATGTAAGGGCCAGTCATATAAATGTTCAGCTAGTATTTTGGAGTTGTACAGGTGATACTTGAAAAATTAGAATATCATGCAAAAGTTCATTTATTTCAGTAATGCAACTTAAAAGGTGAAACTAATATATGAGATAGACTCATTACATGCAAAGCGAGATAGCTCAAGCCTTGATTTGTCATAAGTTTGATGATTATGGCTTACAGCTCATGAAAACCCCAAATTCACAATCTCAGAAAATTAGAATATTACATGAAATCAATAAAACAATAGAACAATATTGGATCTCTGAAAAGTATAAGCATGCATATGTACTCAGTACTTGGTTTGGGCCCTGTTTGCATCAATTACTGCCTCAATGTGGCGTGGCATGGATGCTATCAGCCTGTGGCACTGCTGAGGTGTTATGGAAGACCAGGATGCTTCAATAGCGGCCTTCAGCTCTTCTGCATTGTTCGGTCTCATGTCTCTCATCTTTCTCTTGGCAATGCCCCATAGTTTCTCTATGGGGTTCAGGTCAGGCGTGTTTGCTGGCCAATCAAGCACAGTAATCCCATGGTCAACCAGGTTTTGGTATTTTTGGCAGTGTGAGCAGGTGCCAAGTGTTGCTGGAAAATGAAGTCAGCATCCCCATAAAGCTCATCTGCGGAAGGAAGTCTGAAGTGCTCCAAAATCTCCTGGTAGATGGCTGCGTTGACCCTGGACTTAATGAAGCACAGTAGACCAACACCAGCAGGTGACATGGCTCCCCAAATCAACACAGACTGTGGAAACTTCACACTGGACTTCAAGCATCTTGCATTCTTCCTCCAGACTCTGGGTCCTTGGTTTCCAAATGAGATGCAAAAGTTGCTCTCATCAGAAAAGAGGACTTTGGACCACTGAGCAACAGACCAGTTCTTTTTTTCTTTAGCCCAGTAAGACGCTTCTGACATTGTTTGTTGTTCAGGAGTGGCTTGACAAGAGGAATACGACATTTGAAGCCCATGTCCAGGATCCCTCTGTGTGTGGTGGTTCTTGATGCACTGACTCTAGCCTCTGTCCACTCCTTGTGAAAGTCCCCAACACTTTTGAATGGCCTTTTCCTGACAATCCTCTCCAGGTTGCGGTCATCCCTGCTGCTTGTGCACCTTTTTCTTTCACACATTTCCCTTCCACATAACTTTCTATTAAGTGCTTTGATACAGCACTTTGGGAACATCCAACTTCTTTTGCAATTACCTTTTGAGGCTTTCCCTCCTTATAGAGGATGTCAATGATGGTTTTCTGCACAACTGTCAGGTCAGCAGTCTTTCCCATGATTGTGATTCCTACTGAACCAGACTGAGAGACCATTTAAAGGCTCAGGAACCCTTTGCAGGTGTTATGGCTTAATTAGCTGATTAGAGTAGGACCCTTTGAGTCTAGAATATTGAACCTTTTCACAATATTCTAATTTTCTGAGATTGTGAATTTGGGATTTTCATGAGCTGTAAACCATAATCATCAAAATTATGACAACTCAAGGCTTGAACTATCTCGCTTTTCATATAATGAGTCTTATCTCATATACATTAGTTTCACCTTTTAAGTTGCATTACTGAAATAAATGAACTTTTGCACAATATTCTAATTTTTCGAGTTTTACCTGTATAGCTAATAAGAGTACTCTGAAGCTCAACTAACTCATAAATGATATGTCAGAACGTCAAATAATAATTCCAGATATCACTAAACAAGGGGTGAAACAATGCACAATGAAAAGGAGGCAATGTCAAAGGTTAATTCAAGAGAAGTTTTAGAAGGAGTGTGGGGTAAATCAGTTTCCAAATGAATGGGACTGTTTATTTATTTGTTTATTTATTTATTTGTTCAAGTTCTATGCCGCCTTTCTCCGAAGACTCAAAGTGGCTGTTTAATAGGATATAAGGAATGTATCCTTGTATCCCACAGTGGTTTGTGATAGTTCTATCAAAACATTTCACCAGGAACCTCTGAATCTTATGATGCAAATGCTTCATCTAAGTAAGACCATTGTTCTCTTTAAACAACAGAAGAGCTAGAAGTAATTTGAGATCTATTATGTAATGGCTTATGAATCATTTTTGCCCTCCTTTTTGAAATAGAAGTTCTCTGCAGAAGTTCCCTCCACTAGTTTCTGGATGGAATATTTTCAGTGTCCTAAATTAACGAAGAATTATTTAATTATCTTTGATTATTTGCTAGGATTCTGAGTTTTGATTCCACAGTGAGGAAAAGATTATGAGAGGAAGGAAGGAAGGAAGGAAGGAAGGAAGGAAGGAAGGAAGGAAGGAAGGAAGGAAGGAAGGAAGGAAGGAAGGAAGGAAGGAAGGAAGGGCATTTGAGCTGCAGTGAGGCTTGATTATTTCCTTGGGGTCCTGCATTTTGATTCCACAGTGAAGAGAAGAGTATGAGATACATAAGAAAAAAAGAAAGGATGGCATTGAAGAGCGATCAATAGAGAGACCACAACAATTTTTTGTTGGTTCTTCATAGAGCAAATGCTCACAATATTTTAGTACATCTGAGCTTCTGAGCAACAGCAAGTAACCAGGGTGCCATTAAGCGTCCACATTATTGGTTCAGCTGACATAGATGATAATATTGCTTCCAACATGCATGGGAATATTAAAGGAATTCTAAATACCTAAATGCTTTTTAGAAAGGATGCAAAAGTAATTAGAAGGACTGTTAAGAGAAAGTAAATAGCAATTTAGTCCCGGGAAAGAAGATAATGTGTGACAGAGACTAATTCTGCCTTAGAAGGAAATTCCTGAAGGTATTCAAGTTTCTGTTATTATACCCAAAACAATAAATAATCCTCATATTATATTTGCTGATTGGTCTGCCTTAAAAGGACAATACCTAATTTATGAAAGATCCTTCATTCACACTTGCTCATTGCTTCCAATTTTTATAAATTTCTTTTAATGATTTCCATTTAGTTCCATTGGTATCTGAAAGCTGTTTCATTTAACAACAGTGCTGGAGAAAAAGTTTCCTTTGATGAAAGAGGAGAACTAGCGACTGGATTTGATGTTATCAACTGGGTCACTTTCCCTAACCAATCATTTCATCGAATCAAAATTGGAAACATAGCTCCAGTGACTACCCCTGAAAATCTCTTTACTGTTTCTGCAGAGGAAATAATCTGGCCCACCATGTTTAACCAGGTAGTTTTGGCACCAATATCAAACCAAAGTTAATAATTTATTTTATTTATACTTACTGCTTCAATGCTCATAAAGTTCTTTCAGGGATCACAGGCATGTAACAACTCTTTTCTCAAAGTGATTCGTGAACATGATTAACCTAAAATAAAAAACCAACATAAAAAATTTACAGTGATTAAAAGAGAGATTTCTGTAAAGGGGGATTTACAAAATATAAGGAAAAGCTCTGTACCAGAGTTTACATGATTTCTGGGAATGCTGGGGTTTTAGAAGGAGAACCTCAAATTAATAAATAATAAGGTAAAAGTAAAGGTAATAAGATATTGCTTGATAGCCAAAAGGTAAAATATCTATTGTTTATAAATATGCCATGAAACATGTTATTGTAAAATATCTGCCTGAAAATTGTTTGGAGCTCTAAATTGGAAATACCTAGTTAACATAGAATAAATCACCAAGTAAAGCTGTAAATGAAAGCAATCCTGGAAATCTGATTTTCCATCAAATTCAAAGATAGACTTTTGGTTGTGATATAAATTCTTTTATACTGTTATAGTGCAAGAATTGTTTCCAGTTAGAATGAACTTCAAATTTTTAAATACAACATTATTCTGGATATGGATGTATATTTTCATAATTTAGTTAGCCATTCTTCCAAAGAAGCAATTAAACTTTCTTTCAAGTAGACAATATAGAAGATCCTTGGAGCAATTAAGACATAATTTTATTTTAGAAATGAATTCTTTCTGAGGTTTCTATTTGCAGTCCCACCAATTGTGGCAAAGGACATAGTGCTTGATTATATGAATAACAAAAGACTCTTAAATATAACCAATATGGCTGCACTTCCTAAATTATACCACTTCCTGCCACATGGTTTCTTAAGGATGTTTGCTTCATACAACACGGCCAATCCAGTATACAGCCAGTGAATTTATTTAATTGGTAAATATTTAACCAACATCATATTTTTACAATAGAGTTGCATTTCTCATATCTTAAGTGTTGCTTGTAAGTTGACTAAGGCTGCTTGCTTCTCCCAATGTGTCTTTCTGGCCTGTTTGACAATATTTTGTTAATACAGTGGTACCTTGGTAGTCATTGTTAATTGGTTCCGGGAGGCATGATGAGTACCAAAAATGATGATTACCAAACAAATTTTTCTCATAAGGAATACGGTTGTGAGTCACAAGGTAGCTGATATCAACAAGTTTTAGTTTCTTCATTGAGTATCAAGCAAATGATGAATTCAATGAGTTTCAAAGCAGCTGAGTTCCAAGGTACCACTTAAATATTAATCAAATCCAATTCTTCAGGTCCAAGAATTCCTGAAAGGTTAAGTAATAATTTCTCAATTTTCCTTTTTTAATGTCCAATAGGTACAGCCCTTTTCTATGTGCAATCCTCCATGCTCATCAGGTTGCAGCAAAATAAAAATAGAAGGAAAGCCCTTTTGCTGCTATGATTGCCTTAAATGCCCAGAAGGGAAAATTTCAAACAAGACAGGTAAGAGATCTAAAGCAGAGATTCCATTGCTATGTGTTTTGTGCAATGCCTTATATTACTCTTTAATTATAAACAGCAGTTTTCCTTTTTTTTACAAATTTGTCCATAATTCATTTGTCCATAGTTCTGGACAGATGTTGATTACTTAGACGTCTATTCAAATATCATGTCATCTTTTTTACTTTGGGAAATATAAACCAGACGATAAAAATAAATCTTTTCATTAATGGTTTTTTTGCAGTTCAGAAAGATTTAAAATAAATGGTAAAGGAGAGATATTAGTTAGTTCAGCAAGCATAATTTCTTGATAGTGTATTTTTGGAAACCAAACAGAATTTAAATTTAGATTATCACATCTCTATACTGTAATCTGAATTAAGTGAATCTGGACAGTTTACAGGTTTTTACGTACCTTAGTATAACAGAATACCATAACCTTTGGGCCTTTCTTTCTGTTTCAGAACTCCCTAGTAGCATACAGAATAATAGACATTTTCTACATTAAACCAATCAGAATTTCTTTTTGCTTTATGCAGCATAGCTGTAAGAAATAATACTGTACATCATCATAACAGATTAACAGAGTTTGAAGGGACTTTGGAGGCTTTCTAGTTCAACTTTCTGCTGAACCAGGAAAACATACCTTTTAAGACAAGTGGATGTCTAATATCCGGGGGGATTTGGACTCTGACTGGGTAGATCAGGGCAGGGTGACGAGGAATAGTCTTGAGAATGTTACCTGGGAGGAGTTTGATGCTGTGACTCCCAATGATGTGGACAGGATTCTGGGGAGACTTAGTGCGGCCACATGTTTACTGGACCCGTGTCTCTCCTGGTTGGTACTGGCTTCCCGGGAGGTTACACAAGGCTGGCTCCAGGGTGTTATCAACACTTCGTTGAGTGAGGGTCACTTCCCTGCTGCCTTGAAAGAGGTGATGGTGAGGCCTCTCCTCAAGAAGCCATCCCTGGATCCAGCAATATTGGCCAACTACCATCCTGTCTCCAACCTTCGCTTCATGGTGAAGGTTGTTGAGAGTGTGGTCGCGTGACAGTTTCCACAATTCCTGGAGGAAACATCTTATCTAGATCCATTCCAGTTGGGTTTCAGGTCTGGGCACAGCACGGAAACGGCATTGGTCGCATTGGTTGATGATCTCTGGAGGGCTCGGGACAGGGGTTGCTCCTCTGTTCTGGTCCTGTTAGATCTCTCAGCGGCTTTTGATACCATTGACCATGGTATCATGCCGCACCGGCTGGAAGAGTTGGGGGTGGGAGGCACCGTGTTGCGGTGGTTCTCCTCCTTTCTCTCCGACCGGTCACAGTTTGTGTTGGCAGGGGGGCAGAGGTCGACCTTGAGGCCTCTCATCTGTGGAGTGCCGCAGGGATCGGTCCTCTCGCCCCTTCTGTTCAACATTTATGTGAAGCCGCTGGGCGAGATCATCCGTGGCTTTGGGGTGAGATACCACCAGTACGCTGATGACACCCAGCTGTACATTTTCACCCCAGGCCATCCCAACGATGCCCTTGAAGTGATGTCCCAGTGCCTGGAGGCTGTGCGGATCTGGATGGCGAGGGACAGGCTCAAGCTCAACCCTTCCAAGACTGAGTGGCTGTGGCTCCCGGCATCCCGATATAGTCAGTTGACTCCATCACTGACTATTGGGGGTGAGTCTTTGGCCCCCACAGAAAGGGCTCGCAATCTGGGAGTCCTCGTGGATATGCAGCTGTCCTTGGAGGAACATCTGACGGCTGTAACCAGGGGGACCTTTTGTCAGGTTCGCCTGATTCGCCAGTTGCGGCCCTTTCTTGATTGGGATTCCCTGTGCACAGTCATTCACGCCCTCGTCACCTCTCGCCTTGACTACTGCAATGCTCTCTACATGGGACTCCCCTTGAAGAGCACCTGGAGGCTCCAACTGGTCCAGAACGCAGCAGCGCGGGTAGTGATGGGAGCAGCATGGCGCTCCCATGTAACACCGCTCCTGTGCGAGCTGCACTGGCTCCTGGTGGTCTTCCGGGTGCGCTTCAAGGTGTTGGTCATCACCTTTAAAGCGCTCCATAGCATAGGGCCTAGCTATCTTCGAGACTGCCTGCTGCTACCAACGACCTCCCATCGACCCGTGCACTCCCATAGAGAGGGCCTCCTCAGGGTGCCATCAGCCAAACAATGTAGGCTGGTGACCCCCAGGGGGAGGGCCTTCTCTGTGGGGTCACCTACCCTCTGGAATCAGTTGCCCCCAGAGATAAGGAGAATTCAAGACCTCAGTGCCTTCCGCCGTGCCCTTAAAACCCACTTTTTCCAGCAAGCCGGGCTGGCTTAAGAAGAAATTTTTAAGTTTTAAATTGGTTTATGATTTTTAATTTTTGGGCCAAATTTATATATATATTAATTGTTTTTTAATATTTGTATTTCATGTTCTTAATTCTGGATGTACACCACCCTGAGTCCTCAGGGAGAAGGGCGGTATATAAATTGGAAATAAAATAAAATAAAATAAAATAAAATAAAATAAAATAAAATAAAATAAAATAAAATAAAATAAAATAAATCTTCTTAAAAACCTCCAAAGTCTAAGCATCTACTGGATTAATTGTTATCACTGTCAAGAAATTCCTTCTTTGTTCTAGGTTGCTTCTCTCCTTGATTAATTTCCATCCATTGCTTCTTGTGCTATCTTCAGGTGGTTTGGAGAATAGCTTGATTCCCTCTTCTTTGTGACAGCCCCTGAGATATTGTAACACTGCTAAAAAGTCTCCCCTAGTCCTTCTTTTCATCAAACTTTACATACTCAGTTCCAGTAACTGCTCTTTATATGTTTTAGCATTGAGTCCCATAATAATCTTTATTGCTCTTCTCTGCATTCTTTCTAGAGTCTCAACATCTTTTTTATCATATAAATGTTGATGACAGGCATGTTAAATCTCCTTGATCACACTCTATCAGAGCAAACTGAAAACACTTAGCTTAGAAAGTTTCATTAGTCATCTTTCCTCCCATTTGATCAAAACAGTTATAAATATGAGTGCTATAATTTCTTTTTCAGATGCTGATGACTGTTTCCCATGCTCAGAATATGAATATACAAATGAACCTCACAATCTTTGCATTCCAAAACGCATCATATTTTTGTCTTACGAAGAAACTCTGGGAGTTAGCCTGACAACTACTGCTTTCTTCTTTTCTTTCATCTCAGCTTTGGTGCTGCATATCTTCATTAAATACCGAGACACTCCCATTGTCAAAGCCAACAATAGAAACCTCACCTATATTCTTCTCATTGCTCTCCTGCTCTCCTTCCTTTGCACTTTGCTTTTCATTGGGGAACCTGACCAAGTAAAGTGTCTCATGCGACAAACTACTTTTGGCATTATCTTTTCTGTAGCCCTTTCTTGTATATTGGCCAAAACAATCATAGTGGTTCTTGCTTTCATGGCCACCAAGCCAGGCTCCAAAATGAGGAAATGGGTGGGGAAAAGGCTGGCCAATGTTATCGTACTTTCTTGCTCCCTAGTGCAAGTCATCATCAGTAGTATATGGCTGGCAATTTCTCCCCCATTCCCAGATTCAGACATGCACTCTATGGCTGAAGAAATTGTCCTAGAATGTAATGAAGGTTCAGCCTTCATGTTTTATAGTGTCCTTGGTTTTATGGGTTTTTTGACTGCTATCAGTTTTACAGTGGCTTTCTTTGCTAGGAAGCTACCTGATAGTTTCAATGAAGCCAAATTTATCACCTTCAGCATGTTGGTCTTTTGCAGTGTCTGGATATCATTTGTTCCCACCTATCTCAGCACGAAGGGGAAGTACATGGTGACTGTGGAGATCTTTTCTATTTTGGCTTCTGCAGCTGGTTTGCTGAGTTGCATTTTTGCCCCAAAATGCTACATTATTATTCTGAGGCCTGATCTGAACAGAAAGGAACAGTTGGTAAAGAAACAAAACTGACTCTTTTGATCCAGCATGCTATACAGTTTCCAAATTGTGATATAAATCTCAATTGTCTCCTTAAGAAATTGCTGTCCATCTTGTGTGCAGGAATAAAATATGGAATGTAGTCCTTATAGAATGGTTTCTTTACACAACAGATTGGGGGCTTTTTGTGAGACATAGAGAAATGTAATGTAGCTGCTGTAAGAATTACTTAAGTTTGTCATAGAAAAGGGAAACCCATAGGAAAGCCAAAAGGTAAAAGCTAATGAAAAAATGAAGGAAAAGAAGATGGAGAAATGTGAGAAATAAAATTTGAACCTGTTCATTATCTACTACCATTTAAAAAAAATTAATAACCCAAAGTAAGAAGAAAAGAGGAAAAAGATATAACTCGTATAAAGGATGGCAATAGGTAAACTTCTAAAACAGAACTGAGAAAATAAAAAGAGGATATATGTTTAAGTGTTTCTAGGATTGGTTATCAAAGTGTTTCAGCAGTCTTGACATTTCCATAATATTTGCTTGTCAATGAAAATTTCACAAAACAACTAACACAACTTACAATTACTTACAAGAGTAAATAATATTCAGCAAAGTATAAACAACATGTATTTACTGTAATTATTGTTGTCAATTAAAGCCCTCCAAAGCATCCAAAGTAAACCAAAAGACCTAGCAGCCCCAGAGTAGAAATACAACATATAGTGTATACAACATATAGTGTAAGGATTGTAACAGGCCCTGTGTATAACAAAAGTCAGAAGACTAGTAGAGTACATCCATGAACACAAACTAGCAATCATCATCAGAAGACATGATGGAAGTGCCTTAATTTCCATGCTAATTTATGTCAGAATATTCATAACTGGAAGACATGGTAACAAGGTTAACCAATGAATAGACATGGTAATAAGGTCAGCCAATGAATAGGCATGGCAACTGGGTCAGCCATTGAGGGCTGTTTGGGAAACAGAAACTTAAGGAAGGAGTCTGGGCATGGCTTAGCTCTGTGCTCAGCTCTGAGTCTAGCAAACAAGTCTGGTGTTGTTTATCTGCCGAACTGAAACTAAGAACTCACTTACAATCTCTCCTCTCTACCACGTTGGAAGAAATCTGCTGTGGGTATTGTAAATTTATTTCATGTGTTATTATGTATATAAAGAAGTTAATAAATCCTGCTGCATCAGTCTGCCTGTGTGTGCTTTCTGGATTTGATTTTTGCAACAAACTCTGACAATTTCCATGTCAGAACACATGGAATGACTTAAGTATAGTTTCAAGTGGGAAACCATAGTTTCAACTGAGAATCAGAGACCAAGCAAGTATATAGAGGTAACAACAACTATATATCTTTATATCTTTTCATTTTGTTAATGTCTAATGCATTTGGGTAGATTTGTTCCTCCATTGTGGATAACCATTCTGGAATTTTGTGATAATTATTCTTTTTTTTATCCCTTGCCATGTTTGTAGTAGTCCATCTCTGATTAAGTGTCGCTTGAAAATAGTTATGCTGTCTATCTTTTCCTTCCCATAAAAAGGCATGCCACCCTCTGTAAATCATATCCCTCTAATGTTAAAATTCTTTTATTTCATAATTCCATCCAGTCTTTGATCCATATAAGTGATGTTGCTTTAAAGTAGATTTCCCAGTCTGGGAGTCCAAATCCTTGTCTTTCTCTACTATCTTGCAGCGATTGTATTTTGATTCTTGATTTTTTCCCCGGCCAAATATAGTTTGCTATTGATTTATTTAGATCTTTAAAAATGTTTTTTCCTAAGTTTATGGGAACTACTTGGAATAAGAATAGTTATCATGGTAGCACATTCATTTTAATCAATGCTATTTTTCCTAAAAAGGATAATTTTTATTATTATTATTATTATTATTTTAAATTTGATTTATATGCCGCCTTTCTCCGGAGACTCAGGGCGGCTTACAGTGCATTAAGCAATAGCCTTCATACTTTTGTATATTTTATACAAAGTCATCTTATTGCCCCCACAAACTGGGTCCTCAATTTACCTACCTTAGAAAGGATGGAAGGCTGAGTCAACCTTGAGCCTGGCAAGATTCGAACTTACTTTAATTGCAGACAGCTGGTGTTAAATTACAGTGCTTAGTCTGCAGAGCTATCCAGGCTCCCTGGATTGTAACTTGCTCCAAATTTCCAAGTCTTTCTTTATCTGTAGTATTAATTTATTATAGTTGTCTTCTTTGATTGATGAACCTTTATTTGTTAACCATATTCCTAATTTTTTATTTTATTTTATTTTATTTTTGTCATTTGGATACCCATTTTTTCTTCTCATTCTTTCTCCTGATGCTTGGTAAAGTTTTTTGTTAGTGCCTTTGTTTTGAGTTTATTAATTTTAAGTCCCACTACTTTTCCATATTCCTCTATTTGCGTTATTAATTTGAGCCCTAACAGTATTGGTTGTTCTAAGATGAAGACCAGGTTGTCAGCAAAAGCTTGGAATTTATATTCCTCTTTTTTTTTTCCAATCCTTTTATTTTGTTTTCACTTCTAATTTTGTTTAACAATATCTCTAGTGTTAAAATAAATAATAAGGGGGATAGAGGACAACCCTGTCTCACTCATTTTGCTATTGTGAAGTGTTTGGTAGTGTCTCCATTTATTGCTATCCTTGCCGTTTGAGTTGAGTATATTTTTTCTACCATCTTTACAAATTTATCTCCGAATTTCATATTTTCTAATTCCTTATGTAAAAATAAGGAATCTCCAATTTAAGTTATTGAAGGCTTTTTGTGAATCCAAAAATATTAATGTGAATTGTTTGTCTGGATTTGTTTCATAATATTCTAATACATCAATTATAATTCTCATATTGTTTTTTTATTTGCCTTTTTGGCATAAAGCCATTCTGAAGAGGGTGGATGTATTCATTTATTACTTTTTTAAATCTTTCCAAAATTGTCAATGTAAATAGGTTGCAGTCTGCATTTAACAATGAAATGGGTCTATAGTTTTTGATTTGTTGTTGGTCTGTATCTTCTTTTGGGATAAGTGTTATGGTTTCATCCATGAGTTAGGTATGCTGGCCTTCAAGAGTGCTTCATTAAAAATTTCTAGCAGTATTTCATTTAATGGTTGTTGACATGTCTTATAAAATTCTGCCGGAAGTCTGTCTGGACCTGGTGTTTTGTTGTTCCTTTGTTTTTTTCTTGCCTCCATTAATTCTGTCATACTAATTGTCCCGTTTAATATCTCCCTCTGTGTCTCCTCCAATTTGACTAAATTCATCTTTTCTAAATATTGTTTAATATCGCTTGTGTATATGGGTTTTGGAAATAGTTTTTTGCTATATTTTTCCCCTCTCTTCTGAAGTGTATCTCTCCTTTCTCATCCTGTAACTGGTGTATTTTCTTTTCTCTTTCTCTTTTTTCAATTTGTATGTCCCGTTTTGTTGGCATGTTCAAAGTAATTTTGCTTTGCTGATTTAATTTTCTGTGCCATCTCTGCTTGTGTAGTCAAATTAATTTTATGTTTTATCAAATCTGTTTTTTCCTTAATTCTTTTTTTCTGGGGTTCTTTCTGTAAATCTAGCTCCCATTTTTTTAAGTTCTTTTAACAAATTATCTCATTCTTGTTTTTTATTTTTGTTTTTCTTCACTGTGTAAGTAATTGTTAGGCCTCTTATATATGTTTTTGTGGTGTCCCAAACATTTTGGAGGGATGTTTCTTCTTTTGTGTTTATCCTAAAAAATATGTTCATTTCTTTTTCAATCATTTGAATATATTCTTTATCTTTTAATATTTCTTTGTTCAACATCCACCTTTTTCTTTTCTTCTGGCCTTTCTATATTACTCTTAATGGATTATGATCCACCCATGTATTAGTCATTATTTCCACTTCTTCTATTTCCTTTCTAAGTTCTGTCATCACCCATACCATATCTATCCTAGACCACAATTGATGTGGACTAGAATAGAATGTGTATTGTTGTTTTTCTTTATTTATTTCCCTCCATGTATCTTGAAGACATAAATTGTGTGTCATCTCATGAAATGTGCCAGGTAATGTCTTTTTCTTTGTTTTATTTTTCTTATTGCTTCAATAATCTTTTTTCACATCTATAATTGTGCTCAAGTCTCCAATTAAACAGTCAAATGGAATTGAAAACAAGACAGGAATTAAAAGAACAGGGTACAGATATTAATTGGTGGCCTTACATGCAAATAAAATCTATATATAAGACAGATTTGACAAAATATGGATTCCAAAGAGAAGACAAAATCCTCCAAGGCACAGAAGATAAATTGATCAAAAAAATGTACAATTATCTATTAAGATACAAATTGGAAGAGGAGGTAGTTAAGGCAAATATGATAATTTGAGCAAAAAAATTTGGATATAATATTGAATTAGATAAATGGGAGAAATTATGGAACAAAAATTATAAACTGACAATGTCTATATCCTATAAAGAAAATTGGTATAAAATGTTTTACAGGTGGCACTTGCCACCAGCCAGATTGGCAAAGATGTTTCCCAATACCTCACCAAAGTGTTGGAAATGCAAACAACAAAATGGAACATATTACCACATGTGGTAGTACTGCCATAAAGCAAAACAATATTGGAGTAGAATCAGATCACAATTAGAAAAAATAACCAAACAAAAGATAGAGATGAGGCCAGAAACATTTTTACTAGGAATACTCCCAGGGTCATATGAAAAAGAAAAACAATATTTAATTATCCATATTATCACAGCAGCAAGAATTATCTATGCTCAGAATTGGAGAAATAATAATGTACCATCCGATGATAATTTGATCATAAAAGTCTTGGAATGTGCGGAGATGGACAAATTAACAAAGGAGATACAAGAAAAAAAGGAAACAGAATATTACTTAGTGTGGGAGAAATGGTATGAATGGCTGGAGGAGAGAGATAAAAGTCAAGAAAGAAATTAAATAATGGTTGAAATAGGAGTAGAAGTGTTACAGATGAAGCCATGCCACTGCCCGGCAACTGCCCATGGAAGCATGGGGCTACCCTTGAAAAGTGTTCGGAGACTACAGTTGGTCCAGAATGCAGCCTAGGTACACCCACATTACACCAATTCTCCACGAGCTGCACTGACTCCCTATTGGTCTCTGGGCACAATTCAAGGTGTTAGTTATTACCTATAAAGCCCTACATGGCTCAGGGCCATGTTATCTTCGAGACTGCCTTCTACCACATAGCTCCCAGCGACCAGTAAGATCCCGCAGAGTTGGTCTCCTCTGGGTCCCATCAGCTAAACAATACCGGCTGACGGGGCCACGGGGGAGAGCCTTCTCTATGGCTGCTCCAGCTCTCTGGAACCAGTTACCTCCTGAGGTCCAGACCACCCCCACCCTATTGGCTTTCCAAAAAGCGGTGAAGACCTGGCTTTTCCGGCAGGCCTGGGGCCGTTGATCTCGCTTGCGATCTTGTGAGATCCAGCCATGAATGGTGGGAATGGGTTTTAATGTTTTAATTTTTAAATGTATATATATATATATATATATATATATATATATATATATATATATATATATATATATATATATATATATATGTATATATGTTTTTCTTCTAGCCAGGTTTTCCCTATGTAGCCAAGGTTTTTTTGTAGCTCCAGCTCAGTAGAATCTCATCTACTCGGTTCTGGGCTTTTTTCCTTTCTAACACCTAGCAAGCTCTGACTGCTAGGTGGGAGACCTAAATAGATCCATTTCTAGCTCGTTAGCTGTCGTCAGTAGGCCACACCCACCTCCTCCCTGTAAAGGCATAGTATCAATTTTCTTACTTCTTCGTAGGGTCTATGTGTGTTTTTCTTCTAGCCAGGTTTTCCCTACGTAGCCAAGGTTTTTTTGTAGCTCCAGCTCAGTAGAATCTCATCTACTCGGTTCTGGGCTTTTTTCCTTTCTAACACCTAGCAAGCTCTGACTGCTAGGTGGGAGACCTAAATAGATCCATTTCTAGCTCGTTAGCTAGAAATATATATGCATATATATGCATTGTAAGCTGCCCTGAGTCTCCGGAGAAGGGCGGCATATAAATTAAATAAATAAATAAATAAATAAATAAATAAATAAATAAATAAATAAATAAATAAATAAATAATAAAGCGCCGTCCATTGGCTGAGACTTGACAGCTCAGCCGGTGGGAGAAATAAGCAGGCACTATAGACTACCTGTTTGACAGCTGCTGTATAAATAGCAGCTGTGACTAGCTCTCTGCCGTCCACTCAAAATCCCACCTTCGTCACCAGTGTTCTATTCGGGAGAACGAGGCTAGGAACTGAGATGAGACGGCATTTAAGAAATTCCTTTATTAGGACCAAGCAGCTAACAGGCAACTAGAACAGCAACAACAGCAACAACAACAACTTTCAGTCACGGCTATTTATACAGCAGCTGTCAAATAGGTAGCCAATAGCACCTGCTTATTTCTCCCGCCGGCTGAGCTGTCAAGTCTCAGCCAATGGGTGGCACTTCTGTATTGCCGGGCAGTGGCGCGGCTGCATCTGCAACAAGAAGTATGATAGAAAATATGAGGAAACAAAAATTGTAGAAATGAAATTGTGTACACATGGTGCATGCCCATGATGGCGACTCCCGATGTAGCTCCAGTTTTCCAGGGGTAATGTCCTGGCGGTTAGGGGGTCCTTAGGGCCAACTGCCCACCTATGGCCCATGGTGTGATGAGAGGACTAAATCGCCGATCCGATGGGAGCTTTTTCGGCTCCGGAAGACCTTGTAGGAGAGCAGTTTGTGGATTCGCTCTCCGGAACAGCTTGTAATGTGACGGGCGGTGCTGGCGGGAAGTAAAACGGCGAGTTAGGCTGAGAGCTCCGTAACGGCCGGCCCTGCATACATCGGAGGCTGTCAGAGGGATGGCGGTGTGCAGCTGCGGTGGCCGTCTGGCACCCTGGGCGAGACTCCGTTGACCCTTGGCGATGACAAAAATTGCCTGCAGAGGCCAGCAGTGGGAGGAGTCGGCGCAGAGGAGGCCGATGGTAATCGTGGCAGTGATGACGGCGCCCAAAATGGCACCCGAAATGACAGTTAAAGGCGGCGTTTACAGACGGCGGAAAATCAGAGCAATGGAGACCAAAGTGGCCACAAATGAAAGAGTAGTGACCTGCCTAATATTTTTTTTCAACCGAACTCCTAGGGAACGGAGGGATACCGTCCCTTTCATTATTGGGCTAGCCCTGGATTGCTTCCCATAGGCCTCCCCCTCTCTTCTATGGGGGGGGAGGGGGGTTAAACCTTTTAAGAATGGAAGACCTAAAGAAGAAGGCTAAGGAGATTAAAAAAGGATTGTTGTATTTACCATGGGGGGCTTTGTTTCTGCAAAGTGTCTGCCTTATTCATCTCCCCCTCCTGTATTTTTCTCCGGTACCACTTGTGTGGCCAGATATTTCGGCTTTTGTGATCATTTTCTATCCAGGTTTGTTGTTCCCTATATGTCAGGATGAGAATTTCCCTACTTTTATGTCATCTAAATCTCCCTGGATTTTCGCCTACTATATATTTCCCACAGACTATCCTTGTCTCTAAACTCAAGGATTGGCTATTCCAGCTGTGCCTAGGTACAACATTGAAAGAACAGGTCTATAGCTGCTGTTTTTCTCCCTTATATCTGGTTGCCGTGAGAGGGTGATCGATGTTTACATCTGAGTTCAAAATGGCTTAAATCTTTCTACCACTGATGTGAGAGATCAGTGGGACTAAAATCTCTTGTACCTCTGATTGATACTCTCTCCACAGGACCCTAGATAACTAGGACATGCCTACCAGCTATGGACTATCTAGCTACTTAATGTATTCATTGGGAGAACTCCTCAAACTGCGAGATGCCCCCCTCTCGCAGGTCTGGCCCTCTTCTCTATCGAGGGCCTATCTCAATGACGGTCTTTGGAGTCCGGAGAGATGGCATACAGCAAAAAGAGGGTTATGGGGTTTTTTAGGGAAATTTTTTAATAAGTTTTTAAGGGATTCTGGGAGGGGGGTAGGTTGCGTGGGTTCGGGGGAAGACCCACGGGGGAGGGTATCTGGGCCAGCTGAGGGGCGTGGCATGGGAGGTGCGGACTCGGGGGTCAAGGAGATGATTAGTACTTATGATACAGATGGCCATAACATTGATACTGTAGGTGGGAGGGGCAGATATGGCGGGAGCAGGGGGCCATATCATCTCAAGGGAGTGCGTCCCCGCTGGTTGCAAGCGGTGGCACGCTCCGGCCCTCAAAGCTCTTCTCGTTCCCCAGGTTGTATGGAATCTTGGGCCCCAGGCCTTCGGCTGATGCTGTGCAACGCCAGGTCCGTAGTAAATAAAGCCCCCCTCATTTGTGACCTTATTCAGGAGGGGGGTGCAGACCTGGCGGGTATTACGGAGACCTGGTTGGGCCAGGAAGGGGGAGCCCCCCCTTGTTGATATGTGCCCACCAGGTTTCCATGCTTTCCATCAGACAAGGTCACAGGGGAGGGGCGGAGGGGTGGCGGTTGTTATTAACGAGGGTCTTGGACCGAGGGAGGTCACTGTTCCTCAGATGGCTGGATGTGAGTCTCTCCTTGTGAAGTGGGGTCATAGGGTGCAGTTGGGCTTGCTAGTCACGTACCTGGCTCCCTGCCACGTGGCAGCAGCCCTGCCTGAGCTGCTTGATGTTATAGCTGCGGTGGTGGTTGACACCCCCAGGCTTATGGTCATGGGGGATTTTAACCTGTCATCAGTCGGCGAGACGTCTGAAGTGGCTCGGGAGTTCATGGCTTCCATGACGGCTATGGACCTGACCTAATTAATTTATGGCTCTTCTCACACGGGGGGACACACACTAGACCTGGTTTTTGTCTCTGGACAGTGGTCGAGTGATCTAGAGATAGGGGATATAGCAATTGAACCCTTGTCATGATCAGATCACTCCCTCCTTCACCTAGACCTCCGAACCGCCACACCCCACCGCAGGGAGGCGAAACCAACCAGGTGGTTTCGCCCCAGGCGCCTGATGGATCCTGAGAGATTCCAGATGGAGCTTGGGCCATTTCCTGAGGTTCTGGCACACGACTCGGCTGAGGACTTAGTGGCCGCCTGGGACAGGGCGGCGGCTGGAGCTTTGGACCGGGTTGTGCCTTTGCGGCCTCTGACCCGGCGCCGGTCTCACCTAGCTCCTTGGTTTACTGAGGAGCTGAGGGAGATGAAGCGCCGGAAAAGACGCCTAGAGAGCAATTGGAGGGCTAGTCGTTCTGAATCCGACCGGACACTGGTAAGATCTCATATTAAGAATTACCTAGTGGCGATAAGAGTAGAGAAGAGTAACTACTTTTCTTCTCTTATTGCGTCATCAGATAATCGCCCAGCTGCCCTGTTTAGGGTGACCCACTCCCTGCTCCATCAAGGGGTGCGGGAAGACCCCTTGGAGGGTAGAGCTGAAGATTTTGTACAATATCTGTATGACAAAATTGCTCAGATTCGAGAACAGCTAGACTCTGACTGGGTTGATCCAGGGGAGATGACTGGGACAGGTCCTGAGAATATTATTTGGGAAGAGTTTGATCCTGTGACTCCCGAAAGCGTGGACAGGATACTGAACAGCTAAATGCGACCACATGTTTATTGGACCCGTGTCCCTCCTGGTTGGTACTGGCCTCCCGGGAGGTGACACGAGGCTGGCTCCAGAAGATTATAAATGCTTCTTTGAGTGAGGGTGTCTTTCCCACCGTCTTGAAAGAGGCGGTGGTGAGGCCCCTCCTCAAGAAGCCCTCCCTGGACCCAGCTGTATTAGCAAATTATCGTCCTGTCTCCAACCTTTGCTTTGTTGCGAAGGTTGTTGAGAGTGTGGTTGCACGACAACTGCCTCAGTACCTGGATGAATCAAATTATCTAGATCCGTTCCAGTCGGGCTTCAGGCCCGGGTACAGCACTGATCGCATTGGTTGATGATCTCTGGAGGGCTCGAGACAGGGGTTGCTCCTCTGTCCTGGTCCTATTAGACCTCTCAGCGGCTTTTGATACCATCGACCATGATATCATGCTGCACCGGTTGGAAGGGTTAGGGGTAGGGGGCACTGTTTTGCAGTGGTTCTCCTCCTTTCTCTCTGACCGGTCGCAGTCTGTGTTGACAGGGGGACAGAGGTCGACCCCGAGGCCCCTTATATGTGGGGTGCCGCAAGGATCGGTCCTCTCGCCCCTTCTGTTCAACATTTATGTGAAGCCGCTGGGTGAGATCATCTGTGGTTTTGGGGTGATGTTCCATCAGTACGCTGATGACACCCAGCTGTACATCTCCACCCCAAATCACCCCAATGATGCCCTCGAGGTGATGTCCCGGTGCTTGGAGGCCGTACGGATCTGGATGGGGAGGAACAGACTCAGGCTCAACCCATCCAAGACCGAGTGGCTGTGGTTTCCGTCGTCCCGATATAGTCAGTTGGCGCCATCTCTGACTATTGGGGGCGAGTCATTGGCCCCCACAGATGGGGTTTACAACTTGGGCGTCCTCCTAGACTCGCGGCTGTCTTTAGAAGAGCATATGACGGCCGTGGCCAGGAGGATTTTTTATCAGGTTCGCCTGATTCGCCAGTTGCGTCCCTTTCTGGATCGGGACTCGTTACGCACAGTCACTCACGCCCTTGTCACCTCACGCCTGGATTATTGTAATGCTCTCTACATGGGGCTCCTCTTGAGAAGCACCCGGAGACTTCAACTGGTCCAGAATGCGGCCGCGCGGGTGGTGATGGGAGCAATGTGGCACTCTCGTGTGACCCCCCCTCCTATGTGAGCTGCACTGGCTCCCAGTGGTTTTCCGGGTGCGCTTCAAGGTTTTGGTTACTACCTTTAGAGCACTCCATGGCTCAGGACCAGGGTACTTACGAGACCGCCTCCTGCCACCAGTAGCCTCTCACCGACCAGTTTGTTCCCATAGAGAGGGGCTCCTCGGGGTGCCGTCAGCTAAACAATGTCGACTGACGGCCCCCAGGGGGAGAGCCTTCTCTGTGGGGGCACCTACCATCTGGAACGAGCTCCCCCCAGAGATACGGAGGATACAAGACCTATGCATCTTCCGACGCGCCCTAAAAACGTTCTTATTCCAACAGGCTGGTCTGGCCTAACTCTCCCTTCTAAATTGGCCTTTAAATTGGCTTTTAAATTGGTTTTTAAATCTCTTTAGATAAATTTGGATATTTTAATCTTTGAACCTATACCTAAATTAATTAATCTGTTTTTAATAGTTTTTCTAACTTTTATATGTCTTTGTATTTATTTATGCTGTTCACCGCCCTGAGTCCCTCGAGAGTAGGGTGGTATACAAATATGAAAAATAAATAAATAAATAAATAAAATATGTATATATGTAAATAAATTAATTAGTATTAGAAGTATATGTACAAAAGATATAGTAGAATAAGGGAGAAAAAATGTATAAGTAAGAAATTTTTGACTGATGCATAACTGTTGAAAAAGAAAAAGTGTTATAGCTTTCTTTTTGTTTTTAAAAATGTTTAATATATTTTTTAAAAAACAACAACTATATATCATTCAAAAGAGACAATCAAAAAGCCAAAAAGAAAACAAAAATACCTCCTCACCAGCAATCAACAGAAAGATCAATAATCAAGTAAACAAGTCCAATCAAGAAACTAGTAACGCAGTCAAACAAGCTAACAGTAAACAACAGCCTAATCAAGGAACCATGAAGATCTCACTGACAGGGCAAGCCACTATATACACACCTTTGTAGGACAGATGATGTTATCTACTAATCCTATGAAAAATCTGCAAGAAAACAACCAATCTCAGAGAGTACTAAGGTCCAGACAGTTCACCCCTTACCTACAAATATACTCTTTTACTAAAACAGCAAAGTCTGGAAAAGATCTATGTCTGTATAGAACATTTATATTTATGTGTATGTATATACACATAAAAAGTATCTCTCTCTCTCTCTCTCTGCCTCTGCCACTTTCTCTCTCTTTCGCTTCCACTCCTCTCCCTCCCTCTCCCTTTCTGTCTCTCTCTGTTTCTCTCTGAAATTGGGCTTCAATCAAGGACCCATATAGAAGAGCAGGAAATGCCCCAAATATGCCAAGAAGTAGAAGTTATTCTACTTCTGTTACTGATTTCCCCAAGGGAAATCCATAATTATTCCACTGAAGAATTATGTATGCAGTGCTAATGCTAATATTGTAAGTGTGACACAAATAAGCACATTGGTGACCAACAGGCGTATCAAACAAAATTCAGACAATATCAGAATTTTGATTAATTCTATTATTTTTAGAATATCTGAACAGAAAGAGGCTTCTTAACAGTGAGATCCAAATTTCATTTAATACAATTTAATTTGATTTACTTTGTTGTTTAATTAACCATGACTGAAATTTCCATTAGAATTCAGCTGTTTTCTCAGTTGGAAGCCAACTGCAGATCCTGGAGAACAAAACTTTTTACATTTCTCATTTAGTTCTTTCTGTCCCCCATCCCTATTATTTGGTCCTTAATTGCAGGTTACAATACCCTGTGTATCACAAGTTGGTTTGTTCACCTGAGCATGTCTAGTTCTCTATGAACATAATCAATTATGCATTCTTATTTTCAACCTCTAAGGAGTTAGAGAAAATATTAAAAGCAATGTATTTCAACAGCCACAAAAATGCAATTTTCCTCTTTCTCCAAGGGTACAGCTAGAGGACAAAGTCCTGTCATTCTGATTTTTTAAAAGGTAAACCTCTACTTTAAAGCAGCCTCATGGAAGACTGTATCTCAGGCTGTTCTATTTCAAATGCCTAATTCTCATGGAGTGAATAGATGGCTGAGAGATAAATTGCTCTGCAAAATGATATTATTCTTTGCATCTGTAGCAATATTGTCCTTCTATGTAGAAGGTGATACAACCCTTTTTAAATGTTCTGTAGGAAAACAGCCTTTTATTAAGCACAAGCGATATCATTCAGAAGATTTGGTCATTGCGGGCATTTTGTCTCAAATTTACATGATGTCTGAAAAAGTAACATTCAGAAGAAGTCCATCAGATGAACTGGTTGATGATTTCATGTATGGAATTCCTTTTTTTAAGTAATGCAAATTCAGAATATAGTTAAAGTCATGGTTGAATTAGGATGGAGGATGAATGTTAAATTGCCCTTTGCTGAACTATTATTTCTCTCTCTATAATATTGCTTCAATTTCCATCTGTTACACAAGTTATTTTCCATTGTGTTTTTATTTCTACGGCTTCTAATGCCCTCTTCGATACCATTTTAGCAGGTATCAGTTTAATTTTAATACACTTTTTTCATATGGCTATAACTCGATGAAGTACACATGAAATAAATGCCTGCAAAGGATTGCTTCATACCAGAGATATGTTTTTTTTTATTTGATTTATATGCCGCCCTTCTCCGGAGACTCAGGGCGGCTTACAATGTGCTCAGCAATAGCCTTCATCCTTTTGTATATTTATACAAAGTCAGCTTATTGCCCCCACAACTGGGTCCTCAATTTACCTACCTTAGAAAGGATGGAAGGCTGAGTTAACCTTGAGCCTTGGCGAGATTCGAACCTGCAGTAATTGCAGGCAGCTGGTCTTAATAACCAGCTTAATAACAGGGTGCCTTAGACCACTGTACTACCAAGGCTCTTTCTGTTAAGGTGTGCATGGTTGCAGTTAGTCCTACATGCAGATATTATATCAAATAATTTCCTCAGAAATTTCCAGTGTATTGAATGAGTTAAGTAGAATATTAGGATAGGAAGTAAAATTAAATATAGACCTCCCAATTAAGAACCCCCCATTAATTATTGATTTTTATTGCATTTTGCTATCGGGCTGCCTGAATGCATATGGATTATTATATCGCTTTGACCTCTTTCTTGAATATTTTAAACAAGTATTTATTTGATGCTAGTGCTTCCACCTGTATCAGTGCTTGTGGCCTGCACAATCTAAACTTGTGTGATACAATTAGAATGCAGCCAATTCCAGATATGGCTACAGTTGTCCTAAAACTCATTTCAGGTTT
Source organism: Arizona elegans (assembly GCA_022577455.1). Taxonomy (NCBI): domain Eukaryota; kingdom Metazoa; phylum Chordata; class Lepidosauria; order Squamata; family Colubridae; genus Arizona; species Arizona elegans. The sequence goes on along the minus strand of JAKOOJ010000021.1, from coordinate 4,410,625 downwards.
AATATGCAAAACTACCAGCACATCTTGGCTTTGGAATTTGCAATCAAAGAAATCAATGAGAATTCAAGGATCTTGCCTAACATCACCCTAGGTATCCATATGTCCAATAGCTATTTTATGGGAAGATGGATTTATCTGGCTTCCATGGAGCTTCTCTCTACAAAGGGAAGATTCATCTCAAACTACAAATGTGACCTCAAGGACAGTGTAATATCTGTGATTGCAGGACATAATGCTTACATTGGTCAGTTCATGTCAAACATTCTGAGTATATATAAGATCCCACAGGTAAGAGCCATCCCATAAAGAAAGGAGTCAAATCTAAATACAGTATTTCTTGCTTGATTTAGTATAATTTCTATTCCAAACTTTTATCTTTATGAATGCTATTAGTGTCAGAAAAATTCAAAACAAATGGATAACATACAGTTAAATTCACAATCAAGCAAAACATCAAAATATATTTCATCCAGGGTGGGAAAGAGAGGAATGATTCAAAATGCTAAAAAGTTGCGTATATCTTATCTATGGGATAAATTATTTCACTAAGTAAATCCAGAAGTTTGTATTCATCCTTGCAATTCATATATTTCTGCAGCTCTGTTTATTAAAACAAAAAGAAACAACTATCATAGAAATTGTACTGGAATATGCAAATAGTAATCAATTCTGCCCTTGCCTGGAGAACATAAATATTTAAATAAGATTCTTAAAATAGACATAAGTGATTTGGAAGTATATACTCTAATTTCTTCTTTTTTCTTAGCTCATATATGGTTCTACTGCAGAGATAGATGACAACATACAAGCTGCTTTCTTCCATCAATTATTTCCAAATGAAGACCTCCAAATTATGGGACTAGTCCAATTGTTGCTTCACTTCAAGTGGAAATGGATTGGGCTCATTGTCCAGAACCCTGTAAAGGGGAAGAGGTTGATACAGAATAGGCTTGATATATTTTCTAAGAAAGGCATCTGTTTTGATTTCATGGAAGAAATGCCAAAGGAATCTGTTACCAATGATATTGAAATTCAACTTAATGGTTATGTTTTGCTGTATAAGGCTATTATGAGAAGTACTACCAATCTTGTAATCATATATTGTGAAAATGAGGATATGGCTGTTCTTAGAATGTTGCCATTTATTTCAGAATATGAAGAGATGCCAATGAAGAGAAAAGATAAAGTTTGGGTCATGCCAGCACAGATGGAATTCACATCAGTCCCCTTTCAAAGATACAGGAGCCTGGATATCATCCATGGTGCACTATCGTTGGCAGTTTCCTCAAAGGAAATGATAGGGTTTAAGAAATTTACTCAGATGAGAAAGCCTTCTTCAGAAGAAGAGGACAGTTTGACAAGAGTGTTTTGGGAAAATGCATTTGAATGTTCTTTCCGAAATGCTGGGTTAGATGAGGACAGTGACAATCAATGCACTGGTGAGGAGTCACTGGAGACCCTTCCTGAATCTGTGATTGAATCTAGTATAACTGGGCAAAGTTATAGCATTTACAATGCTGTCTATGCAGTGGCCCATGCTCTACAAGCCATGCTTTCATCTAAGAGCAGAAAAAGAGGAAATGCTTGGGAACTCAGTCAACAGTCGTGGCAGGTAAAAATGACATGAATGAAAATACCCCTTTATGTAAGGGCCAGCCATATAAATGTTCAGCTAGTATTTTGGAGTTGCAGAGCTAATATGAGTATTCTGAAGCCGAAGTAACTCATAAGTGATATGTCAGAACTTCAAATAATAATTCCGGATAACACTAAACATGGGGTGCAACAATGGACAATGAGAAGGCGGCAATGTGAATACACCATCTGAAGAAGTAATAATTAAAAAGATCCTCGAATGTGCCAAAATGGATAAATTAACAGTGGAGATCAAAGAAAGAGATGACTTGGATTATTATAAAGTGTGAAACAGGTTTTATATCTGGCAAGAAAATAGAAATCAAATTAAGAAATAAGAATATAAACTGTAATTTGGTATTAATACACTGGATATAAATATATGTAACAATCCTGCTTACAAAAATGTTAATTATGGGCATACAAAAATAAGAGAAGGATTAGGAAGATGGAATTTAAACATAAAGACAAATGTCAATACAGAAAGTTGTAAAATTGTATATAAATTTTCTTAGTTTTGTATTTTAGCGTTTGATGTACGTGTATGTTCTTTTTTTCCTTTTTGTATTTCTTTTGTTATTGTGTTTTTGATTTTAAAATGTAAAATACCTAATAAAAACTATTTAAAAAAAAAAGAAAGAGAAAGAGGCAATGTCAAATGTTAATTCAAAAGAAGTTTTGGAAGGAGTGTGGGGTAAATCAGTTTCCAAATGAATGGGACTGTTTAATAGGATATAAGGAATGTATCCTTGTATCCCACAGTGGTTTGTGATAGTTCTATCAAAATATTCCACTAGGAACCTCTGAATCTTATAATGCAAATGCTTCTTCTAAGTAAGACTATTGATCTCTTTAAATAACAGAAGAGCTGGAAGTAACTTGAGATTTATTATGTAATTGCTTATATATCATGTTTGCCCTCCTTTTTGAAATATAAGTTCTCTACAGAAGTTCCTTCCACTAGTTTCTGGATGTAATTTTTTCAGTGTCCTAAGTTAACCACAAATACTGTAATTATCTTTGATTATTTGCTTTGGGTTCTGAGTTTTGATTCCACAGTCAGGTGAGGAAGGGAGGAAGGGAGGAAGGGAGGAAGGGAGGAAGGAAGGAGGAAGGAAGGAAGGAAGGAAGGAAGGAAGGAAGGAAGGAAGGAAGGAAGGAAGGAAGGAAGGAAGGAAGGGCATTGAGCTGCAGTAAGGAAGGGAATCTTGATTATTTCCTTGGGGTCCTGCATTTTGATTCCACAGTGAAGAGAAGAGTATGAGATACATAAGAAAAAAAGAAAGGATGGCATTGAAGAGCGATCAATAGAGAGACCACAACAATTTTTTGTTGGTTCTTCATAGATCAAATGCTCACAATATTTTAGTACATCAGAGCTTATGAGCAACAGCAAGTAACCAGGGTGCCATTAAGAGTCCACATTATTGGTTCAGCTGACATAGATGATAATATTGCTTCCAACATGCATGGGAATACTAAAGGAATTCTAAATACCTAAATGCTTTTTTAGAAAGGATGCAAAAGTAATTAGAAGGACTGTTAAGAGAAAGTAAATGGCAATTTAGACCCGGAAAAGAAAAGTGTGTGAGAGAGACCAATTCTGCCTTAGAAGGAAATTCCTGCAGGTATTCAAGTTATTCTGTTATTCTATTATTCTATAATATAATAAATATTAATAATATTTATTAACAATAAATATTCCTTATATTATATTTGCTGATTTGTCTGCCTTAAAAGGTTAACACCTAATTTATGAAAGATCCTTCATTCATACTTGCTCATTGCTTCCAATTGTTATAATTTTTTTTTTTAATGATTTCCATTTAGTTCCATTGGTATCTGAAAGCTGTTTCATTTAACAACAGTGCTGGAGAAATGGTTTCCTTTGGTGAAAGAGCAGAACTAGCAACTGGATTTGATGTTATCAACTGGGTCACCTTCCCCAACCAATCATTTCATCGAATCAAAATTGGAAACCTATCTCCGGTGACTACCCCTGAAAATCTCCTTACTGTTTCTGCAGAGGAAATAATCTGGCCTATCATGTTTAACCAGGTAGTTTTGGCACCAATATCAAATCACGGTGAATAAATTATTTTATTTTTACTTACTGCTTCAATGCTCAGAAAGTTCTTTCAGGAATTACAGGCATACAATGATTCTTTTCTCAAAGTGACTCGAGAACATGATTACCCTAAAATAAAAAAAAAACAATGTAAAAATGTGCAGTGATTAGAAGAGAGATTTCTATAAAGGGGGATTTACAAAATATAAGGTAAAACTCTGTCCCAGATATAGATGATTTCTGGGAATGTTCAGGTTTTAGAAGCAGGACCTCAAAGTAATAAGTTAAAACTAAAGGTAATAAGATACTCCTTGATAGCCAAAGGGTAGAATATCTACTATTTATAAATATGGCATGAATCAGGTTATTGTAAAATATCTGCCTGAAAATTGTTTGGAGCTCTAAATTGGAAATACCTAGTTAACATAGGATAAATCACCAAGTAAAGCTGTAAATGAAAGCAATCCTGGAAATCTAATTTTCCATCAAATTCAAAGATAGACTTTTGGTTATGATATAAATTCTTTTATAATGTTATAGTGCAAGAATGATTTGCAGTTAGAATGAACTTCAATTTTTTAAATACAAAGTTATTCTGGATATGGAAGAATACTTTCACAATTTAGCTAGCCATTCTTCCAAAGAAGCAATTAAATATTCTTTCAAGTAGACAGTATAGAAGATCTTTGGAGCCATTAAGGCATAATTTTATTTTAGAAATGAATCCTTTCTGGGGATTCTATTTGCAATCCCACCAATTGTGGGAAAGGACATAATGCTTGATTATATGAATAACAAAAGACTCTTAAATATAACCAATATGGCTGCACTTCCTAAGTTATACCACTTTCTGTCACATGGTACTTAAGGATGTATGCTTCATACAACATGGCCAACCCAGTATACAGCCTGTGTACTTATTTAATTGGTAAACATTTCCCCAACATCATATTTTTGCAATATAGTTGCATTTCTCATATCTTAAGTCTTGTTTGTAAGATAAGTAAGGCTTCTTGCTTCTCCCAACATGTGTTTTTGGCCTGTTTGACAATACATTGTTAATACAGTGGTATCTCAGTAGTCATTCCTAATTGGTTCCGAGAGGCACGATGAGTATCAAAAATGATGAGTACCAAACAAATTGTTCTCATAAGGAATAAGGTTGTGAGTCACAAGGTAGATGATATCAACAAGTTCTAGCTTCTTCATTGAGTATCAACCAAACAATGAATTCAATGAGTTTCAAAGCAGCTGAGTTCCAAGGTACCACTTTATATGCCTTAAATACGAGTCAAATCCAATTCTTCAGATGCAAGAATTCCTGAAACGTTAAGTAAAAATTTCTCAATACTTTCTTCTTAATGTCCAATAGGTACAACCTTTTTCTATGTGTAATTCTCCTTGCTCATCAGGTTGGAGCAAAATAAAAATAGAAGGAAAGCCCTTTTGCTGCTATGATTGCCTTAAATGCCCAGAAAGGAAAATTTCAAACCAGACAGGTAAGAGATCTAAAGCAGAGAGTCCATTGCTATGTATTTTGTGCTATGCCTTACATTACTCTTTAATTATAAACAGCAGTTTACCATCTCTTTACAAATTTGTCCATAATTCATTTGTCCTTTTTCATTTGCCCATAATTCAGGAGAGATGTTGATTACTTAGGAGTCTATTCAAATATCATGTCATCTTTTTTACTTTGGGAAATATAAACGAGACCATAAAAATAAATCTTTTCATCTATGGTTTCTATGAAAGTAAAAAGATTTCAAGATTGGGTGGAATGAACCTACTGTCATTTTGGGAATTGCAATTCAGAAAGATTGAAAATAAATGGTAAAGGAGAGATCTCAGTTAGTTCAGCAAGCATAATTTTTTGATAGTGTATTTTGGGAAACAAACAATAATTTAAATTTAGATGATGTTTTTATGTATTCATCACATTTCTATACCATCATCTGAATTAAGTGATTCTGGACAGCTTACAGGTGTCTCTCTCCACTCCTGTTAAACATTTATATGAAGCTACTTGGTGAGATCACCCATCACCATGGACTGAGGTATCATCAATATTTTGATGATACTCAGCTGTATGTCTCAACCCGTGGTAAATTAAGAGATGCTGTGTCCCCCCTCTGACAATGCCTGGAGGCTATTAGGGGCTGGATGGAGAGCAACGGGTTGAAAGTAAACCCTTGGAAGGCCAAGTGGCTCTGGGTTTGGGGTTCTTTGGCCCAGGGAGAATTGGATGGGGTGGCACTAGTCCAAACAGACCCTGTGCATAATCTGGGGGTTCTCTTGGACTTGTGATTCCTGCTCGAAGACCAACTGGTGGTCATGGGCAGGGGGGCCTTTGCGTAACTGCGGTTTGTGCACCAGTTATGCCCTTTCCTGGACCAACAATCCCTACTCACTGTCACTCATGCCCTAGTCACTTCCTGTCTTGACTATTGCAATGTGCTCTACATGGTGTGCTCTGCCCTTGAAGAGCATCAGGAAGCTCCAGTTGGTGTAAAATGCAGGGGCCTGCATGGTGCAGATGTATCACCTCTACTGCAGGAGCTGCATTGGTTGCTGATCTGCTTTTGTGTGCAATTCAAGATGCTGGTTGTCACTTTTAAAACCCTTAATGGCTTGGGACCAGGTTATCAGAGGGACCGTCTCTTTCCGATCACATCTACCTGACACACCAGAGCAGGAAGGAAAGGAATGTTGTGGGAGATACACCTGGTGGAACCTAGAAGAAGGGCCTTCTCCATAGTGGCTCCCTCTCTCTGGAACATCATTTCCCCAAAGATCAGAATGTCCTCTACTCTAATACTCTTCCAGAAGGCACTGAAGACCTGGTTCTGCCAGTGGGTCTGGGAAACCAGAGCGGGATGGAGCCTATTTGTATGATATATTGTCACCAAGTTGGGGAGTGGGGGTTATTTTACTATATTATTTTTTAATGTATTATATAATTGTCTCTTTTATTAGTTTTATGGTTTTTATATACGGTTTTTATATTCTTGTAAGCTGCCTTGAGTCGCCATGTGTGAATAGGCATCAATAAAAATTTCCTAAATAAATGAATAAATATGTTAGTATAACAGAATAACAAAGTTTAAAGGGACCTTGGAGGTATTCTAGTCCAACTCCCTGCTCAAGCAGTAAACCCTATACCTTTTCAGACATGTGGTTATCTAATATCTTCTTTAAAACCTCCAATGTTGAAGCACCTACTGGATTAATTGTTATCCCTGTCAGGAAATTTCTCCTTAGTTCTAGGTTGTTTCTCTCCTTGATTAGTTTCCATCCATTGCTTCTTGTCCTGCCTTCAGGTGCTTTGGAGAATAGATTGACCACCTCTTCCTTGCATCATCCCCTCAAATATTGGAACACTGTTATCATGACACCCCTGATTTCTTTTCACAAGACTATATGAATAAAAGCATATCGTCATATAAAAATATAAGTAAGAATAAAGTTAAAAACAAAATTTAAAAGTAGGGTTGCAGCATTAAAAGTTAAAATATGAAGGTGAAAAGAATGCCCTCATGACACCCAGGGTTGCATATCAGTCTTCAACTCCAATGCTGATGAAGTCCAAGGACCGACCTCACAGCTCAGAGTAAGGTGTTCCACAGAGAAGGGACAACAGCAGAGAAGGCTTTCTTTCTGCGACTTGCCAGCCAAAATTCCTTAAATGACAGAATCTGCAATATACCCTCCCTGCCCAATTAGGTGGGATGGGATCATATAGTGGGGATGACGGTTCCTCAAATAATCTGAGAAAGGGCTTTAAAGGTAATAGCAAATGCTTGAATTGGACCCAGAAACAACTGACAAAAACTGAAGTTTGTATAGCAGAGGTGTTATATGTGGAACCCTAAGGGTGCCCAATATTGTTTGTGACGTTGCATTCTATATCAGCTACAGCCTCTTCAAGAGTAGTCCCATATAGATTGCATTGCAACAATCCATATGGGCAGTGCTGGGATTCAAATAATGTAATAACCGGTTCCCTATTCTAATGATTGACTAGTGAGGCCATGGTGGGCATGGTCAGGAGGTGTGACAGGCAGGACTTGGCCTCCTGTATCCCCCTAGGGAGCAAAAACGGCCCCATGGCCCATTTTGGGCCTAGTAGGCCTACCTGCAGCCTCCTTGGAGCAAAAATGGGCTGTGTGGGGGGCGCACTGCACCCCCCCGTGTCCCATTTTGGGCCTAGTAGGCTTCCCTACACTTACCTTGGAGCCAAAACAGGGCCCATGGGGACTCCTGAAAGGAGCGGAGCAGGAAGGGGCTGGGCCAGCCAGCAATTTAACAACCAGTTTACCAGAACTATCCCAAACTGGTTGAATCCCGCCACTGCCTATGAGAGATGACCAAGATACATGTTATAGAGTGTAGGGATTTAAAGGCCAAAACTGGTGCATACTACCATATGTGGTGGGAGTGCTCAAAAGCAAGAAGTTTTTGGCTGCAAATAAGGAGCTGGTTAGAAGAGATGTTAATGTTCAAAATAGAAGTCAAGCCAGAATTTTTCTTACTGGGCATGACAAATGGCAACTATGACGAAAATGTAATCTATTTAATATTGCATATACTTACCGCGGCAAGACTAGCATTTGCTCAAAAATGGAAATGTAGAGAAATACCCTCAGAAGGAGTAATATACAAAATTTACAGCTTGCAGAGATGGACAGACTTACTTTAGAACTCAAAGGCAAAAGTGAATCAACATATATGAAGTCTGGAATAAATTTTATAATTGGTAGATAAGAGGAAGAATGCCAAAAACAAGGGATAATGAATGTCTGGAAATGTATATATCAATGTATATCAATTTATCAAGGTATATTGAATTTGTGAATGTAATATAGGTTTACTAAATATATGTATATCTGTTTAGGAAGTAAAATACTGTATACCTGATATATAATGAAATAGGTGATATGTAAATTTGTATATAGATTAAGGAATATATTACTTATTAACTTGAATTTAACGCAAATGTTAGAAACCAGAGATGTTGAGCAATATCCATTGTTTTACTTTTAAAACTATTTTTTTTAAATAGCCGTGGTGGCACAGTAGTTAGAATGCAGGATTTCAGGCTAATTTTGCTGACTGCTGATTGCCAGCAGTTTGGTAGTTTGATTCTCACCAGCTCAAGGTTGACTCAGACTTCCATCCTTCTGAGGTTGGCAAAATAAGGATATGCAATATGCTGACTCTGTAAACTGCTTAGAGAGAGCTGCAAAGCACTGTGAGGAGGTATATAAGTCTAAGTGCTATTGCTTAGAAGATGAAGTTCAGTGAGGGATTTTCTAAACATGACTGACACCTGCTCTTCAAGCAGGAATCATGAGTCCAGGAGAATCCCCAGATTACACAATAGGTCTGCCGGGGCAGTACAATACTATCCAGAACAAAAATGGCCAACCCCTGGATATAGAGGAGCCTTCCATTTCATAGCCACTCAAAATAACCAGGGTTCAATTGAACACAGTTTTTCTTCATCTAATCCCCCACATCATCCAAATGCTACAAAAGAACATGCACAGCATCACTTACTTTGCCCAAGAGGAAGATATTCACTTGAGTATCCTCAACATGCTGATGATACACTTTATTTGTGATGACAAATGAAGTCACTGAGCACCTTCATGTTGACACTAAAAAGATACAGAGAAAGCACCGAGTCATATAGCACCCCATAGGTGGTGTTGCAGGCTGGACCTCTTGCTCCCTTTGGAACTGGTCAAAGAGGGAGGAGATGAACCAGACCAGAAGTGTTTGTTTTCTTCTCACAATTCCAAAAGCCAGCTCAAAAGGATACCATAATCAAGCCAGGATGGATGTACTATCCCTATCCCATTCTCTCCAGACATCATTCAAAAGAATGACCAATGCCATTTTCATCCCATATCCAGCCCTGAAACCTGACTGAAAGCAGTCCAGATAATTCATTTAATCAAGGATCTTCTGGAGCTGCAGCACAACCATCTTCTCAACCACCTTCCCTAAAAAGGGCAGGTGGGAGGCTGAGCAAAAGTTATGAACTGTTTGTGTCCAGTAATAACTTTTTGAGAAATGATACACACTTCATAGTGACTCTATCTTGTTATTGTTCAGATTCATCCCTCATCTTTATCCAGCAATGCTCTAGATGTCTCTTGACTCTTTTCAACTCTCTCAAATCTTCCATAAAGCACAGAGAATGCCTGGTTCAATGGGATGAAAAAAGTTGCATGGGCCTGACCCTATTGAATTCTATCCAAGCCATCTGCTAGCTCTCTATTCCAATAACGGTGAGGGATTTGGCAGGCCCATGCAGCAGATCATATGAAACAACAAATCTCAAGGTTGCTTGGGCCTCATGTATCAGGGTGGAATGGAGGAAGGGAGAAAAGGAAGAAGGAAAGAAGGAAGTTTTCAAATATACACTGTCAGGAAAGGAAATATCTCTGAAATGATGACCAATTCAGTAATGGGTTGTTGTCTATAACATTAAACACATGCTTGCAATAATTTCTTTTCCAGATGCAAATGACTGTTTCCCATGTTCAGAAGATCAGTACCCAAACAAAGCTCACAACCTTTGCATTCCAAAACGCATCACATTTTTGTCTCATGAAGAGCCTCTGGGAATTAGCCTGACAGCGATTGCTTCCTTCTTTTCTTTCATCTCAGTTATGGTCCTGGGAATCTTCATTAAGCATCGGGACACCCCCATTGTCAAAGCCAACAACCGGAACCTCACCTACATTCTTCTCATTGCTCTCCTCCTCTCCTTCCTTTGCACTTTGCTCTTCATTGGGCAACCAGATCAAGTAAAATGTCTCATGCGACAAACTTCTTTTGGCATCATCTTCTCTGTAGCTCTTTCTTGCATATTGGGGAAAACAATCATAGTGGTCCTTGCTTTCATGGCCACCAAGCCTGGATCCAAAATGAGGAAATGGGTGGGGAAAAGGCTGGCCAACGCTATAGTCCTTTCATGTTCTTTGACACAATTCTCCATTTGTGTAGTGTGGTTGGCAATTTCCGCCCCATTCCCAGATTCTGACATGCACTCCATGGCTGAAGAAATTGTCCTAGAATGTAAAGAAGGTTCAACCACTATGTTTTATACTGTTCTTGGTTTTTTGGGATTCTTGACTGCTGTCAGCTTTTCAGTTGCCTTCCTAGCTAGGAAGTTACCAGACAGCTTTAATGAAGCCAAATTTATCACCTTCAGCATGTTGGTCTTTTGTAGTGTCTGGATATCCTTTGTTCCCACCTATCTGAGCACCAAGGGAAAATACATGGTAGTTGTGGAGATCTTTTCCATTTTGGCTTCTGCAGCTGGATTACTGGGTTGCATCTTTTCCCCCAAATGTTACATTATTATTCTGAGGCCTGATTTGAACAGAAAGGAACAGCTGACAAAGAAATGAAACTGATTTATTTGGTCTACTATAAGTTCTCTAAATTGTGACAGAATCTTCATTTGCCTCATTAAAGGGCTACTGACCATCTTGAAGAAATGATTGAAAACTAGTTCTTTGGTTTTTTTTAAAAAAAATGCAGTTCTGAAACATAACATTTTGAATGCAATCCTTATAGCATGTTTCCTATACAACCCTGGCAAAACTGATGGGCTTTGTGTATAGGGAGCTCCAGGATCTGAGAGTTTGTCATCCTTAGTTCTACATAATGTTGGATGCTTATCCTACAGTTGGGTAGATAATATATAGAAAACTATGTTCTGTAACTTTAACTGCTACAAGGTGACTAATTGGCTGTGGTAAGCAGACATAAAAGAAGGCAGGAAGTTCATTCACTTCTGCTCCTGCTATTAGAAGGTTCAACTATTGAAAGGAACTGTGTCTGTGTTACTGAAGAGAACTGGAATTGTAAGCAAACTATGTTTATGTGTTGAACCGTGATTATTTGAAAAAGTGTTATCTTTGTTTTGAGAAACCAAATTTGTTTTACTACAAGTAAAGACTGATTATTTTTTCTTTAAACGTTCAGAGTCTGTGAGTATCTGTGTGTTTTGCTAAGCAACGTATCTATTTGCTGTCTGGTCCATTGCATCACTTTGCAGAGGGCAGTTTTACCCTCAACACTGGTTATGGGCCCAGTACCAAAGTATGTGTACCAGTTACAGCAATAAGAGAGTTGCGACAGACATTATTGCTCCAGATGTTCTGATACATATTTAATATCCTGGTGTGGATGGCACAAGGTCAAGCTCCCAACTTATCGCTGGTTACCCGGCTGGATGGCACAAACTACAAATCCTGGTCCACCAAGTGCAGTCTCCTGTTGCGCAAAGAAGGGCTATGGGATGTAGTGCAGAATCCACCAGATGTGACCTCCTGGAATGCTGACAATGCCGAGGATGCGAGGAAGATAGCTGAGTTCCAGAGGAAGAATGAGAGTGCATTGTGTATTATTGGTTTGTCTCTAGACGATACCCAGCTTGTTCACATTGAGGGTGAACAGTCTGCTGCAAGATGCTGGGGTAATTTGAAATGTCTTTATGTTTGTGACACTGTGGGGCACAAATTAACATTACACGAAAGTTGTTTCGCACATGACTCCTTAAGGGTGGTTACATGTTAACACACCTAAATTGCATAAAAAGCATTTTTCAAGAGCTACATCAGAAGGAGGTGGATTTTTCTGAGCAGCAACAGGTTTATATATTGTTATCATTGCTAGATGAGAGCTACGATGATGTAGTAACATCATTTGAAGTTCTCACACAGCAGGAACTAACTTTGGCCAATGTAACTTCGCGACTACTAGAAGAGGCCAGAAGGAGAGAAGAAAGAAAACAACCAAGGGAAAAACCTGAGTTGATTAATGTAAATGTAAAGGCAAATAACCATGTATATGCTATAAAACATTGTTTTAATTGTGGCAAGAATGGCTCATAGAGCCAGGTTTTGCAGAAGGCTGAAACAAAAAACCATGGTTAAAGATAAAAAACAATGTAATGTAGCTATGTCTGATAAGAAACCGGTTAACCACGATTTGTGGGTTATTGATAGTGGGGCATAGCTATGCATTGTCAGAAAATGCACAACTATTTCATGAAAATGTTGCCTAGTAATAATAAGGTTTCTTTAGCAAATGGGTGGAAGCTAAATGCATGTGGTGAGGGAACAGCAATATGTCCATATGTAAAAGGAAAAAATGCATATGTTATATGTTCCAAATCTAAACTTTAATTTAATTTCGGTTAGAGTATTGGTTAAGCTAGGATATACAGTAACATTTAGAACCAATGATTGTTTAATTGAAAAAAGTGAAACCAAGATTATTGGAAAACTGAAAGATGGTTTATATGTATTATTTAGTAACCATGTTACAAATGTTGTATACTCAAATGTCAAACCACATGATGAATGTGTTCACTTGCTTCACAGACGTATGGGGCATATCAGTTTTAAGATGTTACAGAAAACTGTAAAATTAGTTGATGGCTTGAAGCTGAAGCCATGTAACCAGTATTTAAATTGCAATATTTGTAATCAGCAGAAAAGTAGAACAATCCCTGCTAATAGGTTTGATGAGTTTAAAATGAAGAGACCACTGGAAGTGGTATTTGCTGATTTAATAGGGCCAATGAAGACTAGTTTAGGGGGTGCTTGCTATGTTCTCAGTATAGTTGACCATTATTCCAGGTATGGTTTTTGCTACCTATTGAAAACTAAGGTAGATATTTTTCGGTATTTTGTTCAATGCATTAAGTTTGTGGAGAGAAAACCAAATCAAAAAATAGTTACCATTGTAACTAACAATGGTACTGAGTTTGTAAACACAAGGTTTAAATCAGTGTTAGATAATGCTGGTATAAAGCACAAACGTTCAGCTCCATATAGAACACAACATAACTCATATGTTGAAAGGAGAGGACAAACCCTACAAGCAGTGATGAGATCAATGTTAGCTGATGCAGGTTTACCGGCTAATTTATGGGGAGAAGCAATTATGTGTGCAAATACACTCTTAAACAACACCATACATACAACCACTAACAAAATTCCATATACCGTATGGCATGGAAGGAAGCCTGATTTGAGCTACATACACACATTTGGAGCACCTGCATGGGTATATATTCCAGCGCAGTTAAGGCGTAAGAGCCAGAGTAGGGCACAACAATTAATATTTGTTGGTTATAATTCAAACCACAGATCCTACAGATTTTGGGTAAAAGGAACAGCAACAGTAGTTAACAGTGCAAATGCCAGGTTTATGGAGCATGTAGGGTGGAATAGATTAGGTACTGAAAATGAGGTTATTATTGAAACTCAGACTGAAGCTACCAATGAAATGCCAGAGATCCAGAGCGAAGAGGTAGAGAAAGACATAGTACAGGAAGAGGTAAAGGTGGAGAGGCAATCTGTAAGTCCTGAACTCCCAAGAATGTCAAGTAGAGTAACAAGATCACCTGATAGGTATCAGGCAACTACAGTCTGTCAAGTAAATAAAGTCCCTACTACATTTAATGAGTTGACTATGTTTCCACCTGAAGACCAGAAAGTATGGAAAGGTGCGATGACTAAAGAACTACAATCTTTGCAGAATTTGAAAGTGTATGAGTCTGTAACAATTCCAAAAGGGAAAACTGTACTCGGTAGTAAGTGGGTATATAAATTAAAGACTGGGATAGATGGGATACCAAAATATATAAAGCTAGGCTAGTAGCTCAAGGATTTAATCAGTCTCCTAATGATTATGATGAAGTATTCGCTCCAAGCTTAAAAGCCATTACATTGAGAGCGGCATTGGCATGGGCAGCTAGAAATAAATATTTATTTATTTATTTATTTATTTTTAAATTTGTATACCACCCTTCTCCCTGAGGACTCAGAGCAGTGAACAGCCAAGTAAAAGCATAAACTACAAACATTAAAATACAATTAAAAAGATATATATAAATTTGGCCCCATGATTAAAAACAATAACAAACAATTAAAAACATTTTAAAAAGTGTTAGGCCAGCCCAGCTTGCTGGAAAAAGAAGGTTTTAAGGGCATGGCAGAAGGCACTGAGGTCTTGGATTCTCCTTATCTCTGGGGGCAGCTGATTACAGAGGATAGGTGCCCCCACAGAGAAGGCCCTCCCCCTGGGGGTCACCAGCCTACATTGTTTGGCTGATGGCACCCCAAGGAGGCCCTCTCTGTGGGAGCGTACAGGTCAATGGGAGGCCATCGGTAGCAGCAGGCAGTCTTGAAGATAACTACGTCCTATGCCATGGAGCGCTTTAAAGGTGATAACCAACACCTTGAAGCGCACCCGGAAGACCACTGGGAGCCAGTGCAGCTCACACAGGAGAGGTGTTGTATGGAAGCGCCATGCGGCTCCCGTGACTACCCACGCAGCCGCATTGTGGACCAGTTGGAGCCTCCAGGTGTTCTTCAAGGGGAGCCCCATGTAGAGAGCATTGCAGTAGTCCAGGCAAGAGGTGACGAGGGCATGAGTGACTGTGCACAGGGAATCCCGATCAAGAAAGGGCCACAACTGGTGGATCAAGCAAACCTGACCAAAAGTCCCCCTGGCAACAGCCGTCAGATGTTCCTCCAAGGACAGCTGCGTATCCAGGAGGACTCCCAGATTGCGAGCCCTCTCCGAGGGGCTCGCCCCCAATAGTCAGTGATGGAGTCAACTGACTATATTGGGATGCCGGGAACCACAGCCACTCAGTCTTGGAAGGGTTGAACTTGAGCCTGTGTCTCCCCATCCAGATCTGCACAAATATATTGTTAACCATTTAGATGTAGAGACCACATATCTGCATGCACCATTACAGCATGAAATTTATTTAAAGAAACCCTCAGGATTTGAGGAATATGAGAAGGCTGACTGTTGGTTATTAAAGAAAAGTCTGTATGGGTTAAAACAGTCAGGCTATGAATGGAACCAGTGCATTGTAAAAATGTTGAAGAATATTGGATTTAAAGCAGGATTAGCAGATCCATGTTTATTTAAAATGGAACGGGATGGTATATTATCATTATTACTTCTTTTTACTGACGATATAGCTCTGATTACAAAGAATGAACAAGAGGCCAACAGGATTGTTGATGAATTAAAAGCTCATGTCAGGATTAAAAATCTAGGGGAGATACAACAATATCTAGCTGTAAGGATCGAAATTTAAATTATCCCAAACTGATAAAATTAATAATCTATTAAAACAGTTCAGAATGGAATTGTGTAAACCATCAAAGACACCAATGGTTCAAGATTATTGCAACACTGATGTGAAAAGTCTGTTGTTTGATAGAGGGATATACCAATCGTTGATTGGCAGTTTATCATACATTAGCAATTGGTCTAAACCTGATATTTCTTATAGCGTGAATCAATTAGCTAGATTCAACACGGAACCTACAGAAAGACACTGGCAAGGAGCAAAACATATTCTTAAATATCTGAAATATACCATGCATCATACATTTTATCTACAACCATCAGAAGAACTGCATGTAACCACTTATGCAGATACTAGTTTCGCAACAGATGAGAATACAAGAAAATCAACCTCAGGAATCGCTGTATTTCTGGGAAAATCTTTGATATGGTGGCATTCAATAAGACAGAAGCATTTAAGTATGTCTACAATGGAAGCAGAGTTTTCTTGTTTATCTTTGTTATGTACGGATTTGATCAGTATTAAGCAGCTGATGGTAGATTTAGGAATAGATATACAAGATCCTATAATAGTATATGAAGATAATCAGGCAGCGATAAAAATGGCGACAAATATAGCTGTAAAGACTAGAACAAAACATACTGATCTTCGGTATCTCAATGTAAGAGAATGTATAATGAACAAGATGATAGAACTTGTATATTGTGCATCAGAAGACAATGTGGCCGATCATTTCACAAAAGCACAGGGAAGTAGGAAACATATAGATACATGTGAACAGTATGGTTTAAGATTGTAAATATATTAGTCTACCCAAAGGGGAGAATGTTGGATGCTTATCCTACAGTTAGGTAGATAATATATAGAAAACTATGTTCTGTAACTTTAACTGCTACAAGGTGACTAATTGGCTGTGCTAAGCAGACATAAAAGAAGGCAGGAAGTTCATTCACTTCTGCTCCTGCTATTAGAAGGTTGAACTACTGAAAGGAACTGTGTCTGTGTTACTGAAGAGAACTGGAATTGTAAGCAAACTATGTTTATGTGTTGAACTGTGATTATTTAAAAAAGTGTTATCTTTGTTTTGAGAAACCAAATTTGTTTTACTACAAGTAGACTGTTTATTTTTTCTTTAAACGTTCAGAGTCTGTGAATATCTGTATGTTTTGCTAAGCAGCATATCTATTTGCTGTCTGGTCCATTGCACCACTTTGCAGAGGGCAGTTTTACCCTCAACACATTATCTATTCAAACCGAGTTTGCAAGCTGGGGGTTCTTCTGAAGTGACAACTCCAGCCCAAAGACCAGATGGCAGGTGTAAGCACGGGAGCTTTTGCACAACTCCAGTTTATGCACCAGTCTTTTATCTTTATCTTATCTTTGCCAAGCTCAACAGTGCAAGTTGCCATCTATCAAATATCTTATACAGATTTTCTTTATATGCAGTTGACATTGTTAGTTGTCCCACAATTTCTGCCATTTATCTAATTCTATTGTGTAACTAAAGTTTTTTGCCCATGCTATCATGGTCTCCTTCATTTGTTCATCTTCCAGTTTAATGACCAATAAGTAATTATACAGCTTTTTTTAAATCAATCTTTCTTCTATCCCTGTTAACATCTTATCAGTGCAGTGTCTGGATATCATTTGTTCCCACCTATCTCAGCACGAAGGGGAAGTACATGGTGGCTGTGGAGATCTTCTCTATTTTGCCTTCTGCAGCTGGTTTGCTGGGCTGCATTTTTGCCCCAAAATGCTACATTATTGTTCTGAGGCCTGATCTGAACAGAAAAGAACAGTTGGTAAAGAAACAAAACTGACTCTTTAGATCCAGCATGCTATCAAGTTTCCAAATTGTGATAGAAATCTCAATATCTCCTTAAGAAATTGCTGTCCATTTTGTAAAATTGATTTAAAACAAGTGTGCAGGAATAAAATATGGAATGTAGTCCTTATAAAATGGTTTCTTTACACATCAGATTGGGGGCTATTTTGTGAGAAATAGAGAAATATAACATAGCTGCTGTAAGAATTTAAGTTTGTCATAGAAAAGAGAGACCCATAGGAAAACCAGGAGGTAAAAGCTAATGAAAAAAATGAAGGGAAAGGAGAAATGTGAGAAATAAAATGTGAACTGGGTTTTTGCCATTTTGTACTACCATTAAAAAAATTAATAACCCAAAGATATAAGAAAAGAGAAAAAAAAGATGTAATTCATATAAATGATGGTAAATCTTTTGGCAATATATAAACTTCTAAAACAGAATTGAGAAAATAAAAAGAGGATATATGTGTAAGTATTTCTAGGATTAGGGATTGAAATCTTTCAGCAGTTTTGACAATTCCATAATATTAGCTGCTTATCAATGTAAATTTCATAACACAAATAACTAATACAACTTACAATTACTTACTATAGTAAATAATATACAGCAAAGTGCAAACAACATGGATTTATCCAAAGTAAATCAAAGGACGCAGCTGTCCAAGAGTAGAAATACACCATATAGTTTATACAACATATAGTGTAAGGATTGTAACAGGCCCTGTGAAGGATAAAAGTCAGAAAGTTAGTAGAGCAGATCCATGAACACCAACCAGTAAACATCATCAGAAGACATGATGAAAATGCCTAGTTTCAACTGAGAATCAGAGACCAAGCAAGTCCAAAAATGTATATAGAGGTAACAACAACAAATATATATAATTCAAAAGAGACAATCAAAAACAAAAAACAAAACAAAAAGTTTAAAATACCTCCTCACCAGCAATCAACAGAACGATTAATGCTAGACCAATAACCAAGTAAACAAGTCCAATCAAGAAACTAGTAATGCTGTCAAACGAGCTAACAGTAAACAACAGTCTAATCAAGGAACCAGGAAGATCTCACTGACAAGGCAAGCCACCATATACAATGAGAGCAAACCCCACTCCTTTGGAGTACAGATGATATTATCTACTATTCCAATAAAAAATCTGCAGGAAAACAACCAAGCTCAGAGAGCACTAAGGGCCAGACAGTTCAACCCTTAGCTACAAATATTCTCTTTTACTGAAACAACAAAGTCTGGAAAAGATCTATGTATGTATAGTACATTTATATTTATGTGTATGTAAATATACATAAAGTATATGGATCTTTCTAGGAAGGAAGGAAGGAAGGAAGGAAGGAAGGAAGGAAGGAAGGAAGGAAGGAAGGAAGGAATATCTGGAGAGAAAGACACTTCTTAACAGTGAGATCCAAGTTTCATTTAATGCAATTTGATTTGATTTACTTTATTGTTTAATTGATTACTGAAATTTCCATTTGAATTCAGCTATTTTCTCAGTTGGAAGCCAACTGCAGATCCTGGAGAACAAAACTTTTCACATTTCTCATTTAGTTCTCTCTGTCCCCGCTCACGATTACTTTGTCCTTAATTGCAGGTTACAATACCCTGTGTATCACAAGTTGGTTTGTTCACCTGAGCATGTGTAGTTCTCTACAATCATGATAATTCATTCTTATTTTCAATCTCTAAGGAGTTACAGAAAACACTAAAAGTAATGTATTTCCACAACAATAAAGATGCAATATTCTTTTTTCTCCAAAGCTACAGCTAGAGGACAAAGTCCTGTCATTCTGATTTTTTTAAAAAAGGAAACCTCTACTTTAAAGCAGCCTCATGGAACAATGTATCTCAGGCTGTCCTATTTCAAATGCCTAATACTCATGGAGTGAACAGATGGCTGAGAGATAAATTGGTCTGCAAAATGATATTATTCTTTGCATCTGTAGCAATATTGTGCTTCTTTGTCGATGTTGATACAACCCTTGCTAAATGTTCTGTAGGAAATCAGCGTTTTATTAAGCACAAGCAATATCATTCAGAAGATTTAGTCATTGCAGGCATTTCGTCTCAAATTTACATGATATCTGATGAAATAACATTCAGAAGAAGTCCATCAGTTGAATTGTTTGGTGATTTAATGTACGGAATTCCTGTTTTTCAGTAATGCAAATACAGAAAATAGCTAAAGCCTGTGACATGATTGAATTAGGATGGAGGGTGAATGTTATATTGCCTATCCTGCACTATTATTTCTAAATAATATTGGTTCAATTTCCATCTGTTACACAGGTTATTTTCCAATATGTTGTTATTTCTTTGGCTTTGGTACCATTCTAGCAGGTTATCAGTTTCATTTTAATACACTTTTTTCATATGGCTATGACTCAATGAAGTACACATGAAATAAATGTCTGCAGAGCATTGCTTCATACCAGCAATATGTTAAGGTGTGCATGATTGCAATTAGTCCTACATGCAGATATTATATCAAATATTCCTCAGAAATTTCCAGTGTATTGAATAAGTAAAGTAGAAAATTAGGTTATGAAGTCAAATTAAATATAGTCTTCCAAATTAAGAAAACCCCCCCACTAATTATTGATGTTTATTGAATTTTGTAATTGGGCTGCCTGAATGCATATGGATTGTTATATTGCTTTGACCTCTTTCCTGAATATTTTAAACAAATGGTTTGTTTGATGCTAGCGCATCCACTTGTATTAGTGCTTCTGGCCTGCACAATATAAACTTGTGTGATACAATTAGAATGCAGCCAATTCCAGATTTGGCAACAGTTGTTGTAAAATTCATTTCAGATATTATATGCAAAACTACCAGCACATCTTGGCTTTGGAATTTGCAATTAAAGAAATCAATGAGAATTCCAGGATCTTGCCAAACATCACCTTCGGTATCCATATCTCTAATAGCTATTTCATGGGAAGATGGATCTATCTGGCTTCCATGGAGCTTCTCTCTACGAAGGAAAGGTTCATCCCAAACTACAAATGTGACCTCAAGGACAATGTAATCACTGTGATTGCAGGACAAAATGCTTACATTGGTCAGTTCATGTCAAATATTCTGAGTTTATATAAGATCCCACAGGTAAGAGCCATCCCATAAAGAAAGGAGTCATATCTAAATACAATATTTCTTGCTTGATTTAGTTTAATTTCTATTCCAAATTTTATCTTTATGAATCTATTAGTGTCAGAAACATTTAAAACAAAGGGATAACATTGCCTCATGTAGTTAAAATCACAATCAAGCTAAACATCAAAATCTATTTCATCAAGGGTGGAAGAGAGAGGAATGATTCAAAATGCTAGAAAGTTATGTATACCTAATCTACAGGGTAAATCATGTCATGGAAACATGTGTAAAGATAGCATAATCCAGAGGTTCCTACTTATTCTTGAAGTTCTGACATCCCTAGAGCTTTGTTTATTTAAAAAAACCTAAACAATTATCAGTATATACACTTATTTCTTCTTTTTTCTTAGCTCATATATGGTTCAATTGCAGAGATAGATGACAACATACAAGCTCCTTTCTTCCGTCAATTATTTCCAAATGAGGACCTTCAAATTATGGGGCTGGTCCAATTGTTGCTTCACTTCCAGTGGAAATGGATTGGACTCATTTTCCAAAACGCTCTAAAGGGGAAGAGGTTGATGCAGAATAGGCTTGATATATTTTTTAAGAAAGGCATCTGCTTTGATTTTGTGCAAGAAATGCCAAAGGAATCTGCTACCAATAATATTGAAATTCAACTTAACGCTTGTGTTTTGCTGTATAAAACTATTATGAGAAGTACTGCCAATGTTGTAATCACATATGGTGAAACTGACAACATGATTTTTCTTAGAATTGTGCCATTTGGTTCAGAATATGAAGAAATGCCAATGAAGAGAAAAGATAAAGTTTGGGTCATGCCAGCACAGATGGAATTCACATCAGTCCGCTTTCAAAGATACAGGGGACTGGATTTCATCCACGGTGCCCTATCATTGGCAGTTTCTTCAAAGGAAATATTAGGGTTTAAGAAATTTATTCAGACGAGAAAGCCTTCTTCTTCAGAAGAGGACAGTTTGACAAGAGTGTTTTGGGAAGATGCATTTGAATGTTCTTTCCCAAATGCTGGGTTAGATGAGGACAGTGACAATCAGTGCACTGGTGAGGAGTCACTGGAGACCCTTCCTGAATCTGTGATTGAATCTAGTATTACTGGGCATAGTTATAGCATTTACAATGCTGTCTATGCAGTGGCCCATGCTTTGCAAGCCATGCTTTCATCTAAGAGCAGAAAAAGAGGAAATATTTGGGAACTCAATCAACAGTCATGGCAGGTAAAAGCAACATGAATGAAAATATATTATATATTTATATAAGGGCCAGTTATATAAATGTTCAGCTAGTATTTTGGAGTTGTATAGCTAATGAGAATATTCTGAAGCTGAACTAACTCAAAAGTGATATGTCAGAACTTCAAATAATAATTCCAGATAACACTAAACATGGGGTGCAACAATGCAGAGTGAGAAGGAGGCAATGCCATATGTTAATTCAAGGAAGTTTTGGAAGAAGTGTGGGGTAAATCAGTTTCCAAATGAATGGGACTATTTAATAGGATATAAGGAATGTGTCCTTGTATCACACAGTGGTTTGTGATAGTTCTATCAAAATATGCCATTAGGATCCTCTGAATCTTCTGAAGCCAAAGCTTCTTCTAAGTAAGACCATTGTATTCTTTAAATTAAAGGAGAGCTTGAAGTACCTTGAGATCTATTATGTAATTACTTATGAATAGGTAAGCATGCATCATTTTGCCTTCATTTTTGAAATATAAGCTCTCTGCAGAAGTTCCCTCCACTAGTTTCTGGGTGCAATTTTTTTAGTGTCCTATGTTAAGAATAAATACTGTAATTATCTTTGCTTATTTGCTTGGGTTCTGAGTTTTGATTCCACAGTGAGGAGAAGATTATGAGAGGAAGGAAGGAAGGAAGGAAGGAAGGAAGGAAGGAAGGAAGGAAGGAAGGAAGGAAGGAAGGAAGGAAGGAAGGGCATTGAGCTGCAGTGAGTCTTGATTATTTGCTTGGGGTCCTGCATTTTGATTCCACAGTGAAGAGAAGAGTATGAGATACATACAGTAATAAAAAAAGAAAGGATGGCATTGAAAAGTGATCAATATACAGACCACAACTATTTTTTTTTTGGCTCCTCATAGATCAAATGCTCACTATATTTTGGCTTGCGAGCAACAGCAAGTAACCAGGGTGCCATTAAGGCTGAACATTATCAGTGCAACTGACATAGATGATAATATTGCTTCCACCATGCATGGGAATACTAAAGGAATTCTAAATACCTAAATGCTTTTTAGAAAGAATGCAAAAGTCTTTAGAAGGACTGTTAAGAGAAAGTAAATGCCTATTTAGTCCCAGGAAAGAAGATAGAGACTAATTCTGTCTTAGAAGGAAATTCCTGCAGGTATTCAAGTTTCTGTTATCATACCCTATAACAATAAATATTCCTCATATTATATTTGCTGATTGGTCTGCCTTAAAAGGATAACATCTAATTTATGAAAGATAAATTTCATTCATACTTGTTCATTGCTTCCAATTGTTATAAATTTCTTTTAATGATTTCCATTTAGTTCCATTGGTATCTGAAAGCTGTTTCATTTAACAACAGTGCTGGAGAAATGGTTCACTTTGACGAAAGAGGAGAGCTACCTACTGGATTTGATGTTATCAACTGGGTCACCTTCCCCAACCAATCATTTCATCGAATCAAAATTGGAAACATAGCTCCAGTGACTCCCCCTGAAAATCTTCTTACTATTTTTGCAGAGGAGATCATCTGGCCCCCCATGTTTAACCAGGTAGTTTTGGCACCAATATCAAACCATGGTGAATAATTTACATTTTTACCTACTGCTTCAATGTTCAAAAAGTTCTTTCAGGAATTACAGGCATACAATGACTCTTTTCTCAAAGTGACTTGTGAACATGATTACCCTAAAATAAAAAACCAACACAAAAATTTGCACTGATCAGAAGAGAGATTTCTATCAAGGGGGATTTATTTATTTATTTGTTTGTTTGTTTCCATTTCTATACCGCCCTTCTCCAAATAGGACTCAGGGCTGTGAACAGCCAAAGTAAAAAACAGAACATACAAAATTTAAAAAACAGTTTAAAATAATTAAATATTTTGGCCGTAAATTAAAACAACCCAATTTAAAATTAATTTAAAATTTAACTCAAGCCAGCCCAGCTAGTTGAAATAAATAGGTTTTCAGGGCCCAACAAAAAATCCGGAGGTCTGTTATTGTATGTAACTCAGGGGGGAAGTTGTTCCAGAGGGTGGGCACCGCCACAGAGAAGGCTCTCCCCCTGGGGGTCGCCAGCCGACATTGTCTGGCGAACGGCACCCTGAGGAGGCCCACACTGTGCAAGCATACTGGCCGGTGGGAGGCTATTGTGGCAGAAGGCTGTCTCGTAAGTACCCCGGCCCTAAGCCATGGAGCGCTTTAAAGGTGGTCACCAACACCTTGAAGTACACCCAGAAGACAACCGGGAGCCAGTGCAGCTCACGCAGGAGAGGTGTCACATGGGAGCGCCTCATCGCCCCCATAATTCCCCGCGCGGCCACGTTCTGGACCAGCTGGAGCCTCCAGGTACACCCCAGGGGGAGCCCCATGTAGAGAGCCCCATGTATTTAAAAAATATAAGGAAAAATGCTGTCTGAGAGGTTACATGATTTCTGGGAATGTTGGAGTTTTAGAAGCAGGACCCCAAATAGCAACACTATGTAAAGTGGCAAATTTTAGTAACACTCAGCTTCCTAAAAATTGCAACCTGAGACATTTCCTGTGTAACAGATACAAGTATTATAACAGTTTTCCTACCCAGAAACCAAACACTCCTATTATGAAGTCAGCTTCATTTAATTAGCATCATGCAGTAAATGCAGTTAGGAGTGGTGTGGTGGCCTAGAGATGGAGCTCTCGCCTCACAATCAGGAGGCTGTGAGTTCAATTCTAGGTAGAGGCAGATATTTCTGTCACTGGGCACAATGAGAATATATCTGCTGAACAACTCTCCGCATGGCATCAGGAAGGGCATCTGGCTAGTAAACACTCTGCTAACACTCCATTCAGTTGCCCAGACTCCACCCCGCAAGGGATGATGGGCTTGTTAAACGAAGATGATGATGCAGTAAATGCAGTTATAAGGACTGCTGGGTAGAAGAGGCTCTTCATTTCCCCACCATCTCCCTAATACTCCATCAAATTAGTGTTCACTGAATCTCCATATCAGAAAAAGAGACGCTAAAGCTGTTGAGGAAGTTATGATTTATCCCCAGAGTTAGAATTACTAAACATGTTTGCATCATTTTTAAAAAATGCAGAACATAGATGAAAGGCCTATATTTCTTTACAAAGGTAGCAGTTAAGCATAAATTAACCAAAATTGTGTTTCCATCCTGGGTTTTGTTTTTGTTTTGCATTTATGAAACCATTCTAGTTTAATTTTGTAGGGGAAAAAAAACCTGAATAATAATAAATTACAAACCCAATATAAAAATTCACTTGAACTGAATTTGTTAGGGTGAATAAGATAATTGTCATTCTATAACAAGAGAATGCAGCCTTTTTCCTCATCCTCCAGATTTTTCTGAGTCTTAAGAAAAAATAAAAAATATAAACATTTTCAGAAAAGATTAAAATATATCATTTTTTTTAAAAAAACCATTCTTCAATATTTAATATTATATTAAAAACTATAGGAATTTTATTACAATATAAAAAGCATATACTGAAAAGAATATGGGTATCTAACCTCTTACTCGGTCATAGCTTCTACAAAATATGGGGATCTGTATCAGCCTTTAAAATTGCACTGATATATTTCTGCAGGGAATATTATCTGGCCCACCATATTCAACAATATTCTGCACTAACTTCCATTATTATTATTTTCAAGTTGATCAAATTTATTTATTAATTAAATTTACATGCCACTCATCTCATCGTTAGACTACTCTAGCTGACTGACAACATCATAAAAGCAAATATACAAACAAGTAAAAATTAAAAATTAACTAAAATTAGATCATCAGTATACAAAGGGGCAGAGGCAGCATCTTCTCCCTAGTCTACTAACCACCTCCAGCATGGAACACCCCTATTGGGGCTCCAGGCCTATCAGCAGAGTGAGGTTTTGATACCCTTTACGTGTAAATTAAGAATACAAGTGGATTTTCTCTCAAGGAGAACAATGTTCCAGAGGGTGGGATTCATGGCAGAAAAGGCTCTTTGGACCCTGAATATTCAAATGGTAATTCATTATTTACACATCTTTCTACAAGTGTTTTGTCTTTGAACATACAGTATTCACTGAGTGGTTCATTTATGTTAAAACTGAAGAAATAAATGATTCTGAAATGGTGACTGATGATGGTTGAATTTTCATAGCATATTTGAATATAGAATGGTTTGCAACTTAATGTGCCTCAAAGGTTAAGCCATTTCCAGAAGGGGAGACTAGATACATCTTTCAGGATTCTGCTTTGACTTGGTCAGTAGATGCAGATTCGACACTAAAAGAAATTACCATGGGCCTCAGAGAAAACTACATTCCAAACACATTAGAAATATTTCATTAAGATGTGATGATTGGATGACTAACCCAGATACCATATCATTTTTTAGAAAAAAATATATATGCATGCTGCTTAAAGACCTCATAGGAATGGGGTGAGGTCAACAGTTTTAGGTTAAGGTTTTGGGGGTTTTGGGATGACACCACAGAGTCTGGTAGTGCATTCCAGGCATTAACAACTCTGTTACTGAAGTCATATTTTCTGTAATCAAGTCTGGAGCGGTTTACTTTAAGTTTCTATCTATTGTGTGCTCGTGTATTGTTGTGGTTGAAGCTGAAGTAGTCATTGACAGGTAGGACATTGTAGCAGTTGATTTTATAAGCTATGCTTAGGTCATACCGAAAGCGGCGTAGTTCTAAATTTTCTAAACCCAGAATTTCAAGTCTGGTGTCATAGGGTATTTTGTTACAAGCAGAGGAATGGAGGACTCCTCTTGTGAAATATTTCTGGATGCACTCAATTGTATTAATGTCCGATATGCAGAGCGAGTTCCAGACAGATGAGCTGTATTCGGGAATTGGTCTAGCAAATGTTTTGTATGCTCTAGTTAGTAGTGTAATATTACCGGAGTAGAAGCTTTGCAAGATTAGATTTACAACTCTTAATGCCTTTTTGGTGATGTTGTTACAGTGGGCTTTGGCACTTAGATCATTTGATATGAGTACTCCAAGGTCCTTGACAGAGTGAGGGTCATCTACAAAGTCATGTCCACTTAGCTTGTATTTAGTGTTCTGATTCTTTTTGCCAATGTGTAAGACAGAGCATTTGTTGGTTGAGATTTGGAGTTGCCAATTTTTTGACCATTCTGACACAAAGTCAAGGTCTTTTTGAAGGGTAGCAGCATTGTTGGTAGTGTTAAATAGTTTAACATCAATGGCGAAGAGAATGCAGATACTTATAATATGATCACAAAGGTCATTTATGTATAATATGAAGAGTGTTGGTCCTAGAACTCTGCCTTGGGGGACACCGCTATTAACAGGTGCAGGATTTGATCGGGCACTCCCTATTTTGACCATTTGTTGTCTGTTTGACAGAAACGCAGTTATCCAATTATGGAGGGGTCCGGAGATGCTGTAGGATTTTAGTTTTAGAAGTAGTTTGTCATGTACCACTGAATCAAAGGCTTTACAGAAGCCTATGTAAATTGCATCTATAGCTTTGCCCTAATCAAGATTTGTAGTCCATAGGTTTTTGCAGTATAGAAGTTGTAGATTACAGGATATTTTTTTCTGAAACCAAATTGTTTATTAGAGAGTAGGTTGATTATACAAATAACAAAAGAGTCTTAAAAAATAACCAATATAGCTACATTTCCTAAATTATACCACTTTCTGTCACATGGTTACTTAAGGATATATGCTTCGTACAACATGGCCATCCCAGCATTCAGCCTGTGATACTTATTTAATTGGTTAACATTTACTCAACATCATATTTTTGCAATAGAGTTGCATTTCTCATATCTTAAGAGTTGTTTGTAAAATGACTAACGCTGCTTGCTTCTCCCAATGTGTGTTTCTGGCCTGTTGGACAATATTTTGTTAATACAGTGATACCTTTGTATACAGCTTGTGCATTGAGTACCAAACAAATGATGAATTCAGTGAGTTTCAAAGCAGCTGAATTCCAAGGTACCACTGCCTTAAATCCTAGTCAAATCCAATTCTTCAGATGCAAGAATTCCTGAAAGACTAAGTAATAATTTCTCAATTTTCTAAATGTCCAATAGGTACAGCCCTTTTCTATGTGCAATCCTCCATGCTCATCAGGTTGGAGCAAAATAAAAATAGAAGGAAAGCCCTTTTGCTGCTATGATTGCCTTAAATGTCCAGAAGGAAAAATTTCAAACAAGACAGGTAAGAGATCTAAAGCAGAGATTCCACTGCTAAGTATTTTGTGCAATGCCTTATATTACTCTATAATTATAAACAGTAGTTTACCATCTCTGTACAAATTTGTCCATAATTCATTTGTCCTAATTCATTTGTCCATAATTCTGGAGAGTTGTTGATTACTTAGATGTCTATTCTAATATCATGTGATCTTTTTTTACTTGGGAAAGATAAACGAGACCATAAAAATAAATATTTTCATCTATGGTTTCTATGAAAGTAAAGAGATTTCAAGATTGAGTGGAATGAACGTACTATAATTTTGGGAATTGCAGTCCAGAAAGATTTAAAATAAATGTTAAAGGAGAGATCTCAGTTAGTTAAGCAATTTCTTGACAGTGTATTTTGGGAAACAAACAATAATTTAAATTTAGGTTATGTTTTTATGTATTCATCACATTTCTATACCGTCATCTGAATTAAGTGAATCTGCACAGCTTACACTGGAGAGATATACTGTCTCCGCTCCTGTTCAACATTTATATGAAGCTACTGAATAAGATCATCCATCACCATGGACTGAGGTATCATCAATACGCTGATGATATTCAGCTGTATGACTCAGCCCGTGGTGAGTTAATTGATGCTGTGACCTCCCTCTTAACTTTACTTTTTCTTTATTTTGGATTTGTATACTGCCCTACTCCCGAAGGACTCAGGGCGGTGAACAGCCAAAAGATAAAACACACATAATAAAAAATTTAAAAAACAATGTAAAAACACATTAAATAATTTGGCCCAAACAAATTAAAACACCCCCATTTATTTTATTTATTTATTTTATTAGATTTCTATACTGCCCTTCTCCCGAAGGACTCAGGGCGGTGAACAGCCAAAAGGTAAAACACGGAAATACAAAATTTAAAATAGATTAAAACAGATTAAACAATTTGGCTCAATTTTAAAAATATCCCATAATTAAACAAATTAAAATTAGTGATTAAAATTTAAATCTAAAAATTTTAAAAGGGAGAGGATTTAGGCCAGGCCAGCTTAATGAAATAAAAACGTTTTAAGCGTGCGGCGGAAGGTGCGCAGATCCGGGATCCTCCGTATCTCCGGGGGGAGCTTGTTCCAGATCGTAGGTGCCCCCACAGAGAAGGCTCTCCCCCTAGGGGCCACCAGTCGACATTGTTTGGCCGACGGCACCCGGAGGAGCCCCTCTCTATGGGAGCGTACTGGCTGGTGGGAGGCTATTGGTGGTAGCAGGCGGTCTCATAGATAACCAGGTCCTAAGCCATGGAGCGCTTTAAAGGTGGTAACCAGAACCTTGAAGCGCACTCGGAAGACCACTGGGAGCCAGTGCAGCTCATGCAGGAGAGGTGTTACATGGGAGCTCCAAGTTGCTCCCATAACCACCCGCGCGGCCGCACTCTGCGCCAGTTGGAGCCTCCGAGTGCACCTCAAGGGGAGCCCCATGTAGAGAGCGTTACAATAGTCCAGACGAGAGGTGACGAGGGCATGAGTGACCGTGTGTAGGGAGTCCCGATCTAGAAAGGGACGCAACTGGCGAATCAGGCGAACCTGATGAAAAATCCTCCCGGTCACGGCCATCAAGTGCTCTTCTAGAGACAGCCATGAATCCAGGAGGACGCCCAAGTAGCGAGCCCTTTCCGTGGGGGCCAATGATTCGCCCCCAATAGTCAGCGATGGTGCCAGCTGACTATATCGGGATGTCGGAAACCACAGCCACTCAGTCTTGGATGGGTTGAGCCTGAGCCTGTTCCTCCCCATCCAGATCCGTACGGCCTCCAGGTACCGGGACATCACTTCAAGGGCATCGTTGGGGTGGTCCGGGGTGGAGATGTATAGCTGGGTGTCATCAGCATACTGGTGGTACTTCACCCCGAAACCACGGATGATCTCGCCCAGCGGCTTTACATAAATGTGGAACAAAAGGGGCGAGAGGACCGACCCCTGCGGCACCCCACATATGAGGGGCCTCAGGATCGATTTCTGCCCCCCTGTCAACACAGACTGCGACCGGTCGGAGAGAAAGGAGGAGAACCACCGTAATACGGTGCCTCCCACCCCCAACTCTTCCAACCGGTGCAGCATGATACCATGGTCGATGGTATCAAAAGCCGCTGAGAGATCTAACAGGACCAAGACAGAGGAGCAACCCCTGTCCCGAGCCCTCCAGAGATCATCAACCAATGCTACCAATGCCGTTTCTGTGCTGTACCCAGGCCTGAAACCCGACTGGAACGGATCTAGATACGACGTTTCATCCAGGTACTGGGGAAGCTGTCGTGCAACCACACTCTTGACAACCTTCGCAACGAAATGAAGGTTGGAGACTGGACGATAATTAGCCAATACTGCTGGGTCCAGGGAAGGCTTCTTGAGGAGAGGCCTCACCACCGCCTCCTTCAAGGCGGCGGGGAAGGCACCCTCACCCAATGAAGCATTTATAATCCCCTGGAGCCAGCCTCGCGTCACCTCCCGGGAAGCCAGTACTAACCAGGAGGGACACAGGTCCAACAAACATGTTGTCGCATTCAGTCTACCCAGAATCCTGTCCACGTCATCTGGGGTCACAGAATCAAACTCGTCCCAGATAACCTTCTCAAGACCTGCCCCCGTCACCCTTGCTGGACCTACCCAGTCGGAGTCCAGACCTTCCCGAATCTGAATGATTTTGTCATGCAGATATTGTACAAAGTCCTCGGCTCTTCCCTCCAAGGGGTCCTCCCGCGCTTCCTGGTGGAGCAGGGAGCGGGTCACCCTAAACAGGGCAGCCGGGCGATTATCTGATGACGCAATAAGAGCAGCACAATGAGTACATTTTGCTGCTTTTATCGCCACTAGGTAATTCTTAATATGAGATCTTACCAGTGTCCGGTCCGATTCAGAAAGACTAGCCCTCCAACTACTCTTTAGGCATCTTTTCTGGTGCTTCATCTCCCTCAGCTCCTCAGTAAACCAAGGAGCCAGGTGAGAACGGCGCCGGGTCAGAGGCCGCAAAGGCACGACTCGATCCAGAGCTCCAGTGGCCACTCTATCCCAGGCGGCCACTAGGTCTCCAGTCGAGGCGTGTGCAAGATCCTCGGGGATTGGCCCAAGCTCCCTTTGGAACCTATCAGGTTCCATCAGGCGCCTGGGGCAGAACCATCTTACCGGTTCCGCCTCCCTGTGGTGGGGTACCGCGGTTCGAAGGTCAAGGCGAAGGAGAGAGTGATCCGACCATGACAAGGGCTCAGTAACTATGTCCCCTATCTCAAGATCACTCAACCACTGTCCAGAGACAAAAACCAGGTCCAG
Organism: Arizona elegans; assembly: GCA_022577455.1. Taxonomy (NCBI): domain Eukaryota; kingdom Metazoa; phylum Chordata; class Lepidosauria; order Squamata; family Colubridae; genus Arizona; species Arizona elegans. Next base: position 4,379,110 of record JAKOOJ010000021.1, on the reverse strand, counting down.
TGTGTTTCCCCCCGTGTGCGTAGGGCCAGAAATTAGCTGGGTCAGGTCCATGGCCGTCATGGAAGCCATGAACTCCCGAGCCACCTCAGATGCCTCACCCGCAGATGGCAGGTTGAAATCCCCCATGACCATAAGTCTGGGGGTATCAACCGCCACCGCGGCAATAACATTGAGTAGCTCGGGCAGGGCTGCAGCCACATGGCAGGGAGCCAGGTACATGATCAACAAGCCCATCTGAACCCCCGTGACCCCACTTCACAAGGAGGGACTCACAATCGGCTGTCTGAGGAACAGTGGTCTCCCATTGTTTTAAAACAAATTTAAAATAACAATTAAAAGGAAGTTAGGCCAGGCCAGCCTGATGAAATAAAAAGGTCTTGAGGGCATGGCGGAAAGTGCTTAAATCTGGGATCCTCCATATTTCCGGTGGGAGCTCATTCCAAATGGTAGGCGCCCCCACAGAGAAGGCTCTCTCCCTGGGGGCCGCCAGTCGACACTGTTTGACTGACAGCACCCTGAGGAGCCACTCTCTATGGGACCGTACTGGCCGGTGAGAGGCTATTAGTGGCAGAAGGCGGCCTCATAGATTACCCAGGTCCTAAGCCATGGAGCGCTCTAAAGGCCGCTGAGACTGCCTGGAGGCTGTTAGGGGCTGGATGGGAAGGAATGGGTTGAAACAAAACCCTTGCAAGACCGAGTGGCTCTGGGTTTGGGGTACTTTGGCCTAGGGAGAATTTCCACCTTTGGAATAGGGTGGCACTAATCTAAACAGATCCTGTGCATAATCTGAGGGTTCTCTTGGACTTGCAACTCTTACTCGAAGAGATGGTGGTAGTTGTGGCCAGGAGGGCCTTTGCGCAACTGCAGGTTGTACACCGGTTATGGCCTTTCCTGGACCAACAATCTGTACTCACTGTCACTCATGCCCTAGTCACTTCCTGTTTTGACTATTGCAATGTGCTCTACATGGGGCTGCCCTTGAAGAGCATCTAGAAGGTCCAGTTGGTGCTAAATGCAGTGGCCCGCATGTTTTTGTGCAGACCTCAGTGTGCACATGTATTATCTCTCCTGCGGGAGCTTCATTGATTGCCAATTTGCTTCCGGGTGAAATTCAAGGTGCTAGTTGTCACCTTTAAAGCCCTTAATGGCTTGGGACCAGGTAATTTTAGGGACTGGTCACATCTACCTAACCCATCAGAGTAGGGAGGCAAGTAATGTTGTGGGTCCCATCCCCTAGGGAGATACACCTTGTGGAACCCAGAAGAAGGGCCTTCTCCAAGGTGGCTCCCTCTCTCTCTGGAACATCATTCCCCCAGAGATTAGAATGGCCCCCACTCTAACACTCTCCCGGAAGACATTGAAGATCTGGTTCTGCCAACAGGTCTGGGGAACCCAGAGCGGGATGGAGCCCATTAAATGGTTAGTGTGATATATTGTCACTGGGGTGGGTGATGGGGGTTATTTTATTATATTATTTTTTGAATATATATTAATGTATTATATACATAAATATCTTAGTATAACAGAATAACACAGATTGAAGGGACCTTGGAAAAACAAAATTTTAAAGAAGGGTTGCAGCATTAAAAGTTAAAATGTTAAGGTGAAAAGAATGCCCTCATGACACCCAGGGTTGCATATCAGTCTTTTTTTATTTATTTATTTGATTTATATGCCACCCTTCTCCAGAGACTCATGGCGGCTTACAATGCATTAAGCAATAGCCTTCATACTTTTGTATATTTTATACAAAGTCAGTTTATTGCCCCCACAATCTGGGTCCTCATTTTACCTACCTTAGAAAGGATGGAAGGCTGAGTCAACCTTGAGCCTGGTGAGATTTGAACTTGCAGTAATTGCAGGCAGCTGATGTTAATAACAGCGCTTTAGTCTGCTTTAGTCTGCTGCGCTACCAGGGCTCCAACTTCCATGATGATGAAGACCAAGGACCGGCCTCACATCTGAGAGTAAGGTGTTCCACAGAGTAGGAGAAGCAGCAGAAAAGGCTGTCTTCCTGCAACTTGCCAACCAAAATTCTTTAAATGACAGAATCTGCAATATTCCCTCCCTACCCGATTAGGTGGGATAGGATCATATAGTGGGGATGGCAGTTCTTCAAATAATCTGAGAAAGGGCTTGAATTGAATTCCCAGAATCAATTGAGAAAAAATGAAGTTTGTATAGCAGAAGTGTTATATGTTATATGTGGAACCCTAGGGGTGCCCAATATTGTTTGTGATGCTTTATTCTAAATCAGGTACAGCCTCTTCAAGAGTAGTCCCATATAGATTGCATTGCAATAATCCATATGGGAGATGACCAAGATATGAGTGATAGAGAGTAGAGCTGAAAAGGCTACAACTAGTACATAAGAGCCATGATGGTGCAGTGATTAGAATGCAGTATTGCAGGCTATTCTGCCGACTGCCAACTGCGAGCAATTTGGCAGTTCAACTCTCACTGGCTCAAGGTTGACTCAGCCTTCCATCCTTCTGAGGTCGGTAAAATGAGGACCCAGATTGTTGGGGGCAATATGCTGACTCTTAAAACTGCTTTTGTAGATAATAAAAAGATACAGAGAAAGCACTGAGTCATATAGCACCCCTTAGTTGGTGTTTCAGGCTGAACGTCTTTCTCCCTTTGGAACTGATCAAAGAAGAAGGAGGTGAACCAGCCCAGAACTGTTCTTTCTTCTCACAGTTTCCAAAACCATCTCAAAAGGATACCATGGTCAAGAAGAACCAGGATGGATGTACTATCCCTATCCCATTCTCTCCAGACATCATCCAAAAGAATGACCAATACCATTTCCTTCCCATATCCAGGCCTGAAACTTGACTGAAAGCAGTCCAGATAATTCATTTAATCAAGGATCTCCTGGAGCTGCAGCACAATCATCTTCTCAACCACCTTCCCTAAAAAGGCCAGTTGGGAGACTGAACAAAAGTTATGAACTGTTTGTATCCAGTAATAACTTTTTGAGAAATGACACACACTTAATAGTGACTCTAGCTTGTCATTGTTCATATTCATCCCTCGTTTTACTCCGGCAACTCTCTTGATGTCTCTTGACTCTTTTCAACCCTCTCAAATTTTCCATAAAGCACCAAGAATGCCTGCTTCAATGGGATGAAAAAAGTTGCATGGGCCTGACCCTCTTCAATTCTATCCAAGCTCTCTGCTAACTCTCTATTCCAGTAACAGTGAGGGATTTGGCAGGCCCATGCAGCAAATCCTATGAAACAATTCCCCAACTCACTTTGGAACCTCACTGGGCCCATTAATCACTGGAGCTGGACCAATTGAATATATCTTGCAGAAGGGGTTAGCGTAAAAAAATCTCAAATTCACCAGGGCCTCATGTATCAGGGAGGGGCGGAGGGAGGAAGGAAAGGAGGAAGGGGGGAAGGGAGAAAAGGAGGAAGCAACGAAGGAAGTTTTCAAATGTTCAGTCAGGAAAAGAAATATCTCTGAAATGATGATCAATTTGGTAATGGATTGTTGTCTATAATATTAAACACTTGACTGCAATAATTTCTTTTCCAGATGCAGATGACTGTTTCCCATGTTCAGAAGATCAGTACCCAAACAAAGCTCACAACCTTTGCATTCCAAAATGCATCACATTTTTGTCTCATGAAGAGCATCTGGGAATTAGCCTGACAGCTATTGCTTCCTTCTTTTCTTTCATCTCAGTTATGGTCCTGGGAATCTTCATTAAGCATCGGGACACCCCCATTGTCAAAGCCAACAACCGGAACCTCACCTACATTCTTCTCATTGCTCTCCTCCTCTCCTTCCTCTGCACTTTGCTCTTCATTGGGCAACCAGATCAAGTAAAATGTCTCATGCGACAAACTTTTTTTGGCATCATATTCTCTGTAGCACTCTCTTGTATATTGGGGAAAACAATCATAGTGGTCCTTGCTTTCATGGCCACCAAGCCTGGATCCAAAATGAGGAAATGGGTGGGGAAAAAGCTGGCCAACGCTATAGTTCTTTCATGCTCTTTGACACAATTCTCCATTTGTGCAGTGTGGTTAGCAATTTCCCCCCCATTCCCAGATTCTGACATGCACTCCATGGCTGAAGAAATTGTCCTAGAATGTAAAGAAGGTTCAACCACTATGTTTTATACTGTTCTTGGTTTTCTGGGATTCTTGACTGCTGTCAGCTTTTCAGTTGCCTTCCTAGCTAGGAAGTTACCAGACAGCTTTAATGAAGCCAAATTTATCACCTTCAGCATGTTGGTCTTTTGTAGTGTCTGGATATCCTTTGTTCCCACCTATCTGAGCACCAAGGGAAAATACATGGTAGCTGTGGAGATCTTTTCCATTTTGGCTTCTGCAGCTGGATTACTGGGTTGCATCTTTTCCCCCAAATGTTACATTATTATTCTGAGGCCTGATTTGAACAGAAAGGAACAGCTAACAAAAAAATGAAACCAATTTATTTGGTCCAATATAAGTTCTCTAAATTGTGATAGAATCCTCATTTGCCTCATTAAAGGGCTACTGACCATCTTGAAGAACTGATTGAAAACTAGTTCTTTGGTTTTTTTAAACCAAAAATATGCAGTTGCGAAATACAACATTTTGAATGCAATTCTTATAGCATGTTTCCTATATAACTCTGGCAAAACTGAGTGGCTTTCGGTACAGGGAGTTCCAGCATCTGAGAATTTTTCATTCTTAGGTCTGCATTATCTGTACCTGACACCCTGTGCTTTGTTACTCAAGCCCTGGTTATCTCTCATCTGGACTACTGTATCTACACGAAGCTACCTTTGTGATCTGCTCAAAAGCTTTAGCTGGTGCATAGTGCAGAAGCAGCAGTGTAATCTTTGGGGCCTCTAGGTAACCCATCTCTATTCCAAAAACTTCACTGGCTACCAATGTGCTTCTGACTGCAGTTCAAGGTGTTGGTTATGACCATTAAAGTCCATAATGGATAGGTCCAGGCTATCTGATGAACTGCCTCATCCTGTTAGGACAAGCCTGTCCTACTCGTGCCAGCAGAGAGGGCCTACTTTGGATCCCATTGTTCAAAGAACTCTGCTTATTGGGATCCATAAGAACAGCCTTCTCTGCTGCAGCACCTACCCTTTGAAACTTCTTACCATGTAAGGTAAGATCCACCCGTACCCTCCTGTCCAGTGCTGGGTTTCACTTTTTTTTTTTACTACTGGTTCTGTGGGTTTGGCTTGGTGGGCATGGTTTGGTGGGCATGGCAGGGGAAGGATATTGTAAAATTTCCATTCCCACCCCATTCCAGGGGAAGGTGACTGCAAAATCCCCATTTCCTCCAGATCAGCTGGAACTTGGGAGGCAGAGAATAGATGGAGGTGGGGTCAGTCAGAATTTTTACTACCAGTTCTCCGAACTACCCAAAATTTCCATTACTGGTTCTCCAGAACTAGTCAGAACCTGCTGAAACCCATCTCTGTTCCTGTCCTTTCACAAATGTTTTAAGACATAACTCTGCCAATTGGCTTTGGGACCAAATGGGAGAGTTTCACACAGGAGGTAGATCGATGGCAGACTCCATCTTCCCATTGCTGGTCTCTGCTCTCCACCATCTATCCATCTTTTTGGTTTTCATATCGATGAATTATTTCCCTGTGTTCCTTTGCCATTGTTCATTTTATTATTTTATTATTTTACTTCTGTTCTGTTACATTTTTTTCATTTTCCTTCCGTTTCATGATTGTAAGCTGCCTAGAATATGCCCACAGCAATATAGGTGGCAAAGAAATGTAATAAATAAGTAAGTAAATAAATAAGCCGGTAAGTAAATCTAGGTGGGTTTTGGTGAGAAATAGAGAATTACACCTGCCGTATGAGATATTGAAGGCTGTCACAGAAACCTGAGACTATAGGAACATGAGGTGTGACATCCTAATGAAAAAAATAAAGGTAAGGAGGGAGGGGGAAGGTAAGTAGGAGGAAATGTGATAAAGTTTGAACTTCTTTTCTCATTTTGTTCTACTTTAAAAAACAATAATAGCCCAACAATAAAGGGGAAAAGCGGAAATGGTTGAGAAATATGTAGATCACAGAAAAACTTTGGTGATTGGTTAACAACTAAAAGTGAACTCAGAGTAATGAAAAGAGTTTATAAATACCAATAGTAATAGCACTTACTCTTATATCACAGTGCTTTCCAGCCCCCTCTAAGCGGTTTACAGACTCAACATATTCCCCACAACAATCTGGGTCCTCATTTTACGCATCTTGGAGGGATGGAAGCAGGGTGAAATGTAAAATTTGTTACTACCAGTTCTGTGGGCGTGGCTTGGTGGGGGGTGGTAATGTGACCAACTTTAAAAAAAAAAAACTTTTCAAAGCATTTTTTCTAATGCTTTGAAAAGCTTCTGCTGATCAGGCAACTAGCTGGCATTGTCAGAGAGGCTTTTTTAAAAATGCTTTGAAAAGCCTCTGACGATCCCAGCTGAGCCGCATGATCATCAGAGGCTTTCTTTTTTTTTACTTTTAAAAGCATTTATTCGTCGGAAGAGGTTATAACAAAAATGCTTTTAAAAGTAAAAAAGAAAAACAAAAGCCTCTGATGATCATGCAGCTCAACTGGGCATGGTGGGGTGTGTGTGTGTGTGTGCATATATTTTTGCTACTGGTTCTCCGAACCACCACCCGCCATCGCTACTGGATCGAGTGATCCGGTCCAAACTGGGAGCATTTCACCCCAGGATGAAAGCCTAGTGAGATTTGAATTACCAAATTACAGGCAGCCAGCAGTCAGCAGAAGTAGCCTGCAGTACTGCCCTCTAACCACTGCGCCACTATGGTTCAATAAATGTAAATATTTGTAGGGTTAGAAATTGCATTTAAATATTGTAGCAGACTGACATCTACATAATAACACCTGCTTGTTAATATAATTTTCATTTAACAGATGCAACTCATTAAACAATTATAAGTAGTAAATACTTATTTACTCAGCATAAGTGTGCATAAATATTTAAATCTCAATCAGAACAGAGCTGGAAGAGACCTTGGAAGTCTTCTAGTCCAGCTCCCTGCTCAAACAGGAGATCATATACCATTCCAGACAAGAGACTATCCAGGGTCTTCTTAAAAACCTCCAGTGATGAAACATCCACAACTGCTGTCGGCAAACTATTCCACTGGTTAATTGTTCTCACTGTTAGGAAGTTTCTCCTTAACTCCAGGTTGCTTCTCTCCTTGATTAGTGTCCATGCATTGTTTCTTGTCCTGCCTTCCGATGCGTTGGAAAATAAATTGACACACACACACACACACCCTTTGTGGCAAACTCTCAAATACTGCAATATTCAAATACTCAAATACTCATCCATTAGGACTCTAAGGTCATTCCCACAGTTACTGTTTTCAGATTCACACAACCTATTTTAATAGTTGACAAGGAAAGGGAGGAGGAGGAGGAGTTGTTTAATTAATCATGACTGAAATCTCCATTTGAATTCAGCTGTTTTCTCAGTTGGAAGTTGAGAACAAACCTTTTTACTTTATTTTTTTTTTTTAAATCTAAACTTAAACTTAAACTGCACTGCACACCAGAACAACTAGACACAAGAACAGTTTTTTCCCGAATGCCATCACTCTGCTAAACAAATAATTTATAATTATTACAAATAATAATGTACTCTATGACTATCATTAAGTGTTGTACCTTATGATTCTTGATGAGAGTATCCTTTCTTTTAAGTACAGTGAGAGCATATGTATCAAGACAAATATCTTTTGTGTCCAATCACACTTGGCCAATAAAAATTCTATTCTATTCTATTCTTCTATTAAACATTCCGTCTTCCATTAAACAGTGTGTCGTCTGTGTATAAATATATCTGTGCAATAACAAGCAAAATTTACAACAGTACTCATTACATTGATATTGATTCTCTAATCTTACCATAAAAATAATGAGCATAATACATCTATTCATTTCTCCCTCTTAACATATCATCTAATAAGAATATAATAATAATATTCAATATAATAATCTTAATTGTCATATTAGTAAGAATCATCATATTGTATGCTTCTCTATCTTAATATGTTTTCTATATTTTACTGATCTCCATTTATTTCTAATTTCTATTTTTTCCCCAACCATTCATAAAATAATTCCCATGTCATATAATATGTAGTTTGTCCTTTCTCCCTTATAGCAAGGGTTAATCTATTCATTTCTGCACATTCTAATATTTTCCTAATCACATTCTCATCAGTAGGGATCTCTCTGCTTTTCCAGTATTGTGCAAATACAATTCTATCTGCGGTTAATAAGTGTATAATTAAATGTGTATTCCCTTTAGCTTCAGGTAAAATCCCCAACAAAAATATTTCTGGTTTTAAGTCTATTATTATTATTATTATTATTATTATTATTATTATTATTATTATTATTTCTATGCCGCCCAGTCTCTGAGGACTCTGGGCTGATGCCATCTATAAAACATCTTATACAGATTTTCTTTATATGCAGTTGACATTGTTAGTTGTCCCACAACTTCTGCAATTTATCTAATTCTATTGTGTAATCAAAGTTTTTTTGCCCATGCTATCATTGTCTCCTTCACTTGTTCATCTTCCAGTATAATGACCAATAAGTAATTATACAGCTTTTTATCAATCTTTCTTCTGTCCCGGTTAACATCTTATCTAATTCTCTTACTTCTTTATAGAAACCATATTTAGCATCTTTCTCATATCTAGAATGTATCTGCACTTGTGAATACCATGCCATGTCGATGCCTTGATCACTCAGCTCTTGTTTAGTTTTAAATTTCACCTTTTTATTCAAAATATCTTTATATCTAACAATATTTCCACTGTTAATGACGTTTGGGTGGATCAGTGCTTCCACTGTTGAAAGCCAAACTGGTATCCTCAAATAATGTTCTCTAATTTTCTCCCATATTAACAATAGTGCATTCCTTTTGTAATGTCGTTTAAAGTAACCATGACTCTTGATTTTCTCATGCCACAAGAAGGCTTGCCAACCCAGTTGTAAATCATGGCCCTCCAGAGTCAGTAGTCTGAGAACAAAACTTTTTACATTTCTCATTTAGTTCTTTCCGTCCCCTGTCACTATCATTTTGTCCTTAATTCCAGGTTACAATACCCTGTAACCCTTGTGATACCCTGTGATACCCTGTGTATCACGTTGGTTTGAGCATGTCTAAAAAAGATGTAACTCGTAGAAATGATGGTAAATCTGTTGGCAGTAGGTAAACCTCTAAAACAGAATTGAGAAAATAAAAAAAAAAGATATATGTGTAAGTATTTCTAGGATTAGGGATTGAAATCTTTCAGCAGTTTTGACAATTCCCTAATACTATCTACTTGTCAATGTAAATTTCATAAAACAAATAACTAACACAACATACAATTATTTACAAGAGTAAATAATATACAGCAAAGGGCAAACCAGGTGGCTTTCCTGTATCTCTCATAAATCAATTAAAGCCCCCCAAAGCATCTAAAGTAAATCAAAAGACCCAGCAGTCCCAGAGTAGAAATACAACATATAGTGTAAGGACTGTAACAGGCCGTTTGTAGGACAAAAGTGTCATGTATAAATGCCTCACTCATACCTGATGAAAAGATATGTTTTGAAATATCAAGGGTTAACTCATACCCCTCTCCCAAATGTATCACTCACTAACCACTCCCTATCTTTAGTCCCGCCTCCTTGGTATAAAAGTTTGTGCACATCTCCTCTCCTTGCTTCTTCCTGCAATCACTCTGTGAATGAAGAATGACATCTGTGAATAAATTATCTTCTGTTTGAATAAAAAGAAGTCTATGCTTATTATTGAGTCTGATCCTCGAATTATGGCAACAATCTGGTAGCAGAGGATGGTTGGATGACTCAATAAGAAACAGACATGCCAAAGAAAGAAAACTCCAGAAACAAAAGAGAAAGACCCAACACCAGGGCACACACCAAAAAAATGGAAACAGATCAAGAAATGATCAGCGAAACTACAATGAAAATGACAAAAGAATCCGAAAACCTCACTACAGACGACAAAGAGGTAATTGATGAATCCAGCGACCAAGAAGCAAGCGAGACAGAAAGCAACTCAGATTAGAAATACTAAGACTACTAAAAAGCCAAAAGGACGACAAAAATCTCATTGCGAACCTCCAAGACATCATAAAGGATAGCGGAGCAGCAAGAGAAAACTACATCAACACGTCAGAGCCAAAAGACCACGAACTGGTAAGCGACTTACTCATGGATGAAAATATGACTAAAGAAAAGGCACGATCCCGCACAAAATTTTGAATGGCAGCCATCTTTGATTTGCCAGCCCGCCAAAATGACTGACCCAGAACCAATCAGAAAGCAGAGTTCAAAATGGCTGGCACGAAAAACTCTATACAACAAGAAAAAGAAAAAAGAAAAATTCTACTCGTCAGAAGAATCTGATACAGACACTGAAGAGACACCAACTGAACTACAAATCGAATCAGCTATGAAAACGCTTTTCGCAGCCTTCGGTCCGAATTTAAAAATCTCAAAAGAATCAACGAAAATACCAAAGACAGCTGATCAAATAACAAAGAAAAGACAAACTGCATGATTCAAAGACGAAGATACAGGAACGAACACACAAACGTCCCAGCATCGACTAAAATTAACTCCGATCCGACCGACGAGGCCACTAACACCTGAACCCAGAGGATCTTGTAAGTACTCACCCACACCGCAGACACTTCCGGGAGCCAGAGACCTCTGCCGGGACGACTACAAAGAAAAAAGACAAGCCCCGCTTCACACCTGGATGCCCAAAGCCGAACCAGAAAGCGAATCTTCAGAGGAAGAGCACTACGAGGGAGCTACAGCGGCGAGGCCCTTCCCCGACAGCTTCAGAAACGAAATGATCTACGTGCACATGCAAATACATCCAGATGAACATAGAAGCAGTAAAAAGCAGAAAGAACCATTCAGACTAGCCGTGAGTGTTCCTACACCATTCTGCAATTATCAGCATATACAGGACCATGGACAGCCACCAGCTGTAAGTAATGCAACAAATAACATTGGAAATTTGCCTAGTGATTTTCACAAATTGAGGATAGACGGTGTTAATTTACAGGAATGGAGTCAGCAACTCCAGGTTGTTTTTTTAAAAGAAAATTTATTATTTTTCATAACTAACCCTCCTAAAAAACCATGGACACTAAAATTGGACTGCCTACATAACAGAGCATTTTATTTACTAATCTCCAGTATCTCACCTGCAATTTATCATAGTATTAAGCATAACTTAACTGTTTCAGAAATAATCCATTGTATGTTTAAACTGTTTCATAGTGAGAGTGTGGCAACCACAACTAGAATGTCTAAAAACTTTTTCTCAGCCAGGATAAAGCCTGGGACCACTATAAGTGAACATCTATTATCACTAAACACCACCAGAGCAGAACTACATTTAAGAGGAGAAATAATATCTGACCAGACAATGAAAAGCGTTATTATTAATTCATTAGACTCATCATGGGACAACTTCATATCACATCTAGACACAATTAATTTAGGTTATCTATCTATAGAGAGTTTATCAAACAGACTAATTGCTGAGGATAATTTGAGAAAAAGCCGCTACAATATACATAAAGAGCATAGGCAGGTCAAAAGGGTAGCATTCCAAGACAGACACCAGGATACAATAGAGTGTTATAACTGTGGGTCCAAAGAACATTACAGAAGAGACTGCCCTAGACCTCCTAGAGAGAATCAAAGACATGACACAAGAAACAGATATCATGATAGACAATCATCCATTGACAGACATAACACAGATATTCACCAAACTTTAGAGAACATAGAGGGGGCAGAGACAACTCAAGAGACAGAAAGTCTGGATCATTGTATGGAATAGATAAACACACAAAATTCAAAAATCAAGACACAAAAGACAGTGCTTGGCTCATTGATTCCGGAGCAACAAATCATACAACACATGATAAGAAAATATTATCTTCTTTCATTGAAGATAAATTTTTAATTAAAGTAGCAAATCAAGAGGAAGTCCAAGTTGTCGGAAAAGGAAATGTAGAATTACCCGGACTAGGGAAAATAGAGGGGGTACTATTAGTTCCTAAAATACCTCACAACATTCTCAGTGCAATAAAATTGAGCAGAGACTCTAACATAAATATAACATTTTCAAAGGGAAAAGTAACACTAGAGAAAAACAAAATAAACATAGGTAACATAATTATCAAAGGAGATCTACCATACTTAATGACAGAAGAAAAATGGCTACACAACATAAATTCAAACATAGAATCAAACACCAACACAGAAACAGAAGACAATATAGATAGTGACAATGGAGAACATGAAACAGAACATGATGATGAAACTGTATCAGATGACAATACATACTCAAACAGGAAACTCATAATTGGAAAGCCAATTCATGACGAGTGTGCACACATACTATATAGAAAATTGGGACATGCCAGTTTTCCTGTAATACAGAAAATGAGTGAACATGCTGAAGGTATTAAAATAAAAGACTGTAAAAATTACTTGGAATGTTCAGTATGTAAATATTCAAAATTGAAAACCAAACCCAGACCCAAAAAAGGCAACAAGATCAACCAATCATGTTTTCAATCTAGTACATATGGATCTAGTTGGTCCATTAACCCCATCAATTACATACAAAAAACTATATTTTCTAACTATTGTAGACGACTTCAGTCGTTATGGCTTTGTCTACACCTTAAGACATAAAGATGAAGCATTCCAAAAATTTAAAGAATTTCATAAGCGCATAGAGACACAACATCACATACAAATCAAACAAATCATGACAGACAGAGGGTCTGAATTCATGTCAAAAGAATTCTCTCATTGGCTAAAATCAAAAGGAATGCTGCATTTCACCTCTAGTCCTTTCTCTGCTTTTCAAAATGGAGTAGTAGAACGACGAAACTCGACATTACAAACCATGATTAGATGTACATTAGAAGATGCAGAATTAGGTAAGCATTTCTGGTCAGAAGCCCTGGTATATTCCAATTATACACTCAACCGACTTTGGTCTAGCATCATAAACAAAACACCATATGAATTGATGTATAATAAAAAACCTCAGATAGCTCATCTGCATGTGTTTGGAGTTACAGCAGATGTACATATACCAAAACAATTACGATGTAAGGGGGACAAGGTGTCCAGAAGGCTTAGATTCATGGGTTATGAAACAGATACAAAAGGGTATAGGTTTATTGACAATAACAACAAATTCATAGTTTCTAGGACTGCTGTATTTCACGAACAAACAAATTGGTCCAAAATACATCTCAATGAAATATTTCCAACAACAAGGCCCAATGTTAATCAACAAAATAGAACAAAGAAAAAGGAACAAACAGGCAATACTAAAATATGGATAGGAAATTGCCCCAAGGTAAAAATAGATTCCCTAACACAAAAGGAGGCAAGATACTTACATGATAATAATGATAGACCAGAAAGAACAATTAGATGTAACAGAAATCAAGTACCTGAACGATTCAAAGACTATATAATGCACATACACAATGAACCAACGACACCAAACACTTATGAAGATATATTAAAACTCCCTTTAGAAGAAAGAAACAAATGGGAACTAGCCATGACCAAACAAATGGACAGCTTACGGGAACTTAACGTATTCACTCCAGCCTCAGTTCCAAAGGACAAAACCGTCATAGGCACTAGATAGATATTTAAGATTAAAAATCTGGAAGAGGGTAACACACTATATAAAGCATGATTAGTAGCACAGGGTTTTGCCCAAAGATACCCTGAGGATTATACCGACACATACTCTCCTACAGTGAGAACAGAGAGCGTTAAGACAGCTTTAGTGATAGCCTCAGCTCTTAATCTTGAAGTTTTTCAGTATGATATACAAACTGCATACATACATGCCAAACTTGATAAAGAAATTTATGTAAGAGCTCCACACAGCAAAGACACAAACAGAAATGACACATGGTTACTGAACAAAAGTCCATATGGATTAAAGCAATCCGGCAAACGTTGGTATGAATGTTTGGTCAATGTACTCAAGGCCATGAACTTTAATGCCACAACAGCAGATAATTGTTTTTTTCATTAGAAGAGAAGGTGAATCATTAGAATTTGTATTAATATATGTAGACAACATTTTGTATATTGGCAAACATAAAGATAAGAGAGATATTTTTGTAACAAAACTAGGGGAACATTTCTCATTGAAGTCATTGGGGAAAATAAACAAATACCTTGGAGTACACATCAACAAAACTAAAAAGGGGTTTAGCCTATCACAAAAGGATAAAATAATTGAACTCTTAAACAAATGTAATATGATTAATGCAAAGCCTTGTGACACTCCCATGCAGGTTGATTTTATAAAAAATATGAATGAATCATCCCCAGAATTCAATGACAATTCGCTCTATAGATCAGTTATCGGTTCCCTTTTGTATATTGCTAATTGGACCAGACCTGATATTGCTCTACCCCTTAACTTGTTATCTAGATATGTCAGTAAACCTTTAATATACCATTGGGAGGCAGTTAAAAGAGTATTGAAATATTTGAAACACAGTTTAGATTTCTGTCTATTATTGGAACCAGACAACATTAAAGAACCTATCCTCACTTGTTACGCTGATGCTGACTGGGCAGGTGACACTAAGAGTAGGAAGAGTACTTCCGGATATGTATTTTTTCTTAACAATTGCCCAGTCTACTGGTATACTGGGAAGCAAAATTTGGTAGCCACTTCAACTACTGAAGCAGAGTATATTTGTCTATCAAAAGCAGCTAACAATCTCATTTGGTTCACTGATTTACTAACTAATGTTTGGAAAAGCCCATCACTACCCATCACTATATATGAGGATAATAAAGCTGCAATAGAGATATCAAGAGCAGACGCTATTGGTCAAAGATCTAGACATATAGATATCAAATACAAGCACGTAAGGCAATTATCTGAAGAAGGGTTCATCAAAGCTATTCATTGTGACACTACAGAACAAATAGCTGATATATTGACTAACCCTCTACAATCTAAACAACATAAATATTTAGCCTCAAAATTATGTGTTCAATATTATTCTGCTTCTGAATGTAATTATTGTTGTGTATCAGCTCGGCATTTAGAGGGGGTTTGTCATGTATTAATGCCTCACCCATACCTGATGAAAAGATAAGTTTTGAAATATCAAGGGTTAACTCATACCCCTCTCCCAAATGTATCACTCACTAACCACTCCCTATCTTTAGTCCTGCCTCCTTGGTATAAAAGGTTGTGCACATCTCCTCTCCTTGCTTCTTCCTGCAATCACTCTGTGAATGAAGAATGACATCTGTGAATAAATTATCTTCTGTTTGAATAAAAAGAAGTCTATGCTTATTATTGAGTCTGATCCTCGAATTATGGCAACAAAAAGTCAGAAGACTACTAGAGAGCATCCATGAACACCAACAACCAATCATCATCAGAAGACATGATGGAAGTGCCTTAATCTCCATGCTAATTTCTATGTCAGAACACATGAAATGTCTTAACCATAGTTTCAGCTGGGAAACCATACTTTCAACTGAGAATCAGAGACCAAACAAGTCAAAAAATGCATATAGAGGTAACAACACCTATATATCATTCAAAAGAGACAATCAAAAAGCCAAAAAGAAAACAAAAAGTTTTAAATACCTCATCACTGGCAATTAACAGAAAAATTAATTCTAGACCAACAATCAGGTAAACAAGTCCAATCAAGAAACTAGTAATGCTGTCAAACAAGCTAACAGTGCAAAACAGCCTAATTAAGGAACCACGAAGACCTCACTGACAAGGCAAGCCACCATATATAATGAGAGCAAACCCCATTCCTTTGTAGTACAGATGATGTTATCTACTAATCCAATGAAAAATCTGCAAGAAAGCAACCAAGCTCAGAGAGCACTAAGGTCCAGACAGTTCAACCCTTAGCTACAAATATTCTCATTTACTGAAATAGCAAAGTTTGGAAAAAAATCTATGTTCAGTATGTATAGTACATTTATATTTATGTGTATGTATATAAACATAGGTGGGGACATGGTGGCTTGGTGGCTAAGACACTGAGCTTGTCGATTGAATCCCTAGTGCCATATAACGGTGTGAGCTCCTATTACTTGTTCCAACTTCTGCCAACCTAAAAAGCCCATAGAAAATGCAAGCAAAAAAATAGGGACCACTTTGGTGGGAAGGTAACAGCGTTCTGGGTGCCTTTGGTCATGCGAGCCACATGACCACAGAGACATCTTTGGACATAGCTGACTCTTTGGCTTTGAAACGGAGATGAGCACCATCACCTAGAGTCGGGAACGATTAGCACATATGTGCAAGGGGAACCTTTACTTTTTATATACACATAAAGTGTATGGGCCTCTCTCTCTCTCCTCAACCCTCTCTCTCCTCTCTCCCTCTCCCTCTATCTCAAGTTGGGCTTCACTCAAGGACCCATATAGAAGAGGAGGAAATGCCCCAAATGTGCCAATAGTTATTCTACTTCTGTTACTGATTTCCCCAAGGGAAATCCATAATTATTCCATTGAAGAATTATGTATGCAGTGCTAATGCTAATATTATAAGTGTGACACAAATAAGCACATTGGTGACCAACTGGCATATCAAACAAAATTCAGACAGTACCAGTATTTTGATTAATTGTATTATTTTTAAAATATCTGAAGAGAACGATGCTTCTTAACAGTGAGATCCAAATTTCATTTAATGCAATTTAATTTGATTTACTTTGTTGTTTAATTAATCATGACTGAAATTTCCATTTGAATTCAGCTGTAAATTTCCATTTGAAGCCAACTGCAGATCCAGGAGAACAAAACTTTTTACATTTCTCATTGAGTTCTTTCTGTCCCCGTCACTATAATTTTGTCCTTAATTGCAGGTTACAATACCCTGTGAATCACAAGTTGGTTTGTTCATCTGAGCATGTCCAGACCTCTACAATCATTATCAATTATGCATTCTTATTTTCAATCTCTAAGGAGTTACAGAAAATATTAAAAGTAATATATTTCCCCTGCAATAAAGATGCAACATTCTTTTTTTTTTTCCAAGGGTACAGCTAGAGGACCAAGTCCTGTCATTCTGATTTTTTAAAAAGTAAATCTCTACTTTAAAGCAGCCTCATGGAACACTGTATCTCTAGGCTGTCCTATTTCAAATGCCTAATTTTCAGGAAGTGAACAGATGGATGAGAGATAAATTGTTGTACAAAATGATATTATTCTTTGCAATAGCAATATTGTTCTTCCTTGTAGAAGCTGATACAACCCTTGCTAAATGTTCTGTAGGAAATCAGCCTTTCATTAAGCACAAGCGATATCATTCAGAAGATTTGGTCATTGCGGGCATTTCTTATCAAATGTACATGGTATCTGATGAAATAACATTCAGAAGAAATACATCAGATGAACTGTTTGGTGATTTAATGTATGGAATTCCTGTTTTTCAGTAATGCAAATACAGAAAATAGTTAAAGCCTGTGATATGATAGAATTAGGATGGAGGATGAAAGTTAAATTGCCTATCCTGCACTATTATTTCTCAATAATATTGCTTCAATTTCCATCTGTTATACAAGTTATTTTCCAATGTGTTTTCATTTCTATGGATTTGGTACCATTCTAGCAAGTATCAGTTTAATTTTAATACACTTTTTTTCATATGGCTATAACTCGATGAAGTTCAAATGACATAAATCCCTGCAGAGCATTGCTTCATACAAGCGATATGTTAAGGTGTTCATGATTGCAGTTAGTCCTACATGCAGATAGTATATCAAATATTCCTCAGAAATTTCCAGTGTATTGAATAAGTAAATTAGAAAATTAGGGCAGGAAATAAAATTAAATATAGACCTCCATATTAAGGGGTAAAAACCCACTAATTATTGATGTTTATTACATTTTGCAATTGGGCTGCCTGAATGCCTATGGATTGATATATTGCTTAGACCACTTTCTTGAAATATTAAACAAATGGTTTCTTTGATGCTAGTGCTTCCACCTGTATCAGTGCATGTGGCCTGCACAATCTAAACTTGTGTGATACAATTAGAATGCAGTCAATTCCAGATTTGGCTACAGATGTTATAAAACTCATTTCAGATATTATATGCAAAACTACCAGCACATCTTGGCTTTGGAATTTGCAATCAAAGAAATCAATGAGAATTCCAGGATTTTGCCAAACATCACCCTCGGTATCCATATCTCCAATAGCTATTACCTGCCAAAATGGATTTATCTGGCTTCCATGGAGCTTCTCTCTACAAAGGGAAAATTCATCCCCAACTACAAATGTGACCTCAAGGACAATGTAATATCTGTGATTGCAGGACATAATGCTTTCATTGCTCAGTTCATGTCAAACATTCTGAGCAAATATAAGATCCCACAGGTAAGAGCCATCCCATAAAGAAAGGAGTCAATTCTAAATACAGTATTTCTTGCTTGATTTAGTTTAATTTCTATTCCAAATTTTTATCTTTTTGAATCTATTAGAGTCAAAACATTCAAAACAAAGGGATAACCAACATCGCCTCATATAGTGTTTTGGGAAAAATCACAATCAAGCTAAACATCCAAATATATTTCATCCAGGGTGGGACAGAGAGGAATGATTCAAAATGGTAAAAAGTTGCATATACCTAATTCATGGGGTAAATCATGTCATGGAAACATGTGTAAACATAGCATAATCTGGAGGTTCATATTCATTCTTGCAGTTCTTACATTTCTGGAGCTTTGTTTATTAAAACAAAAAGAAACAACTAACATAGAAATTATATTGGAATATGCAAATAGTAATCAATTCTGCCCTTGCCTGGAAAACATTCATATTTAAATAAGATCCTTAAAATAGACATAAGTGATTTGGAAGTATATACTCTAATTTCTTCTTTCTTCTTAGCTCATATATGGTTCAACTGCAGAGATAGATGACAACATAGAAGCTGCTTTCTTCCGTCAATTATTTCCAAATGAAGACCTTCAAATTATGGGGCTGGTCCAATTGTTGCTTCACTTCCAGTGGAAATGGATTGGGCTCATTGTCCCAAACCCTGAACATGGGAAGAGGTTCATACAGAATAGGCTTGATATATTTTCTAAGAATGGCATTTGTTTTGATTTCATAGTAGAATTGTCAAAGGACTCTGTTACCAATGATATTGACATTCAACTGAACGGTTATGTTTTGCTGTATAAGACTATTATGAAAAGTACTGCCAACGTTGTAATCACATATGGTGAAAATCAGAACATGGCTATTCTTAGAATGTTGCCATTTATTTCAGAATATGAAGACATGCAAATGAAGAGAAAAGATAAAGTTTGGGTCATGCCAGCACAGATGGAATTCACATCAGTCCGCTTTCTAAGATATAGGGCCATGGATTTCATCCATGGTGCACTATCGTTGGCAGTTTCCTCAAAGGAAATATTAGGATTTAAGAAATTTGCTCAGATGAGAAACCCTTCTTCAGAAGAAGAGGACAGTTTGACAAGAGTGTTTTGGGAAAATGCATTTGAATGTTCTTTCCCAAATGCTGGGTTAGATGAGGACAGTGACAATCAGTGCACTGGTGAGGAGTCACTGGAGACCCTTCCTGAATCTGTGATTGAATCTAGTATTACTGGGCATAGTTATAGCATTTACAATGCTGTCTATACAGTGGCCCATGCTTTGCAAGCTATGCTTTCATCTAAGAGCAGAAAAAGGAGAAATGCTTGGGAACTCAGTCAACAGTCATGGCAGGTAAAAACAACATGAATGAAAATATATTATATATTTATACAAGGGCCAGTCATATAAATGTTCAGCTATTACTGTATTTTGGAGTTGTATAACTAATAAAAGTATTTTGAAGCTGAACTAACTCATAAGTGATATGTGAGAACTTAAGTAATAATTCCAGAGAACACTAAACACGGGGTGCAACAATGGATAATGAGAAGGAGGCAATGTCAAATATTAATTCAAGAGGAGTTTTAGAAGGAATGTGGGGTAAATCAGTTTCCAAATGAATGGACAGTTTAATAGGATATAAGGAATGTGTCCTTGTATTCCACAGTGGTTTCTGATAGTTCTATCAAAACATTTCACTAGGAACCCCTGAATCTTATGATTCAAATGCTTCTTCTAAGACCAATGTTTTCTTTAAATAACAGGAGAGCTTGAAGTAACTTGAGATCTGTTATGTAATTACTTATGAATCATTTTTGCCATCCTTTTTGAAATATAAGCTCTCTCATTAGTTCCCTCCACTAGTTTCTGGATGGAATTTTTTTCAGTCTCCTAAATTAACAATGAATACTGTAATTTTCTTTCATTATTTGTTTGGGTTCTGAGTTTTGATTCCACAGTGAGGAGAAGATTATGACAGGAAGGAAGGAAGGAAGGAAGGAAGGAAGGAAGGAAGGAAGGAAGGAAGGAAGGAAGGAAGGAAGGAAGGAAGGACGTTGAGCTGCAGTGAGTCTAGATTATTTGTTTGGGGTACTGCATTTTGATTCCATGGTGAAGAGAAGAGTATGAAATAAATAAGAAAAAAAGAAAGGATGGCATTGAAGAGTGATCAATAGACAGACCACAACAATTTTTTGTTGTCTCTTCATAGATCAAATGCTCACAATATTTTAGTACCCCAGAGTGTGTGAGAAACAGCAAGTAACCAGGGTGCCATTAAGAATCAACATTATTAATCCAACTGACATAGATTATAATATTGCTTCCAACATGCATGGGAATAGTAAAGGAATTCTAAATACCTAAATGCTTTTTTAGAAAGGATGCAAAAGTCATTAGAAGGACTGTTAAGAGAAAGTAAATGCCAATTTAATCCCGGGAAAAAAGAAAGATTGTGAGAGAGAAGCAAATTCCTGCAGGTATTCAAGTTTCTGTTATCGTACCCCATAACAATAAATATTTGTCATGTTATATCTGCTGATTGGTCTTTCTTAAAAGATTAACACCTAATTTATGAAAGAGCCTTCATTCATACTTGCTGATTGCTTCCAATTGTTATAAATTTCTTTTAATGGTTTCCATTTAGTTTCATTGGTATCTGAAAGCTGTTTCATTTAACAACAGTGCTGGAGAAATGGTTTCCTTTGATGAAAGAGGAGAGCTACCAACTGGATTTGATGTTATCAACTGGGTCACCTTCCCCAACCAATCATTTCATCGAATCAAAATTGGAAACATAGCTCCAGTGACTGCCCCTGAAAATCTTCTTACTATTTTTGCAGAGGAGATTGTCTGGCCCACCATGTTTAATCAGGTAGTTTTGGCACCAATATCAAACCATGGTGAATAATTTATTTTATTTTTACTTACTGCTTCAATGCTCAGAAAGTACTTTCAGGAATTACAGGCATAAAATGACTCTTTTCTCAAAGTGACTCATGAACTTTATTACCCTAAAAAAAAAAAATGGTTTAATAAGTTCTGAGAGGCACCATGAGTATCAAAAATGATGAGTTTTAAACAAATAGTTTTCATAAGGAATAAGGTTGTGAATCACAAGGTAGCTGATATCAACAAGTTCTAGCTTCTTCATTGAGTATCAACCAAAGAATGAATTCAAAGCAGCTGAGTTCCAAGGTACCACTGTATATGCCTTAAATTGGCTTGTTGATCATGTACTGACACGTGGCAATGGCCCTGCCTTAGCTGGTCAACGTCATAGCCGGGGTGGCGGTTGATACCCCCAGGCTTTTGGTCATGGGGGATTTTAACCTGCCATCCATCGACGAAATGTCTGAGGTGGCCTGGGAGTTCATGGCTTCCATGACAGCCATGGACCTGACACAGTTAATTCATGGTCCCACTCACATAGGCGGGCACACTCTGGACTTAATTTTTATATCTGGTCAGTGGTTGAGTGGCCTTGATATAGAGGATATAGTCATCGAACCCTTGTCATGGTCTGACCACTCACTCCTTCGACTAGACTTTCTAACCGCTACATCCCACCACAGGGAGACGGAACTGACTAGGTGGTTCCCCAGGCGCCTGATGGATCCTGATAGGTTCCAGATGGAGCTTTGGCCAATCCCTGAGACTCTGGCTCATGACTCGGCTGAGGACCTGGTGGCTGCCTGGGATAGTGCGACCGCTGGGGCCTTGGACTGCATCGTGCTTTTGCGGCCTCTGACCCAGCACCGAACTCACCTAGCTCCTTGGTTCTCCGAGGAGCTGAGGGAGATGAAGCACCGGAAAAGACACCTGGAGAGCAGTTGGAGGACCAGCTGATCTGAATCTGACCGAACATTGGTGAGGTCTCATATTAAGACCTACCTAGTGGCGAAATATCTAGTTATTTTTTCGCTCTTATTGCATCATCAGATAATCGCCCAGCCGCCCTGTTTAGGGTGACCCACTCCCTCCTCCATCTGGGAGCACGGGATGACCCCTTGCATGGTCGAGCTGAGGATTTTGTGCAGTATCTGCATGATAAAATCGCTCAGATTTGGGAATGTCTGACCACTGAATGGGTATGTCCAGACGGGATGACTGAGGCAGGTCTTGAGAGTGTTATCTGTGAGGAATTTGATCCTGTGGCTCCCGAGGACGTGGACAGGATTCTGGGATGGCTGAATGCGACCACATGTTTACTGGACCCGTGTCCCTCCTGGTTGGTGCGGGCTTCCCGGGAGGTTACATGAGGCTGGCTCCAGAGGATTATTAATGCTTCTTTGAGGGAAGGTGTCCTGCCGGCTGCCTTGAAAGAGGCAATGTTGAGGCCCCTCCTCAAGAAGCCCTCTCTGGATCCGGCTATTCTGGCTAACTATCGTCCAGGCTCCAACCTTCGTTTTATTGCGAAGGTTGTTGAGAGTGTGGTGATGTGGCAGCTGCCACAGTACCTGGATGAAGCTGTCTATCTAGATCCACTCCAGTCCGGCTTCAGGCCTGGGCACAGCATGGAAACGGCATTGGTCGTGTTGGTGGATGATATCTGGAGTGCTTGGGATAGGGGTTGCTCCTCTATCCTGGTCCTATTAGATCTCTCAGCGGCTTTTGATACCATCGACCATGGTATCATGTTGCGCTGATTGGAGGGGTTGGGAGTGGGGGGCACCATTTTGTGGTGGTTCTCCTCCTACCTCTCTGACCGGTCGCAATCTGTGTTGACAGGGGGGCACCTTGTTTGTGGGGTGCTGCAAGGGTCAGTCCTCTCGCCCCTTCTGTTCAACATTTATGTAAAGCCATTGGGTGAGATCATCCGTGGCTTTGGGGTGGAGTTCCATCAGTACGCTGATGACACCCAGCTGTACATCTCCACCCAGGCCACCCCAACAATGCCCTTGAAGTGATGTCCCAGTGCCTGGAGGCTGTGTGGACCTGGATGGGGAGAAACAGGCTCTGACTCAGCCCTTCCAAGACCGAGTGGCTTTGGCTTCCGGCGTCCTGATATAGCCAGCTGGTGCCATTGCTGGTTATTGGGGGCGAATCACTGGCCCCCACGGAGAGGGCTCGCAACTTGGGCATCCTCCTGGATGCACAGCTGTCTTTAGAAAAGCATATGACGGCCGTGGCCGGGGGGGGGCTTTTTATCAGGTTCACCTGATACACCAGTTGCGTCCCTTTCTGGATTTGGACTCTCTACGCATGGTCATTCAGGCGCTCGTCACCTCCCGCCTGGACTACTGCAATGCTCTCTACATGGGGCTCCCCCTGTGGTGCACCCGGAGGCTCCAGCTGGTCCAGAATGCAGCCATGCGGGGGATTATGGGAGCGATGGGGCGCTCCCATGTGACACCTCTCCTGCGCGAGCTGCACTGGCTCCCAGTGGTCTTCCGGGTGCGCTTCAAGGTGCTGGTGACCACCTTTAAAGCGCTCCATGGTTTAGGGCCAGGTTATCTACAAGACTGCCTTCTGCCACCAATAGCCTCCCACCGGCCAGTACGCTCGCACAGAGAGGGCCTCCTCAGGGTGCCGTCCACCAGACAATGTCGGCTGGTGACCCCCAGGGGGAGAGCCTTCTCTGTGATGGCGCCCGCCCTCTGGAACAACCTCCCCCCAGAGATACGCACAAATATCAGACCTCCGGACTTTCCGTCGGGCCCTAGCCGGGCTGGCTTGATCCTACTGTTTTGGTTAATTGATTTTAATTGGGTTTGATTTGATTTTAATTGGGTTGTTTTAAATTGTGGCCAAAGTATTTAATTATTATTAAACTGTTTTTAAATTTTGTATGTTCTGTTTTATTCTGGCTGTTCACCGCCCTGAGTCCTGCTGGAGAAGGGCGGTATACAAATTAAAACAAACAAACAAACAAACAAACAAACAAACAAACAAACAAACAAATAAATAAATACTAATCAAATGCAATTTTCAGATGCAAGAATTCCTGAAAGGTTAAGTAATAATTTCTCAATTTTCCTTCACAATGTCCAATAGGTACAACCCTTTTCTATGTGCAATCCTCCATGCTCATCAGGTTACAGCAAAATAAAAATAGAGGGAAAGCCCTTTTGCTGCTATGATTGCCTTAAATGCCCAGAAGGAAAAAGTTCAAACAAAACAGGTAAGAGATTTAAAGCAGAGATTTCAATGCTATTTATTTTGTGTGATGCCTTATATTACTCTTTAATTGTAAACAATACTGTAGTTTACCATCTCTTTTCAAATGTGTCTATCATACAGGACAGATATTGGTTACTTAGGAGTCTATTCAAATATTATGCCATCTTTTTTTACTCTTGGAAAGATAAACCAGACCATAAAAATAAATATGTTCACCTATGTTTTCTATGAAAGTAAACGGATTTCAAGATTAGGTGGAATGAACCTATTATCATTTTGAGAATTGCAGTTCAGAAAGATTTAAAATAAATGGTAAAGGAGAAATGTCAGTTAGTTAAGCAAGCATAATTTCTTGATAGTGTATTTTGGGAAACAAACAATAATTTAGATTTATGTTATGTTTTTATGTATTCATCACATTTCTATACCATCATCTGAATTATGTGAATCTGGACAGTTTACAGGATTTTACATAATCTCTCCATTCCTGTTCAACATTTGTGTGAAGCTACTGGGTGAGATTATCCATCACCATGGACTGAGGTATCATCAATATGCTGATGATACTCAGCTGTATGTCTCAGCCCGTGGTGAGTTAAGTGATGCTGTGTCCTCCCTCTGATAGTGCCTGGAGGTTGTTAGGGGCTGGATGGGGAGCAATGGGTTGAAACTAAACCCTTGAAAGACTGAGTGGCTCTGGATTTGGGGTTCTTTGGTCCAAGAAGAATTGTCACCTTTGGTCGTGGATGGGGTGGCATTACGCCAAACAGACCCTGTGCTTAATCTGGGGGTTCTCTTGGACTTGCGACTCCTGGACGAAGAGCAGGTGGTGGTTGTGGCCTGGAAGGCCTTTGTGCAACTGCGGGTTGTGCACCAGTTATGCAATTTCCTGGACCAACAATCCCTACTCACTGTCACTCATGTCATAGTCACTTCCTGTCTTGACTACTGCAACCTGCTCTAAATGGGGCTGCTCTTGAAGAACATCCACATATTTCACTTGGTGTAAAATACAGCGGCCTACATGGTTTTGTGCAGACCTCAGTGTGCACATGTATCATATCTCCTGCCAATTTGCTTCTGGGTGAAATTCAAGGTGCTGGTTGTCACCTTTAAAGCCCTTAATTGCTTGGGACCAGGTTATTTTAGGGACCGGTCACATCTACCCAACCCATCAGAGTAGGGAGGCAAGGAATATTGTGGGTCCCATCCCCTAGGGAGGTACACCATGGTGGCTGCCTCTCTCTCTGGAACATCATTCCCCCAGAGATTAGAATGGCCCCCACTCTAACACTCTTCCGGAAGATGCTGAAGACCTGGTACTGCCAGAGGGTCTGGGGAAACCCAGAGTGGGATGAAGCCCATTAAATGGTTTGTTTGATATATTGTCACCAGGGTGGGAGTGTGGGGGTGGGGTTATTTTATTATATTATTTTTTAATATATTATTTGATTGTCTCTTTTATTAGTTTTATTGTTTTCATATAAGGTTTTTATATTCTTGTAAGCTGCCTTGAGTCACTGTATTCTAATAGGTGGTAATATAAATTTAATAAATAAATAGATAAGTAAGTAAGTAAATACATAAATAAATAAATATCTTAGTATAACAGAATATCAAAGTTTGAAGGGACCTTGGAGGTCTTTTAGTCCAACACCCTGCTGAAGCAGGAAACCCTATACCTTTTCAGACAAGTCGTTATCTAATATCTTCTTAAAACCTCCAATGTTGAAGCACCTACTGGATTAATTGTTATCCCTGTCAGAAAATTTCTCCTTAGTTCTAGGTTGCTTCTCTCCTGCGTTAGTTTCTGTTATGTATTGATACTTTTAAGCGGGAGTTTCAAACCTGCCTATGTTTCTGATTGGCTGACAGTCCCTCCAGGATTGTATATAAGGAGGGCTGCAGCCTCTGAGTTTTTGCTGAAGTCTAACTGTATATTAAAGAGCTATTGTCACTTGCTTGCTTGTGCCTCTCGTTATTCCCGAACTACTTCATTGGCGACGAAGATGGGATAGAGGCTACAAGAAGCCGACCAGTGAGAACACGAGCTTCAGCTAGGCGACGAGGCGAACCACAGGAGGCATACCTAACATGTCTGCCTACATTCCGCCCAAGCCTTTTGATCCGACCCGCGAAAAATGGGTCTCGTACCTAACCAGGTTCGAATGCTCGCTTGAAGCCAGCGACATGCAGGGCCTCTCCGCTAATCGAAAGAGAGCCCTCTTGCTAAGCCACTGCGGACCGGACATGTTCGAAATGGCCGAGTCACTGTGTGAGCCAACGCCGGTTCAAACCGTCTCCTGGGACACCCTGATGGCAACTCTCCGGGCTCACTACACTCCCGTCCCCTCCAAGCTCGTGCAATGATACCAACTCAGACAGCGCATTCAACGAGAGGGAGAACCGGTCAGCGCGTACATGGCCAGCCTGAGAAAAGCCGCAACCCATTGCGACTATAGAGACTTGGATGATGCGTTGCTTGAGCAACTTATCTGTGGTGTTTGGGACATTAGGCTGCAACGGCGCCTGCTCGCCAAGTCTGATTTGACGCTTGCTGGAGCCCTAGACAAGGCCAGGGCTCATGAAGCTTCCACAAAAGCCGCAGAAATGCTGCAGCGTCCGCTGACCAGCAAAGACAGCCCCAAGTCTGCCCCGGTGCACAGAGAAGACGCCGGATCCAGCTCGGAGTCCGAGTCGGATGAGGACTTCTTCCGAACGGAGCACCAGAGAAAAGATACCAGCAGCCCCCGGCGCAACTGCCCCAGCTGTGGCGGGCATCATGATAGACTGTCCTGCAAATACAGAGAGGCTATTTGCGGCATTGCGAGAAAAAAGGGCACTTGGCGCGAGTCTGTAGAGCCATTCTGCCCAGAAAACACCAACCACGTGAGCGCCGCAGCCAACCGGAATCAGCGCGCCAGAAGCAGCCAACGAGAGAAGGCGGCACGAAAAAACGGCGCGAATTTGAACCGCGAGATGGCCGCAGCATACACATAGACCAGGCCAGCACGGCGATCGAGGACAAAGTCAGCACGGTGGTCGAAATCAACGGCAAGCCATGCTCGATGGAGATCGACACCGGATCAGCTCTCTCCATAATGTCGTGGGCGACCCTAAAAACCCTCCTGCCATCGTTCCGGAAGGACCAGCTCTCCAAGCAGAGACTGCGCATCCTAGACTACCAGGGGAACCGAGTCCCCCTCGAAGGTGTGGGCACGTTCCGTGTTACCTACGGAGACTACGAAAGAGACTTACCACTGACCATCGTCACGAAGCAGCTTCCTAGCCTTCTGGGCATGGAGTGGTTCCGAGCCCTCGGCATGGGCTTCACCGGCGTCCACCTGATGTCCAAGTCAACACTTAAGGGCAGTCTCCTGACCGAGTTCCAGGATGTCTTCGGGGACACGTTGGGCAACTATGTGGGGACCCCTATTTCACTAAACTTAGACCCCAACGTAGCCCAAATAAGACTTAAAGCCAGACGGGTGCCGTTCGCATTGAAACCGAAGATCGATGCGGAACTGGACAAATTAATTAAACAAGGGGTGTTGGTTCCCGTTGACCATGCAAAGTGGGAAACCCCTATAGTGACCCCAGTAAAGTCCGACGACTCAATAAGAATTTGCGCCGACTACAAGTGCACGATCAACAAGGCTTTGCAGCCGAGCGCCTATCCGGTGCCGATTGTGCATCATCTACTACACTCCCTGGGGCCCGGAAAATTTTTTGCCAAATTAGACCTGGCCCAGGCCTATCAGCAATTACCAGTTGACGACGCCACGGCAGAGGCGCAAACAATTGTAACTCATAGGGCTGCATTCAAATGCACCAGGCTCCAATTTGGGGTGAGCGTCGCACCCGGCCTATTTCAAAGCACCATGGAGCGCCTTCTACAAGGGCTTCCAGGAGTGGTGCCCTATTTCGATGATGTTCTAGTCAGCGCTCAGGACGAACGTTAGCTAGGGGACAGAGTAAGGAATGTCCTTTCTAGATTTAGAGAAGCGGGACTCAAGCTTAAAAAGAATAAATGCATGATTGCTGTCCCCTCCGTTGAATTTCTGGGGTACAGGGTGGATGGCATGGGCATCCACCCTACCGAAAGCAAGGTGAGAGCTATTAAGAGCGCACCTGCCCCCAAGTGCAAAGCGGAGCTCCAAGCCTTCCTTGGACTGCTCAATTTTTATTCTATGTTCCTGAAGGACAAAGCCACTGTTGCAGATCCCCTACACAAACTATTAGGGAAGAATGTACCATGAGTCTGGGGGAAACCACAGGCAGCCATTTTTGAGGCAGGGAAGAGACTTCTATCTGAAGACAGCTTCCTAATTCAGTACAACACAGTGCTGCCGCTTGTATTAGTTTGTGACGCCTCCCCCGTAGGAGTTGGTGCCATCCTAGGCCTTAGACTGCCGAACGGCCTAGAGGCGCCCATTGCGTTTTACTCTCGCACCCTGTCAAGCGCAGAGCGGAACTATAGTCAGTTGGACAGAGAGGCTCTGGCTGCAATTGCGGGAGTTAAAAAGTTCCACAAATACCTCTATGGCCAACAATTCGAACTTGTGACTGACCACCGGCCCTTGCTAGGACTTTTGGCAGGCGATAGGCCAACCCCCGTTGCCCTTTCCCCTCATTTGACCAGATGGGCAATTTTTCTGTCGGCCTACTCGTATCAGCTCGTCCATCGACCTGGCTGAACTTTGGGTCACGCGGATGCCCTCAGCCGCTGCCCCCTACCCGACCTACTTGCCAACCCAACGCCTGAAGCCTCCATTCTTTTGCTGGACACTTTGACTTTGGGGCCTATTTCCTCTTGCGAGGTGGCAAAAGCCTCGGCTAGAGACCCTATCATTCGCACTGTTATGGGTTGGGTGCTGAAGGGATGGCCGGTCATAGTGGATGGGGGGGAATACCAAGGTTATGTTAACAAACGTAACGAACTGTTTATGCAAGGGGGTTGTTTGTTGTGGGGTGACAGGGTGGTAGTACCAACAAAGCTAAGAACTAGGGTCCTAGAATTGCTGCACGAAGGGCATCCGGGCATTGTCAGAATGAAAAGTTTACCCCCTAGTTATGTCTGGTGGCCCAACATGGACCAAGTTATCGCTGAGTGGGTGGGGAAGTGCAGACCATGCCAGGAGTCTCGTCCCGATCCCCCAGTAGTGCCCATCCGAGAGTGGGAGAAACCAAAAGGGCCATGGGGGAGGATCCATATTGATTTTGCCGGCCCCTTCCATGGGCAAACGTTTTTAATCGTAGTCGACGCCTTTTCGAAATGGCTCAAAATAATCCTAATGCCCTCTACCACAGCTGAGGCAGTCATTAGAGTCCTTCGCAAGCTATTTGCCACACATGGCCTACCGGATACCTTGGTATCTGACAATGGGCCTCAATTCACAGCAACCCTATTCGAGGGTTACTTGGCCGGACTGGGCATCCGCCATGCCCTATAGGCCCCGTTCCACCCGGCTTCTAACGGATTGGCCGAACGTTTTGTAAGAACGGCTAAGGAAGCACTGTCCAGACTAGATAACGGGGACTGGCAGGCCAGAATAGACCAATTCCTAGCTGTCCAGCATGCCACACCATGCACGGCCACAGGGAGAAGCCCAGCAGACCTCCTCATGGGCAGGAAGCTTCGGTGCGTATTAGATAGGCTTCACCCTAACTACTTGCACGAAAATTTTAAGGGAGAAACCTCGGGACTTAGACAGTTTCAGGTTGGGTCCCCGGTGTTTGCTCGCAATTATGCCAGCGGACCTCTATATGTTGCAGGAACCATAGTGGGCATAACAGGCCCAAAATCGTATACAGTAGACGTAGGGGTGGACAGACTCTGGAAGCGCCACATAGACCAACTTAGAAAAAGGGTAGTCGGCGAAGCAAACATCAATTTAGACATCTCCGAACCTAACTACAACAACTTTCCCAAAACAGCTAACTCAAGCCCGGGTTCGCGAGAATACTTAGCTGACAAGCCCTGGTTCCAGCGCTGCCCCAGCAAGTCGCCACTCCCAGTCGGGGATAGCCACGCCCTGGACAAAATCCAGGAGGTTCCACTGGCGGAGCCGGGAGAGACTGAAAGTCCCTCCGACCAGTTCGACGCCCCACCAGACACTGAACTGCGCAGGTCAACTAGGGAGAGAACTTGTCCTAAGCACCTGCGAGATTTTGTGTGTACATATGTAAATTTCTGAATGTTAGTGCTTTCTGGGAAGGGAGGGGTGTTATGTATTGATACTTTTAAGCGGGAGTTTCAAACCTGCCTACGTTTCTGATTGGCTGACAGTCCCTCCAGGATTGTATATAAGGAGGGCTGCACCCTCTGAGTTTTTGCTGAAGTCTCACTGTATATTAAAGAGCTGTTGTCGCTTGCTTGTGCCTCTCGTTATTCCCGAACTACTTCAGTTTCCATCCATTGCTTCTTGTCCTGCCTTCAGATGGTTTGGAGAATAGATTGAGCACCTCTTCCTTGTGGCATCCCCTAAAATATTGGAACACTGTTATCATGACACCCCTGGTTCTTCTTTTCACTAGACTATATGTATAAAAGCAAAATCTTAGTATAAAGATATAAGTAAGAATAAGTTAAAAACAGAATTTAAATGTAGGGTTGCAGCATTAAAAGTTAAAATCTTAAGGTGAAAAGAATGCCCTCATGACACCCAGGGTTGCATATCAGTCTTCAACTTCCATGATGATGAAGACCAAGGACCAGTCTCACATCTGAGAGTAAGGTGTTCCCCAAAGTAGGAGAAGCAGCAGAAAATGCTGTCTTCCTGCAACCTGCCAGCCAAAATTCCTTAAATGACAGAATCTGAAATATTCCCTCCCTGCCCGATTAGGTGGGATAGGATCATATAGTGGGGATGACAATTCTTTAAATAATCTGAGAAAGGGCTTTCATGGTAATAGCAAATGCCTTGAATTGAACTCCCAGAAGCAACTAAGACAAAAATGAAGTTTGTATAGCAGAGGTGTTATATGTGGAACCCTAAGGGTGCCCAATATTGTTTGTGATGCTGCATTCTACATCAGTTATAACCTGTTCAAGAGTAGCCCCATATAGATTGCATTGCAATAATCCATATGGGAGATGACCAAGATATGAGTGATAGAGAGTAGAGCTGAAAAGGCTACAACTAGTACATAAGAGCCATGATGGTGCAGTGGTTAGAATGCAGTATTGCAGACTATTCTGCCGATTGCCAACTGTCGCAGTTCGGCAGTTCAATTCTCACTGGCTCAAGGCTGACTGCCTTCCATCCTTCTGTGGTCGATAAAATGAGGACTCAGATTGTTGGGGGCAATAGTCTGACTATTAGATAATAAAAAGGTACAGAGAAAATATAGCATCTGATAGTTGGTCTTGCAGGCTGGACTTCTTTCTCCTTTTGGAACTGATCAAAGAAGGAGGAGGTGAACCAGACTAGAACTATTCTTTCCTCTCACAGTTCCCAAAACCATCTCAAAAGAATACCATGATCAAGAAGAGCCAGGATGGATGTTCTATCCCTATCCCATTCTATTCAGACATCACCCAAAAGAATGACCAATACCATTTCCTTCCCATATCCAGGCCTGAAACCTGACTGAAAGCAGTCCAGATAATTCATTTAATCAAGGATATTCTGGGGCTGCAGCACAACCATCTTCTCAACCAACTTCCCTAAAAAGGGCAGATGGGAGAGCGAACAAAGGTTATAAACTGTTTGTGTCCAGTAATAACTTTTTGAGAAGTGACACACACTTAATAGTGACTCTACGTTGTCATTCTTCAGATTCATCCCTTGTCTTTCTCCAGCAGTCCCCCTTCAATTTTGCCAGAGGGAATCTTTATGGGCACAAAGAGAGATGGGCACAAATAGATGTCTCTTGACTCTTTTCAACTCTCTCAAATCCTCCATAAAGCACCAAGAATGCCTGGTTCAATGGGATGAAAAAAGTTGCATGGGCCTGACCCTTCAATTCTATCCAAGCTCTCTGCTAACTCTCTATTCCAGTAACAGTGAGGGATTTGGCAGGCCTATGCAGCAGATCCTATGCAACAACTCCCCTCACTGGGCCCATTAATCACTGGAGCTGGACCAATTGAATATGTCTTGCAAAAGGGGTTAGCCTAGAAAAATATCAAGGTTTCCAGGGCCTCATGTATCAGGGAGGGAGGGAGGGATAGAGGGAGGGAGGGAGTAAAGAAGGAAGGAAGGAAGGAAGGAAGGAAGGAAGGAAGGAAGGAAGGAAGGAAGGAAGGAAGGAAGTTAATTTTCAAATGCTCACTGTCAGGAAAGGAAATATCTCTGAAATGATGACCTATTCGGTAAGAGGTTGTTGTCTATAACATTAAACACATAACTGCAATAATTTCTTTTTCAGATGCAGATGACTGTTTCCCATGTTCAGAAGATCAGTACCCAAACAAAGCTCACAACCTTTGCATTCCAAAACACATCACATTTTTGTCTCATAAAGAGCCTCTGGGAATTAGCCTGACAGCTATTGCCTCCTTCTTTTCTTTCATCTCAGTTATGGTCCTGGGAATCTTCATTAAGCATCGGGACACCCCCATTGTCAAAGCCAACAACCGGAACCTCACCTACATTCTTCTCATTGCTCTCCTCCTCTCCTTCCTCTGCACTTTGCTCTTCATTGGGCAACCAGATCAAGTAAAATGTCTCATGCGACAAATTTCTTTTGGCATCATCTTCTCTGTAGCTCTTTCTTGTATATTGGGGAAAACAATCATAGTGGTCCTTGCTTTCATGGCCACCAAGCCTGGATCCAAAATGAGGAAATGGGTGGGGAAAAGGCTGGCCAACACTATAGTTCTTTCATGCTCTTTGACCCAATTCTCCATTTGTGCAGTGTGGTTGGCAATTACCCCCCCATTCCCGGATTCTGACATGCATTCCATGGCTGAAGAAATTGTCCTAGAATGTAAAGAAGGTTCAACCACTATGTTTTATACTGTTCTTGGTTTTCTGGGATTCTTGACTGCTGTCAGCTTTTCAGTTGCCTTCCTAGCTAGGAAATTACCCGACAGCTTTAATGAAGCCAAATTTATCACCTTCAGCATGTTGGTCTTTTGTAGTGTCTGGATATCCTTTGTTCCCACCTATCTGAGCACCAAGGGAAAATACCTGGTAGCTGTGGAGATCTTTTCCATTTTGGCTTCTGCAGCTGGATTACTGGGTTGCATCTTTTCACCCAAATGTTACATTATTATTCTGAGGCCGGATTTGAACAGAAAGGAACAGCTGACAAAAAAATGAAACTGATTTATTGGGTCCACTATAAGTTACCTCATTTGCCTTATTAAAGGCCTACTGACCATCTTGAAGAACTGATTGAAAACTAGTTCTTTCGGGTTTATTTTTTTTTCTTTTTTTATTAAAAAGTTTTTATTTTATAAACATGCATACATACAATATATAATCAATCAATCAGTGTATCATCTGAATACATATTTTTCCTGATATTATCATTTCATTTGTTGTAACATATTCCCCACATTTATCAACAATTTTATCCCAACCCAACCCTCCCACCCCTCCCCACTCCCACCCCCTGACTTCCCAGAGCAAAAACAGGGTATAACATTTAAGAAGCAAAGGCTAAAATATACTAACCTACTATAAAGTTTAAAACTCCCTCACACTCTTTAACTCCTCTTTTGCAAATTCATCAACCTCCCTTTTATAAATTCTCAAAATCAGTTAGATTAAATTCTTTCTTCCTGAATATAAAAACCTTTTTCTTGGTATGTAATCCAATAATTTTAACAATATTACAAGCATTAACAAACATTGATAAATTTCATTTTCATCCCTCAAACACCTTTCTTTTTCAACATTGCTCCCTGATAAGATTCTAAATTAGACATTTATCCTTTTTATTCCTTCATAAACCTATTATCAATTTCTAACTATTCAGCATTAAAAATTCGAAATTAAACATTTTAAAATTTTAAACATTTTATCACCTATACCTTTTAAAATAATATAATCTTATTATAAACATTTTAAAAAACCTCTTAATACATCAATAAGATCTTCTTAGTTCATTCTTCAAAATATAGATTTCAAAACTTTCAGGAAACTATCCCTTAATTTTTTAATTAACCATTTCTATATTTTTTCCAGTCCTTCTTCAATCAACATTGCTCCCTAATAAAGTTCTAAATTAGACATTTATCCTCTTTAATCCTTCATAAAATTAACATTTTAAAACTTTAAACATTTTATCTCATATACCTTCTTAAAATACTATAATCTTATGTTAAACATTTTAGAAATCTCTTAATACATGAATAGGACATTAAGTCATTTCTCAAAATATAAATTTCAAACCCTTCAGAAAGGTGTCCCTCAAATTTTTAATTATCCATTTAAATACCTCGATAACTCTTAAAAAGCTATCATTTTTACCTCAATAACTCTTAAGAAGCTATCATTTTTATATCCAGAACCAATTGTAATAATACACTTCCTTTATATTATTATCTTAGAATAAACTTTAAAAATACAAATTTAATTAAGCTTCTCAACCTATTGCCAAAATCCTCCCGAAAAAAGATTAATCTTCGGTTCTTCCCCTCTTTCTGTATTTTTTTCCAGTCCTTTTTCTTCGATAATTCTTTCTTCTTCAGCATTGCTCCTCCTCCTGCTTTTATTTTCGAGAATTTTAAAATTTGGATCTGACGTTGATGTCTCTTTAAAAGTTTTTGTCTTCTTAAAGTTATTTCATTTAATTTGAAACCCCCATAAATCTCTCTCAAGTCCTCCTGATTAAATTCTTCCAGATTCCTTTGCTTTCCCCTCTTGGTCTGGAAAGCATCCTGTTTGTCCAAAGTTACATTAAACTGAATTTCTGCCCCATCTTGTTCCAACAGCTCACTACTGTCTAACAAGCCTTGAAGTGATACTATATTCTCCTTTGTCTCCATGTTTTGAGTCAAAACAGTTGCCTCTTCCTAAGACCTTTCATCAAAAAAACCTTTAAGAGTTTCCAGTAAGGCGGTGGTTTGTGACTCAAAAATTTCATGTATTATAGCTCTTATTTGTGTATTTGCTGGTGTGTGTAATAATAGTCCTTCAGCACTTTCAAAGGTGCCAGCCATTTTCTTTTTTTTTTTTTTTCAAAGTCCAATTATTTTTAAATTTGTTCAGCTATCAGGTCAATAAATCCAATAATTTTCCATACAAGTTAGAAGTATAGAGTAGTTAAGATCAATACCATAGTCTTTTTCATTTCACTAGCACTTTAAATCTTTTTCTTGCCACGTTTACAATGTTGCAGCTTTAACGATCACTTTCACTTGTAACTTTCGTTTTAAACGCCCTTAAGTGCCATTTTTTTCCTTTTTCTTTTAAACGGAGTTAAAGTTTAATACTTGCATTTCCTGTTCTCCTGATTTGCTCTGGCAGCATCCAGATTCGAATTTTCTCATAATCCTTAAAATTGAGCTGCTGATGTGGTCGCGACCCCTTGTTCTGCTTAAAGCAGAATCGTCCCGGATCTGGAGCACTGAAGGGCTTTCAGGGAGCTCTCACCCTGCAAACCACAGGCTTAAAAAAAAAAGACCCTTCTGCCCTTCTCTCCCCATTTTTCCCTGGGGGAGAGTTTTGAGCTGCTAGAACAGCTGATTTTCGCAGTTCTAGCAGCAAACGGAATCACCGGGCTGGAGCTCCTGAAGGAGCGTCCATTCAGGGAACACGGAGCCACCGGAACTTGGTTTTTTAAACCAAAAATATGCAGTTGTGAAACATAACATTTTGAATGCAATTCTTATAGCATGTTTTCTATATAACCCTGGCAAAACTGAGTGGCTTTCAGTACAGGGAGCTCCAGGATCTGAGAATTTTTCATCCTTAGTTCTGCATTATCTGTACCTGACACCCTGTGCTTTGTTACTCAAGCCCTGGTTATCTCTCATCTGGACTACTGCATCTACATGAAGCTACCTTTGTGATCTGCTCAAAAGCTTTAGCTTGTGCATAGTGCAGAAGCAGCAGTGTAATCTTTGGAGCCTTTGGGTTGATCCATTTCTATTCCACAAACTTCACTGGCTACCAATGTGCTTCTGACTGCAGTTCAATGTCTCGGTTATGACCATTAAAGTCCTGAACAGCATCGGTTCAGGCTATCTGATGAACTGCCTCATCCTGTTAGGACTAGCCTATCCTACTTGTGCCAGCAGAGAGGGCCTACTTTGGATCCCGTTGTTCAAAGAACTCTGATTATCAGGATCCAGAAGAAGAGCCTTCTCTGCTGCGGCACCTACCCTTTTAAACTTCTTACCATGTAAAGTAAGATCCACCCATACCCTCCTGTCCAGTGGTGGGTTTCACTTTTTTTTACTACTGGTTCTGTGGGTGTGGCTTGGTAGGCATGGCTTGGTGGGCAGGGCAGGGGAAGGATATTTTAAAATCTCCATTCCCACCCACTCCATGGGAAGGTTACTGCACAATCCCAATTTCCTCCAGATCAGCTGGAACTTGAGAGGAAGAGAATAGATGGGGGTGGGGCCAGTAAGAATTTTTACTACCAGTTCTCCGAACTACTCAAAATTTCCATTACCGTTTCTTCAGAACTAGTCAGAACCTGCTGAAACCCATCTCTGCTCCTGTCCTTTCACAAACGTTTTAAGACATGACTCTGCCAATTGGCTTTGGGACCAAATGGGAGAGTTTCACACAGGAGGTAGATCGATGGCAAACTCCCTGTTCCCACTGCTGGTCTCTGCTCTCCACCATCTATCCATCTTTTTGGTTTTCTTTTCTTTTTTTATTAAAATTTATAAGCTTTATTAAAACACATATATTAAAACACATATAAAACACATATAAAAACATTTACACAACATATAACATTAAAAAGTTATTCTTTTTAAGCATTGTTTCATAGTGGTTTTCCAAGTGATACTGTTGTATTTCTTCCCCTTTTTCTTAGTCTAGTGAATTTTTTCCTTTTTCCCTCTTTTCTATATTTTTTTTCCCCTCTCCTTTTTTTCCCTTGGATTTCCCCCTTCCCTTGGATTTCCCCCTTTGTTTTAATTATACCATTATTTTTTGGATTTCCATTTTGATATTTCTATACCTATAAGGCATTATTTATATACAGTTATTATATACATTATTTATGTACATATTTACGTACATCTTTATTCCGTTCTTCTTACATTTATGTTTCTTTATTGGTGGTGTTAATCCATTGATACCATTTGTTCCATATTCTATAATAATCTGTCTCTTCTTTTTCCTTTATTTCTTTTGTTAATCTATCCATTTCAGCACATTGTACAATTTTGTCTATTAGTTCTTCTTCCGTTGGGATTTTTTCCTGTTTCCAATTTTTCGCGTATACTATTCGCGCTGCAGTTAGAATATGTATCATCAAGTACTTTATTTCTTTGGGATATGTTTTTGTGAAGATTCCTAGCAGGAAGGTTTCTGGTTTCTTGTCTATTTGTAGTTTTGCTATTTGTTCCAACCATTTCTTAATATTAGACCAAAATTTCTTTGCTGCCGGGCACGTCCACTATAGATGGATTATTTATTATTTCCCTGTGTTCCTTTCCCATTGTTTATTTTATTATTTTATTATTTTACTTCTGTTCTCTTACATTCTTTTCATTTTCTTTCCGTTTCATGATTGTAAGCTGCCTAGAATATGCCCACAGCAATATAGGTGGCAAAGAAATGTAAAAAAAAAAAAAAAGTAAATAAATAAGTAAGCCAGTAAGTAAGTCTAGGTGGGTTTTGGTGACAAATAGAGAATTAAATCTGCCATATGAGATATTGAAGGCTGTCACAGAAAACTGAGACTATAGGAACATGAAGTGTGACATACTAATGAAAAAAATAAAGGTAAGGAGGGAGCGGAAAAGTAAGGAGGAGGAAATGTGATGAAGTTTGAACTTCTTTTCTCATTTTGTTCTACTTTAAAAAACAATAATAGCCCAACAATAAAGGGGAAAAGAGGAAATGGTTGAGAAATATGTAGATCACAGAAAAATTTTGGTGATTGGTTAACAACTAAAAGTGAACTCAGAGTAATGAAAAGAGGATATAAATACCAATAATAATAGCACTTAGACTTATATCACAGTGCTTTTGAGCCCCCTCTAAGAGGTTTACAGAGTCAACATATTCCCCACAACAATCTGGGTCCTCATTTTACCCACCTTGGAGGGATGGAAGCAGGGGTAAAATGTAAAATTTGTTCCTACCAGTTCTGTGGGCGTGGCTTGGTGTGTGGGGGGTAATGTGACCAACTTTTTTTTAAAAAAAAAACTTTTCAAAACATTTTTTCTAATGCTTTGAGGAGCCTCTGCTGATCAGGCAACTATCTGGGATCGTCAGAGAGGCTTTTTAAAAAATGCTTTGAAAAGCCTCTGACGATCCCAGCTGAACCGCACAATCTTCAGAGGCTTTCTTTTTTTTAACTTTTAAAAGCATTTTTTCATTGGAAAAGGTTGTTGAAAAAAATGCTTTTAAAAGTAAAAAAAAAACACAAGCCTCTGATGATCATGCAGCTCAGCTGGGCATGGTGGTGGTGGTGGGGTTTGCAGGGATTTTTGCTAATGGTTCTCTGAATCACCCGCCACCATTGCTACCGGATCCAGTGATCCGGCCCGAATTGAGAGCATTTCACCCCTGGATGGAAGGCTGAGTCAGCCTTGAGCCTAGTGAGATTTGAACTACTAAATTACAGGCAGCCAGCAGTTAGCAGAAGTAGCCTGCAGTACAGCCCTCTAACAACTGCACCACCATGGTTCAATAAATGTAAATATTTGTAGGGTTAGGAATTGCATTTAAATATTGTAGCAGACTGACATCTACATAATAACACCTGCTTGTTAATGTAATTTTCATTTAACAGATGCAACTCATTAAACAATTATAAGTAGTAAATACTTATTTACTCAGCATAAGTGTGCATAAATATTTATATCTCAATCAGAACAGAGCTGGAAGAGACCTTAGAAGTCTTCTAGACCAGCTCCCTGCTCAAACAGGAGATCGTATACCATTCCAGACAAGAGATGATACAGGGTCTTCTTAAAAAACTCCAGTGATGAAACACCCACAACTGCTGTCGGCAAGCTATTCCACTGGTTAATTGTTCTCACTGTTAGGAAGTTTCTCCTTAACTCCAGGTCGCTTCTCTCCTTGATTAGTTTCCATGCATTGTTTCTTGTCCTGCCTTCTGATGTGTTGGAAAATAAATTGACACACACACACACACACCCTTTGTGGCAAACTCTCAAATACTGGAATACTGCTCCCATGTTCCCCCTAATCCTTTTCTCTAGATTAGCCAAACTCAAGTCCTGCAACCAATTTTATGCTTCTTTATACAACAAACATTTAGCTTTTTAAACAACAAGCAATTTCTTTGGCTGCTGCCACACACTGCTAGCACATATTTAAGTGATCATCCATTAGGACTCTAAGGTCATTCCTGCAGTTACTGTTTTCAGATTCACACAACCTATTTTAATAGTTGACAAGGAAAGGAAGAAGGAGGAGGAGGAGGAGGAGGAGGAGGAGGAGGAGGAGGAGGAGGAGGAGGAGGAGGAGGAGGAGGAGGAGGAGTTGTTTAATTAATCATGACTGAAATCTCCATTTGAATTCAGCTGTTTTCTCAGTTGGAAGTTGAGAACAAACCTCTTTACTTTAATTTTTTTTTAATCTAAACTTAAACTTAAACTGCACTGCACACTAGAACAAGTAGACACAAGAACAGTTTTTTCCCGAATGCCATCACTCTGCTAAACAAATAATTCCCTCAACACTGTCAAACTATTTACTAAGTCTGCACTTCTATTAATCTTGTCATCGTTCCTATCACCCATCTCCTCCTGCTTATGACTGTATGACTGAAACCTTGTTGCTGGTATCCTTACCATTTATATTGACTGTTTCCTAATATGATTTCATTGCTTATTTGTACCCTATGACTATCATTAAGTGTTGTACCTTATGATTCTTGATGAGAGTATCTTTTCTTTTAAGCACAATGAGAGAATATGTATCAAGACAAATTCCTTTTGTGTCCAATCACACTTGGCCAATAAAAATTCTATTCTATTCTATTCTTCTATTAAACATTCCGTCTTCCATTAAACAGTGTGTCATCTGGGTATAAATATATGTGTGCAATAACAAGCAAAATTTACAACAGTACTCATTACATTGATATTGATTCTCTAATCTTACCATAAAAATAATGAGCATAATACATCTATTCATTTCTCCCTCTTAACATATCTTCTAATAAAAATATAATAATAATATTAAATATAATCTTAATGGTCATATTAGTAAGATTTATCATATTGTATGCTCCTCTATCTTAACATGTTTTCGGTATTTCATTGATCTCCATTTATTTCTAATTTCTATTTTTTCCCCAACCATTCATAAAATAATTCCCATGTCATATAATATTCAGTTTGTCCTTTCTCCTTTATAGCAAGGGTTAATCTAATCATTTCTGCACATTTTAATATTTTCCTAATCACTTTCTCATCAGTAGGGATCTCTCTGCTTTTCCAGTATTGTGCAAATACAATTCTATCTGCAGTTAATACATGTATAATTAAATATGTATTCCCTTTAGCTTCAGGTAAAATCCCCAACAAAAATATTTCTGGTTTTAAGTCTATTATTATTATTATTATTATTATTTCTATGCCGCCCTCTCTCCGAGGATTCTGGGCTGATGCCATCTCTAACATCTTATACAGATTTTCTTTATATGCAGTTGACATTGTTAGTTGTCCCACAACTTCTGCCATTTATCTAATTCTATTGTGTAACCAAAGTTTTTTGCCCATGCTATCATTGTTTCCTTCACTTGTTCATCTTCCAGTATAATGACCTTAATCTCATAATTCTTTATAGAAACCATATTTAGCATCTTTCTCATATCTAGAATGTATCTGCACTTGTGAATACCATGCCATGTCGATGCCTTGATCACTCAGCTCTTGTTTAGTTTTAAATTTCCCCTTTTCATTCAAAATATCTTTATATCTAACAATATTTCCACTGTTAATGACGTTTGGGTGGATCAGTGCTTCCACTGTTGAAAGCCAAACTGGTATCCTCAAATAATGTTCTCTAATTTTCTCCCATATTAACAATAGTGCATTCCTTTTGTAATGTCTTTTAAAATAGCCATGACTCTTGATTTTCTCATGCCACAAGAAGGCTTGCCAACCCAGTTGTAAATCATGGCCCTCCAGAGTCAGTAGTCTGAGAACAAAACTTTTTACATTTCTCATTTAGTTCTTTCCGTCCCTGTCACTATCATTTTCTCCTTAATTCCAGGTTACAATACCCTGTAACCCTTGTGATACCCTGTGATACCCTGTGTATCACGTTGGTTTGAGCATGTCTAAAAAAGATGTAACTCTTTTTGGTAAATCTGTTGGCAGTAGGTAAACCTCTAAAACAGAATTGAGAAAATAAAAAAAAGATATATGTGTAAGTATTTCTAGGATTAGGGATTCAAATCTTTCAGCAGTTTTGACAATTCCCTAATGCTATCTACTTGTCAATGTAAATTTCATAAAACAAATAACTAACACAACATACAATTATTTACAAAAGTAAATAAGGGGTAAACTAGGTGGCTTTCCTGTATCTCTCATAAATCAATTAAAGCCCCCCAAAGCATCTAAAGTAAATCAAAAGACCCAGCAGTCCCAGAGTAGAAATACACCATATAGTGTAAGGACTGTAAAAGGCCCTTTGTAGGACAAAAGTCAGAAGACTACTTGAGTGCATCCATGAACACCAACAACCAATCATCATCAGAAGATATGATGGAAGTTTTCTTAATCTCCATGCTGATTTCTATATTAGAACACATGGAATGACTTAACCATAGTTTCAGCTGGGAAACCATACTTTCAACTGAGAATCAGAGACCAAACGAGTCCAAAAATGCATATGGGGTAATAACAACTATATATCATTCAAAAGAGACAATCAAAAAGCCAAAAAGAAAACAAAAATTTTAAAATACCTCATCACTGGCAATCAAAAGAAAAATTAATGCTAGGCCAACAATCAGGTAAACAAGTCCAATCAAGAAACTAGTAATGCTGTCAAACAAGCTAACAGTGCAAAACAGCCTAATTAAGGAACCATGAAGACCTCACTGACAAGGCAAGCCACCATATACAATGAAAGCAAACCCACTCCTTTGTAGTACTAATAATGTTATCTACTAATCCAATGAAAAATCTGCAAGAAAACAACCAAGCTCAGAGAGCACTAAGGTCCAGACAGTTCAACCCTTAGCTACAAATATTCTCTTTTACTAAAATAGCAAAGTCTGGAAAAGATCTATGTTCAGTATGTATAGTACATTTATATTTATGTGTATGTATATAAACATAGGTGGGGACATGGTGGCTCGGTGGCTAAGACACTGAGCTTGTCGATTGAATCCCTAGTGCCATATAACAGTGTGAGCTCCTATTACTTGTCCCAGCTTCTGCCAACCTAAAAAGCCCATAGAAAATGCAAGCAAAAAAATAGGGACCACTTTGGTGGGAAGGTAACAGCGTTCTGGGTGCATTTGGTGTTTAGTCATGCGAGCCACATGACCACAGAGACATCTATGGACATAGCTGGCTCTTTGGCTTTGAAACAGAGATGAGCACCATCACCTAGAGTCGGGAGAGATTAGCACATATGTGCAAGGGGAATCTTACCTTTTATATACACATAAAGTGTACGGGCATCTCTCTCTCTCCTCCCCTCCTCTCTCTCCTTTCTCACTCTCCCTCCCTTCCTCTCCCTCTCCCTCTCCCTGTATCTCAAGTTCGGCTTCACTCAAGGACCCATATAGAAGAGGAGGAAATGCCCCAAATGTGCCAAGAAGTAATAGTTATTCTACTTCTGTTACTGATTTCCCCAAGGGGGAAAACCTCCATTGAAGAATTATGTATGCAGTGCTAATGCTAATACTATAAGTGTGACACAAATAAGCACATTGGTGACCAACTGGTATATCAAACAAAATTCAGACAGTACCAGTATTTTGATTAATTGTATTATTTTTAAAATATCTGAAGAGAACGGTGCTTCTTAACAGTGAGATCCAAATTTCATTTAATGCAATTTAATTTAATTTACTTTGTTGTTTAATTAATCATGACTGAAATTTCCATTTGAATTCAGCTGTAAATTTCCATTTGAAACCAACTGCAGATCCAGGAGAACAAAACT
The DNA here is from genome assembly GCA_022577455.1 of Arizona elegans. Classification (NCBI taxonomy): domain Eukaryota; kingdom Metazoa; phylum Chordata; class Lepidosauria; order Squamata; family Colubridae; genus Arizona; species Arizona elegans. The sequence continues at coordinate 4,335,253 of JAKOOJ010000021.1, read as the reverse complement.
TTTTACATTTCTCATTGAGTTCTTTCTGTCCCCGTCACTATAATTTTGTCCTTAATTGCAGGTTACAATACCCTGTGAATCACAAGTTGGTTTGTTCATCTGAGCATGTCTAGACCTGTACAATCATTATCAATTATGCATTCTTATTTTCAATCTCTAAGGAGTTACAGAAAATATTAAAAGTAATATATTTCCCCTGCAATAAAGATGCAATATTCTTTTTTCCAAGGGTACAGCTAGAGGACCAAGTCCTGTCATTCTGATTTTTTAAAAAGTAAATCTCTACTTTAAAGCAGCCTCATGGAAAACTGTATCTCTAGGCTGTCCTATTTCAAATGCCTAATTCTCAGGGAGTGAACAGATGGATGAGAGATAAATTGTTGTAGAAAATGATATTATTCTTTGCAATAGCAATATTGTTCTTCCTTGTAGAAGCTGATACAACCCTTGCTAAATGTTCTGTAGGAAATCAGCCTTTCATTAAGCACAAGCGATATCATTCAGAAGATTTGGTCATTGCGGGCATTTCTTATCAAATTTACATGGTATCTGATGAAATAACATTCACAAGAAATACATCAGATGAACTGTTTGGTGATTTAATGTATGGAATTCTTGTTTTTCAGTAATGCAAATACAGAAAATAGTTAAAGACTGTGACATGACTGAATTAGGATGGAGGATGAATTTTAAATTGCCTATCCTGCATTATTATTTCTCAATAATATAGCTTCAATTTCCATCTGTTACTCAAGTTATTTTTCAATGTGTTTTTATTTCTATGGATTTGGTACCATTCTAGCAGGTATCAGTTTAATTTTAATACACTTTTTTCATATGGCTATAACTCGATGAAGTTCAAATGACATTAATCCCTGCAGAGCATTGCTTCATACAAGCGATATGTTAAGGTGTTCATGATTGCAGTTAGTCCTACATGCAGATATTATATCAAATATTAATCAGAAATTTCCAGTGTATTGAATACGTAAATTAGAAAATTAGAGTAGGAAGTAAAATTAAATATAGACCTCCATATTAAGGGGAAAAAACCCACTAATTATTGATGTTTATTATATTTTGCAATTGAGTTGCCTGAATGCCTATGGATTGATATATTGCTTAGACCGCTTTCTTGAAATATTAAACAAATGGTTTCTTTGATGCTAGTGCTTCCATCCGTATCGGTCCTTGTGCCTGCACAATCTAAACTTCTGTGATACAATTAGAATGCAGTCAATTCCAGATTTGGCTACAGATGTTGTAAAACTCATTTCAGATATTATATGCACAACTACCAGCACATCTTGGCTTTGGAATTTGCAATCAAAGAAATCAATGAGAATTCCAGGATTTTGCCAAACATCACCCTCGGTATCCATATCTCCAATAGCTATTACCTGCCAAAATGGATTTATCTGGCTTCCATGGAGCTTCTCTCTACAAAGGGAAGATTCATCCCAAATTACAAATGTGACCTCAAGGACAATGTAATATCTGTGATTGCAGGACATAATGCTTACATCGGTCAGTTCATGTCAAACATTCTGAATATATATAAGATCCCAGAGGTAAGAGCCATCCCATAAAGAAAGGAGTCAAATCTAAATACAGTATTTCTTGCTTGATTTAGTTTAATTTCTATTCCAAATTTTTATCTTTATGAATCTATTAGTGTCAGAAACATTCAAAACAAAGGGATAACCAATATCGCCTCATATAGTGTTTTGGGAAAAATTACAATCAAGCTAAACATCCAAATATATTTCATCTGGGACAGAGAGGAATTATTCAAAATGCTAGAAAGTTGCATATACCTAATCTATGGGGTAAATCATGTCATGGAAACATGTGTAAACATAGCATAATCCAGAGGTTCATATTCATTCTTGAAGTTCTTACATTTCTGGAGCTTTGTTTATTAAAACAAAAAGAAACAACTATCATAGAAATTATATTGGAACATGGAAATAGTAATCAATTCTGTCCTTGCCTGGAGAACATTCATATTTAAATAAGATCCTTAAAATAGACATAAGTGATTTGGAAGTATATACTCTAATTTCTTCTTTTTTCTTAGCTCATATATGGTTCAACTGCAGAGATAGATGACAACATAGAAGCTGCTTTCTTCCGTCAATTATTTCCAAATGAAGACCTTCAAATTATGGGGCTGGTCCAATTGTTGCTTCACTTCCAGTGGAAATGGATTGGGCTCATTGTCCCAAACCCTGAACATGGGAAGAGGTTCATACATAATAGGCTTGATATATTTTCTAAGAATGGCATTTGTTTTGATTTCATGGAAGAAGTGTCAAAGGACTCTGTTACCAATGATATTGAAACTCAACTTAATGGTTTTGGTTTGCTGTATAAGGCTATTATGAAAAGTACTGCCAACGTTGTAATCATATATGGTGAAAATCATAACATGCCTGTTCTTAGAATGTTGCTATTTATTCCAGAATATGAAGACATGCAAATGAAGAGAAAAGATAAAGTTTGGGTCATGCCAGCACAGATGGAATTCACATCAGTCCGCTTTCTAAGATATAGGGCCATGGATTTCATCCATGGTGCCCTAACGTTCGCAGTTTCCTCAAAGGAAATCTTAGGGTTTAAGAAATTTGCTCAGATGAGAAACCCTTCTTCAGAAGAAGAGGACAGTTTGACAAGAGTGTTTTGGGAAGATGCATTTGAATGTTCTTTCCCAAATGCTGGGTTAGATGAGGACAGTGACAATCAATGCACTGGTGTGGAGTCACTGGAGACCCTTCCTGAATCTGTGATTGAATCTAGTATTACTGGGCATAGTTATAGCATTTACAATGCTGTCTATACAGTGGCCCATGCGTTGCAAACTATGCTTTCATCTAAGAGCAGAAAAAGGAGAAATGCTTGGGAACTCAGTCAACAGTCGTGGCAGGTAAAAATGACATGAATGAAAATATATTATATATTTATATAAGGGCCAGACATATAAATGTTCAGCTATTACTGTATTTTGGAGTTGTATAACTAATAAAAGTATTCTGAAGCTGAACTAACTCATAAATGATATGTGAGAACTTAAGAAATAATTCCAGAGAACACTAAACATGGGGTGCAACAATGCACAATGTCAAATATTAATTAAAGAGGAGTTTTAGAAGGAGTGTGGGGTAAATCAGTTTCCAAATGAATGGGACTGTTTAATAGGATATAAGGAATGTGTCCTTGTATCCCACAGTGGTTTGTGATAGTTCTATCAAAACATTTCACTAGGAACCCCTGAATCTTATGATGCAAATGCTTCTTCTAAGATCATTGTTTTCTTTAAATAACAGGAGAGCTTGAAGTAACTTGAGATCTGTTACGTAATTAACATATTGTATGCCATATCATGTTATGGGAGGATGCACTCGCTACCTGCGAGCGATTGTGTGCTCCAGCCCCAATGCTTTTCTCATTCCCCAGGTTGTTCGGACCCTCAGGGCCTGGGCCTCTGGTTGATGTTGTGCAATGCCAGGTCTGTGGTAAATAAAGCCCCCCTCATTTTGATCTGGTTCAGGAGGAGGGTGCAGACCTGGTAGGTATTACGGAGACCTGGTTGGGCCAGGAGGGGGGGTTCCCCTTGTTGAGATGTGCCCACTGGGGTTCTACGCATTCCATCAGCCGAGGTCCCAGGGGAGGGGCAGGGGGGTGGCAGTTCTTGTAAAGGAAGGACTTGCTCCAAGGGAGGCCACTGTACCTCAGATAGCTGGATGTGAGTCCCTCCTTGTGAAGTGGGGACATTGGAGGCAGATGGGCTTGCTGATTACGTATCTGGCTCCCTGCCACATGTTGGCTGCCTTGCCTGAGCTGCTCAACGTGATTGCCGAAATGGCAGTTGAGACTCCCAGGCTTATGGTCATGGGGGACTTCAACTTGCCATCTATCAGCAAAGTGTCTGAGGTGGCCCGGGAGTTCATGGCTTCCATGATGGCCATGGACCCACTCACATGGGAGGACACACTCTGGACTTGATTTTTGTCTCTGGTCAGTGGATGAATGATCTTGAGATAGGGGAGATAGCGACTGAGCCCTTGTCATGGTCAGATTATTTCCTTCTTAGGCTTGACTTGCAGGAAAGTGGAAGAGACTAGATGGTTCTGCCCCAGGTGCCTGATGGATCCTGATAGGTTCCAGATGGAGCTTGGGCCATTCCCTGAGGCTCTGACTCACGGCTCAGCTGAAGAACTGGTGGCTGCCTGGGATAGGGTGGCCGCTGATGCTTTGGACCGAGTTGTGCCTTTGCGGCCTCTGACCTTTCACCGAGTTTACCTGGCTCCTTGGTTCTCCGAGGAGCTGAGGGAGATGAAGTGCTGGAAAAGACACCTGGAGAGCAGTTGGAGGTCTAGCCATTCCAAATCTGACCGAACACTGGTAAGGTCTCATATTAAGACCTACCTAGTGGCGATAAGGACAGCAAAATTTAATTATTTTTCCACTCTTATCACATCTGCAGATAACCGCCCAGCCGCCCTGTTTAGGGTGACCCATTCCCTTCTCCATCTGGAAGCATGGGAGGACCCCTTGCAGGGTCGGGCTGAGGATTTTGTCCAGTATCTGCACGATAAAATCACTCAGATTTGGGAAGGCTTGGTCTCTGATTGGGTGGGTACAGACGGGATGATGGAGACCTGTCTTGAGAATGTCATTTGGGAAGAATTTGACCCTGTCACTCCCGAAGACATGGACAGGATACTGGGATGGCTGAATGTGACCACATGTTTATTGGACCCGTGTCCCTCCTGGTTGATGCTGGCCTCCCGGGAGGTTACGCGATGCTGGCTCCAGGGGATTATTAATGCTTCTTTGAGTGAGGGTGTCTTGCCGTACACCTTGAAAGAGGCGGTGGTGAGGCCCCTCCTCAAGAAGCCCTCTCTGGATCCAGCTGTTTTGGCTAACTACCATCCGGTCTCCGACCTTCACTTTCTGGTGAAGGTTGCTGAGAGTGTGGTGGCGCGAAAGCTTCCTTGGTACCTGGATGAAGCTGTCTATCTAGATCCGCTCCAGTCCGGCGTCAGGCCTGGGCACAGCACGGAAATGGCATTGGTCACGTTGGTGGATGATATCTGGAGGGCTCGGGATAGTGGCTGTTCCTCTATCCTAGTCCTGTTAGATCAGTTTCTGGATGGAATTTTTTTTCAGTGTCCTAAATTAACAATGAATACTGTAATTATTTTTCATTATTTGCTTGGGTTCTGAGTTTTGATTCCATAGTGAGGAGATGATTATGACAGACAGGAAGGAAGGAAGGAAGGAAGGAAGGAAGGAAGGAAGGAAGGAAGGAAGGAAGGAAGGGCATTGAGCTGCAATGAGTCTAGATTATTGTTTGGGATACTGTGTTTTGATTTCACAGTGAAGAGAAGAGTATGAGATAAATAAGAAAAAAAGAAAGGATGGTATTGAAGAGTGATCAATAGACAGACCACAACAATTTTTTTGTTGGCTCTTCATAGATCAAATGCTCACAATATTTTAGTACACCAGAGCATGTGAGAAACAGCAAGTAACTAGGGTGCCATTAAGAATCAACATTCTTAGTCCAACTGACATAGATTATAATATTGCTTCCAACATGCATGGGAATAGTAAAGGAATTCTAAATACCTAAATGCTTTTTAGAAAGGATGCAAAAGTCATTAGAAGGACTGTTAAGAGAAAGTAAATGACAATTTAGTCCCGGGAAAGAAGAGAGATTGTGTGAGAGAAGCAAATTCCTGCAGGTATTCAAGTTTCTGTTATCATAAACCATAACAATAAATATTTCTCATTTTATATCTGCTGATTGGTCTTTCTTAAAAGATTAACACCTAATTTATGAAAGAGTCTTCATTCATACTTGCTCATTGCTTCCAATTGTTATAAATTTCTTTTAATGGTTTCCATTTAGTTTCATTGGTATCTGAAAGCTGTTTCATTTAACAACAGTGCTGGAGAAATGGTTTCCTTTAACGAAAGAGGAGAACTAGCAAGTGGATTTGATGTTATCAACTGGGTCACCTTCCCCAACCAATCATTTCATCGAATCAAAATTGGAAACATAGCTCCAGTGACTCCCCCTGAAAATCTCCTTACTCTTTCTGCCGAGGAGATTGTCTGGCCCACCATCTTTAATCAGGTAGTTTTGGCACCAATATCAAACCATGGGGAATAATTTATTTTATTTTTACTTACTGCTTCAATGCTCAGAAAGTAATTTCAGGAATTACAGGCATACAATGATTCTTTTCTCAAAGTGACTCATGAACTTGATTACCCTAAAAAAAAAAAAAAAGGTTTAATAAGTTCTGAGAGGCACAATGAGTATCAAAAACGATGAGTATTAGACAAATTGTTCTCATAAGGAATAAGGTTGTGAATCACAAGGTAGCTGATATCAACAAATTCTAGCTTCTTTATTGAGTATCAACCAAAGAATGAGTTCAAAGCAGCTGAGTTACAAGGTACCACTGTATATGCCATAAATACTAGTCAAATCCAATTTTCAGATGCAAGAATTCCTGAAAGGTTAAGTAATAATTTCTCAATTTTCTTAATGTCCAATAGGTACAGCCCTTTTCTATGTGCAATCCTCCATGCTCATCAGGTTACAGCAAAATAAAAATAGAAGGAAAGCCCTTTTGCTGCTATGATTGCCTTAAATGTCCAGAAGGAAAAATTTCAAACAAGACAGGTAAGAGATCTAAAGCAGAGATTTCAATGCTATTTATTTTGTGTAATGCCTTATATTACTCTTTAATTGTAAACAATAGTTTACCATCTCTTTTCAAATGTGTCTATAATACAGGACATATGTCGGTTACTCTGGGAAAGATGAACCAGACCATAAAAATAAATATCTTCACCTATGTTTTCTATGAAAGTAAAGGGATTTCAAGATTGGGTGGAATGAACCTATTATCATTTTGGGAATTGCAGTTCAGAAAGATTTAAAATAAATGGTAAAGGAGAAATGTCAGTTAGTTAAGCAAGCATAATTTTTTGATAGTATATTTTGGGAAACAAACAATAATTTAGATTTACATTATGTTTTTAAGTATTCAGCACATTTCTACACCATCATCTGAATTAAGTGAATCTGGATAGTTTACAGGTTTTTACATACTCTCTCTGCTCCTGTTCAATATTTATATGAAGCTACTGGGTGAGATCATCCATCACTATGGACTGAGGTATCATCAATATGCTGATGATACTCAGCTGTATGTCTCAGCTTGTAGTGAGTTAAGTGATGCTGTGTCCTCCCTTTGACATCGCCTTGAGGCTGTTAGCGGCTGGATGGGGAGAAATGAGTTGAAACTTAACCCTTGCAAGACCGAGTGGCTCTGGGTTTGGGGTTCTGTGGCCCAAGGAGATATGGATGGGGTGGCACTACTCCAAACAGACCTTGTGCATAATCTGGGGGTTCTCTTGGATTTGCAACTCCTGCTCTATGAGCAAGTGGCAGTCATGGCCAGGAGAGCCTTTGCGCAACTGTGGGTTGTGCACCAGTTATGCCCTTTCCTGGACCAACAATTCCTATTCACTGTCACTCATGCCCTAGTCACTTCCTGTCTTGACCATTGCAATGTGCTCTAAATGGGGCTGCCCTTGAAGACCATCCACACATTCCAGTTGGTGTAAAATACAGTGGCCTACATGGTTTTGTGCAGACCTCAGTGTGCACATGTATCACATCTCCTGCCATTTTGCTTCTGGGTGAAATTCAAGGTGCTGGTTGTCACCTTTAAAGCCCTTAATGGCTTGGGACCAGGTTATTTTAGGGACCGGTCACATCTACCCAACCCATCAGAGTAGGGAGGCAAGGAATGTTGTGGGTCCCATCCCCTAGGGAGATACACCTTGTGGAACCCAGAAGAAGGGCCTTCTCCATGGTGGCTGCCTCTCTCTCTGGAACATCATTCCCCCAGAGATTAGAATGGCCCCCACTCTAACACTCTTCCGGAAGACGCTGAAGACCTGGTTCTGCCAGCAGGTCTGGGGAACCCAGAGTGGGATGGAGTCCATTACATGGTTTCTTTGATATATTGTCACAGGGGTGTGGGTGTGGGGGTTATTTTATTATATTATATTATTTTATAATATATTATTTGATTTTCTCTTTCATTAGTTTTATTGTTTTTATATCAAGTTTTTATATTCTTGTAAGCTGCCTTGAGTCGCCATATTCTAATAGGTGGCAATATAAATTTAATAAATAAATAGGTAAGTAAGTAAGTAAATACATACATAAATATCTTAGTATAACAGAATAACAGAGTTTGAAGGGACCTTGGAGGTCTTCTAGTCCAACTCCCTGCTCAAGCATGAAACCCTATACCTTTTCAGACATGTGATTATCTAATATCTTCTTAAAACCCTCCAATGCTGAAGCACGTATTGGATTAATTGTTATCCCTGTCAGAAAATTTCTCCTTAGTTCTAGGTTGCTTCTCTCCTGTATTAGTTTCCATCCATTGCTTCTTGTCCTGCCTTCAGGTGGTTTGGAGAATAGATTGCCCACCTCTTCCTTGTGGCATCCCCTAAAATATTGGAACACTGTTATCATGATACCCTTGGTTCTTCTTTTCACTAGGCTATATGTATAAAAGCAAAATCTTAATATAGAGATAGAAGTAAGAATAAGTTAAAAACAAAATTTAAAAGAAGTGTTGCAGCATTAAAAGTTAAAATGTTAAGATGAAAAGAATGCCCTCATGACACCCAGGGTTGCATATCAGTCTTCAACTTCCATGATGATGAAGACCAACTCTCACATCTGAGAGTAAGGTGTTCCCCAAAGTAGGAGAAGCAGCAGAAAATGCTGTCTTCCTGCAACCTGCCAGACAAAATTCCTTAAATGACAGAATCTGAAATATTCCCTCCCTGCCCAATTAGGTGGGATAGGATCATATAGTGGGGATGACAATTCTTTAAATAATCTGAGAAAGGGCTTTCATGGTAATAGCAAATGCCTTGAATTGAACTCCCAGAAGCAACTAAGACAAAAATGAAGTTTGTATAGCAGAGGTGTTATATGTGGAACCCTAAGGGTGCCCAATATTGTTTGTGATGCTGCATTCTACATCAGTTATAACCTGTTCAAGAGTAGCCCCATATAGATTGCATTGCAATAATCCATATGGGAGATGACCAAGATATGAGTGATAGAGAGTAGAGCTGAAAAGGCTACAACTAGTACATAAGAGCCATGATGGTGCAGTGGTTAGAATGCAGTATTGCAGACTATTCTGCCGATTGCCAACTGTCGCAGTTCGGCAGTTCAATTCTCACTGGCTCAAGGCTGACTGCCTTCCATCCTTCTGTGGTCGATAAAATGAGGACTCAGATTGTTGGGGGCAATAGTCTGACTATTAGATAATAAAAAGGTACAGAGAAAATATAGCATCTGATAGTTGGTCTTGCAGGCTGGACTTCTTTCTCCTTTTGGAACTGATCAAAGAAGGAGGAGGTGAACCAGACCAGAACTATTCTTTCCTCTCACAGTTCCCAAAACCATCTCAAAAGAATACCATGATCAAGAAGAGCCAGGATGGATGTTCTATCCCTATCCCATTCTATTCAGACATCACCCAAAAGAATGACCAATACCATTTCCTTCCCATATCCAGGCCTGAAACCTGACTGAAAGCAGTCCAGATAATTCATTTAATCAATGATATTCCGGGGCTGCAGCACAACCATCTTCTCAACCACCTTCCCTATAAAGGGCAGGTGGGAAAGCGAACAAAGGTTATGAACTGTTTGTATCCAGTAATAACTTTTTGAGAAGTGACACACACTTAATAGTGACTCTACATTGTCGTTCTTCAGATTCATCCCTTGTCTTTCTCCAGCAATGCTCTAGATGTCTCTTGACTCTTTTCAACTCTCTCAAATCCTCCATAAAGCACCGAGAATGCCTGGTTCAATGGGATGAAAAAAGTTGCATAGGCCTGACCCTTCAATTCTATCCAAGCTCTCTGCTAACTCTCTATTCCAGTAACAGTGAGGGATTTGGCAGGCCTATGCAACAACTCCCCAACTCGCTTTGGAACCTCACTGGGCCCATTAATCACTGGAGCTGGACCAATTGAATATGTCTTGCAAAAGGGGTTAGCGTAGAAAAATATCAAGGTTTCCAGGGCCTCATGTATCAGGAAGGGAGGGAGGGAGGGAGGGAGGGAGGAAGGAAGGAAAGAAGGAAGGAAGGAAGGAAGGATGGAAGGAAGGAAGGAAGGAAGGAAGGAAGGAAGGAAGGAAGGAAGGAAGGAAGGAAGTTAATTTTCAAATGTTCACTGTCAGTAAAGGAAATATCTCTGAAATGATGACCTATTCGGTAAGAGGTTGTTGTCTATAACATTAAACACATAACTGCAATAATTTCTTTTTCAGATGCAGATGACTGTTTCCCATGTTCAGAAGATCAGTACCCAAACAAAGCTCACAACCTTTGCATTCCAAAACACATCACATTTTTGTCTCATGAAGAGCCTCTGGGAATTAGCCTGACAGCTATTGCTTCCTTCTTTTCTTTCATCTCAGTTATGGTCCTGGGAATCTTCATTAAGCATCGGGACACCCCCATTGTCAAAGCCAACAACCGGAACCTCACCTACATTCTTCTCATTGCTCTCCTCCTCTCCTTCCTCTGCACTTTGCTCTTCATTGGGCAACCAGATCAAGTAAAGTGTCTCATGCGACAAACTTCTTTTGGCATCATCTTCTCTGTAGCTCTTTCTTGTATATTGGGGAAAACAATCATAGTGGTCCTTGCTTTCATGGCCACCAAGCCTGGATCCAAAATGAGGAAATGGGTGGGGAAAAGGCTGGCCAACACTATAGTTCTTTCATGCTCTTTGACCCAATTCTCCATTTGTGCAGTGTGGTTGGCAATTACCCCCCCATTCCCGGATTCTGACATGCATTCCATAGCTGAAGAAATTGTCCTAGAATGTAAAGAAGGTTCAACCACTATGTTTTATACTGTTCTTGGTTTTTTGGGATTCTTGACTGCTGTCAGCTTTTCAGTTGCCTTCCTAGCTAGGAAATTACCTGACAGCTTTAATGAAGCCAAATTTATCACCTTCAGCATGTTGGTCTTTTGTAGTGTCTGGATATCCTTTGTTCCCACCTATCTGAGCACCAAGGGAAAATACCTGGTAGCTGTGGAGATCTTTTCCATTTTGGCTTCTGCAGCTGGATTACTGGGTTGCATCTTTTCCCCCAAATGTTACATTATTATTCTGAGGCCGGATTTGAACAGAAAGGAACAGCTGACAAAAAAATGAAACTGATTTATTGGGTCCACTGTAGGTTACCTCATTTGCCTTATTAAAGGCCTACTGACCATCTTGAAGAACTGATTGAAAACTAGTTCTTTGGGGTTTATTTTTATTTTATTTATTTTATTTTTTTTATTAAAAAGTTTTTATTTTATAAACACGCATACATACAATATATAATCAATCAATCAGTGTATCATCTGAATACATATTTTTTCCTGATATTATCATTTCATTTGTTGTAATATTTTCCCCACATTTATCAACAATTTTATCCCAACCCAACCCTCCCACCCACCCCCACTCCCACCCCCTGACTTCCCAGAGCAAAAACAGGGTATAACATTTAAGAAGCAAAGGCTAAAATATACTAACCTACTATAAAGTTTAAAACTCCCTCACACTCTTTAACTCCTCTTTTACAAATTCATCAACCTCCCTTTTATAAATTCTCAAAATCAGTTAGATTAAATTCTTTCTTCCTGAATATAAAAGCCTTTTTCTTGGTATGTAATCCAATAATTTTAACAATATTACAAGCATTAACAAACATTGATAAATTTCATTTTCATCCCTCAAACACCTTTCTTTTTCAACATTGCTCCCTAATAAGATTCTAAATTAGACATTTATCCTCTTTATTCCTTCATAAACCTATTATCAATTTCTAACTATTCAGCATTAAAAATTCAAAATTAAACATTTTAAAATTTTAAACATGTTATCACCTATACCTTTTAAAATAATATAATCTTATTATAAACATTTTAAAAAACCTCTTAATACATCAATAAGATCTTCTTAGTTCATTCCTCAAAATATAGATTTCAAAACCTTCAGGAAACTATCCCTTAATTTTTTAATTAACCATTTCTATATTTTTTCCAGTCCTTCTTCTTCAATCAACATTGCTCCTTAATAAAGTTCTAAATTAGACATTTATCCTCTTTAATCCTTTAAAATTTTAAACATTTTATCTCATATACCGTCTTAAAATACTATAATCTTATGTTAAACATTTTAGAAATCTCTTAATACATCAATAGGGCATTAAGTCATTTCTCAAAATATAAATTTCAAACCCTTCAGAAAGGTGTCCCTCAAATTTTTAATTATCCATTTAAATACCTCGATAACTCTTAAAAAGCTATCATTTTTACCTCAATAACTTTTAAGAAGCTATCATTTTTATATCCAGAACCAATTGTAATAATACACTTCCTTTATATTATTATCTTAGAATAAACTTTAAAAATACAAATTTAATTAAGCTTCTCAACCTATTGCCAAAATCCTCCTGAAAAAAGATTAATCTTAGGTTCTTCCCCTCTTTCTGTATTTTTTTCCAGTCCTTTTTCTTTGATAATTCTTTCTTCTTCAGCATTGCTCCTCCTCCTGCTTTTATTTTCGAGAATTTTAAAATTTGGATCTGACGTTGATGTCTCTTTAAAAGTTTTTGTCTTCTTAAAGTTATTTCATTTAATTTGAAACCCCCATAAATCTCTCTCAAGTCCTCCTGATTAAATTCTTCCAGATTCCTTTGCTTTCTCCTCTTGGTCTGGAAAGCATCTTTTTTGTCCAAAGTTACATTAAACTGAATTTCTGCCCCATCTTGTTCCAACAGCTCACTACTGTCTAACAAGCCTTGAAGTGATACTATATTCTCCTTTGTCTCCATGTTTTGAGTCAAAACTGTCACAAGTAAATGCCTTATTCTCAAATGGGGAAAATGTACATACACAGGGTATCAGGGGTTAATTTATTCTTCCTTCCTTAATATATTCATATGTAACCACTCCCATCCTTTACTCCGCCTTATTGATATAAAAGGGGATGTATGCACCTACCTCTTGCTTCTATCTGTGATCATTCAGAGAATATAGAATGCCTATTGTAAATAAATAGTACTTTGTTTGAATACTTTGTTCCTGAATTATTTATTGAGTCTGATCCTCAAAATATTGCAACAAACTGGTAGCAGAGGATGGTTAAACTGACTCAATAAAAATAGACATGCCTAAGAAAGGAAACTTCAAAAACAGAAGAGAAAGACCCAACACCAGGGCACACGATAAAGAGATGGAAACGGATCAAGAAATGATTGATGAAACAACAGCTATAATAACTAAAGAATCTGAAGACTGCATTACAGACAATGAAGAGGTAATCGATGAAACTGACGACCAAGAAGAGAACGAGATAGAGGGCAACGATCTCAGATCGGAGATACTGGGACTACTGAAAAGCCAAAAAGATGACTGTAACCTCATCGCGAACCTCTGAGACATCATAAAAGACAACGGAGCAGCGAGAGAAAACGACATCGTAACAGCTGAATCTAAAGACCTAAAAATGGTGAGCGAATTACCTATAGATGAAAATGTAATGAAAAGAAAGACTAACGGTCCCGCACAAAATTTTGAATGGCAGCCATCTTGGTTTCAACCGACCACTAAGATGAGCGAAGCAGAGCCAATCAGAAAACAGGATTCAAAATCTCTGGCGTGAAAAGCCATACACAGTGTGAAAAATAAAAAAGAAAAACTCTATTCTTCAGAAGAATCTGATACAGACATCAAAGAAACCTCTACCGAACTTAAAATAAAATCAGCCATGAGATCACTGTCCAAATTTAAAAATTACAAAAAAATCAACAGAAGCTGCTGATCAAAAAATAAAGAAAAGACAAGCAAGCAAGCAAACGTCTCTGAATTCACCCGCTTCCATCCGGACGGCGAAAACACCAGTGCCTGAACCCAGAGGACCTTGCAAATACTCCCCCATGCCGCAGACGCTTCCGGGAGCCAGAGACTTCAACCAGGACAGCTTCAGCGAAAGGAAGCGAGCGCCGGCAATCTCCTGGACACCCAAGGTCGAACCGGAGACCGAGTCATCGGAGGAAGAGCACTACGAGGGAGCTACAGCGACGAGAACCTCTCCCGACAGCTTCAGAAGTGAAATGAGCAACGCGCATGCGCAAACACACACAGACAACTACGGAAGACATGAAGAACAAAGAGAACCATTCAGACTCATTGCGAGCATACCCACACCATTCTGCAACTACCAACATCTACAAGATCATGGACAACCTCCAGTTGTAAGTAATGGAACAAACAATATTGGGAACTTGCCTAATGATTTCCCAAAGCTGAGAATAGATGGTATTAATTTACAAGAATGGTGTCAACAACTTCAGGTTGTTTTTCTAAGAGAGAATTTATTATTTTTCATAACTAACCCTCCCAAAAAAACTTGGACTTTAAAATTGGACTGCCTGCACCACAGAGCATTCTACTTATTAATATCTAGTATATCTCCTGCTATGTATCATAGTATTAAGCATAATCTCACTGTCTCAGAAATAATTCATTGCATGTTTAAACTGTTTCATAGTAAAAGCGTAGCAACCACAACAAGAATGTCTAAAGATTTCTTCTCAGCCAGGATAAAATCTGGGACCACTATAAGTGAACACTTAATATCACTAAACAAAATCAGAGCAGAGCTACATTTAAGGGGAGAAATAATATCAGATCAAACAATGAAAAGTGTTATCCTTAATTCATTAGACTCATCATGGGATAACTACATATCACATTTAGACACAATTAATTTGGGATACCTATCTATAGAAAACTTATCAAATAAGCTAATAGCTGAAGATAATCTGAGAAGAAGCCGCTATAGTACACACACAGAACATAGAAAGACTAAGAGAGTAGTATTTCAAGAGAAACATCGAGAATCAATTGAATGTTATAATTGTGGATCCAAAGAACACTGTAGAAGAGATTGTCCTAAATTTCTTGGAGAAAGACAAAAACATGACTATAGAAGCAGATATCATAACAGACAATCATCTATTGATAGATATAGATATAGAAACTCACCAAACTTTAGAGAGCGTAGAGGGGGCAGAGATAATTCAAGAGATAGAAAATCTGGATCATTAAATGGATTAGTTAAACATAACATAACTAACATACAAAAGTCAAGTGATAATGCTTGGCTCATTGATTCTGGAGCAACTAATCACACAACACATGACAAGAAAATACTATCTTCATTTATAGAAGATAAATTTGTAATAAAGGTAGCCAATCAAGAAAATGTCCAAGTTATTGGAAGAGGAAGTGTGAATTTACTTGGTCTAGGGAAAATAGAAGGGGTATTATTAATACCAGAAATACCTCACACCATACTTAGTGCAATAAAACTAAGCAGAGATTCTGACATAAATATAGTATTCTCAAAAGGAAAGGCAATCCTAGAGAAAAACAAAACAAATTTGGGTAGTGTAGTTATCAAAGGGGGCCTAGCTTATTTAATCACAGAAGAAAAATGGCTACATAATATTGATTCAAACACAGAAGATAACATTAGCATAGAGAATGAAGACAACAGTAATAGTGATAATGAGGAACATGAAACAAACCATGATCACGAAAACACATCCACTAGTGATACACTCAATAACAAGAAACCCACCATTGGGAAACCAATTCATGATGAATGTGCACATATATTACATAGAAAATTAGGGCATGCTAGTTTTCCTGTAATACAAAAAATGATTGAACATGCTGAAGGTGTTAAAATAAAAAATTGTAAAAATTATTTGGAATGTTCAGTATGTAAGTCCTCAAAACTCAGAACTAATCCCAAACCAAAAAGGGCAACAAGGTCATCTGACCACATTTTTGATCTGGTACATATGGATCTAGTTGGTCCATTAACCCCATCAATCACATATAAAAAACGATATTTCCTAACTATTGTAGATGACTATAGTCGTTACGGGTTTGTCTATATTTTGAAACACAAAGATGAAACTTTTCAAAAATTTAAAGAGTTTTATAAACGTGTAGAAACACAACACAATATTAGAATAAAACAAATCATGACAGATAGGGGATCTGAATTCATGTCAAAAGAATTCTCTCAATGCCTAAGGGTTAAAGGAATGCTACACTTCACATCTAGCCCTTTCTCTGCATTCCAAAATGGAGTGGTAGAACGAAAAAACTCGACACTACAAACCATGATTAGATGTACATTAGAAGATGCTGGCTTAGGAAAACAATTCTGGTCAGAAGCCTTATTATATTCAAATTACACTCAAAACAGAACTTGGTCCAGCATCATAAATAAAACACCATATGAACTAATGTATAATAGAAAACCTAAAATATCACACATGCACATATTTGGAGTTACAGCGGATGTACACATACCAAAACAATTAAGATGTAAAGGAGATAACGTATCCAGAAGACTTAGATTCATGGGATATGAAACAGGCACAAAAGGATACAGATTTATTGATAATAACAACAGATTCATAATTTCTAGAACAGCTGTATTTCATGAACAGTCCAATTGGTCTAAGATACATCTTAATGAGATATTTCCAATTACAAAAACAGACATTAAACATCAAGATAAAATAGAGAGAGAAGAACATAACCACAACATACATGAAAACAAGAATAAAACATGGACAAATAGTCACACCAGAATAAGAACAGATTCATTAACCAATAAGGAAGCGAGATACTTACACGATAACGAAAGCATACCAAAAAAGACAATTAGATGTAACAGAAATCAAGTACCAAGTAAATATAAAGATTACATAATGTGCATGAACAACGAAACATCAATACCCAACACATACGAGGAAGTATTAAAACTCCCCATTGAAGAAAGAAAAAAGTGGGAATTAGCCATGGCCAAAGAAATGGACAGCTTGCGAGAATTAGATGTATTCACACCAACTTCTGCACCTAAAGACAAAACAATTATAGGCACCAGATGGCTATTTAAAATTAAAAATTTGGAAGAAGGCAACACATTATATAAAGCTAGACTAGTTGCACAAGGTTACGCTCAAAAGTATCCTGAGGATTACACAGACACATACTCTCCCACTGTAAGAACTGAGAGTGTTAAAACAGCTTTAGTTATTGCATCTGCACTTAATCTTGATGTTTTTCAATATGATATACAAACTGCATATTTACATGCAAAACTTGATAAAGAGATATATGTGAGAGCACCTCACAGCCAATACACAAACAAAAATGAAACTTGGTTATTAAACAAAAGTTTATACGGATTAAAGCAATCCGGCAAACGTTGGTATGAATGTTTGGTCAATGTACTCAAAACCATGAATTTCAATGCCACAACTGCAGACAACTGTTTCTTTGTTAAAAAGGAAGGTGATTCATTGGAATTTGTATTAATTTATGTGGATGACATTTTATATATTGGTAAACATAAAGAAAAAAGAGATATATTTGTAACAAAACTAAATGAACATTTTTCTTTGAAATCACTGGGGAAAGTAAATAAATATCTTGGAGTTCAAATCAGTAAGACAAAAAAAGGATTTAAATTATCTCAGAAAGATAAAATTATAGAACTTCTGAATAAATGTAATTTAAATGATGCTAAACCTTGTGATACTCCAATGCAAACTGATTTTCTAAGAAATATGGATGAATCATCCCCTGAATTTAAAGATAATACACTTTACAGATCGGTTATTGGTTCCCTTTTGTATATATCTAATTGGACTAGACCTGATATTGCTTTACCCCTTAATCTGTTATCCAGATATGTTAGTAAGCCACTAATATATCATTGGGAAGCTATTAAACGAATATTAAGATATTTAAAGCATAGCATAGATTTCTGCCTACTTTTGGAACCCAATAATGTTAAAGAACCCATTCTCACTTGTTACACTGATGCGGATTGGGCAGGTGATACTAAGTGCAGAAAAAGCACCTCAGGTTATGTATTCTTTCTTAACGATTGTCCAGTCTACTGGTATACTGGGAAACAAGATTTAGTAGCCACATCAACAACTGAGGCAGAATATGTCTGTTTGTCTAAAGCCTCAAATAATCTAGTATGGTTTAATGATTTGTTATCAGATGTTTGGAAAAATCCTTCATTACCATTTATTATACATGAAGATAATAAAGCTGCTATAGAGATATCTAGATCTGATGCCATTGGTCAAAGGTCCAGACATATAGATATCAAATTCAAACATGTAAGGCAATTATCTCAAGATGGATTCATTAAGGCCATTCATTGCGAAACTTCAGAACAAATAGCTGATATATTGACTAAGCCTTTGCAATCTAAACAACATAAATATTTAACTTCAAAATTACAAGTCTTATATTGTTCTGAATCTGAATGTAATTATTGTTGTATATCGAATCGGCATTTAGAGGGGGATTTATCACAAGTAAATGCCTTATTCTCAAATGGGGAAAATGTACATACACAGGGTATCAGGGGTTAATTTATTCTTCCTTCCTTAATATATTCATATGTAACCACTCCCATCCTTTACTCCACCTTATTGATATAAAAGGGGATGTATGCACCTCCCTCTTGCTTCTATCTGTGATCATTCAGAGAATATAGAATGCCTATTGTAAATAAATAGTACTTTGTTTGAATACTTTGTTCCTGAATTATTTATTGAGTCTGATCCTCAAAATATTGCAACAAAAACAGTTTCCTCTTCCTGAGATCTTTCATCAAAAAAACCTTTAAGACTTTCCAGTAAGGCGGTGGTTTGTGACTCAAAAATTTCATGTATTATAGCTCTTATTTGTGTATTTGCTGGTGTGTGTAATAATAGTCCTTCAGCACTTTCAAAGGTGCCAGCCATTTTCTTTTTTTTTTTTCAAAGTCCAATTATTTTTAAATTTGTTCAGCTATCAGGTCAATAAATCCAATAATTTTCCATACAAGTTAGAAGTATAGAGTAGTTAAGATCAATACCATAGTCTTTTTCATTTCACTAGCACTTTAAATCTTTTTCTTGCCACGTTTACAATGTTGTAGCTTTAACGATCACTTTCACTTGTAACTTTCGTTTTAAATGCCCTTAAGTGCCATCTTTTTTCCTTTTTCTTTTAAACGGAGTTAAAGTTTAATACTTGCATTTCCTGTTCTCCTGATTTGCTCTGGCAGCATCCAGATTCGAATTTTCTCATAATCCTTAAAATTGAGCTGCTGGTGTGGTCGCGACCCCTTGTTCTGCTTAAAGCAGAATCGTCCCGGATCTGGAGCACTGAAGGGCTTTCAGGGAGCTCTCACCCTGCAAACCACAGGCTTAAAAAAAAAGACCCTTCTGCCCTTCTCTCCCCATTTTTCCCTGGGGGAGAGTTTTGAGCTGCTAAAACAGCTGATTTTCGCTGTTCTAGCGGCAAACGGAATCACGGGGCTGGAGCTCCTGAAGGAGCGTCCATTCAGGGAACACGGAGCCAGCGGAACTCGGTTTTTTAATCCAAAAATATGCAGTTGTGAAATATAACATTTTGAATGCAATTCTTATAGCATGTTTTCTATATAACCTGGCAAAACTGAGTGGCTTTCAGTACAGGGAGCTCCAAGATCTGAGAATTTTTCATCCTTAGTTCTGCATTATCTGTACCTGACACCCTGTGCTTTGTTACTCAAGCCCTGGTTATCTCTCATCTGGACTACTGCATCTACATGAAGCTACCTTTGTGATCTGCTCAAAAGCTTTAGCTTGTGCATAGTGCAGAAGCAGCAGTGTAATCTTTGGAGCCTTTGGGTTGATCCATTTCTATTCCACAAACTTCACTGGCTACCGATGTGCTTCTGACTGCAGTTCAATGTCTCGGTTATGACCATTAAAGTCCTGAACAGCATCGGTTCAGGCTATCTGATGAACTGCCTCATCCTGTTAGGACTAGCCTATCCTACTTGTGCCAGCAGAGAGGGCCTACTTTGGATCCCGTTGTTCAAAGAACTCTGATTATCAGGATCCAGAAGAAGAGCCTTCTCTGCTGCGGCACCTACCCTTTTAAACTTCTTACCATGTAAAGTAAGATCCACCCATACCCTCCTGTCCAGTGGTGGGTTTCACTTTTTTTTACTACTGGTTCTGTGGGTGTGGCTTGGTAGGCATGGCTTGGTGGGCAGGGCAGGGGAAGGATATTTTAAAATCTCCATTCCCACCCACCCCACGGGAAGGTTACTGCAAAATCCCGATTTCCTCCAGATCAGCTGGAACTTGAGAGGCAGAGAATAGATGGGGGTGGGGCCAGTAAGAATTTTTGCTACCAGTTCTCCGAACTACTCAAAATTTCCATTACCGTTTCTTCAGAACTAGTCAGAACCTGCTGAAACCCATCTCTGTTCCTGTCCTTTCACAAAAGTTTTAAGACATGACTCTGCCAATTGGCTTTGGGACCAAATGGGAGAGTTTCACACAGGAGGTAGATCGATGGCAAACTCCCCGTTCCCACTGCTGGTCTCTGCTCTTCACCATCTATCCATCTTTTTGGTTTTCTTTTCTTTTTTTATTAATATTTATAAGCTTTATTAAAACACATATATTAAAACACATATAAAACACATATAAAACCATTTACACAACATATAACATTAAAAAGTTATTCTTTTTAAGCATTGTTTCATAGTGGTTTTCCAAGTGATACTGTTGTATTTCTTCCCCTTTTTCTTAGTCTAGTGAATTTTTTCCTTTTTCCCTCTTTTCTATATTTTTTTCCCCTCTCCTTTTTTTCCCTTGGATTTCCCCCTTCCCTTGGATTTCCCCCTTTGTTTTAATTATACCATTATTTTTTGGATTTCCATTTTGATATTTCTATACCTATAAGGCATTATTTATATACAGTTATTATATACATTATTTATGTACATATTTACGTACATCTTTATTCTGTTCTTCTTACATTTATGTTTCTTTATTGGTGGTGTTAATCCATTGATACCATTTGTTCCATATTCTATAATAATCTATCTCTTCTTTTTCCTTGATTGCTTTTGTTAATCTATCCATTTCAGCACATTGTACAATTTTGTCTATTAGTTCTTCTTCCGTTGGGATTTTTTCCTGTTTCCAATTTTTCGTGTATACTATTCGCGCTGCAGTTAGAATATGTATCATCAAGTATTTTATTTCTTTGGGATATGTTTTTGTGAAGATTCCTAGCAGGAAGGTTTCTGGTTTCTTGTCTATTTGTAGTTTTGCTATTTGTTCCAACCATTTCTTAATATTAGACCAAAATTTCTTTGCTGCCGGGCACGTCCACTATAGATGGATTATGTATTATTTCCCTGTGTTCCTTTGCCATAGTTTATTTTATTATTTTATTATTTTACTTCTGTTCTGTTACATTCTTTTCATTTTCCTTCCATTTCATGATTGTAAACTGCCTAGAATATGCCCACAGCAATATAGGTGGCAAAGAAATGTAAAAAAAAAAAAAAAAAATAAGTAAATAAATAAGTAAGCCAGTAAGTAAGTCTAGGTGGGTTTTGGTGACAAATAGAGAATTACATCTGCCATATGAGATATTGAAGGCTGTCACAGAAAACTGAGACTATAGGAACATGAGGTGTGACATCCTAATGAAAAAAATAAAGGTAAGTTGGGAGCGGGAAAGTAAGGAGGAGGGAATGTGATAAAGTTTGAACTTCTTTTCTCATTTTGTTCTACTTTAAAAAACAATAATAGCCGAACAATAAAGGGGAAAAGAGGAAATGGTTGAGAAATATATAGATCACAGAAAAAGTTTGGTGATTGGTTAACAACTAAAAGTGAACTCAGAGTAATGAAAAGAGGATATAAATACCAATAATAATAGCACTTAGACTTATATCACAGTGCATTTGAGCCCCCTCTAAGCAGTTTACAGAGTCAACATATTCCCCACAACAATCTGGGTCCTCATTTTACCCACCTTGGTGGGATGGAAGCAGGGGTAAAATGTAAAATTTGTTCCTACCAGTTCTGTGGGCGTGGCTTGGTGTGTGGGGGGTAATGTGACCAACTTTTTTTAAAAAAAAAAAACTTTTCAAAACATTTTTTCTAATGCTTTGAAAAGCCTCTGCTGATCAGGCAACTATCTGGGATCGTCAGAGAGGCTTTTTAAAAAATGCTTTGAAAAGCCTCTGACGATCCCAGCTGAACTGCACAATCTTCAGAGGCTTTCTTTTTTTTAACTTTTAAAAGCATTTTTTCATTGGAAGAGGTTATTGAAAAAAATGCTTTTAAAAGTAAAAAAAACACAAGCCTCTGATGATCATGCAGCTCAGCTGGGCATGGTGGTGGTGGTGGGGTTTGCAGGGATTTTTGCTAATGGTTCTCCGAACCACCAGCCACCATTGCTACCAGATTGAGCGATCCGGCCCGAATTGAGAGCATTTCACCCCTGGATGGAAGGCTGACTCAGCCTTGAGCCTAGTGAGATTTGAACTACTAAATTACAGGCAGCCAGCAGTTAGCAGAAGTAGCCTGCAGTACAGCCCTCTAACAACTGCACCACCATGGTTCAATAAATGTAAATATTTGTAGGGTTAGGAATTGCATTTAAATATTGTAGCAGACTGACATCTACATAATAACACCTGCTTGTTAATGTAATTTTCATTTAACAGATGCAACTCATTAAACAATTATAAGTAGTAAATACTTATTTACTCAGCATAAGTGTGCATAAATATTTATATCTCAATCAGAACAGAGCTGGAAGAGACCTTAGAAGTGTTTTAGACCAGCTCCCTGCTCAAACAGGAGATCGTATACCATTCCAGACAAGAGATGATACAGGGTCTTCTTAAAAAACTCCAGTGATGAAACACCCACAACTGCTGTCGGCAAGCTATTCCACTGGTTAATTGTTCTCACTGTTAGGAAGTTTCTGCTTAACTCCAGGTCGCTTCTCTCCTTGATTAGTTTCCATGCATTGTTTCTTGTCCTGCCTTCTGATGTGTTGGAAAATAAATTGACACACACACATACCCTTTGTGGCAAACTCTCAAATACTGGAATACTGCTCCCATGTTCCCCCTAATCCTTTTCTCTAGATTAGCCAAACTCAAGTCCTGCAACCAATTTTATGCTTCTTTATACAACAAACATTTAGCTTTTTAAACAACAAGCAATTTCTTTGGCTGCTGTCACACACTGCTAGCACATATTTAAGTGATCATCCATTAGGACTCTAAGGTCATTCCTGCAGTTACTGTTTTCAGATTCACACAACCTATTTTAATAGTTGACAAGGAAAGGAAGAAGGAGGAGGAAGAGGAGGAGGAGGAGGAGGAGGAGGAGGAGGAGGAGGAGGAGGAGGAGGAGGAGGAGGAATTAATCATGACTGAAATCTCCATTTGAATTCAGCTGTTTTCTCAGTTGGAAGTTGAGAACAAACCTTTTTACTTTAATTTTTTTTAAATTTAAACTTAAACTTAAACTGCACTGCACACTAGAACAAGTAGACACAAGAACAGTTTTTTCCCGAATGCCATCACTCTGCTAAACAAATAATTCCCTCAACACTGTCAAACTATTTACTAAGTCTGCACTTCTATTAATCTTGTCATCGTTCCTATCACCCATCTCCTCCTGCTTATGACTGTATGACTGAAACCTTGTTGCTGGTATCCTTACCATTTATATTGACTGTTTCCTAATATGATTTCATTGCTTATTTGTTCCCTATGACTATCATTAAGTGTTGTACCTTATGATTCTTGATGAGAGTATCTTTTCTTTTAAGTACAATGAGAGCATATGTATCAAGACAAATTCCTTTTGTGTCCAATCACACTTGGCCAATAAAAATTCTATTCTATTCTATTCTTCTATTAAACATTCCGTCTTCCATTAAACAGTGTGTCATCTGGGTATAAATATATCTGTGCAATAACAAGCAAAATTTACAACAGTACTCATGACATTGATATTGATTCTCTAATCTTACCATAAAAATAATGAGCATAATACATCTATTCATTTCTCCCTCTTAACATATCTTCTAATAAAAATATAATAATAATATTAAATATAATCTTAATGGTCATATTAGTAAGAATTATCATATTGTATGCTCCTCTATCTTAACATGTTTTCGGTATTTCATTGATCTCCATTTATTTCTAATTTCTATTTTTTCCCCAACCATTTATAAAATAATTCCCATGTCATATAATATTCAGTTTGTCCTTTCTCCTTTATAGCAAGGGTTAATCTATTCATTTCTGCACATTTTAATATTTTCCTAATCACTTTCTCATCAGTAGGGATCTCTCTGCTTTTCCAGTATTGTGCAAATACAATTCTATCTGCGGTTAATACATGTATAATTAAATATGTATTCCCTTTAGCTTCAGGTAAAATCCCCAACAAAAATATTTCTGGTTTTAAGTCTATTATTATTATTATTATTATTATTATTATTATTATTATTATTATTATTATTATTTCTATGCCGCCCTCTCTCCGAGGATTCTGGGCTGATGCCATCTCTAACATCTTATACAGATTTTCTTTATATGCAGTTGACATTGTTAGTTGTCCCACAACTTCTGCCATTTATCTAATTCTATTGTGTAACCAAAGTTTTTTGCCCATGCTATCATTGTCTCCTTCACTTGTTCATCTTCCAGTATAATGACCTTAATCTCATAATTCTTTATAGAAACCATATTTAGCATCTTTCTCATATCTAGAATGTATCCGCACTTGTGAATACCATGCCATGTCGATGCCTTGATCACTCAGCTCTTGTTTAGTTTTAAATTTCCCCTTTTCATTCAAAATATCTTTATATCTAACAATATTTCCACTGTTAATGACGTTTGGGTGGATCAGTGCTTCCACTGTTGAAAGCCAAACTGGTATCTTCAAATAATGTTCTCTAATTTTCTCCCATATTAACAATAGTGCATTCCTTTTGTAATGTCTTTTAAAATAACCATGACTCTTGATTTTCTCATGCCACAAGAAGGCTTGCCAACCCAGTTGTAAATCATGCCCCTCCAGAGTCAGTAGTCTGAGAACAAAACTTTTTACATTTCTCATTTAGTTCTTTCCGTCCCTGTCACTATCATTTTGTCCTTAATTCCAGGTTACAATACTCTGTAACCCTTGTGATACCCTGTGATACCCTGTGTATCACGTTGGTTTGAGCATGTCTAAAAAAGATGTAACTCTTTTTGGTAAATCTGTTGGCAGTAGGTAAACCTCTAAAACAGAATTGAGAAAATAAAAAAAAGATATATGTGTAAGTATTTCTAGGATTAGGGATTCAAATCTTTCAGCAGTTTTGACAATTCCCTAATGCTATCTACTTGTCAATGTAAATTTCATAAAACAAATAACTAACACAACATACAATTATTTACAAAAGTAAATAATATACAGCAAGGGATAAACTAGGTGGCTTTCCTGTATCTCTCATAAATCAATTAAAGCCCCCCAAAGCATCTAAAGTAAATCAAAAGACCCAGCAGTCCCAGAGTAGAAATACACCATATAGTGTAAGGACTGTAAAAGGCCCTTTGTAGGACAAAAGTCAGAAGACTACTTGAGTGCATCCATGAACACCAACAACCAATCATCATCAGAAGATATGATGGAAGTTTTCTTAATCTCCATGCTGATTTCTATATTAGAACACATGGAATGACTTAACCATAGTTTCAGCTGGGAAACCATACTTTCAATTGAGAATCAGAGACCAAACGAGTCCAAAAATGCATATGGGGTAATAACAACTATATATCATTCAAAAGAGACAATCAAAAAGCCAAAAAGAAAACAAAAAAATTAAAATATCTCATCACTGGCAATCAAAAGAAAAATTAATGCTAGGCCAACAATCAGGTAAACAAGTCCAATCAAGAAACTAGTAATGCTGTCAAACAAGCTAACAGTGCAAAACAGCCTAATTAAGGAACCATGAAGACCTCACTGACAAGGCAAGCCACCATATACAATGAAAGCAAACCCACTCCTTTGTAGTACTAATAATGTTATCTACTAATCCAATGAAAAATCTGCAAGAAAACAACCAAGCTCAGAGAGCACTAAGGTCCAGACAGTTCAACCCTTAGCTACAAATATTCTCTTTTACTAAAATAGCAAAGTCTGGAAAAGATCTATGTTCAGTATGTATAGTACATTTATATTTATGTGTATGTATATAAACATAGGTGGGGACATGGTGGCTCGGTGGCTAAGACACTGAGCTTGTCGATTGAATCCCTAGTGCCATATAACAATGTGAGCTCCTATTACTTGTCCCAGCTTCTGCCAACCTAAAAAGCCCATAGAAAATGAAAGCAAAAAAATAGGGACCGCTTTGGTGGGAAGGTAACAGCGTTCTGGGTGCATTTGGTGTTTAGTCATGTGAGCCACATGACCACAGAGACATCTTTGGACATAGCTGGCTCTTTGGCTTTGAAACAGAGATGAGCACCATCACCTAGAGTCGGGAACGATTAGCACATATGTGCAAGGGGAACCTTTACTTTTTATATACACATAAAGTGTATGGGCCTCTCTCTCTCTCCTCCCCTCCTCTCTCTCCTTTCTCACTCTCCCTCCCTCCCTCTCCCTCTCTCTCTCCCTGTATCTCAAGTTCGGCTTCACTCAAGGATCCATATAGAAGAGGAGGAAATGCCCCAAATGTGCCAAGAAGTAATAGTTATTCTACTTCTGTTACTGATTTCCCCAAGGGAAATCCATAATTATTCCATTGAAGAATTATGTATGCAGTGCTAATGCTAATACTATAAGTGTGACACAAATAAGCACATTGGTGACCAACTGGTATATCAAACAAAATTCAGACAGTACCAGTATTTTGATTAATTATATTATTTTTAAAATATCTGAAGAGAACGATGCTTCTTAACAGTGAGATCCAAATTTCATTTAATGCAATTTAATTTAATTTACTTTGTTGTTTAATTAATCATGACTGAAATTTCCATTTGAATTCAGCTGTAAACTTCCATTTGAAGCCAACTGCAGATCCAGGAGAACAAAACTTTTTACATTTCTGTCCCCGTCACTATAATTTTGTCCTTAATTGCAGGTTACAATACCCTGTGAATCACAAGTTGGTTTGTTCATCTGAGCATGTCTAGACCTGTACAATCCTTATCAATTGTGCATTCTTATTTTCAATCTCTAAGGAGTTACAGAAAATATTTCCCCAGCAATAAAGATGCAATATTCTTTTTTCCAAGAACAAAGTCCTGTCATTCTGATTTTTTAAAAAGTAAATTTCTACTTTAAAGCAGCCTCATGGAACACTGTATCACAGGCTGTCCTATTTCAAATGCCTAATTCTCAGGGAGTGAACAGATGGCTGAGAGATAAATTGCTGTACAAAATGATACTATTCTTTGCAATAGCAATATTGTCCTTCCTTGTAGAAGCTGATACAACCCTTGCTAAATGTTCTGTAGGAAATCAGCCTTTCATTAAGCACAAGCGATATCATTCAGAAGATTTGGTCATTGCAGGCATTTCTTATCAAATGTACATGATATCCGATGAAATAACATTCACAAGAAATACATCAGATGAACTGTTTGGTGATTTAATGTATGGAATTCCTGTTTTTCAGTAATGCAAATACAGAAAATAGTTAAAGCCTATGACATGATTGAATTAGGATGGAGGATGAATGTTAAATTGCCTATCCTGCACTATTATTTCTCAATAATATTTCTTCAATTTCCATCTGTTACACAAGTTATTTTCCAATGTGTTTTTATTTCTATGGATTTGGTACCATTCTAGCAGGTATCAGTTAAATTTTAATACACTTTTTTCATATCTCTATGACTTGATGAAGTACACATGAAATAAATGCCTGCAGAGCATTGATTCATACCAGTGATATGTTAAGGCATGCATGATTGCAGTTAGTCCTACATGCAGATATTATATCAAATATTCCTCAGAAATTTCCAGTGTATTGAATAAGTAAATTAGAAAATTAGAGTAGGAAGTAAAATTAAATATAGACCTCCATATTAAGGGGAAAAAACCCACTAATTATTGATGTTTATTATATTTTGCAATTGAGTTGCCTGAATGCCTATGGATTGATATATTGCTTAGACCGCTTTCTTGAAATATTAAACAAATGGTTTCTTTGATGCTAGTGCTTCCATCTGTATCGGTCCTTGTGCCTGCACAATCTAAACTTGTGTGATACAATTAGAATGCAGTCAATTCCAGATTTGGCTACAGATGTTGTAAAACTCATTTCAGATATTATATGCACAATTACCAGCACATCTTGGCTTTGGAATTTGCAATCAAAGAAATCAATGAGAATTCCAGGATTTTGCCAAACATCACCCTCGGTATCCATATCTCCAATAGCTATTACCTGCCAAAATGGATTTATCTGGCTTCCATGGAGCTTCTCTCTACAAAGGGAAGATTCATCCCAAATTACAAATGTGACCTCAAGGACAATGTAATATCTGTGATTGCAGGACATAATGCTTACATCGGTCAGTTCATGTCAAACATTCTGAATATATATAAGATCCCAGAGGTAAGAGCCATCCCATAAAGAAAGAAGTCAAATATAAATACAGTATTTCTTGCTTGATTTAGTTTAATTTCTATTCCAAATTTTTATTTTTATGAATCTATTAGTGTCAGAAACATTCAAAACAAAGGGATAACCAACATCGCCTCATATAGTGTTTTGGGAAAAATCACAATCAAGCTAAACATCCAAATCTATTTCACCGAGGGTGGGACAGAGAGGAATGATTCAAAATGGTAGAAAGTTATGTATACCTAATCTATGGGGTAAATCATGTCATGGAAACATGTGTAAAGATAGCATAATCCGGAGGTTCATATTCATTCTTGCAGTTCTTACATTTCTGGAGCTTTGTTTATTAAAACAAAAAGAAACAACTATCATAGAAATTATATTGGAACATGGAAATAGTAATCAATTCTGCCCTTCCCTGGAGAACATTCATATTTAAATAAGATCCTTAAAATAGACATAAGTAATTTGGAAGTATATACTCTAATTTCTTCTTTTTTCTTAGCTCATATATGGTTCAACTGCAGAGATAGATGACAACATACAAGCTGCTTTCTTCCATCAATTATTTCCAAATGAAGACCTCCAAATTATGGGGCTGGTCCAATTGTTGCTTCACTTCCAGTGGAAATGGATTGGGCTCATTGTCCCAAACCCTGAAAATGGGAAGAGGTTCATACATAATAGGCTTGATATATTTTCTAAGAATGGCATCTGTTTTGATTTCATAGAAGAATTGTCAAAGAACTCTGTTACCAATGATATTGAAATTCAACTGAATGGTTATGTTTTGCTGTATAAGGCTATTATGAAAAGTACTGCCAACATTGTAATCACATATGGTGAAAATCAGAACATGGCTGTTCTTAGGATGTTGTCATTTATTTCAGAATATGAAGACACACAAATGAAGAGAAAAGATAAAGTTTGGGTCATGCCAGCACAGATGGAATTCACATCAGTCCGCTTTGTAAGATATAGGGCCATGGATTTCATCCATGGTGCCCTGTCGTTCGCAGTTTCCTCAAAGAAAATATTAGGGTTTAAGAAATTTGCTCAGATGAGAAAGCCTTCTTCAGAAGAAGAGGACAGTTTGACAAGAGTGTTTTGGGAAAATGCATTTGAATGTTCTTTCCCAAATGCTGAGTTAGATGAGGACAGTGACAATCAATGCACTGGTGAGGAGTCACTGGAGACCCTTCCTGAATCTGTGATTGAATCTAATATTACTGGGCATAGTTATAGCATTTACAACGCTGTCTATGCAGTGGCCCATGCTTTGCAAGCTATGCTTTCATCTAAGAGCAGAAAAAGAAGGAATGCTTGGGAACTCAGTCAACAGTCGTGGCAGGTAAAAACGACATGAATGAAAATATATTATATATTTATATAAGGGCCAGTCATATAAATGTTCAGATATTACTGTATTTTGGAGTTGTATAACTAATAAAAGTATTCTGACACTGAACTAATTCATAAGTGATATATGGGAACTTAAGTAATAATTCCAGAGAACACTAAACACGGAGTGCAACAATGCACAATGAGAAGGAGGCAATGTCAAATATTAATTCAAGAGGAGTTATAGAAGGAATGTGGGGTAAATCAGTTTCCAAATGAATGGGACT
Organism: Arizona elegans; assembly: GCA_022577455.1. Lineage (NCBI taxonomy): Eukaryota > Metazoa > Chordata > Lepidosauria > Squamata > Colubridae > Arizona > Arizona elegans. Next base: position 4,304,932 of record JAKOOJ010000021.1, on the reverse strand, counting down.
GTTTAATAGGATATAAGGAATGTGTCCTTGTATTCCACAGTGGTTTCTGATAGTTCTCTCAAAACATTTCACTAGGAACCCCTGAATCATATGATGCAAATGCTTCTTCTAAGACAATTGTTTTCTTTAAATGACAGGAGAGCTTGAAGTAACTTGAGATCTGTTGAGTATTGAATGGCAGATTTGAACGGACCAATCAGGGACAAGAGTGGGAAATTCATAGGACCATCAGTGGCTGAAGCTGCGGACAGCTCCTAGCTATAAAAGGAGCTGCCGCGGCTGGGATTGCAATTTACGGACCTAATAAAAGTGTTGGAGTTCACTACATGTCCTGTCCTTTCTTGCACCCACGATCTAACAAGATCTGTTATGTAATTACTTATGAATCATTTTTGCCCTCCTTTTTGAAATATAAGCTCTTTGCAGTAGTTCCCTCCACTAGTTTCTGGATGGAATTTTTTTCAGTGTCCTAAATTAACAATTAATACTGTAATTATCTTTCATTATTTGCTTGCGTTCTGAGTTTTGATTCCACAGTGAGAAGATTGTGACAGGAAGGGAGGGAGGGAGGGAGGGAGGGCATTGAGCTTCAGTGGGTCTAGATTATTTGTTTGGGGTACTGCATTTTGATTCCATGGTGAAGAGAAGAGTATGAGATAATTAAGAAAAAAAGAAAGGATGGCATTGAAGAGCAATCAATAGACAAACTACAATTTTTTTGTTGGCTCTTCATAGATCAAATGCTCACAATATTTTAGTACACCAGAGCGTGTGAGAAACAGCAAGTAACCAGGGTGTCATTAAGAATCAACATTATTAGTCCAACTGACATAGATTATAATATTGCTTCCCACATGCATGGGAATAGTGAAAGAATTCTAAATACGTAAATGATTTTTCAGAAAGGATGCAAAAGTCATTAGAAGGACTGTTAAGAGAAAGTAAATGCCAATTTAGTCCCGGGAAAGAAGAGAGATTGTGTGAGAGAAGCAAATTCCTGCAGGTATTCAAGTTTCTGTTATCATAAACCATAACAATAAATATTTCTCATGTTATATCTGCTGATTGGTCTTTCTTAAAAGATTAACACCTAATTTATGAAAGAGCCTTCATTCACACTTGCTCATTGCTTTCAATTGTTATAAATTTCTTTTAATGGTTTCCATTTAGTTTCATTGGTATCTGAAAGCTGTTTCATTTAACAACAGTGCTGGAGAAATAGTTTCCTTTAACGAAAGAGGAGAACTAGCAAGTGGATTTGATGTTATCAACTGGGTCACCTTCCCCAACCAATCATTTCATCGAATCAAAATTGGAAACATAGCTCCAGTGACTGCCCCTGAAAATCTTCTTACTATTTTTGCAGAGGAGATTGTCTGGCCCACCATCTTTAATCAGGTAGTTTTGGCACCAATATCAAACCATGGGGAATAATTTATTTTATTTTTACCTACTGCTTCAATGCTCAGAAAGTAATTTCAGGAATTACAGGCATAAAATGACTCTTTTCTCAAAGTGACTTGTGAACTTGATTACCCTAAAAAAAATTAATAGGTTTAATAAGTTCTGAGAGGCCCAATGAGTATCAAAAATGATGAGTATTAGACAAATTGTTCTCATAAGGAATAAGGTTGTGAATCACAAGGTAGCTGATATCAACAAATTCTAGCTTCTTCATTGAGTATCAACCAAAGAATGAATTTAAAGCAACTGAGTTCCAAGGTACCACTGTATATGCCTTAAATACTAGTCAAATCCAATTTTCAGATGCAAGAATTCCTGAAAGGTTAAGTAATAATTTCTCAATTTTCCTTCACAATGTCCAATAGGTACAACCCTTTTCTATGTGCAATCCTCCATGCTCATCAGGTTACAGCAAAATAAAAATAGAAGGAAAGCCCTTTTGCTGCTATGATTGCCTTAAATGTCCAGAAGGAAAAATTTCAAACAAGACAGGTAAGAGATCTAAAGCAGAGATTTCAATGCTATTTATTTTGTGTAATGCCTTATATTACTCTTTAATTGTAAACAATAGTTTGCCATCTCTTTTCAAATGTGTCTATAATACAGGACAGATGTCGGTTACTTAGGAGTCTATTGAAAATATTGTGCCATCTATTTTTACTCTGGGAAAGATAAACCAGACCATAAAAATAAATATCTTCACCTATTTTTTCTATGAAAGTAAAGGGATTTCAAGATTGGGTGGAATGAACCTATTATCATTTTGGGAATTGCAGTTCAGAAAGATTTAAAATAAATGGTAAAGGAGAAATGTCAATTACTTAAGCAAGCATAATTTCCTGACAGTGTATTTTGGAAAACAAACAATAATTTAAATTTAGGTTATGTTTTTATGTATCCATCACATTTCTATACCATCATCTGAATTAAATGAATCTGGACAGTTTACAGGTTTTTACATACTCTCTCTGCTCCTGTTCAACATTTGTATGAAGCTACTGGGTGAGATCATCCATCACCATGGACTGAGGTATCATCAATATGCTGATGATAGTCAGCTGTATGTCTCAGCTTTTAGTGAGTTAAGTGATGCTGTGTCCTCCCTCTGACAGTGCCTGGAGGTTGTTAGGGGCTGGATGGGGAGCAATGGTTCAAACTAAACCCTTGAAAGACTGAGTGACTCTGGGGTTCTTTGGCCCAAGAAGAATTGCCACCATTTGTTTTGGATGGGGTGGCATTATCCCAAACAGACCCTGTGCTTAATCTGGGGGTTCTCTTGGACTTGTGACTCCTGCTTGAAGAGCAGGTGGTGGTTGTGGTCAGGAGAGCCTTTGCGAAACTGCTGGTTGTGCACCAGTTATGCAATTTCCTGGATCAACAATCCCTACTCACTGTCACTCATGCCCTAGTCACTTCCTGTCTTGACTACTGCAACCTGGCAACCTGCTCTAAATGGGGCTGCCCTTGAAGACCATCCACACATCCACACGTGCTGGTTGTCACCTTTAAAGCCCTTAATGGCTTGGGACTAGGTTATTTTAGGGACCGGTCACATCTACCCAACCCATCAGAGTAGCGAGGCAAGTAATGTTGTGGGTGCCATCCCCTAGGGAGATACACCTTGTGGAACCCAGAAGAAGGGTCTTCTCCATGGTGGCTGCCTCTCTCTCTGGAACATCATTCCCCCAGAGATTAGAATGGCCCCCACTCTAACACTCTTCCGGAAGACGCTGAAGACCTGGTTCTGCCAGCAGGTCTGGGGAACCCAGAGTAGGATGGAGCCCATTAAATGGTTTGTTTGATATATTGTCACCGGGGTGGGGGTGTGGGGGTTATTTTATTATATTATTTTTAATATATTATTTGATTGTCTCTTTTATTAGTTTTATTGTTTTTATAGAAGGTTTTTATATTCTTGTAAGCTGATCTTGCATATCAGTCTTTTTTTATTTATTTATTTGATTTATATGCCGCCCTTCTCCGGAGACTCAGGGCGGCTTACAATGCGTTAAACAATAGCCTTCATACTTTTGTATATTTTATACAAAGTCAGCTTATTGCCCCTGTTAGGGTGTGTGTAAAAAGTATTTGTTGCTTGTGCAACGAGCAGAGCAGAAACACACAGGGAAGGAGATAAACGTGCAGCTCGTGTGAGAAAAATACTTTATATACAAGATAATAAGCAGTCTCGGTGTAGGTAAAACAGTCCAAGGTCATAAACAGTAAATCAGTCCAGTAAGTATCTTCCCTTACCAAAGCAAACAGACTTTAGTAACTCTCGGTATACAGTACCATATAACAATCTAGTCTAACACCAATCAGCAGCAAAACGCAAGAAGCAACAGGAACAGAAACATTCAGGAACAAAGAACGCTTCTCTGCGCTGCTTATTTATGCACCGTAGCCTAATTACTAGGTTCAGCAAACCCTGATTACGTGGCTCAGTTGTTTCTTAAAAAAACAGATATATTGCCTGACCAACAAGTTAGGAGTAAGCTACAAGCTGAACCTAACATTCTCCCCATTGGGCAGGACAATATACACAATAGATACAGAAACAAAAATACACATCCAAATCATACATTGTACAGTGGTATCAGTTACATTTCAGATTCTTAATCCAAATCTTTCACAACAATTGGTGTGTTTAATGGCACCTTGTGCTTTGGTAAAATTATCGGCAATATTGTCCTCTGATGCGCAATATTCCAATGTAATCATGTTATCCTTAACACATTGCCGAACATTCAGATAACGTATATCAGTGTATTTAGTCCTTGTCTTTACAGCAAGATTCATTGCCATTGTAATGGCTGCCTGGTTATCTTCATAAACCGTAATAGGATAGTCCATTTTGAATCCAATATCTTCCATCAACTGTTTATAATAAATCAGTTCAGTACATGTCAGTGATAGACAAGAAAACTCCGCTTCCATGGTAGACAAACTGATGTGTTTCTGGCGAATTGATCTCCATCCAATCAGGCAGTTATCCAACATGATTGCTATTCCAGACGTAGATTTTCTGGCAAAACTGGCATCAGCATATGCCTTTAACACCATATTGGCATTTGGTTCTAAATACATAGCAAAATGTAATGTTCTTTTAAGATATCTAAGAATACGTTTAGCAGCTTGCCAATGCCTATCAGTAGGCTCTGAACTATATTGTGCTAATTGATTAACACTAAAAGCTATATCAGGCCGTGTCCAGTTGCTCAAATACGACAAACTGCCTATTAATGATTGATACAGTTCTTTACTGAACTGTGGACTCTGCAAACTATCCTGCTGGAATTCTTGTGTCATAGGAGTCTTGGCAGGTTTACATAATTCCATCCCATATTTTTTCAACAATTTGCAGATTTTATTAGATTGTGAAATTTTAAATCCTCTAGATGTTTTCAGGATATCCAGCCCTAGATAATGCCGTATATGTCCTAGATTTCTAAATTTAAATTTTGTTGCAACTGACCAATAATCTCTCTGGCCTCAGCGTCAGTTCTGGTAATTATGGCAATGTCGTCTGTAAAGAGTAACAAGAATGAAACACATTCATCCTGTTCTTTTTTAAACAGACATTTATCTGCTATGCCCTCATAGAACCCAATGTTATGTAATTCCTGCACTATACATTGGTTCCACTTGTAACCTGATTGCCTTAAACCATATAGGCTTTTTTGTAGCCTCCAACACTCAGTGCTATCCTGTGTATCATAACCAGGAGGTTTCTTCATATATATTGTATGCCTCAACGAAGCGTTCAAGTAAGCTGTCTCAACATCTATATGAGTAATAGAGCATTTATTTCTAGCTGCCCAAACAAGCATCGTTCTCAAAGTGCTCGCTCGTAAACTTGGAGCAAAAACCTCATCATAGTCTCTATCTGTCTGTGAGAACTCTTGTGCAACAAGCCGAGCTTTATGGGTTACTACCCCATCTACACTTTTCTTTACCTTGTAGACCCACCTACAGCCTATAAGTTTCTAATTTGGTGGTATTCTTACAACTTCATAGACACCAAGCCTCTTCAATGAATCAATTTCTCTATCCATTGCCTCTTGCCAGGCTTTTTGCTCCTTTTCTGGATATAATTTTATATCATGATAACTGGATGGTTCGATATCTACTTGGCAAACCACTGTGGCTTTATAGCGATCTGGTGGATGCCGTTCCCTGGAAGATCGTCTAGGCATAACAGGACTAACATCAGGTATATTGGGTTCATCCTCCCCTAACCCTGATTCCTGTTCCTGTTCTTCAACCTTAATAGATGGTTTATCATCCATCTCAGATGAACTATCATCAGGAATATGGTCTACCTTAACATCCACATCTGTAAAACCATAGTCTGCTTTTTCTAACCTGTCCCAGCCTTCATGTTCTAGGAATTTAGCACTAGCGCTACACAAAACTTCTGTTGTTCCTTTTTCCCAGAACCTATAGGACCTATGGTTAGCCTCATAGCCAACAAAAATCATTTTCTTTGCTCTCTGTTGGTCCTTCCTTCTCTGACTAACCGATATATGCACCCAGGCTGGTGCACCAAAAGTATGTATATAACTTAAATCAGGCTTCCTCCCGTGCCATAAAATAAAAGGAATTTTTCCTGTAGAGGAGTGCACCACATTATTTAAAATATGATTGGCACATAGTATTGCTTCTCCCCACAATTTATCAGGTAAACAAGCATCAGCCAGCATAGTCCTAGTCATAGCTTGTAGGGTCTGGCCTCTTCATTCTATATATGCGTTATGTTCCGGCTGAAAAGGGGCAGAACGTTTATGCTGTATCCCAGCATCCTTCAAAAACGTAGCCAACTGATGGTTAGTAAACTCAGTTCCATTGTCAGTAACAATGCATTTCACCTTAAACCTCTGCTTCCTTTCTACAAAACGAAGCCAGTTTGTGATACATTGGAAAGTATCACTTTTGGACTTCATAAGGTAGCAAAAACCATATCTGGTAAAGTGATCAACTATACTCAAAATATAGCATGCTCCCCCTAAACTGGGTTTCTTTGGCCCTATTAAGTCTAAAAAGACTACCTCCAAAGGTTTAGTTGTTTTAAACCCATTGCAGCGGTTTGCAGGTGTAACTTTACTTTTATGCTGGTTACAAGTATTACAGTTCAGGTATTTGCTGCAAGCCCTTAACTTAATGCCTTTAGACTGCTTAACAGTTGAATGCAACAACCTGAAATTCAAATGACCAAGCCTTCTATGTAGTAAATGTACGCATTCATCATGCGGCTTTACATTTCCAAATTTAGCTTTTGATTGAACTAACAGTAATGACTTATCCCTAATGACAAATAAGTCGTTTTCTAATTCTGCAGTAACTACAGTGCCTTCACATTCCAGCAAACATTTGTTGTTTTTAAAAGTTACTGTAAACCCAGAATGTAGTAATGACTTTACAGATAAAAGGTTATATTTCAAACTAGGGATATAAAGCATGGGTAAAGGGTGCTTACTAATTGAACATTGAACAAGTCCCTCCCCAGCAACAGTCACATTCCAGCCATTAGCTAATTTGACCTTTTTAGTACTTTTCTTCATGTTTAGAAACAGTTTTCTGTTTTTTGTTATGGATTGAGAGGCACCGCTATCAATCACCCACCAATCATCTCTTATATTAATAGATGAACTAATTGCTAAATTACACCCTTTCCTGGGTTTAGCAGAGTTTCTAGCAGACACTTTCTTATTTTTACAATATTTTGCAATGTGCCCCTTAGCCCCACATGCATAACAGCGTTTAACAATATTGACATTCTCATATTCAGCTTCCACTTTTGGTTGCTGTTGCATCCTTAACTGGTCTCGTTCTTGCCTACGTTTGGCCTCATCCAGTAACCTACCAGTTATACTGGCCAATGTTAGTTCATCTCTAGACAATACTTCTAATGATGAAACAAAAGAGTCATAACTGTCATCCAACGATGAAAGAATAATATAAACTTGCTGCAGTTCAGTAAACACAAGGTCTTTCTCATGTAGCTCCTGGAAAAGCCCTGTCATGGAGTCCAGGTGAGCCATCATGTCTCCTCCTTTCTGAAGATGTAAGCAAAATAATTTCTGTGTCAGGTAGATATGGACACCCACAGAGTCACAAACGTAGAGCTTCTTTAGCTTTGTCCAACACCTTGCAGCAGACTCTTCGCCCCGGAAATGGACAAGTTGCTGGTCTCCCAGTGTCAGGCCAATGATGCATAAAGCACGCTAGTTGTCCCTGTGAAACTTCGCTATCTTTTTGGCATCTTCTTTGTCAACAGCATTCAATGCAGTTATGTCTGGTGGATTATTAACCATGTCCCACAGTCCTTCTTTTTGCAAAAGTAGACAGCATTTTGTGGACCAGGTAACATAGTTTGTACCATCCAACTGGGTTATGGTAGAATAACTTGTACCTTGCTCGAAAGCCATCATCTTGACTACTACACCCACTGCCTGCACTTCTCACTTCCGCAAAAACAAATTAAAGAGCCCTGGAATGTTCTGGGCCCATAACCAATGTTACGGTGTGTGTAAAAAGTATTTGTTGCTTGTGCAATGAGCAGAGCAGAAACACACAGGGGAGGAGATAAACATGCAGCTCGTGTGAGAAAAATACTTTATATACAAGATAATAAGCAGTCTCGGTGTAGGTAAAACAGTCCAAGGTCATAAACAGTAAATCAGTCCAGTAAGTATCTTCCCTTACCAAAGCAAACAGACTTTAGTAACTCTCGGTATACAGTACCATATAACAATCTAGTCTAACACCAATCAGCAGCAAAACTCAGGAAGCAACAGGAACAGAAAAATTCAGAAACAAAGAACGCTTCTCTGCGCTGCTTATTTATGCACTGTAGCCTAATTACTAGGTTCAGCAAACCCTGATTACGTGGCTCAGTTGTTTATTAAAGAAACAGATATATTGCCTGACCAACAAGTTAGGAGTAAGCTACAAGCTGAACCTAACAGCCCCCACAATCTGGGTCCTCATTTTACCTACCTTAGAAAGGATGGAAGGCTGAGTCAACCTTGAGCCTGGTGAGATTTGAACTTGCAGTAATTGCAGGCAGCTGATGTTAATAACAGCGCTTTAGTCTGCTTTAGTCTGCTGCGCTACCAGGGCTTCAACTCACATGATGATGAAGACCAAGGATCAGCCTCACATCTGAGAGTAAGGTGTTCCACAGAGTAGAAGAAGCAGCAGAAAAGGCTGTCCTCCTGCAACCTGCCAGCCAAAATTCCTTAAATGACAGAATCTGCAATATTCCCTCCGTGCCCGATTAGGTGGGATAGGATCATATAGTGGGGATGACAGTTCTTCAAGTAATCTGAGAAAGGGCTTTCAAGGTAATAGCAAATGCCTTGAATTGAACTCCCAGAAGCAACTGAGAAAAAAAATGAAGTTTGTATAGCAGAGGTGTTATATGTGGAACCCTAAGGGTGCCCAATATTGTTTGTGATGCTGCATTCTACATCATCTACAGCCTCTTCAAGAGTAGCCCCATATAGATTGCATTGCAATAATCTATATGGGAGATGACCAAGATATGAGTGATAGAGAGTAGAGCTGAAAAGACTATAACTAGTACATAAGAGCCATGATGGAGCAGTGGTTAGAATGCAGTATTGCAGGCTATTCTGCTGACTGCCAACTGCCAGCAGTTCGGCAGTTCAATTCTCACTGGCTCAAGGTTGACTCTGCCTTCCATCCTTCTGTGGTCGATAAAATGAGGACTTGGATTGTTGGGGGAAATAGGCTGACTTTTGTAGATAATAAAAAGGTACAGAGAAAATATAGCACCCAATAGTTGGTCTTGCAGGCTGGAGATCTTTCTCCTTTTGGAACTGATCAAAGAAGGAGGTGAACCAGACCAGAACTGTTCTTTCCTCTCACAGTTCCCAAAACCATCTCAAAAGGATACCATGGTCAAGAAGAGCCAGGGCTTCCAGTTTGGTTTCTGTCGCTGTCAGACAGTCTCTTGGGACCGCCAGCCCCGTCGCCCGTAAAGAGCCACCTTCACAGCTGAAAGGCGGCTCGAAAAACTCCATTTCCATAAGGAAATGTGAGATAGAGCAGGCGAGGGCAGGTAGAGCCCTCTGCGAAGTCCCCAGAGTTTTTGTTCTACTCTTGGGGATGAAGCAGGATGAGGCTCCCTATTTTCTTCGCCGCTGCTCTGGGCTTCGGGAGAACTCTGCTCCTTGCAGACCCAGGTGATGGGACCAAGCCTTTCAATGAGAATTAACAGGTTGTTCAATCAAAGAGGATGAGATCTGGACTTTGGACCCTAAATCGCAAGTATTTTTAATGATTTTATAAGCGATCTTAAAAGTGAAGGGAAAAAAAAGGTTTAAAATGGTGATCGCTGAGGCTTGAGAAGAAGAGAGCTGAAAGCGAAAGTCCTTCCGTCTGAATAGTTTAACAAGCTACAAAGTAGCAGAATAAATAGCGCTGGCTACAATTGAGAAGAAAAATTATTATTTTATGTTTCTTTCTTCTTGGAGATTTGATACTGACTTTGTTTGGAGAGAAGTCCTTTTTCTTTAAAAAGAGTTTGTCTGTGTGGCAGGATGGCATCAAAACTAACAAAGCCAGACAAACAAGCAGTGGGGGGGGGTGTCCCCCATTTACAAACTATGTGAACAAGTTTCGAACTTGAAGACTCAGAAGAATGGTTTTAACCTAAAAGAATTTGTTTTGGAGGAGATGGCAAGACATGACGAGCTTGTGAACCAGAATCTTGAAAAATTTAGGCAGGAAATTAAAGAATTGATACAACTAAAGTATGATAATTTGCAACAAAAGATTGTAACAGTGGTCAATGCTTTTTCAGAAATAGTTATAAAGATGGAGACAGATATCAAGTTATTAGAGTCTAAAATGGAGGAAGTTGATGATAAGATTCATAATTTGGATAATAAAATACAAAGAATTGAAAATGATTTGATAAATACTCAAGATAATACTTCAGAAGTAAAGTCTAAAAAGGAAGCTGATCACGAGACTTACAATGCAGATAATATAAAACAAGGGATTGAAAAAGAAGTTACAATGATGCAATACAGGCTCACGGAATTTGCGGTTAGAATGAGAGGGTTACAGGAAAATAATAGAGATGATTTAAGAAAAATATCTGCTGAAGTTCTGGCTGAGATTTTAAAGGTTCATCCTGAAGAGGTATCTTGTAAGATTGACAAGGCCTATAGAGTAAATTCTTGGATTGCAAAGTAAAGGCAATTGCCTAGAGATGTGGTGATTTACTTCACAGATAAAGGAATAAGAAATGATATTGTGCAAAAATCCTTTAATACTACTCTAGAACTGAATGGAATAAAGATATGGATATATAAAGAGTTGCTGCCCAAGATGTTAAAAGATAAAAAGAAATTTGGATTTTTGGTTACTGAGCTAAAGAAACAAAACATCTCATTCAGGTGGGATGCTCCAGTTGGTATAATATTGAGATATCAAGGAGAAAGATATCAACTAAATACTGTTGAAAAAGCGGAAGAATTTTACTATAAGGTTCTTAAAATGGGTTCAACACCTCCATGTGTAATACATGAGTGGAATAAAGAAAAGCAAAATCAACAAGAGATAGAAATTCATGATAAACAGATGGAGGTGGAGGTAATGGAAAAACAACATGTTACAGAGGTCTCTGTAGATGAGCCGCTTCTGGATTCTCCTTCAGAGGTCTCAGCTGGAGTATTTATAAATACAAGGGAGGCGGTTTTGGATTCTAATGTGATGACTTATCAAGTTACAGACCAGCATGGAAACCAAACAGTTGATATACAACTTATAGAAAGGAAACCAGGATGGAGATCTAACCCACAAAAAGTCAAGAAAAGAAGAAGCAGGTCCTATAAAAATAAAAACTTTTAGACTAAACAACAGTGTAATGCCAGTTATCTAAGAGATGATTGAATACATGAAAATATAGCTGAGGCAAAGTACTGGTTTATATTATCTTGAGGAGAGTGACAGACCTCTGCAGTGCTGTACTTTTGGAATGTGAAAATGGCCTTAAACTGAGTGGATTGGAACTATCTATTTTGGATTCTTTGATAAATGTATTACGTTTATGCTGAGCTACAAGGCAAGAGAGTTATGGGATTGGGGCACACAGAAGATCTGGTTGTTACCCTATTACAATGGTTGGAATTAATAATTTAGATGAAAGACATTACAATAGACACTATATGGGATACAAATATAAAGTCACTCGGGTGGTTTTTTATATATGAAAACATTTACTATTGATGGGGGCAGATGGTAATTGAAGATACCAAACATACTGTTGGAATTAGGATGTGATGTTACCCTAACATGGGTAATGGAATTAACAATCCAGCTGAAAGACATTACAGAAGATATCATATGGATTACAAGTTTAAAGTCATTTGAGGATTTTATTTATATAAGGGAATATCTCTTAGTGGTGTGGGCAGAAGAATAAAGATATTAAAAATATTATGTATGGTAGTCCTGTAGGAAAGTGGGTGGAGACAGGTTAGCTTATTGATTGTTTAGTTTAAGAAAAGGGATATTATGTTCAGATATGAATATATGTAAAAGATTTGAGTTAAGAGATATAGTATGGGGGTGGAGGAAAGGGAAAAAAATGTATTTGAAAAACTTTTTCAATTAAAAAAAAAAGAAGAGACAGGATGGATGTTCTATCCCTATCCAATTCTCTTCAGACATTATCCAAAAGAATGACCAATACCATTTCCTTCCCATATCCAGGCCTAAAACCTGACTGAAAGCAGTCCAGATATTTCATTTGATCAAGGATCTTCTGGAACTGCAGCACAATCATCTTCTCAACCACCTTCCCTAAAAAGGGCAGGTGGGAGACCGAACAAAGGTTATGAACTGTTTGTGTCCAGTAATAACTTTTTGAGAAGTGACACACACTTAATAGTGACTCTAGCTTGTCATTGTTCAGATTCATCCCTTGTCTTTCTCCAGCAATGCTCAAGATGTCTCTTGACTCTTTTCAACTCTCTCAAATCCTCCATAAAGCACCGAGAATGCCTGGTTCAATGGGATGAAAAAAGTTGCATGGGCCTGACCCTGTTCAATTATATCCAAGCCCTCTGCTAACTCTCTATTCCAGTAACAGTGAGGGCTTTGGCAGTCCTATGCAGCAGATCCTATGCAACAACTCCCCAACTCGCTTTGGAATCTCACTGGGCCCATTAATCACTGGAGCTGGACCAATTAAATACGTCTTGCAAAAGGGGTTAGCGTATAAAACATCAAGGTTTCCAGGGCTTCATGTATCAGGGAGGGAGGGAAGGAGGGAGGGAGGGAGACAGGCAGGCAGGCAGACAGGAAGGAAGGAAAGAAGAAAGAAAGAAAGAAAGGAAGGAAGGAAGGAAGGAAGGAAGGAAGGAAGGAAGGAAGGAAGGAAGGAAGGAAGTTAATTTTCAAATGCTCACTGTCAGGAAAGGAAATGTCTCTGAAATGATGACCAATTCGGTAATGGATTGTTGTCTATAACATTAAACACATGACTGCAATAATTTGTCTTCCAGATGCAGGTGACTGTTTCCCATGTTCAGAAGATCAGTACCCAAACAAAGCTCACAACCTTTGCATTCCAAAACACATCACATTTTTGTCTCATGAAGAGCCTCTGGGAATTAGCCTGACAGCTATTGCTTCCTTCTTTTCTTTCATCTCAGTTATGGTCCTGGGAATCTTCATTAAGCATCGGGACACCCCCATTGTCAAAGCCAACAACCGGAACCTCACCTACATTCTTCTCATTGCTCTCCTCCTCACCTTCCTCTGCACTTTGCTCTTCATTGGGCAACCAGATCAGGTGAAATGTCTCATGCGACAAACTTTTTTTGGCATCATCTTCTCTGTAGCTCTTTCTTGTATATTGGGGAAAACAATCATAGTGGTCCTTGCTTTCATGGCCACCAAGCCTGGATCCAAAATGAGGAAATGGGTGGGGAAAAGGCTGGCCAACACTATAGTTCTTTCATGCTCTTTGACACAATTCTCCATTTGTGCAGTGTGGTTGGCAATTTTCACCCCATTCCCAGATTCTGACATGTATTCCATGGCTGTAGAAATTGTTCTAGAATGTAATGAAGGTTCAGCCACTATGTTTTATATTGTTCTTGGTTTTTTGGGATTCTTGACTGCTGTCAGCTTTTCAGTTGCCTTCCTAGCTAGGAAGTTACCTGACAGCTTTAATGAAGCCAAATTTATCACCTTCAGCATGTTGGTCTTTTGTAGCGTCTGGATATCCTTTGTTCCCACCTATCTGAGCACCAAGGGAAAATACATGGTAGCTGTGGAGATCTTTTCCATTTTGGCTTCTGCAGCTGGATTACTGGGTTGCATCTTTTCCCCCAAATGTTACATTATTATTCTGAGGCCGGATTTGAACAGAAAGGAACAGCTGACAAAGAAATGAAACTAATTTATTGGGTCCACTATAAGTTCTCTAAATTGTGGCAGAATCCTCATTTGCCTCATTAAAGGGCTACTGACCATCTTGAAGAAATGTTTAAAAACGAGTGCTTTGGTTTTTTTAAACCAAAAATATGCAGTTGTGAAACATAACATTTTGAAAGCAAACCTTATAGCATGTTTCCTAAATAACCGTGTCAAAACTGAGTAGCTTTGGGTACAGGGAGCTCCAGGATCTGAGAGTTTGTCATCCTTAGTTCTGCATTATCTGGTTCAAACCCAGTTTGCAAGCTGGGGGTTCTCCTGAAGTAACAACTTCAAAAGAGCAGATGGCAGGTGTAAGCATGGGAGCTTTTGCACAGCTCCAGTTTGTGCACCAGTTGTGACTTTTCCTGGATCATGACTCCCTGTGCTTTGTTACTCAAGCCCTGGTTATCTCTCATCTGGACTACTGCATCTACATGAAGCTACCCTTGAGGTCTGCTCAAAAGCTTTAGCTGATGCATAGTGCAGCAGCAGCAGTAGTCTTTGGATCCTCTAGGGTGATCCATCTCTGTTCCACAAACTTCATTGCCTACCAATGTGCTTCTGACTGCAGTTCAAGGTGTTGGTTATGACCATTAAAGTCCTTAAGGGCATAGGTCCAGGCTATCTGATGAACTGCTTCATCCTGTTAGGACAAGCCTGTCCTACTCGTGCCAGCAGAGAGGGCCTGCTTTGGATCCCATTGTTCAAAGAACTTTGATTGTCAGGATTCAGAAGAAGAGCCTTCTCTGCTGCAGCACCTACTCTTTGGAACCTCTTACCTGGTAAGGTAAGATCCACCACACCCTCTTGTCCTTTCACAAAAGTCTTAAGACATGACTCTGCCAATTAGCTTTGGGACCAAATGGGAGAGTTTCACAGAGGAGGTAGATTGATGGCAGAGTCCACCTTCCCATTGCTAGTCTCTGCTCTCCACCCATCCATCTTTTTGGTTTTCATATCTATGTATTATTTCCCTGTGTTCTTTTGTCATTGCTTATTTTATGGTTTTATTATTTTACTTCTGTTCTGTTTACATTATTTTCATATTCCTTCTGTTTCATTATTGTAAGTTGCCTAGAGTAGGCCATCAGCAAGATAGGTGGCAAATAAATGTAATAAATCAGTAAGTAAATAAGTAAGCCAGTAAGTAAGTTTAGGTGGCTTTTTGTGAGAAATAGAGAATTACTTCTGCTGTACGAGATATTGAAGGCTGACACAGAAAACTGAGACTATAGGAACATGAGATGTAACATACTAATGAGAAAAATAAAGTTAAGGAGGGAGGGGGAAGGTAAGGAGGAGGAAATGTGATAAAGTTTGAACTTCTTTTTTCATTTTGTTCTACTTTAAAAAATAATAATAGCCCAAAAATAGAGGGAAAAGATGAAATGGTTGAGAAATACGTAGATCACAGAAAAACTTTGGGGATAAGTTAACAACTAAAAGTGAACTCAGAGGAATGAAATATATTTATTTCTAGCTGCCCATACCAACACTGCTCTTAATGTAATGGCTTTTAAGCTTGGAGCAAATACTTCATCGTAATCATTAGGAGACTGATTAAATCCTTGAGCTATCAGCCTAGCTTTATATATTGGTATCCCATCTATCCCAGTCTTTAATTTATATATCCACCCACTACTGAGTATAGTTTTCCCTTTTGCAATTGTTACTGACTCATACACTTTCAAATTCTGCAAAGATTGTAGTTCTTTAGTCATTGCACCTCTCCACACTTTCTGGTCTTCAGGTGGAAACATGGTCAACTCATTAAATGTAGTAGGGACTTTATTTACTTGACAGACTGTAGTTGCCTGATACCTATCAGGTGATCTTGTTACTCTACTTGACATTCTTGGGAGTTCAGGACTTACAGATTGCCTCTCCACCTTTACCTCTTCCTGTACTATATCTTTCTCTACCTCTTCGCTCTGGATCTCTGGCATTTCATTGGTAGCTTCAGTTTGAGTTTCAATGATAACCTCATTTTCAGTACCTAATTTATTCCACCCTACATGCTCCATAAACCTGGCATTTGCACTGTTAACTACCGTTGCTGTTCCTTTTATCCAAAATCTGTAGGACCTGTGGTTTGAATTATAACCAACAAATATTAATTGTGCCCTACTCTGGCCCTTACGCCTTAACTGCGATGGAATATGTACCCATGCAGGTGATCCAAATGTGTGTATGGAGCTCAAATCCGGCTTCTTTCCATGCCATACGGTATATGAAATTTTGTTAGTGGTTGTATTTATGGTGTTGTTTAAGAGTGTATTTGCACACATAATAACTTCTCCCCATAAATTAGCCGGTAAACCTGCAGCAGCTAACATTGATCTCATCATTGTTTGTAGGGTTTGTCCTCTCCTTTCAACATATGAGTTATTTTGTGATCTATATAGAGCTGAACATTTGTGCGTTATACCAGCATTATCTAACGTTGATTTAAACCTTGTGTTTACAAACTCAGTACCATTGTCAGTTACAATGGTAACTATTTTTTGATTTGGTTTTCTCTCCACAAATTTAATCCATTGAACAAAATACTGAAAAGTATCTACCTTAGTCTTCAATAGGTAGCAAAAACCATACCTGGAATAATGGTCAACTATACTGAGAACATAGCAAGCACCCCCTAAACTAGCTTCATTGGCCCTATTAAATCAGCAAATACCACTTCCAGTGGTCTCTTTGTTTTAAACTCATCAAACCTATTAGCAGGGATTGTTCAACTTTTCTGCTGATTACAAATATTGCAATTTAAATACCGGTTACATGGTTTCAGCTTCAACCCATCAACTAATTTTACAATTTTTTGTAACATCTTAAAACTGATATGCCCCATACGTCTGTAAAGCAAGTGAACACATTCATCATGTGGTTTGACATTTGAGTATACAACATTTGTAACATGGTTACTAAATAATACATATAAACCATCTTTCAGTTTTCCAATAATCTTGGTTTCACCTTTTTCAATTAAACAATCATTGGTTCTAAACATTACTGTATATCCTAGCTTAACCAATACTCTAACCGAAATTAAATTAAAGTTTAGATTTGGAACATATAACATATGCATTTTTTCTTTTACATATGGACATATTGCTGTTCCCTCACCACATGCCTTTAGCTTCCACCCATTTGCTAAAGAAACCTCATTATTACTAGGCAACATTTTCACAAAATAGTTTTGTGTTCTGAGATTGCATAGCGACGCTCTGCTATCAATAACCCACGAATCATGGTTAACTGGTTTCTTATCAGACATAGCTACATTACATTGTTTTTTATCTTTAACCATGGCTTTTTGTTTCAGCCTTCTGCAAAACCTGGCTATATGACCCTTCTTGCCACAATTAAAACAATGTTTTACAGCATATACATGGTTATTTGCCTTTACATTTACATTAATCGACTCAGGTTCTTCCCTTAGTTGTTTTCTTTCTTCTCTCCTTCTGGCCTCTTCTAGTAGTTGCAAGGTTACATTGGCAAAAGTTAGTTCCTGCTGTGTGAGAACTTCAAATGATGTTCCTACTTCGTCGTAGCTCTCATTTAGCGATGATAACAGTATATAAACCTGTTGCTGCTTGGTGGACCAGGATTTGTAGTTGGTGCCATCCAGCCGGGTAACCAGCGATATGTTGGGAGCTTGACCTTGTGCCATCCTCACCAGGATATTAAATACGTATCAGAACATCTGGAGTAATAATGTGTGTCGCAACTCTCTTATTGCTGTAACTGGTACACACACTCTGGTACTGGGCCCATAACCAGTGTTGAGGGTAAAACTGCCCTCTGCAAAGTGATGCAATGGACCAGACAGCAAATAGATAAGTTGCTTAGCAAAACACACAGGTACTCACAGACTCTGAATGTTTAAAGAAA
This sequence comes from Arizona elegans, assembly GCA_022577455.1. Taxonomy (NCBI): domain Eukaryota; kingdom Metazoa; phylum Chordata; class Lepidosauria; order Squamata; family Colubridae; genus Arizona; species Arizona elegans. Next base: position 4,287,115 of record JAKOOJ010000021.1, on the reverse strand, counting down.
AATAAACAGTCTTTACTTGTAGTAAGAAAAACAAACTTGGCTTCTCAAAACAAAGATAACACTTCTTCAAGTAATCACGGTTCAACACAAAAACATAGTTTGCTTACAATTCCAGTTCTCTTCAGTAACACAGACGCAGTTCCTTTCAGCAGTTCAACCTTCTAATAGCAGGAGCAGCAGTGAATGAACTTCCTTCCTTCTTTTATGTCTGCTTAGCACAGCCAATTAGTCATCTTGTAGCAGTTAAAGTTACAGAACATAGTTTTCTATATATTACCTACCCAACCATAGGATAAGCATCCAACAAGTTCCCTGGAGGTCAGCACATGCTGGGGGAGAGGACACCAGGATACGAGAACTACTCCCCCCTAGGCCACGGAGGAGTATCTGTTGGCCATGGCCATGGAACATTGAGATGTTGGGATCCACTGCCAGTGTTGCCCACATTCGATGGCAGCCCAGGGAAAGTAGCCATTTTTCTGGGCCAGGTGTTAAACCACCTGCACCATTAAAGCCATTTGTGCATGTCCAATTGGACATGATAATGGCAGTGGAGCAGTAATGGATGAAGAGACTGCTGATTGGGTGTCGGATCTCAATGGGTAACACGCTGCCAAACTCGGTGATTTTGGTCTGTTCTTAGCAGCATTTCAAGAGAGATTCAAGGACAGTACAAGGACCCAGGAAGTGGAGGGTGAACTGTTCTCAGTTAAACAATGGAGGAGGCCTGTTGGAGAATACATTAGCGAGTTCCAGCGCCTAGCTGGGAAGGTCTGGGGTTGTCCAGAGCATTGTGCATCACTTGAAGGTCGGCCTTGGCCATGCTCTACGCTGCAACTGTATGTGCTGAGGACTGCCCCCAAGATTGCCAGCATGGTTTCAGGCCACGATGGAACTCGATGTGGAATTCATGGAGGACAGACTAAAAAAAGAGTGGGGAGCCTGAGAACAAAAAACTGGCCTTCTGCCACGGGTCCCCCTGCCATCCACAATGGCCACTATCCCGGGGCCTGGAAAGCCACCATCAGTCAGGCTGTTGATCACGTGGGCAGCTGACTGCTCTGACAATGTTCCAAAGGGGTCCAGTAGTTTGTCCAGCACAAAGAAGGGAACAGCCAGGAAGAGCATCAAGGATGGGCCATAGGAATCATGGGGGGAGAGCCAGGCAAGCACCCCCACTACAGAGTTTAGCAGCATAGTTGACACTCCTGATGCCAGTGGAAGCAACGAGGAAGGAGACTCCGATCCAATGGTATGTAGATCGGTCAAACCATGTGTCATACTGGTGGTGGTAGAGGCAAGCAAATGATGGAAATGTACAGCCCTGATTGATTCTTTTTTTTTTTTAATTTGATTTATATGCCGCCCTTCTCCGAAGACTCAGGGCGGCTTACAATGTGCTCAGCAATAGCCTTCATCCTTTTGTATATTTATACAAAGTCAGCTTATTGCCCCCACAACTGGGTCCTCATTTCACCTACCTTAGAAAGGATGGAAGGCTGAGTCAACCTTGAGCCTTGGCGAGATTCGAACCCTGCAATAATTGCAGGCAGCTGGTCTTAATAACCAGCTTAATAACAGGGTGCCTTAAACCCCTGTACCACCAAGGCTCAGGTTATACTTGTTGTTTAATGAGTGCTACTGTAGCTGCCAGTTTAGAGGTAGGTCTTAGATCATTGGTAAAGCCAATACACTTTGAGCAAATGGATGGGTCATTGTTGGGGGGTAGACATGCATGTCACAGAGAGGGTGGTACTGGAGATAGGGCAACATTGAGAGACACTGAGGTTTATCGTGGTCCCAAGCAATATGGAGGAGATAGTACTTGGCCTACCATGGTTAGATAAGTGGGGCTCAATGATATGGTGGGGGGGTGGCTCTCACCACCTGTGGATAGGGATTATCCTTACTCTCCACCCCATGAGGAGAAATCCCAAGAACCAAGACCAGATAGGGAGGGGTGAAGTATCGCACCACCCCATGTTAAAACAATGGATGATGGAGAATTCCCTAGAGTATATGCAGACCTGAAGGAGGTATTTAGTGAATGAGAGTGTAACACTCTTCCTCCTCACTGGTCCATGGATTGCACTATTGAGATCCTCCCTGGGGCTAAACTACCCAAGCCCAAAATGTATTCTATGACCCCACAGGAACTGACAGAGATGAGGGTGTACATAGAAAAACATCTAAAAAGGGGATTCATTCAGCCAGCGATGTCCCGGGTGGTGGCACCCATCCTTTTCTGAGAAAGAAAGATTGTGGCCTATGTCTTTGTGTTGACTTCCGAGAGATTAACACAATCTATATACAGCACTTATATCCTCTCCCGTTGATGAAGGATATATTGGTCCAGTTGGCGGAAGGCTGTGTTTTCACTAAATTATATCTCAGGGAGGCATATTACTGGATAAGAATACAGGCAGGGGATGAATGAAAAACAGCCTTTATTTTTTTAAAAAAAAAATTAAAATATTTTTATTAATAATAATAAAAAAATAAACCAACATAAATACATTAAATCAACATACAAAACGGACAAACATCAATTCAGTCCAATGACTGACTTTTAGAAGTTACTACAACGGTGGGTTTTTTTCATATTTCTATTTGTATCTGTATCTACATTCACATATTTACATGGTTATATATGTATATATATATATATAATTGACTCCTTGTTTACTTCTATGCATTTCTATTGAAGAGTTGAAAATTATCTTTATATTCCTATTTTTGCCTCCAGCCAGCTGTACCATCTTTGCCATAAAAAATTCAAAAAAAAAAAGTGATATGGATGGTTGTAGGCTTGTTTTCTAAACAGGCTCATTTTGCTTATTTGTTTACTTGTCACTAGGCATTATGGACTGTTCCCATGTTCTCCCATTGGGAATATTAAAAAGGAATGTCATGATAAAATTAAATTACAAATACAATAAGAAAAGTGCTTAAAGACTTCTCAAAATAATTTTAAAAATGTGACTGGGATCCTATTTCTTTTTGGGTCTTTTGGATGGATCCATTTTTTTGGGGGGGGAGGCTCTTTAAAAAATTCACGCTTTAATGTGCTTCCTAACAGGAGAAAATAGGGTAGTTCTATTGTTCCAGAGAATTAAATCTTTACAGCTACAGAACTAGCATTTGTTGATTTGCATTTTCTTTCTTTCTCTCTAGCTCTTTTGCAGTTTTCAGTTATGAGCAACTTTTCCCAGACTATAAATATATTCATTCTCATTTCTACTCAAAATCTCTGAGGAGCTTCATTAACTGCCCCTTGATTTCCCTGTAATAACCCAAATAATCTAAGTAAAATAGCTTCTTCTCAAATCCTTGAGGAATTTCAAGGGCAAACATCAAAGAACAGCTCAGGATTGAAAGGTGCTATTAAATGTGTGATCAAAATGCTAGAGCTGCAAAAATTTGCTCTTTAGGAAAGGATATTTATACAGACTAGTCTAATTAGTGAGAGATTGTTTTTCCTCTTATGTTTCATGGTTGCAGGTGAATCTGGTTCATATTAATGTTCAAAATGTTCTCTTGACGAAGATGGTATTTTCCATCTTATTTCATTTGAGTGATCCTTCAAATATGCTGAAATTTTAGCCATTTCCGCTAAATTCACTACTTTTAGTGTCCATTCTTCAATAGTAGGTAGATCTTCATTCTTCCAGTATTGTGCCACCAAAAGTGTCGCTGCGGTTATTAAGTTCAAAATCAAATTAGTCTCTATAACCATACAATCTGTAATTATACCCAATAAAAACAACTGTGGGGTACACTTTATCTTCTTTTTAAGAATATTTTTCATTATCCACCATATTTTTATCTAAAATGCCTTGATTTTTTTACATGTCCACCATATATGATAATACGTGGCATCATCACACATCTCCAACACTTAGATTGTAAACCTGGATATATACAAGCTAACTTTTTAGGATCTAGATGCCATCTATAAAACATTTTATAAAAATTTTCTCTCAAATTTTGGGCTTGCGTAAATTTTACGTTTCTAACCCATATTTTTTCCCATGTTTCCTCATTATTGGTTCCTCAATATTTTGTGCCTATTTTATCATACAGTCTTTGACTAACTTCATTTCTGAATCTATCTCTATCAGTACATTATACAACCTTTTTATGTGCATTTGACCTTGATCTCTAATTTGTTTTAGAGTTTGTCTCATTTTTCAAGATACCAATTTTCTGATCCTCTTTCCATCTATCTTGCAGCTGTCCATACTGAAACCAAGTTTGAATTATCCTTTCTTCTTTTAATACATTCAAAGATTTTAACTGCAATGTGCCTCTTTCCATAATAAGCACCTCTTTATAAGTAATCACATCTTGTTTTTGTTCTACACTTATATTCTGTATTGCATGTCTGGGTATTGCCCATATAGGTATTTTATTGTTTAATTTATATTGATACTTTTTCCAGACACGTAATAACACATTCCTTAATATATGACTTTTAAAATTCTTATCCACCTTTTTATCATATAATAAATATGCATGCCAGCCATATACCAAATCATATCCCTCTATATTCAATATTTTCTCTTCTGTTGAGTTAGTCCAATCACTAATTGCTGAAAGGGCAGCTGCTTCATAATACAATCTTAAATTGGGCATTTTGAGACCTTCTCTCTCACATATATTTTGCATTATTTTTTGCTTTATTCTCGGTCTCTTTCCTGCCCAAACAAAGTTACTGATACCTTTCTGCCATTCCTTCAGATTTGCATCTTTTTTAAGTATTGGTAACATTTGAAAAAGAAATAAAAATTTTGGTAAAACATTCATTTTTACTGCTGCTATTCTTCCCAACAAAGACAGTTGTATTTTTTTCCAGTTTTCCATCTCTTTCTGTATTTTTTGCCACAACGGTTCATAATTATATTTATATAATTTTACATTTGAAGTCACAATATAAACCTCTAAATATTTAACCTTCTTTACTATTTCATATCCTGTTACTCTTTCTATTTCTTCTTTTTGATTTATAGTCATATTTTTAGTTATTATCTTTATTTTCCCTGAATTTATTTAAATCCAGATACTTGTCCATATTGATTAATTATATCCATTAAATGTATAACCGATTGCACTGGTTGGGTTAAAGTAACAACCAAGTCATCTGCAAATGCTCGTAATCTATAATCATAATGCCTATTTTTAATTCCCTTTATTTTATCTGAACCACATATTTTATTCAGCAAAAATTCCAAAGTCAAAATAAACAGTAATGGAGACAAAGGACATCCTTGTCTTGTTCCTTTTTCAATATTAAAAGTTTCTGTTAAACTACCATTAATTATTATTTGTGCTGTTTGTTTCTGGTATATTGCCTTAATAGATTATGTAAAGTACTCTCCAAACTGCATCTTTTCTATTATTTTCAATAAAAAATTCCAATTCAATCGATCAAATGCCTTCTCTGCATCCAAAAATATAAGCGCTGCAGGGACTTGGTTGTTCTTCCCCAAATATTCCAATATATTAACTATTTGCCTTTCGTTACTTTTCATTTGTCTCCCATTTATAAAACCAGTTTGATCATTATGAATCATTTGTTGCATAACTAACATTAACCTATTTGCTAACATTTTAGCAAAAATCTTGTAATCTGTATTTAAAAGCGATATAGGCCTATAGTTCTTTGGCTGACTATAGTCTTGATCCAGGGAGGGTAATTTTTAAGTGCATGAGCTCAAAAGCCCGATTGGGCTTATTATCAGAGAATGTCTTATTTTAGATAAAACAGGGTAGTATATCTTAAAGCACATATTTTTCTCAAATAGGACATACCTGATTACTGGTATTATTTGCAGCATACATTATTTATTCTATTCCTTGCTGTTAGTTCCTTCATTCTAATATAGATTCACTACACTGACATTTCTTACTGGGCAAATAAATATTTTACACAAACACACTTATGACAGCTCTCACCTCAGTCATTTTTCCCATTTTCTTACTGTTTAAATGAATCATCAGTGCTCTACTATCAAATCATCCTTTGTAACTAACTGAGTGTTAATAGTTTAATTGTTTCACTTAATATTGGGGAATAGTTGTGCTGTATAGTACTTTGAATGACTTTCAAAACAGTTGTTGAGCATGCATGGATTACAAATGTCAGTCTTTCCTAATGAAACCTCTACATCTTTTCTTATGATAATAGTCTTCTGAAGGTCTATCATGATTCCCCCCACAGAGAATTATATATAACATTTGCCCTCAATTGTATTTCAAAGCACATCCTTCATGCCTATCCCCACAAAAAAAAAAAAAAAAAAAAAACCATGCATGAAGAAGATGGAAGAGTTAAAGCTAAAAGACTAGAAGTATGTCTAAGAGTTAAAGATACATTTTAAAAGAGTATTAATGTTCTTTCAAGCAATTCATCTGTTTCCTAGTGAAAATCCCAAGAGCATTTTCCATTTCATAAAAAATGTTTTTAGACACTCTGAAAAAAATCTTTGCCAAACATTTCCATTACTATACAATCATGTGATCAATTTTATATTCTTCCATTGCTATATTTGGTAGTTGTATAATCTCACATTCTTCAGGAAAAGAAATATTTTATTTATTTATTTATTTATTTATTTATTTATTTATTTAATCATATTTGTATGCCGCCCTACTCCCGAAGGACTCAGGGTGGTGAACAGCCAAGATAAAATACAAAGACCTACAAAAGTTAAAAGACTATTAAAAACAGATTAAATAATTTAGGCTCAAAAAACAAATTTAAGACATCCAATTTATCTAAAAACATTTAAAATCCAATTTAAAAGGGAGAGTTAGGCCAGACCATCCTGTTGGAATAAAAAAGTTTTTAGGGCGCGGCGGAAGATGCATAAGTCTTGGATCCTCCGTATCTCTGGGGGGAGCTCATTCGAGATGGCAGGTGCTCCCACAGAGAAGGCTCTCCCCCTGGGGGTCGCCAGTCGACATTGTTTGGCTGACGGCACCCTGAAGAGCCCCTGTCTATGGGAGCAAACTGGTCGGTGAGAGGCTACTGGTGGCAGAAGGCGGTCTCGTAAGTACCCTGGTCCTGAGCCATGGAGCGCTCTAAAGGTGGTAACCAAAACCTTGAAGCGCACCCGGAAGACCACTGGGAGCCAGTGCAGCTCGCGCAGGAGGGGGATCACATGGAAGCGCCACATCACTCCCATCACCACCTGCGCGGCCACATTCTGGACCAGTTGGAGCCTCTGGGTGCTCCTCAAGGGGAGCCCCATGTAGAAAGCATTGCAATAATCAAGGCGTGAGGTGACAAGGGCGTGAGTGACATGCGTAACGAGTCCCGATCCAGAAAGGGATGCAACTGTCGAATCAGGTGAACCTGATAAAAAGTCCTCCTGGCCATGGCCGCCATATGCTCTTCTAAAGACAGCCATGAGTCCAGGAGGACGCCGAAGTTGCAAACCCCATCTGTGGGGGCCAACGACTCACCCCCAATAGTCAGAGATGGCACCAACTGACTATATTGGGACATCGGAAACCACAGCCACGCGGTCTTGGATGGGTTGAGCCTGAGTCTGTTCCTCCCCATCCAGATACGTACAGCCTCCAGGCATGGGACATCACCTCGAGGGCATCATTGGGGTGGTCTGGGGTTGGGAGATGTACAGCTGGGTGTCATCAGCGTACTGATGGTACTTCACCCCAAAACCACGGATGATCTCACCCAGCGGCTTCATATAAATGTTGAACAGAAGGGGTGAGAGGACCGATCTTTGCAGCACCCCACATACAAGGGGCCTCGGGGTCGACCTCTGCCCCCCTGTCAACACAGACTGCGACCGGTCAGAGAGAAAGGAGGAGAACCACTGTAAAACAGTGCCCCCCACCCCCAACCCTTCCAACCGGTGCAGCATGATACCATGGTCGATGGTATCAAAAGCTGCTGAAATATCTAATAGGACCAGGATAAAGGAGCAACCCCTGTCCCAAGCCCTCCAGAGATCATCAACCAATGCCGTCTCCGTGCTGTACCCGGGCACGGAGTGCTGAAGCCCAACTGGAACGGATCTAGATAAGTCTATTCATCCAGGTACTGAGGCAGCTGTCATGCAACCACACTCTCAACAACCTCCGCAACAAAGCGAAGGTTGGAGACAGGCCGATAATTTGCTAACACTGCCAGGTCCAGGGAAGGCTTCTTGAGGAGGGGCCTCACCACCGCTTCTTTCAGGGCGGTGGGAAAAACACCCTCACTCAAAGAAGCATTTATAATCTCCTCGAGCCAGCCTCGTGTGACTCCCAGGAGGCCAGCACCAGCCAGGAGGGACACGGGTCCAATAAACATGTGGCCGCACTCAGTCTGCCCAGAATCCTGTCCATGCTTTCTGGAGTCACAGGATCAAATTCTTCCCATATAATATTCTCAGGACCTGCCCCTGTCATCTCCCCTGGATCTACCCAGTCAGAGTCCAGCTGTTACCGAATCTGAGTGATTTTGTCATACAGATATTGTACAAAATCCTCAGCTCTACCCTCCAAGGGGTTCTCCCACGCCCCCTGGTGGAGCAGGGAGCGGGTCATCCTAAACAGGGCGGCTGGGCGATTATCTGATGACGCAATAAGAGCAGAAAAGTAGTTACTCTTCTCTACTTTTATCGCCACTAGGTAATTCTTAATATGAGATCTTACCAGTGTCTGGTCAGATTCAGAACGACTAGCCCTCCAACTGCTCTCTAGGCATCTTTTCCGGCGCTTCATCTCCCTCAGCTCCTCAGTATACCAAGGAGCCAGGTGAGATCGGCACCAGGTCAGAGGCCACAAAGGCACGATTCAGTCCAAAGCCCCAGCAGCCGCCCTATCCCAGGTGGCTACTAAGTCCTCAGCCGAGTCGTGTGCCAGAACCTCAGAAAATGGCCCAAGCTCCATCTGGAACCTATCGGGATCCATCAGTTGCCTGGAGCGGAACCACCTGGTCGGTTCCGCCTCCCTGTGGTGGGGTATGGCGGTTCGAAGGTCCAGGCGAAGGAGGGAGTAATCTGACCATGACAAGGGTTCAATCGCTATGTCCCCTATCTCAAGGTCACTCAACCACTGTCCAGAGACCAAAACCAGGTCCAGTGTGTGTCCCCCCATGTGAGTAGGGCCATAAATTAACTGGGTGAGGTCCATGGCCGTCATGGAAGCCATGAACTCCCAAGCCACCTCAGACATCTCGCCGGCTGATGGCAGGTTAAAATCCCCCATGACCATAAACCTGAGGGTGTCAACCGCCACCGCGGCTATAACGTCGAGCAGCTCGGGCAGGGCTGCTGCCACGTGGCAGGGAGCCAGGTACGTGACTAGCAAGCCCAACTGCACCCTACGACCCCACTTCACAAGGAGGGACTGTCTGAAAGACAGGAGGAAGAGATGCAATCTATTCAACATTCTGATAAAAGTAATCTGGGCCTAAATCAGAAGTGTAATCTAAGAAAACGGCCACAGATTAACCCCACCACACATACTTCATTCTTTGGAACATAAAAGACAGAGGAGACCAAATGCTATCTAGTTTCCAAGGTTGATGTCAGCCTTTTAAATTTCTCCAGATTAGGAAACAAAATCCTGAATTCTTCCATTATAACATTACAATGAAGAATCTTGCAAGTCTAAAAGTACTCCCTCCTTTTTTTACTTTTATTAAATTTATTTTTAACAAACAGCAACAAACAATCTCCCCCCACCCGCCCTTTTACGTTACATTTTGTGATTTGGAAATATAGTGGCAACCCAAAAAGGAATGAACAAACTATTAGTTTGTAGATGAAATTGATATTTTTGGTACTCTGGTAGATGTATTCTTCAATAGGAATCTGAATCAATTAATATATTTGATTTCTTGACTTATTTATTAATAAATTCTATAGAAATATCAATTCATTTATTGTATCCATTTTGTTATCATGATTAAATAATCAAGTAAAGGATTCATGGACTTGATGAAGTAATAGGAATAGTTATCTTGATTTTTATATTGCAAAATATCCTTCCTTCCTTCCTTCCTTCCTTCCTTCCTTCCTTCCTTCCTTCCTTCCTTCCTTCCTTCCTTCCCTCCCTCCCTCCCTCCCTCCCTCCCTCCCTCCCTCCCTCCTTCCTCTATAAATTTTTCATGATGACAAAATAATGTAGTGATGTTCTACAAGTTAATCATAATTGCACAGAAATTCAAATAAAATGTTCATTTTTTTTACCTTATAGCTTATCCAAACATAGCTGTTTCACTGTACTGTAAAAATGCATGAAGTATCTTGTAAAACTACTTGAAGTAAAAGATAATTAGCTGACTGAGTTACTTCATGCATATGTATAATACTTATTACATATGCTTGCTAATATTTGCTAACATTTGCTAAATACAGAGTGTTATAAGAATGTTATTATAATTATTATATATTTCTTCCTTTCCTCCTCCTCCTGAAATTAGAGTAATCAATGGATTATTAAATCCCAGGGAGACATGGGCAGTTTCATCTGCTGGAATGTTTTATCAGGGTTTCTGTATCACCTTGAATGTGATAGTGTTAAATCACTTTAAAGCATAAGATACTATTTTTGCTTCTGCCAAATTCTGAAAATGAGGAACGCAGCCAAAGATTTAGCACTACTTGTATTTCAGACCACTGAAATATGTTGGTTGCCAATGTTGGTTGCTAGGGAGCTGTATATTTTCTAATTCAGATCTGTAGTGTACTTGTTTCTGAAATTCAGATAGGATACAATGGATAGTAGGAGGCAGATTACAAAAAAAAATATGAAATAATTAAAAAGGAAGGAGTTAAATGATTGTGCCTGTTCAGTACTTGTTGGATTGCAAATTATATCCATATAAGCATCCATATTGGTATGCATTCATATCAGGAAGCTTAAAGATTTGAGATAAAAATTAAGCAAAACTGGAAGAGGGACGTGGTACATATTTTACCCAAAACTGTATTCTTCAGTTGCTCGTCATATGTTATCTTCATAAGATAAAATAAAGACATCATGACTTTTATTTCTTCAAACTTCTTCCATTTCCTATGAGGAGAAAACTAGTGAAATGTAGTTATAGGTTTCCTTTCTTAGTTAGGATCTAGAAGCTTTAGACCTGAAAACCTGTGGTAAAAATTTCCTGAATTAATGCATTTCTGATGACTCTGCCTTTGAACATACAGTATATTACATTAACAGCTGTTGTATAAACATTCTGCAAATTGTTTCTGAATGTGAATACATATCTTTCAATATTTGCAACAAAAATAATTAAATTAAGAATAGAATTTTCAAAAGTAAGAATGAATATTTCATTTTGGAAAACCACATTCCCTCTTTCTCCCATGTTTAGCTCATTTATGGATCTTCTCCAGCAATAGATGGGAGGACACAAGATGTTTTCTATCATCGATTTTTCCCAAATGGTAATCAAGAGATTACAGCTCTTCTCCAGCTGCTGATGTATTTAAGATGGACATGGATTGGACTGATTTTTCAACTTGAAAAGAGTAGTGAACAATTCATAGAAAATACTGTTATTTTTCCAAGGAAGGTATCTTTTTTGACTTCATGGAAGAGAGGGTCCAGCCCACATTTACCAAGTATACTGAAAATATACTTAATGATTTCCATAAATTATACATGATTATCATGAATAGCACTGCCAACCTGATTAACCTATATTGTGAAAATCATTAAACTATCACTATTACAATTTTGTCCTAAGCAGTGGGTTGGATTAGAAGACCTCCAAGGTACCTTCCAACTCTGTTATTCAATTATCTTCTATTATCAAAGACATGATGAAAGTGCCTTATTTCCATGCTAATTTCCATGCTAATTTCCATATCAGAACACATGGAATGACTTAACCATAGTTACAACTGAGAATCAGAGACCAAGCAAGTCCAAAACTGCATATAGAGGTAACAACAACTATATATCATTCTGACGATACTCAGCTGTACATCTCCACCCTGGACCACCCCAACGATGCCCTTGAAGTGATGTCCCAGTGCCTAAAGGCCGTGCGGATCTGGATGGGAAGGAACAGGCTCAGGCTCAATCCGTCCAAGACTGAGTGGCTGTGGTTTCTGATGTCCTGATATAGTCAGTTGATGCCATCGCTGACTATTGGGGGCGAATCGCTGGCCCCCACAGAGAGGGCTTGCAACTTGGGCGTCCTCCTGGATTCACGGTTGTCTTTAGAAGAGCACTTGACGGCCGTGACCGGGAGGATTTTCCATCAGGTCCACCTGATTCGCCAGTTGTGTCCCTTTCTGGATCAGGACTTCTTAAACACGGTCACTCATGCCCTTGTCACTTCCCGCCTGGACTACTGTAACACTCTCTACATGGGGCTCCCCTTGAGGAGCACCCGGAGGCTCCAACTGGCACAGAATGCGACCGCACGGGTGGTTATGGGAGCGACATGGCGCTCCCATGTAACACCTCTCCTGTGCGAGCTTCACTGGCTCCCGGTGGTCTTCCGGGTGCGCTTCAAGGTTTTGGTTACCACCTTTAGAGCACACCATGGCTTAGGGCCTGGTTATTTATGGGACCGCCTGCTGCCGCAAACGGCCTCCCACCGGCTGGTATATTCTCACAGACAGGGACTCCTCCGAGTGCCGTCGGCCAAACAATGTTGGCCGGCGGCCCCCGGGGGAGAGCCTTCTCTATGGTGGCACCTACTATATGGAACGAGCTTCCCCTGGAGATACGGAGGATCCCAGATCTACGCACCTTCCGCCCTGCTCTCAAGACCTTTTTATTTCATCAGGCTGGTCTGGCCTAACCTCTCCCATTCTCTTTTTAATGTAAATTTTAATGTAAATTTTAATTTGTTCTTAACCTGGGGTTTTAAATTTGTCTTGGGCTAAATTGATTTAATTTGATTTTACTTCTGCTCTTAAATTTTTATATTCTATGTGTTTTATCTTGTGCCTGTTCACCGCCCTAAGTCCTTCGGGAGTAGGGCGGTATATAAATTAAATTAAAAAAAATATATCATTCAAAAGGGACAATCAAAAAGCCAAAAAGAAAACAAAAAGTTTAAAATACCTCCTCACCAGCAATCAACAGAAAGATTAACACTAGAACAACAATCAAGCAAACAAGTCCAAGTAAGAAACTAGAAACGCAGTCAAACAAGCTAACAGTAAACAAAAGCCTCATCAAGGAACCATGAAGATCACTATGACAGGGCAAGCCGCTATATACAATGAAAGCAAACCACAGTCCTTTGTAGTACAGATGACGTTATCTATTAACCCAATGAAAAATCTGCAAGAAAACAATCAAACTCTGAGAGCATTAAGGTCCAGACAGTTCAACCCTTAGCAACACATTTTCTCTTTTACTGAAACAGCAAAGTCTGGAAAAGATCTATGTATGTATAGTACATTTATATTTATGTGTATGTATATACATATAAAGTGCATGGGTTTCTCTGTCTCTTCCTCTCCTCTCCCTCCCTCTCTTTCTCCAAAATTGGGCTTCAATCAAGGATCAATATAGAAGAGCAGGAAATGCCACAAATGTGCCAAGAAGTAGAAGTTATTCTACTTCTGTTACTGATTTCCCCAAAAGGGAAAATCTCCATTGAAGAATCATGTATGCAGTGCTAATGCTAATATTATAAGTTTGACACAAATAAGTACATTGGTGACCAACAGACATATCAAACAAAATTCAGACAGTACCAGTATTTTGATTAATTGTATTATTTTTAGAATATTTGAAGAGAAAGATGCTTCTTAACAGTGAGATCCAAATTTCAATTAATGCAATCTGATTTGATTTACCTTGTTGTTTAATTAATGGCTGGTATTTACATTCAAATTTAGCTGTTTTCTCAGTTGGAAGCCAACTGCAGATCCTGGAGAACAAAACTTTACATTTCTCATTGAGTTCTCTCTGTCCTCTGTCACTATTATTTGGTCCTTAATTGCAGGTTACAATACCCTGTGTATCACAAGTTGGTTTGTGCACCTGAGCATGTCTAGACCTGTACAATCCTTATCAATTATGCATTCTTATTTTCAATCTCTAAGGAGTTAGAGAAAATACTAAAAGTAATGTATTTCAACAGCAATAAAAATGTAACATTCTTTTTTCTCCAAAACTACAGCTATTGTAGGGGACAAAGTCCTTTCATTCTGATTTTTAAAAAAGTAAACCTCTACTTTAAAGCAGCCTCATGGAAGACTGTATCTCAGGCTGTCCTATTTCAAATGCCTAATTCTAAGGGAGTGAACAGATGGCTGAGAGATAAATTGCTGTACAAAATGATATTATTCTTTGCATCTGTAGCATTATTGCCCTTATATGTAGAAATTGATACAACCCTTGCTAAATGTTCTGTTGGAAATCAGTCTTTTATTAAGTACAAGCAATATCATTCAGAAGATTTGGTCGTTGCAGGCATTTCGTCTCAAATTTACATGATATCTGATAAAATAACATTCAGAAGAAATCCATCAGATGAACTGGTTGGTGATTTAATGTATGGAATTCCTTTTTTTTCAGTAATGCAAATACAGAAAATAGTTAAAGCCTGTGACATGATTGAATTAGGATGGAGGATGAATGTTATATTGCATACCCTGCATTATTATTACTCAATAATATTGCTTCAATTTCCATCACTTATATAAGTTATTTTCTAATATGTTGTTACTTCTATGGTTTTGGTACCATTCTAGCAGGTATCAGTTTAATTTTAATATATTTTTTTCATATGGCTATAACTTGATGAAGAAAACATGAAATAAATCCCTGCAGAGCATTGCATCATACCAGTAATACGTTAAGGTGTGCATGATTGCAGTTAGTCCTACATGCAGATATTATATTAAATATTACTGAGAAATTTCCAGTGTGTTGAATAAGTAAAGTAGAAAATTAGGGTAGGAAGTAAAATTAAATATACACCTCCAATTTAAGAAACACCCCCCACACTAATTATTGATGTTTATTGCATTTTGCAATTGCGCTGCCTGAATGCATATAGATTGTTATATAGCTTTGACCTCTTTCCTGAATATTTTAAACAAATGGTTTGTTTGATGCTAGTGCATCCACCTGCATCAATGCTTGTGGCCTGCAGAATCTAAACTTGTGTGATACAATTAGAATGCAGCCAATTCCAGATTTGGCAACAGATGATGTAAAATTCATTTCAGATATTATATGCAAAACTACCAGCACATCTTGGCTTTGGAATTTGCAATCAAAGAAATCAATGAGAATTCCAGGATCTTGCCAAACATCACCCTGGGTATCCATATCTCTAATAGCTATTTCATGGGAAGATGGATCTATCTGGCTTCCATGGAGCTTCTCTCTACGAAGGAAAGGTTCATCCCAAACTACAAATGTGACCTCAAGGACAATGTAATATCTGTGATTGCAGGACATAATGCTTACATTGGTCAGTTCATGTCAAACATTCTGAATGTATATAAGATCCCACAGGTAAGAGCCATCCTATAAAAAAAGAAGTCAAATCTAAATACAGTATTTCTTGCTTGATTTAGTTTAATTTCTATTCCAAATTTTATATTTATGAATCTATTAGTGTCAGAAACATTCAAAACAAAGGGATAACATTGCCTCATGTAGTTAAAATCACAATCAAGCTAAACATCAAAATATATTTCATCAAGGGTGGGACAGAGAGGAATGATTCAAAATGCTAGAAAGTTATGTATACCTAATCTACAGGGTAAATCATGTCATGGAAACATGTGTAAAGATAGCATAATCCAGAGGTTCCTACTTATTCTTGAAGTTCTTACATTTCTGGAGCTTTGTTTATTTAAAAAAACCTAAACAATTATCATAGAAATTATATTGGAATATGCAAATGGTAGTCAACTCTGCCCATGCCTGGAGAACATTGTTATTTAAATAAGATCCTTAAAATAAACATAAGTGATTTGGAAGTATATACTTTAATTTCTTCTTTTTTCCTAGCTCATATATGGTTCAACTGCAGAGATAGATGATAACATACAGGCTCCTTTCTTCCGTCAATTATTTCCAAATGAAGACCTTCAAATTATGGGGCTGGTCCAATTGTTGCTTCACTTCCAGTGGAAATGGATTGGGCTCATTGTCCAGAACCCTGAAAAGGGGAAAAGGTTCATACAGAATAAACTTGATATATTTTCTAAGAAAGGCATCTGTTTTGATTTCATGGAAGAAATGCCAATGGAATCTGGTATCAACGAAATTGAAATTCAAATTAATTATTTTGCTTTGCTGTATAAGACTGTTATGAGAAGTACTGCCAATGTTGTAATCACTTATGGTGAAAGTGACAACATGGTTTTTCTTAGAATTGTGCCATTTTGTTCAGAATATGAAGACATGCCAATGAAGAGAAAAGATAAATTTTGGGTCATGCCAGCACAGATGGAATTCACATCGGTCCGCTTTCAAAGATACAGGGGACTGGATTTCATCCATGGTGCACTATCGTTGGCAGTTTCCTCAAAGGAAATATTAGGGTTTAAGAAATTTATTCAGACAAGAAAGCCTTCTTCTTCAGAAGAGGACAGTTTGACAAAAGTGTTTTGGGAAGATGCATTTGAATGTTCTTTCCCAAATGCTGGGTTAGATGAGGACAGTGACAATCAATGCACTGGTGAGGAGTCACTGGAAACCCTTCCTGAATCTGTGATTGAATCTAGTATTACTGGGCATAGTTATAGCATTTACAATGCTGTCTATGCAGTGGCCCATGCTCTGCAAGCCATGTTTTCATCTAAGAGCAGAAAAAGAGGAAATGGTTGGGAACTCAGTCAACAATCGTGGCAGGTAAAAACAACATGTATGAAAATATATTATATATTCATATAAGGGCCAATCATATAAATGTTCAGCTAGTATTTTGGAGTTGTATAGCCAATAAGAATATTCTGAAGCTGAACTAACTCAAAAGTTAGTTCAGGGCCTGGTGGCTCAGCAGATTGATAGCATTGTGATTAACACCAGCTGCCTGCAATTACTGCAAGTTCAAATCTCACCAAGCTCAAGGTTGACTCAGCTTTCCATCCTTTCTAAGGTAGGTAAATTGAGGACCCAGTTTGTGGGGGCAATAAGCTGACTTTGTATAAATATACAAAAGTATGAAGGCTCTTGCTTAATGCATTGTAAACCACCCTGAGTCTCCGGAGAAGGGCAGCATATAAATCTTTTTTTTTTTTTTTAAAGTGATATGTCAGAACTTCAAATAATAATTCCAGATAACCCTAAACATGAGGTGCAAGAATGCACAGTGCGAATGAGGCAATGCCATATGTTAATTCAAGGAAGTTTTGGAAGGAGTGTGGGGTAAATCAGTTTCCAAATGAATGGGACTGTTTAATAGGATATAAGGAATGTGTCCTTATATCCCACAGTGGTTTGTGATAGTTCTATCAAAATATTTCATTAGGAACCTCAGAATCTTATCATGCAAATGCTTCTTCTAAGTAAGACTATTGTATTCTTTAAATTAAAGGAGAGTTTGAAGTACCTTGAGATCTATTATGTAATTACTTATGAATAGGTATGCATGCATCATTTTGCCTTTGTTTTTGAAATATAAGCTCTCTGCAGAAGTTCCCTCCACTAGTTTCTGGGTGCAATTTTTTTAGTGTCCTATGTTAAGAATAAATACCGTAGTTATCTTTGCCTATTTGCTTGGGTTCTGAGTTTTGATTACACAGTGAGGAGAAGATTATGAGAGGAAGGAAGGAAGGAAGGAAGGAAGGAAGGAAGGAAGGAAGGAAGGAAGGAAGGAAGGGCATTGAGCTGCAGTGAGTCTTGATTATTTTCTTGAGGTCCTGCATTTTGATTCCACAGTGAAGAGAAGAATATGAGATACATAAGAAAAAAAGAAAGGATGGCATTGAAGAGTGATCAATAGACAGACCACAATAATTTTTTTGTTGGCTCCTCATAGATCAAATGCTCACAATATTTTGGTTTGTGAGCAACAGCAAGTAACCAGGGTGCCATTAAGGGTTAACATTATTGGTCCAGCTGACATAGATGATAATGTTGCTTCCAACATGCATGGGAATACTAAAGGAATTCTAAATACCTAAATGCTTTTTAGAAAGGATGCCAAAGTCATTAGAAGGACTGTTAAGAGAAAGTAAATGCCAATTTAGTCCCGGGAAAGAAGATAGAGACTAATTATATCTTAGAAGCAAATTCCTGCAGATATTTCTGTTATCATACCATATAACAATAAATATTCCTCATATTATATTTGCTGACTGGTCTGCCTTAAAAGGATAACATCTAATTTATGAAAGGTCCTTCATTCATACTTCCAATTGTTATAAATTCCTTTTAATGGTTTCCTTTAGTTCCATTGGTATCTGAAAGCTGTTTCATTTAATAACAGTGCTGGAGAAATGGTTCACTTTGACGAAAGAGGAGAGCTACCAACTGGATTTGATGTTATCAACTGGGTCACCTTCCCCAACCAATCATTTCATCGTATCAAAATTGGAAACTTAGTTCCAGTGACTTCCCCTGAAAATCTTCTTACTATTTTTGCAGAGGAGATCATCTGGCCCCCCATGTTTAACCAGGTAGTTTTGGCACCAATATCAAACCATGGTGAATAATTTACTTTATTTTTACCTATCCTGGGTTTTGTTTTTGTTTTGCATTTATGAAAACATTCTAGCTTAATTTTTTAGGGGGAAAAAAGCTGAATAATAATAAATTAAAAACCCAATATAAAAACTGACTTGAACTAAATTTGTTAAGGTGAATTAGATAATTCACCATAACATGAACACCCCTGTTGGGGCTCCAGGCCTAACAGCAGAGTGAGGTTTTGATACCCTTTACATGTAAATTAAGAGTGCAAGTGGATTTTATCTCAAGGAAAACAATGTTCCAGATGGTGGGACTCATGGCAGAAAAGGCTCTTTGGACCCTGAATATTCAAATGGTAATTCATTATTTACACATATTTCTACAAGTGTTCTGTCTTTGAACATACAATATTCACTGAGTGGTTCATTTATGTTAGAACTGAAGGAATAAATGATTCTGAAATGGTGACTGATGATTGTTGAATTTTCATAGCATATTTGAATATAGAATGGTTTGCAACTTTATCTGCCTCAAAGGTTAAGGCATTTCCAGAAGGGGAGACTAGATACATCTTTCAGGATTCTGCTTTGACTTGGTCAGTAGATGCAGATGGGACACTAAAAGAAATTACCATGGGCCTCAGAGAAAACTACATTCCAAACACATTAGAAATATTTCATTAAGGTGTGATGATTGGATGATGACTAACCCAGATACCATATCACTTTTTAGAAAAAAAAATATATAAGCAAAAGTAGCGTAAGAGATGTAAAATAAAAAAGTAAAGGTGAGAAGATACTGTTTGATAGCCAAAGGGTAAAATATCTACTATTTATAAACATGCCATGAATCATGTTATTGTAAAATATCTGTCTGAAAATTGTTTGGAGTTTTAAATTGGAAAAAACTAGTTAACATAATATAAATCACCAAGTAAAGCTATAAATGCAGTACATGGAACCAATACTGGAAATCTAATTTTCCATCAAATTTAAAGATAAACTTTTCATTGTGATATACATTCTTTTATAATGTTATAGTGCAAGAATGATTTCCAGTTAGAATGAACTTCAAATTTTTAAATACAAGCTTCTTCTGGTTATGGAAGTCTTCCACAGTTCTTCCAAAGAAGCAATTAAACATCCTTTCAAGTAGACAATATAGAAGATCCTTGGAGCCATTAAGACATAATTTCATTTCAGAAATGAATCCTTTCTGAGGATTATCTTCGTCATTTCACCAATTGTGGCAAAGGACATTTATTTATTTATTTTTATATACTTAATTTTGTTGAGTACATATTAGATAATATATATAAGTATAAGCATGAATTGAATACATAAAATGAATACAATTAAAGGAAACATTAGGACAGGGATTGTAGGCATGATGGTGCTCTTATGCACGTTGCTTACAGACCCCGCAGGAATGGGGTGAGGTCAACAGTAGACAGTTTTAGGTTAAGGTTTTGGGGGTTTTGGGATGACACCACAGAGTCTGGTAGTGCATTCCAGGCATTAACAACTCTGTTACTGAAGTCATATTTTCTGTAATCGAGTCTGGAGTGGTTTTCTTTAAGTTTGTATCTATTGTGTGCTCGTGTATTGCTGTGGTTGAAGCTGAAGTAGTCATTGACAGGTAGGACATTGTAGCAGTTGATTTTATAAGCTATGCTTAGGTCATACCGAAAGCGGCGTAGTTCTAAATTTTCTAAACCCAGAATTTCAAGTCTGGTGTCATAGGGTATTTTGTTACAAGCAGAGGAGTGGAGGATTCTTTTTGTGAAATATTTCTGGACACGCTCAATTGTATTAATGTCCAATATGCAGTGCAGGTTCCAGACAGATGAGCTGTATTTGGGAATTGGTCTAGCAAATGTTTTGTATGCTCTGGTTAGTAGTGTAATATTACCGGAGTAGAAGCTTTGCAAGATTAGGTTTACAACCCTTAATGCCTTTTTGGTGATGTTGTTACAGTGGGGCTTGGCACTTAGATCATTTGATATGAGTACTCCAAGGTCCTTGACAGAGTGAGGGTCATCTACAAGGTCATGTCCACTTAGCTTGTATTTAGTGTTCTGATTCTTTTTGCCAATGTGTAAGACAGAGCATTTGTTGGTTGAGATTTGGAGTTGCCAATTTTTTGACCATTCTGATACAAAGTCAAGGTCCTTTTGAAGGGTAGCAGCATTGTTGCTAGTGTTAAATAGTTTAACATCAATGGCAAAGAGAATGCAGTTACTTATAATATGATCACAAAGGTCATTTATGTATAGTACGAAGAGTGTTGGTCCTAGAACTCTGCCTTGGGGGACACCGCTATTAACAGGTGACTATTAATTATTTGTATAATCAAGCAAGATGCAATCAACATCTTGCTTGATTATACAAATACGAAAAGAGTCTTAAAAAATAACCAATATGGCTGCATTTCCTAAATTATACCACTTTCTGTCACATGGTTACTTAAGGATATATGCTTCGTACAACATGGCCAACCCAGCATCCAGCCTGTGTACTTATTTAATTGGTTAATATTTACTCAACATCATATTTTTGCAATAGAGTTGCATTTCTCATATCTTAAGTGTTGTTTGTAAAATGACTAAGGCTGATTGCTACTCCCAATGTGTGTTTCTGGCCTGTTGGACAATATTTTGTTAATACAGTGATACCTTTGTAGTCATTGTTAATTGGTTCCAGGAGGTACAATGAGTAAAACAGGCATTGGGAGGGTACCGGGAGGTACCAAAAATGATGAGTAAACAACAACATATTTTTCTCATAAAGAATAAGATTGTGAGTCACAAGGTAGCTAGCATCAACAAGTTTCAGCTTGTGCATTGAGTACCAAACGAATGATGAATTCAGTGAGTTCTAAAGCAGCTGAATTCCAAGGTACCATTGTATATCCCTTAAATACTAGTCAAATCCAATATTTCAGATGCAAGAATTCCTGAAACGTTAAGTAATAATTTCTCAATTTTTTAATGTTCAATAGGTACAGCCCTTTTCTATGTGCAATCCTCCATGCTCATCAGGTTGGAGCAAAATAAAAATAGAAGGAAAGCCCTTTTGCTGCTATGATTGCCTTAAATGTCCAGAAGGAAAAATTTCAAACAAGACAGGTAAGAGATCTAAAGCAGAGATTCCATTGCTATGTATTTTGTGCAATGCCTTATATTACTCTTTAATTATAAACAGTAGTTTACCATCTCTGTACAAATTTGTCCATGATTCATTTGTCCTAATTCATTTGTCCATAATTCTGGAGAGATGTTGATTACTTAGACGTCTATTCAAATATCATCTCACCTTTTTTTGCTTGGGAAAGATAAATGAGACCATAAAAATAAATATTTTCATCTATGGTTTCTATGAAAGTAAAGAGATTTCAAGATTGAGCGGAATGAACATACTATAATTTTGGGAATTGCAGCTAAGAAAGATTTAAAATAAATGGTAAAGGAGAGATCTCAGTTCGTTAAGCAATTTCTTGACAGTGTATTTTGGGAAACAAACCATAATTTAAATTTAGGTTATGTTTTTATGTATTCATTACATTTCTATACCATCATCTGAATTAAGTGAAACTGCACAGCTTACACTGGAGAGATATACTCTCTCTGCTCCTGTTCAACATTTATATGAAGCTACTTAATAAGATCATCCATCACCATGGACTGAGGTATCATCAATACGCTGATGATACTCAGCTGTATGACTCAGCCCGTGGTGAGTTAATTGATGCTGTGTCCTCCCTCTGAGAGTGCCTGGAGGCTGTTAGGAGCTGAATGGGAAGCAATGGGTTGAAACAAAACCCTTGCAAGACTGAGTGGCTCTGGGTTTGGGGTTCTATGGCCTAGGGAGAATTGCCACCTTTGGTCTTGGATGGGGTGGCACTAATATAAACAGACCCTGTGTATAATCCGAGGGTTCTCTTGGACTTGCAACTCTTGCTGGAAGAGATGGTGGCAGTTGTGGCCAGGAGGGCCTTTGTGCAACTGCGGGTTGTGCACCAGTTATTTCCTGGACCAACAATCTGTACTCACTGTCACTCGTGCCCTAGTCACTTCCTCTCTTGACTATTGCAATGTGCTCTAAATGGGGCTCCACTTGAAGAGTACCTGGAAGCTCCAGTTGGTGCTAAATGCAGTGGCCCGCATGTTTTTGTGCAGACCTCAGTGTGTACATATATTACCTCTCCTGCGGGAGCTGCATTGGTTGCCAACTTGCTTCCGGGTGAAATTCAAGGTATTGATTGTCACCTTTAAAGCCCTTGATGGCTTGGGACCAGGTTATTTTAGGGACCATCTCTTACCGGTCACATCTACCCAACCCATCAGAGTAGGGAGGCAAGGAATGTTGTGGGTCCCATCCCCTAGGGAGATACACCTCGTGGAACCCAGAAGAAGGGCCTTCTCCATGGTGGCTCCCTCTCTCTCTGGAACATCATTCCCCCAGATATTAGAATGGCTCACACTCGAAGACTCTTCTGGAAGGCACTGAAGATCTGGTTCTGCCAGCAGGTCTGGGGAAACCAGAGCGGTATGGAGCCCATTAAATGTTTAGTGTGATATATTGTCACTAGGGTGGGTGGTGGGTTATATTATATTATTTTTTAATGTATATTAATGTATTATATACATAAATAAATATCTTAGTATAACAGAATAGCAGAGATTGAAGGGACCTTGGAGGTCTTCCAGTCCAACTCCCTGCTCAAGCAGTAAACCTTATACCTTTTCAGACAAGTGGTTATCTAATATCTTCTTAAAAACCTCCAATGTTGAAGCTCCTACTGGATTAATTGTTATCCCTGTCAGAAAATTTCTCTTTAGTTCTAGGTTGCTTCTCTCCTGTGTTAGTTTCTATCCATTGCTTCTTGTCCTGCCTTCAGGTGCTTTGGAGAATAGATTGACCACCTCTTCCTTGTGGCATCCCCTCAAATATTGGAACACTGTTATCATGACACCCCTGGTTCTTCTTTTCACTAGACTATATGTATAAAAGTAAATCATAGTATAGAGATATAAGTAAGAATAAGTTAAAAACAAAATTTAAAGGAAGAGTTGCAGTGTTAATAGTTAAAATATTAAGGGGAAAAGAATGTCCTCATGACACCCAGGGTTGCATTTCATTCTTCAACTTCCATGATGATGAAGAAGACCAAGGACCGGCCTCACATCTGAGAGTAAGGTGTTCCACAGAGTAGGAAAAGCAGCAGAAAAGGCAATCTTCCTGCAACCTGCCAGCCAAAACTCTTTAAATGACAGAATCTGCAATATTCCCTCCCTGCCCAATTAGGTGGGATAGGATCATATAGTGGGGATGACAGTTCTTCAAATAATCTGAGAAAGGGCTTTCAAGGTAATAGCAAATGCCTTGAATTGAACTCCCAGAAGCAACTAAGACAAAAATGAAGTTTGTATAGCAAAGGTTTTATATGTGGAACCCTAGGGGTGCCCAATATTGTTTCTGATGCTGCATTCTACATCAGCTACTGCCTCTTCAAGAGTAATCCCATATATATTGCATTGCAATAATCCATATGGGAGATGACCAAGATATGAATGATAGAGAGTAGACCTGAAAAGGCTACAACTAGTACATAAGAGCCATGATGGTTCAGTGGTTAGAATGCAGTATTGCAGGCTAATTCTGCTGACTGCCAACTGCCAGCAGTTCGGCAGTTCAATTCTCACTGGCTCACAGTTGACTCAGCCCTCCATCCTTCTGAGGTCAGTAAAATGAGGACTCAGATTGTTGGGGGCAATATGCTGACTCTGAAAATGGCTTTTTTAGATAATAAAAGGATACAGAGAAAGCACCGATTCATATAGCACCCCATAGTTGATCTTGCAGGCTGGACCTCTTTCTCCATTTGGAACTGGTCAAAGAAGAAGGAGGTGAACCAGACCAGAACTGTTCTTTCCTCTGGGATGGTTCCCAAAACCATCTCAAAAGGATACCATGATCAAGAAGAGCCATGATGGATGTACTATCCTTATCCCTATCTCATTCTCTCCAGACATCATCCAAAAGAATGACCAATAGCATTTTCTTCCCATATCGAGGCTTGAAACCTGACTGTAAGTAGTCCAGATAATTCATTTAATCAAGGATCTTCTGGGGTTGCAGCACAATCATCTTCTCAACCACCTTCCTTAAAAAGCGCAGGTGGGAGACTGAACAAAAGTTCTGAACTCTTTGTGTCCAGTAATAACTTTTTGAGAAATGATACACACTTACTAATAGTGACTCTAGGTTGTCATTTTTCAGATTCTTCCCTCGTCTTTTTCCAGCAATGCTCTAGATATCTCTTGACTCTTTTCATCTCTCTCAAATCCTCCATGAAGCACAGAGAATGCCTGGTTCAATGATATGAAAAAAGTTGCATGGGCCTGACCTATTCAATTCTATCCAAGCCCTCTGCTACCTCTCTATTCCAATAACAGTGAGGGCTTTGGCAGGCCCATGCAGCAGATCGTATGAAACAACAAATCTCAAGGTTGCTTGGACCTCATGTATCAGGGTGGAATGGAGGAAGGGAGAAAAGGAAGAAGGAAAGAAGGAAGTTTTCAAATATTCACTGTCAGGAAAGAAAATATCTCTGAAATGATGACCAATTCAGTAATGGGTTGTTGTCTATAACATTAAACACGTGCTTGCAATAATTTCTTTTCCAGATGCAGATGACTGTTTCCCATGTTCAGAAGATCAGTACCCAAACAAAGCTCACAACCTTTGCATTCCAAAACGCATCACATTTTTGTTTCATGAAGAGCCTCTGGGAATTAGCCTGACAGCTATTGCTTCCTTCTTTTCTTTCATCTCAGTTATGGTCCTGGGAATCTTCATTAAGCATCAGGACACTCCCATTGTCAAAGCCAACAACCGGAACCTCACCTACATTCTTCTCATTGCTCTCCTCCTCTCCTTCCTCTGCACTTTCCTCTTCATTGGGCAACCAGATCAGTTGAAATGTCTCATGCGACAAACTTCTTTTGGCATCATCTTCTCTGTAGCTCTTTCTTGTATATTGGGGAAAACAATCATAGTGGTCCTTGCTTTCATGGCCACCAAGCCTGGATCCAAAATGAGGAAATGGGTGGGGAAAAGGCTGGCCAACGCTATAGTTCTTTCATGCTCCTTGACACAATTCTCCATTTGTGCAGTGTGGTTGGCAATTTCCCCCCCATTCCCAGATTCTGACATGCATTCCATGGCTGAAGAAATTGTCCTAGAATGTAAAGAAGGTTCAACCACTATGTTTTATACTGTTCTTGGTTTTTTGGGATTCTTGACTGCTGTCAGCTTCTCGGTTGCCTTCCTAGCTAGAAAGTTACCTGACAGCTTTAATGAAGCCAAATTTATCACCTTCAGCATGTTGGTCTTTTGTAGTGTTTGGATATCATTTGTTCCCACTTATTTGAGTACAAAGGGGAAATACATGGTAGCTGTGGAGATCTTTTCCATTTTGGCTTCAGCAGCTGGATTGCTGGGTTGCATCTTTTCCCCTAAATGTTACATTATTATTCTGAGACCTGATTTGAACAGAAAGGAACAGCTGACAAAGAAATGAAACTGATTTATTGGGTCCACTATAAGTTCTCTAAATTGTGAGAGAATCTTCATTTGCCTCATTAAAGGGCTACTGACCATCTTGAAGAACCGTTTAAAAATGAGTTCTTCGGTTCTTTAAACCAAAAATATGCAGTTGTGAAAAATATGCAGTTGCTATAAGGATGCAATCCTTATAGCATGTTTCCTATATTACTCTGTCAAAACTGAGTAGCTTTGGGTACAGGGAGCTCCAGGATCTGAGAGTTTGTCATCCTTAGTTCTGCATTATCTGTTCAAACCCAGTTTGCAAGCTGGGGGTTCTCCTGAAGTCACAACTTCAACCAAAAGAGCAGATGGCAGGTGTAAGCATGGGAGCTTTTGCACAGCTCCAGTTTGTGCACCAGTTGTGACTTTTCCTGGATCTTGACTTCCTGTGCTTAGTTACTCAAGCCCTGGTTATCTTCATCTGGACTACTGCATTTACATGAAGCTACCCTTGAGGTCTGCTCAAAAGCTTTATCTGGTGTATAGTGCAGCAGCAGCAATAGTCTTTGGTTCCTCTAGGGTGATCCATCTGTGTTCCAAAAACTTAACTGGCTACCAATGTGCTTCTGACTGCAGTTCAAGGTGTTGGTTATGACCATTAAAGTCCATAATGGATAGGTCCAGGCTATCTGATGAACTGCCTCATCCTGTTACTACAAGTCTGTCCTGCTTGTGCCAGCAGAGAGGGCCTACTTTGGATCTCTTTGTTCAAAGAATTCTGATTATCAGGATCCAGAAGAAGAGCCTTCTCTGCTGCAGCATCTACCCTTTGGAACTTCTTACCCTGTAAGGTAATATCCACCCACACCCTCTTGTCCTTTCACAAACGTTTTAATACATGACTCTGCCAATTGGCTTTGGGAACAAATGGGAGAGTTTCACACAGGAAGTAGATTGATGGCAGACTCCACCTTCCCATTGCTGGTCTGTGCTCTCCACCCATCCATCTTTTTGGTTTTCATATCGATGAATTATTACCCAGTATTCCTTTACCATTGATTATTTTATGGTTTTATTATTTTACTTCTATTCTATTTACAATCCTTTCATTTTTCTTCTTTTTCATGATTGTATGCTAACTAGAGTAGGCCCACAGCAAGATAGATGGCAAAAAATGTAATAAATAAGTAAGTAAATAAGTAAGCAAGTAAGTAAGTCTGGGTGGCTTTTTGTGAGAAATAGAGAATTACACCTGCAGTAAGATATATTGAAGGCTGTCACAGAAAACTGAGACTATAGGAACATGACATACTATGACATACTAATGAGAAAAATAAAGGTAAGGAGGGAGGGGGAAGGTAAGGAGGAGGAAATGTGATAAAGTTTGAACTTCTTTTCTCATTTTGCTCTACTTTAAAAAATAATGATAGCCCAAAAATGGGGATGAAAGACGAAATGGTTGAGAAATATGTAGATCACAGAAAAACTTTGGTGATAGGTTAACAACTAAAAGTGAACTCAGAGGAATGAAAAGAGTATATAAATACCAATATTAATAGAACTTACACTCCTATCACAGTGCTTCCCAGCCCTCTCTAAACGGTTTACAGAGTCAGCCTAATGCACAACAATCTGGGTCCTCATTTTACCCACCTTGGAGGGATGGAAGGCTGAGTCAGCCTTGAGCCTAGTGAGATTTGAACTGCCAAATTGCAGGCAGCCAGTAAGCAGCATAAGTAGCCTGCAGTACTGCACTCTAACCACTGTGCCACCTTGGCTCAATAAATTGCTCAACGTAATAGCCGGAGTGGCAGTTGATACTCCCAGGCTTATGGTCATGGTAGATTTCAACCTACATTCCATCGGTGAAATGTCAGAGGCGGCTCAGGAGTTCATGGCTTCCATGATGGCCATGGACCTGACCCAGTAAGTTCATTGCCCGACTCCCATGAGGGGACACACTCTGGACTTGATTTTTGTCTCTGGTCAGTGGCTAAATGGTCTGGATATAGGGGATGTAGTCGTTGAGCCCTTGTCATGGTCGGATCATTCTCTCCTTCGACTGGACATTCAAACCGCTACACCTCACTGCAGGGAGGTTGAACCGATCAGGTGGTTCTGCCCCAGGCGCCTGATGGATCCAGATAGGTTCCAGATGGAGCTCGGGCCACTCCCTGAGGCTCTCGCTCATGACTCGACTGAAGACCTGTTGGCCGTCTGAGATAGGGCAGCCACTAGGGCTTTGGACCGCATCTTGTCTTTGCGGTCTCTGACCCGGCGCCGATCCCATCTAGCTCCCTGGTTCTCCAAGGAGCTGAGGGAGATGAAGCTCCGGGAAAGAGGCCTGGAGAGCGGTTGGAGGACTAGCCATTCTGAATCTGACCGAATGGTGAGGTCTCATATTAAGAATACCTAGTGGTGATAAGAACAGCAAAATCTAATTATTTTTCCGCTCTTATCGCATCTGCAGATAACCGCCCAGCCACCCTGTTTAGGGTGACCCGCTCCCTGCTTCATCTGGGAGCGTGGGAAGACCCCTTACAGGGTAGGGCAGAGGATTTTGTGCAATATCTGCACGACAAAATCGCTCAGATTCGGGAGGGCTTGGACTGTGACTGGGTAAGTACAGGTGGGATGATGGAGGGGGGTCTTGAGAAAGTTATCTGGGAGGAGTTTGATCCTGTGACTCCCGAGGACGTGGACAGGATTCTGGGTAGGCTTAGCATGGCCACATGTTTATTGGATCCGTGTCCCTCCTGGTTGTTACTGGCCTCCTGGGAGGTCACACAAGACTGGTTCCAGGGGATTGTTAATGCTTCTTTGAGTGAGGGTTTCTTCCCCTCTGCCTTGAAAAGGCGGTGGTGAGGCCCCTCCTCAAGAAGCCTTCCCTGGACCTGGCTGTTTTAGCTAGTTATTGTCCAGTCTCCAACCTTCGCTTTGTGGTGAAGGTTGTTGAGAGTGTGGTGGTGCGACAACTCTCCCAGCACCTGGATGAAGTGATCTATCTAGATCCATTCCAGTTGGGTTTCAGGCCCGGGTACAGCACAAAAATGGCATTGGTCGCTTTAGTGGATGATCTCTGGAGGGCGCGGGACAGGAGTTGTTCCTCTGTCCTGATCCTATTAGACCTCTCACCGGCTTTTGATACCATCAACCATGGTATCATGCTGTGCCGGTTGGAGGAGCTGGGGGTGGGGGGCACCATGCTGTGGTGGTTCTCCTTCTTTCTCTCTGATCGGTCGCAGTTCGTGTTGGCAGGGTGTCAGAGGTCGACCTCGAGGTGCCTTGTTTGTGGGGTGCCACAAGGGTCGGTCCTCTCACCCCTTCTGTTCAACATTTATGTGAAACCGCTGGGCAAGATCATGCATGGTTTTGGGGTGGGGTTTCACCAGTATGCTGATGACACCAGCTGTACTTCTCCACCCCGGACCACCCCAATGATGCCCTTGACTTGATGTCCCGGTGCCTGGAGGCCGTGCAGATCTTGATGGGGAAGAACAGGCTCAAACTCAACCCCTCCAAGACTGACTTGCTGTGGCTTCCGGCGTCCTGATATAGTCAGCTGATTCCATCGCTGACTATTGGGGGTGAGTCTTAGGCCCCCACGGAGTGGGTTCATAACTTGGGTGTCCTCCTGGATGCACGGCTGTCCCTGGAAGAACACATGAGGGCTGTTGCCAGGTGGGTCTTTTATCAGGTTCGCCTGACCCGCCAGTTGCGTCCCTTTCTGGATCTGGACTCCTTGCACATAGTCACTCACGCCCTCGTCACTTCCCGCCTGGACTACTGTAACACTTTCTACATGGGGCTCCCCTTGAAGAGCACCCGGAGGCTCCAACTGGTCCAGAATGCGGCCATGCGGGTGATTGTGGGGGCGACGTGGCATTCCCATGTAACACCTATCCTGCATGAGCTGCACTGGCTCCTGGTGGTCTTCCAGGTGCAATTCAAGGTGTTAACACCTTTAGAGCGCTCCATGGCTTAGGACCTGGATACCTACGAGACTGCCTTCTGCTACCAATAACCTCCCACCAGCCAGTACGTTCCCACAGAGAGGGTCTCCTCCGGGTGCCGTCAGTCAGGCAATGTTGACTGGCGACCCCCAGGGGGGAGCCTTCTCTGTGGGAAGGTTCTGCCTTCCAGAACCTGCCCTCTGGAATGAATTGCTCCCAGAGATTTGGAGGATCCCAGACCTACGCACCTTCTGCCGTGCCCTCAAGACTCTTCTGTTCCAACAAGCTGGGCTGGCATGATTCCAATTCTTCAACTTTGAATCTTCATTTTTTAAGAATGGGTTTTTTAATTAGTTATGGGCCATATTGTTTAATATATATTTTAAATTGCTTTTAAATGTTATATTTGTGTGTTTTTATTCTGGCTATACACCGCCCTGAGTCTTTCGGGAGAAGGGCGGTATAAAAATTCAAATAAATAAATAAATAAAAATGTAAGTATTTGTAGGGTTAGGAATTGCATTTAAATATTGTAGCAGACTGACATCTACATAATAACACCTGCTTGCTAATATAATTTTCATTTAACAGATGCAACTTATTAAAGAATAATAAATAGTAAATACTTATTTACTCAGCATAAGTGTGCATAAATATTTATATCTCAATCAGAACAGAGCTGGAAGAGACCTTGGAAGTCTTCTAGATCAGCTCCCTGCTCAAACAGGAGATCATATACTGTACCATTCCAGACAAGTGGCTATACAGGATTTTCTTAAAAAACTCCAGTGATGAAACATTCACAATTGCTGTTGGCAAGCTATTCCACTGGTTAATTGTTCTCACTCTTACGAAGTTTCTCCTTAACTCCAGGTCGCTTCTCTGCTTTATTAGTTTCCATCCATTGTTTATTGTCCTGCCTTCCGATGCGTTGTAAAATAAATTGACACATACACACACACCCTTTGTGGCAAACTCTCAAATACTGGAATACTGCTACCATGTTCCCCCTAATCCTTTTCTCTAGATTAGCCAAACCCAAGTCCTGCAACCAATTTTATGCTTCTTTATACAACAAACATTTAGCTTTTTAAACGATCAGCAATTTCTTTGGCTGCTGCTGCACACTGCTAGCTCATATTTAAGTGATCATCCATTAGGACTCACAACCTATTTTAATAGTTGACAAGGAAAAGCAGGAGGAGGAGGAGGAGGAATTTAATTAATCATGAGTGAAATTTCCATTTGAATGTTGCTCTTTTCTCAGTTGGAAGCCAACTGCGGATACTGGAGAACAAAACTTTTTACTTTAATTTTTTTAAATTTCTTGACTTAACTGCGCTGAACACCAGAACAATTAAACACAAAAGCAGTTTTTTCCCCGAATGCCATCACTCTGCTAAACAAATAATTCCCTCAACACTGTCAAACTATTTACTAAGTCTGCACTACTATTAATCATGTCATCGTTCCTATCGTATCTTTTCTTTTAAGTAAGCTGAGAGCATGTGCACCAAGACAAATTCCTTGTGTGTCCAATCACACTTGGCCAATAAAAATTCTATTTTATTCTATTCTTCTATTAAACATTCCATCTTCCATTAAACAGTGTGTCATCTGGGTATAAATATATCATGTGCAATAACAATCAAAATTTACAACGGTATTCATTACATTTATATTGATTCTCTAATCTTACAATAAAAATAATGAGCATAGTAGATCTATTCATTTCTTAACATATCTTCTCCTTCTAATAATAATAATAATACAATTTTAATTGTCATATTAATAAGAATCATCATATTGTTTGCTTCTCTATCTTAACATGTTTTTAATATTTCACTGATCTCCATTTATATCTAACTTCTATTTTTGTTTTCCAACCACTCATAAAATAACTCCCATGTCATATAATATTCAGTTTGTTCATTCTCCTTTATAGCAAGCATTAATCTATTCATTTCTGCACATTTTAATATTTCCCTACTCACATTCTCATCAGTAGGGATCTCTCTGCTTTTCCAGTTTTGCACAAATACAATTCTATCTGCAGTTAATACATGTTTAATTAAATAAGTTTCAGGTAAAATTCCCAACAATTTTTTTTTAATTTTTATCCATTTTTTTTATTTTTTATTTTTTTGCTTTTTCACAGGTCCACCACATATGATAATATGACCCAGATATCTGGTGACATTTCCAACATTTAGCTGACTTGTGTTTAAACATCTTTGCCAACCTTGCCAGTTCAAGATGCCATTTATAAACAACTTATACAGATTTTCTTTATATGCAGTTGACATTGTTAGTTTGTAGTTCCTGTCCCACAACTTCTGCCATTTATCTAATTCTATTGTGTAACCAAAGTTTTTTGCCCATGCTATCATTGTCTCCTTCACTTGTTCATCTTCCAGTTTAATGACCAATAAGTAATTATACAGCTTTTTTTATTAATCTTTCTTCTGTCCCTCATAACATCTTCTCTAATTCTGTTAATTCTTTATAGAAACCATATTTAGCATCTTTCTCATATCTAGAATGTATCTGCACTTGTGAATACCATGCCATGTTGATCCCTTGATCACTCAGCTCTTTTTAGATTTAAGTTCTCCTTTACATTCATAATATCTTTATATCTAACAATATTTCCGCTGTTAATGACATTTTGGTGGATCAGTGCTTCCACTGTTGAAAGCCAAACTGGTATCCTCAAATAATGTTCTCTAATTTTCTCCCATACTAACAATAGTAATGTATGTAATGTCTTTGAAAGTAACCATGGGTCTTGCTTTTCTCATACCACAAGGCTTGCCAACCCAGTTTTAAATCATGGCCCTTCAGAGTCAATAGTCTGAGAACAGAACTTTTTACATTTCTCATTTAGTTCTTTCTGTCCCACGTCACTATTATTTTGACCTTAATTCCAAGTTACGATACCCTGTAACTCTTGTGATACCCTGTGTATCACGTTGGTTTGAGCATGTCTAAAAAAGATGTAACTCGTAGAAATGATGGTAAATCTATTGGCAGTAGGTAAACCTCTAAAACAGAATTGAGAAAATAAAAAGAGAATATATGTGTAAATATTTCTAGGATTAGGGATTGAAATCTTTCAGCAGTTTTGACAATTCCATAATATTATCTACTTGTCAATGTAAATTTCATAAAACAAATAACTAACACAACATATAATTACTTACAAGAGTAAATAATATACAGCAAAGGGCAAACCAGGTGGATTTACTGTATTTTATAACACAATTAAAGTCCTCCAAAGCATCCAAAGTAAATCAAAAGACCCAGCAGTCCCAGAGTAGAAATACAACATATGGTGTATACAACATATAGTGTAAGGACTGTAACAGGCACTGTATAGGACAAAAGTCAGAAGCACATCCATGAACACCAACTAGCAATCATCATCAGAAGACATGATGAAAGTTCCTTAATGTCCATGCTAATTTCCAAGTCAGAACATATGGAATGACTTAACCATAATTTCAACTGGGAAACCATACTTTCAACTGAGAATCAGAGACCAAGCAAGTCCAAAAATGCCTATAGAGGTAACAACAACTATATATCATTCAAAAGAGACAATCAAAAAGCCAAAAAGAAAACAAAAAGTTTAAAATACTCACCATCAATCACCAGCAATCAACAGAAAGATTAATGCTACACCAACAACCAAGTAAACAAGTTCAATCAGGAAACCAGTAATGCTGTCAAACAAGCCAGCAGTGAACAACAGCC
This sequence comes from Arizona elegans, assembly GCA_022577455.1. Classification (NCBI taxonomy): domain Eukaryota; kingdom Metazoa; phylum Chordata; class Lepidosauria; order Squamata; family Colubridae; genus Arizona; species Arizona elegans. Next base: position 4,253,262 of record JAKOOJ010000021.1, on the reverse strand, counting down.
TAATTAAGGAACCATGAAGACCTCACTGACAAGGCAAACCACCATATACAATGAGAGCAAACCCCACTCCTTTGTAGTACTGATAATGTTATCTACTAATTCAATGCAAAAACTGCAAGAAAACAACCAAGCTCAGACATCACTAAGGTCCAGACAGTTCAACCCTTAGCTACAAATATTCTCTTTTACTGAAACAGCAAAGTTTGGAAAAAATCTATGTATGTATAGTACATTTATATTTATGTGTATGTATATACACAAACAGTGTATGGGTCTCTATAGGAAGGAAGGAAGGAAGGAAGGAAGGAAGGAAGGAAGGAAGGAAGGAAGGAAGGAAGGAAGGAAGGAAGGAAGGAACTAATGGGGCTTAATCAAGGACCCATATAGAAAAGCAGGAAATGCCCCAAATGTGCTAAGAAGTAGAAGTTATTCTACTTCTGTTACTGATTTTCCCAAAGGGGAAAACCTCCATTGAAGAATTATGTATGCAGTGCTAATGCTAATATTATAAGTGAGACAGAAATAAGCACATTGCTGACCAACGGGCATATCAAACAAAATTCAGACAGTACCAGTATTTTGATTAATTGTATTATTTTTAGAATATCTGAAGAGAAAGATGCTTCCTAACAGTGAGATCAAAATTTCATTTAATGCTTGAGAAGAATAAACAGATCACTGCAGTGCTGGTGTTTTGGATGCAGAGAAGGCCTTTGATCGAGTGAACTGGAACTTTCTATTAAAGACTTTAAGAAAGATGGACTTTGGGGATCAGTTTGTGCAAGCGGTTTCAGCAATTTATCAAGAGCAAACAGCACAAATTATCATTAATGGAAGCTTAACTACAAATTTCAGCATAGAAAAAGGCACAAGACAAGGTTGTCCGTTATCCCCGTTGTTGTTTATCTTAACTCTAGAAATCTTGTTGAACACAATACAGGACTCAAGCACTTTGAATGGAATCGTTATAAGGCAAGAGGATTACAGAACAAGGGCATTTGCAGACGATCTGGTTGTTACCCTAACATGGCCGATGGAATCAATAATTCAGATGAAAGACTTTATAGAAGAATATGGTATGGTATCAGGATTTAGACTGAATCAGAAAAAAACCAAGATAATAGTTAAAAATATGACAGAAGATCAAAAGAAGGAAATTGAAAGGAAGGCAGGCTTTGAAATAGTACCAAAGGTGAATATCTAGGAGTCCAAGTTGCAGATTCAAATATAAAACTGTTCCAAAATAATTATGAGGTGTTGTGGCGAAAGGTACAAAAGGATATGGAAACTTGGAAAAAACTGCAGCTGTCCTTACTTGGAAGAATAGCAGCAGTTAAAATGAATGTTCTACCTAGGTTTTTATTTTTGTTTCAAATGATTCTGGTGCTTAAAGGTGATAAACAGCTGATGGAATGGCAAAAAGGAGTGAATTAGTTTGTTTGGAATGAGAAAAAGCCAAGAGTTAAATTGAAAATTATGCAAGATGTTCGTGAAAGGGGTGGCCTTAAACTTCCAAACCTACGACTGTATTATGAAGCAGCAGCGTTGACACCAGCAAGTGATTGGTTTGGAAGGACAAAGACTGGAATATTGAATATAGAGAGTTATGATCTTGAATTTGGTTGGCATTCATATTTATTTTATGAAAATAAAGTGGATAAACTATTTAACAGCCATATACTTAGAAACTCCTTGATGAGAGTATAGAAGAAGCACCGGTTCAAATGGGATTATAAAATACCGTTGTGGTTGGATCTTGGTCATATTATATGGAATACAGACATAAAGTCACTCGGGGGGGGGTGTTATACAAAGAAGTACTTTTTAATGATGGGGCAGATGGCAACTAAAGACTGATTACATGATTTCTGATCAAGTATCATTCAGAAGAAGTCCAACAGATGAACTGGTTGATGATTTCATGTATGGAATTCTTATTTTTAAGTAATGAAAATAGAGAAAATAGTTAAAGCCTATGACATGATTGAATTAGGATGGAGGGTGAATGTTAAATTGCCCTTTGCTAAATAATAATAATAATAATAATAATAATAATAATAATAATAATAATAATAATGGAATATTGCTAATAATGGAATAATGGAATAATAATAATAATAAATAATAATAATGGAATAATAATAATAATAATAATAATAATAATAATAATAATAATAATAATAATAGAATTGAAATTGAAGTTGAGCGACTGTGGAAAAAGAAATTGTGTGTTGTCCCGATTGTAATTGGAGCCCTTGGAGCAATACCCAAAGGGCTACCCCGCTATTTAGAAATTCTACATTTGCCGGACTTGAACATTTTGACTCTACAAAAAACCACCTTACTCGGAACAGCTTACATCCTTCGACGATACCTTAACAGTTCCTAGGTCCTTGGTTAGGACTCGAGCTGCTGAGCTATTAACCAGCCTCAAAGGCTGTGAATCTCACTAAAGATTAACCAATAATAATAATAATAATAATAATTTTATTTATATACCGCCCTTCCCCCAAAGGACTCAGGGCGGTGTACAGTCAGAATTAAAATATAAATATACAATATCATAGTTAAAATTAATTAAGATTTTGGCCAAATTTTAAAACCCAAAATTAAAATCCAATTTAAAATCATTCAGTTAGACAGCCCCGCCTGTCGGAACAGTAGGGTCTTGAGGGCACAGCAAAAGACCCGGAGGTCAGAGATGTTACAAATATCCGGGGGCAATTCATTCCAAAGGGCATGATTTCTCTCTACATAATATTGGTTCAATTTCCATCTGTTACACAAGTTATTTTCCACTGTGTTTCTATTTCTATGCTTTGGTACCATTCTAGCAAGTATCAGTTTAATTTTAAGACACTTTTCCCATATGGATATAACTCAATGAAGTACAAATGAAATAAATGCCTCCAAAGCATTGTTTCATATCAGTGATATATTAAGGTGTGCATGATTGCAGTTAGTTCTACATGCAGGTATTATATCAAATATTCCTCAGAAATTTCTCGGGTATTGAATAAGCAAAATAGAAAATTAGGGTAGAAAGTAAAATTAAATATAGACCTCCAAATTAAGAAAATAAAAAACCAGTAATTATAAATATTCATTGCATTTTGCAATTGGGCTGCCTGAATGCATATGGACTGTTATATTGCTTTGACCTCTTTCCTGAATATTTTAAATAAATGGTTTCTTTGATGCTAGTGCTTCCACCTGTATCAGTTCTTGTGGCCTGCACAATCTAAACTTCTGTGATACAATTAGAATGCAGCCAATTCCAGATTTGGCAACAGATGTTGTAAAATTCCTTTTAACTTGTATACACAAAACTACCAGCACATCTTGGCTTTGGAATTTGCAATAAAGAAATCAATGAGAATTCCAGGATCTTGCCAAACATCACCCTCGGTATCCATATCTTCAATAGCTATGTCCTGGCAAGATGGATCTATCTGGCTACCTTGGAGCTTCTCTCTACAAAGGGAAGGTTCATCCCCAACTACAAATGTGACCTCAAGGACAATGTAATATCTGTGATTGCAGGACATAATGCTTACATTGGTCAATTCATGTCAAACATTCTGAATATATATAAGATCCCACAGGTAAGAGCCATCCCATAAAGAAAGGAGTCAAATCTAAATACAGTATTTCTTGCTTGATTTAGTTTAATTTCTATTCCAAATTTTATCTTTATGAACCTATTAGTGTCAGACACATTCAAAACAAAGGGATAACATTATCTCATATAGTTAAAATCACAATCAAGCTAAACATCAAAATATATTTCATCCAGGGTGGGACAGAGAGGAATGATTCAAAATGCTTGAATATCTAATCTACGTATATCTAGTTGTGTATATCTAATCTACAGGGTAAATTATGTCATTGAAACATGTTTAAAGATAGCATAATCCAGAGGTTCATATCCATCCTTGGAGTTCATATATTTCTGGAGCTTTGTTTATTAAGAAATAATTATCATAGAAATTGTACTGGAACATGCTAATGGTAATCAACTCTACCCTTGCCTGGAGAACATTAATATTTAAATAAGATCCTTAAAATAGACATAAGTGATTTGGAAGTATATACTCTGATTTCTTCTTTTTTCTTAGCTCATATATGGTTCAACTGCAGAGATAGATGACAACATACAAGCTGCTTTCTTCCATCAATTATTTCCAAATGAAGATCTCCAAATTAGGGGGCTGGTTCAATTGTTGCTTCACTTCCAGTGGAAATGGATTTGGCTTATTTTCCCAAACCCTGAAAATGGAAACAGGTTGATACAGAATAAGCTTGATATATTTTCTAAGAAAGGCATCTGTTTTGATTTCATGGAAGAAATGCCAAAGGACTCTCTTACCAATGATATTGAAATTCAACTTAATGGTTATATATCGGTATATAAGGCTATTATGAGAAGTACTGCCAATGTTGTAATCACAGATGGTGAAAATGAGGACAAGCCTGTTCTTAGAATGTTGCCATTTATTTCAGAATATGAAGACATGCCAATGAAGAGAAAAGATAAAGTTTGGGTCATGCCAGCACAGATGGAATTCACATCAGTCCCCTTTCAAAGATACAGGAGCCTGGATTTCATCCATGGTGCACTATCCTTGGCAGTTTCCTCAAAGGAAATACTAGGGTTTAAGAAATTTACTCAGATGAGAAAGCCTTCTTCAGAAGAAGAGGACAGTTTGACAAGTGTGTTTTGGGAACATGCATTTGAATGTTCTTTCCGAAATGCTGGGTTAGATGAGGACAGTGACAATCAATGCACTGGTGAGGAGTCATTGGAGACCTTTCCTGAATCTGTGATTGAATCTACTATAACTGGGCAAAGTTATAGCATTTACAATGCTGTATATGCAGTTGCCCATGCTTTGCAAGCCATGCTTTCATCTAAGAGCAGAAAAATAGGAAATGCTTGGGAACTCAGTCAACAGCCGTGGCAGGTAAAAATGACTTGAATGAAAATACCCCTTTATGTAAGGGCCAGTAACAGAAATGTTCAGCTAGTATTTTGGAGTTTTATAGCTAATAAGAGTATTCTGAAGATGAACTAAATCACCTCTGAATCTTATGCTTCCTCTAAGTAAGGCCATTGTTCTCTTTAAATAACAGAAGAACTCGAAGTTACTTGAGATCTATTATGTAATTACTTATGAATAATTTTTGCCCTCCTTTTTGAAATATAAATTCTCTGCAGAAGTTTCCTCCATTAGTTTCTGGATGGAATATTTTCAGTTTCCTAAGTTAACAAAGAATACTGTAATTATCTTTGATTATTTGCTTGGATTCTGAGTTTTGATTACACAGTGAGGAAAAGATTATGAGAAGAAGGAAGGAAGGAAGGAAGGAAGGAAGGAAGGAAGGAAAGAAGGAAGGAAGGAAGGAAGGAAGGAAGGAAGGGCATTGAGCTGCAGTAAGACTTGATTATTTGCTTGGGGTCCTGCATTTTGATTCCACAGTGAAGAAAAAAGTATGAGATACATAAGAAAAAATGAAACGATGGCATTGAAGAGTGATCAATAGACAGACCACAAGAATTTTTTGTTGGCTCTTCATAGATCAAATGCTCACAATATTTTAGTACACCAGAGCTTGTGAGCAACAGCAAGTAACCAGGGTGCCATAAATATTATTAGTCCAGCTGACATAGGTGATAATATTGCTTCCAACATGTATGGGAATACTAAAAGAATTCTAAATACCTATGGAATTTTTGGAGTATAGGACGCACCGGAGTATAAGACGCACCTTAATTTTGGGGGAGGAAAACAAGGAAAAAAGAATTCTACCTCTGCCTACCTGATCTGTCCCTGTCCACACACACACACAAACACAGCCAGCCGAGGGTTGAGGAAACACTTTGGCACACACCCAGGTCTTTGTCTCCAACTTGACAGTGATTTACACACCGTCTGCCAAGTGTGTTTATTTCCACAAAACAGAAAGATAAGATACTTAGCGTACAAAAGTCCAATCAGAATAATATTTCTCTCAGCAGTTTCCGGACGAGGCTTTAGTGACTATCTAAGGTTTACTTTTGTTCATCACACGGATCACTGGCCACCACCCTCTATTATATAGTCTCTGGGGTGTGGTCCAGTGACTCAGTTCTAATCCCTAGCATGCCTCCTGAGCTGCTGCAATCGTTTATCATGCCTTTGGAAGCGTGCGTCCAGGAATGATGTCTCTCTGTCACTCTCATACGAGCCACCAGTCTCCCTGCTAATCTCGTCTCCCTCGGCCAGCACCTGAGACAGTGCCAGAGGGGAGGGGCCTGGAGAGGGAGGCCTGGCTGACTCCTCTTCCTCATGCTCGGAGCTTTCTTCCTCCGATGGGACAGGCTCAGAGGGCAGGTCCACAACACTACCAGCATTTAAGGTGGTGCTGCTTTACTCTGTCCTCCTCCTCCTCCTGCAAGCGAGAGGTGCCTCAGAGACTCGGCTGGGAAAGAGGGTGTTGATTACTGATAAGTTCTTTTCCAGAAAACTTATTAGGGTGCTCCTGCGATTACTCGCGAGGGATTACTCGCTTTCTCCCAAAGAGACTCCTCACATGCTCTGGGGGGATAGTCAGAGCACAGTCTGAGGAACAAACCTCTTCAGTATGGTTGAGGGGGCCTCTGCTTGGCAGCTTTGGGGAACAAGGCAGGCCCCACTATTTGCAGCTGGTCACCCATCTGGCCGCAGCGTGGGCAGCTCAGGGCAGACAATGGTCATGATGACTTCACTTCCCAGCAATGTGAGGAGCTGCTGCCATCGCCGCCTAAACCCTCTCCACACCCAAGAGCCGAGCCAAGCTGAACGGGAGTCCCTAAAGTGAAATGCCCCTTCTTTCCAGTCACCACTGCCTGTTGGCCGGATTCCCCAATCCAATTCTCAGAGCTGCGTTTCAGGCGGTGGTCAGTTTTCCTGCAATGTGCAGCGGGGAACCGGGAACCGTTTTGGATTCGGGGAGGGGATCGCAGCACTGCCACCTGAAAATACTTTCTTCCCATTGCACATTGGAGAGCTGCGCGCCCTCATCCTCCTTCTCAGCAGACTCATCTTCTCTTTCCTCCTGGCCAGAGCTGCCGCCTGAAATGCGATGTGCTTTTTTTGCCTCTGCACACCCCATGTTTGGAATCGGGAAGGGGATCGGGGGTCTGCTGCCCGAAAGCGCTTTCCTTTGGAATTGAGATTCACATGATCCATTCAAGGTGCCGTCTGCTCACCTGGTAACGTCGCTCCTCCTCTCTCTGGTTAGAATGTCCTTGGTTCCCAGGGGAAAGCATTTTATTTTGGCTACAAAACACCAGCTATCTCTTTTTCCCCCTCCCTATCCCTCATCTCCAGTGTGGCAATGCTGAAGCATCAAAATGGCTATGGGCAGGTCAGCTTCAGGGTTGACAATAGAATGGCTTGCAACTAAATCTGTCTCAAAGGTAAAACATTTCCAGAAGGGGAGACTACATATATCTTTCAGGGTAATGATTTGACTTGGTCAAATCAGATTTGGCACTAGTAGAAATTACCATGGACTTCAGAGAAAAGTAGATTCCAAACTTAATATTTAATTAAGATGTGATGACTGGATGACTAACCGATACCTTATTATTTCTTAATTTAAAACTCTTTAGAAAAAATATATAAGCAAAAATAGTGTAAGAGAAGTAAAATAACACAGGAAAGATAATGAGATGCAGCTTGATAGCCAAAGGTAAAGTATCTACTATTTATAAATATGCCATGAATCATGTTATTGTACAATATCTCTCTGAAAATTATTTGGAGCTTTACGGTAGTGACCAAAATTGTGGAAACCTTTTGGGAAAAGTGTATTTTTGAGGTTTGATGGCTAATAACGCCACTTTTTTTTTGGAGTTTCAAGATAATTATATTCCATTGCTAGAATGGCCTGGGAATAGCCCAGACCTTAACCCAATTGAAATTTTATGGAGCCGACTAAAGAAACTTGCTAGTCAGAAGCGACCCAGCAATAAAACCCAGTTAATAGAATCATTCAATCTTGGTTTCACATTATAACAGCTGCAGAAGTAAAAGACTTGGTTCACTCCATGGAAAGATGTTGTAATTCACGCTACCAGTTACCCAAATTAGTATTAACTGATGTGATAATTTTTGTATATCTCGTTTTTTTCTATGGTGATAATTTGGTATATCTTATTTTTTCTACATGTTTCACTTTTCCTCTTTATACTGTAACTGCTATCCTAATAACAAATCCTTCATAAAAGTTATTGCATTATATTCTTAATTAAATTATCTTTCCATTGATATATAATTTTATGGTACTATTCCCAAAAAAAAAAAAAAAAAAAAAAGTGGTGTTATTAGGTAGTTTTAGAAAATACACTTTTCCCAAAAGGTTTCCACAATTTTGGCTGTTACTGTAAACTGAAAATACCTAGTTAGCATAGTATAAATCACCAAGTAAAGCTATAAATAGAATCAATACTGGAAATCTAATTTTCCATAAAATTCAAAGATAGACTTTTGGTTGTGATATAAATTCTTTTATAATGTTATAGTGCAAGAATGATTTCCAGTTAGAATGAACTTCAAATTTTTCAATACAAAGTTATTCTGTATAGGGAAGAAGACTTTCATAAATTAGTTAGCCATTCTTCCAAAGAAGCAATTAAACATTCTTTCAAGTAGACAAAATAGAAAATTCTTGAAGGCATTAAGACATAATTTCATTTTAGAAATGAATCCTTTCTGGACATTCTATTTGCAGTTCCACCAACTGTGACAAAGGACATAGTTCTTGATTATATGAATAACAAAAGTCTCTTAAAAATAACCAATATGGCTGCACTTCCTAAATCATACCACTTTCTGTCACATGGTTACTTAAGGATGTATTCTTTGTACAACATGACCAACCCAATATACAGCCTGTGTATTTATTTAATTGGTAAACATTTACCCAACATCATATTTTTGCAATAGAGTTGCATTTCTCATATCTTAAGTGTTGTTTGTAAGATGACTAAGGCTGCTTGCTTTTCTCAATGTGTGTTTCTGACCTGTTTTACAATACTTTTTTAATACAGTGGTGCCTCAATCATCATTTTTAATTGGTTCCAGGAGGCACGATGAATACCAAAAATGATGAGTATTAAACAAATTGTTCTCATAAGGAATACAGTTGTGAGTCACAAGGTAGCTGATATCAACAAGTTCTAGCTTCCTCATTGAGTATCAAACGAACAATGAATTCAATGAGTTTCAAAGCAACTGAATTCCAAGGTACCACTTAAATACTAGTCAAATCCAATTCTTCAGATGCAAGAATTCCTGAAAGGTTAAGTAATAATATCCCAGTTTTTCTTTTTAATAGGTACAGCCCTTTTCTATGTGCAATCCCCCATGCTTATCAGGTCGCAGCAAAATAAAAATAGAAGGAAAGCCTATTGCTGCTATGATTGCCTTAAATGCCCAGAAGGTAAAATTTCAAACAAGACAGGTAAGAGATCTAAAGCAGAGATCTAAAGCAGAGATCTATTGCTATGTATTTTGTGCAATGCCTTATATTACTCTTTAAATATAAACAGTAGTTTACCATCCCCTTGGAGGGTAGAGCCGAGGATATTGTTCAATATCTGTATGACAAAATCGTTCAGATTCGGGAAGATCTGGACTCCGACTGGGTAGTCTCAGGGGGAGGGACTGGGGCAGGTCTTGAGAATGTTATCTGGGATGAGTTTGATCCTGTGACCCCTGAGGACGTGGACAGGATTCTGGGTAGACTGAACGCGACCACTTGTTTATTGGACCCGTGTCCCTCCTGGTTAGTGCTGGCTTCTCAGGAGGTGACACGAGGCTGGTTTCAGGGGATTATAAATGCTTCGCTGGGTGAGGGTGTCTTTCCTGCCACCTTGAAAGAGGCGGTGGTGAGGCCTCTCCTCAAGAAGCCTTCCCTGGACCCGGCAATGTTGGTAAATTATCGTCCTGTCTCCAACCTTCCTTTTGTGGCGAAGGTTGTTGAGAGTGTGGTTGCGCAACAGCTCCTCCAGCACCTGGATGAAACGACGTATCTGGATCCATTCCAGTCGGGCTTCAGGCCCGGGTACAGCACGGAAACAGCATTGGTTGTGTTGGTTGATGATCTCTGGAGGGCTCGGGATAGAGGGTGCTCCTCTGTCTTGGTCCTGTTAGATCTCTCAGCGGCTTTTGATACCATCGACTATGGTATCATGCTGCACCGGTTGGAAAAGTTAGGGGTGGGAGGCACTGTGTTGCGGTGGTTCTCCTCCTTTCTCTCTGACTGGTTGCAGTCTGTGTTGGCAGGGGGACAGAGGTCGACCCCGAGGCCCCTCATATGTGGGGTGCCGCAAGGGTCGGTCCTCTCGCCTCTCCTGTTCAACATTTATGTGAAGCCGCTGAGCGAGATCATCCGTGGTTTTGGGGTGGAGTACCATCAGTACGCTGACGACACTCAGCTGTACATCTCCACCCCGGATCACCCCAACGATGCATTGAAGTGATGTCCCGGTGCCTGGAGGCCGTACGGATCTGGATGGGGAGGAACAGGCTCAGGCTCAATCCATCCAAGACCGAGTTGCTGTGGTTTCCAACATCCCGATATAGTCAGTTGACGCCATCACTGACTATTGGGGGCAAATCATTGGCCCCCACAGAGAGGGCTCACAACTTGGGCGTCCTCCTGGACTCACGGCTGTCTTTAGAAGAGCATTTGACGGCCGTGACCGGGAGGATTTTTTATCAGGTTTGCCTGATTCGCCAGTTGCATCCCTTTCTGGATCGGGACTCGTTACGCACGGTCACTCATGCCCTCGTCACCTCCCGCCTGGACTATTGTAATGCTCTCTACATGGGGCTCCCCTTGAGGAGCACCCGGAGGCTCCAACTGGCGCAGAGTGCGGCTGTGTGTGTGGTAATGGGAGCGACATGGCGCTCCCATGTAACACCTCTCCTGCGCGAGCTGCACTGGCTCCCGGTGGTCTTCCGGGTGCGCTTCAAGGTTTTGGTTACCACCTTTAAAGCGCTCCATGGCTTAGGACCTGGTTATCTACGGGACTGCCTACTACCACCAATAGCCTCCCACTGGCCAGTATGCTCTCATAGAGAGGGCCTCCTCCGGGTGCCGTCAGCCAAACAGTGTCGACTGGCGGCCCCTAGGGGGAGAGCCTTCTCTGTGGGGGCACCTACTATCTGGAATGAGCTCCCCCCGGAGATACGGAGGATCCCGGATCTGCGCTCCTTCCGCCGTGCTGTGAAGACCTTTTTATTCCATCAAGCAGGCTTGGCCTAATCTCTTCCCTTTTTAAATATTTAAATTTTAATCTGTTTTTAAATTATCGGGGTGTTTTAATTTGTCTGGGCCAAATAATTTAATTTGATTTTATTGGGTTTTTAAATTTTGTGTATCTATGTATTTTATTGTTGGCTGTTCACCGCCCTGAGTCCTTCGGGAGTAGGGTGGTATACAAATCAAATAAAACTAAAACTAAACTAAACTAAACCATCTCTTTACAAATTTGTCCATAATTTATTTGACAATAATTCTGGAGAGATGTTGATTACTTAAGAGTCTATTCAAATATCATGACATCTTTTGTACTTTGAGAAAGTTAAATCAGACCATAAAAATAAATATTTTCTTCTATGGTTTCTATGGAAGTAAAGAGATTTCAAGATTGGGTGGAATGAACACGCTATAACTTTGGGAGTTGCAGTTCGGAAAGATTTAAAATAAATGGTAAAGGAGAGATCTCAGTTAGTTAAGCTAGCCTAATTTCCTGATTATGTATTTTTGGAAACAAAAAATAATTTAAATTTAGATTATTTATTTATGTATTCACCACATTTCTATACCATCATCTGAATTAAGTGAATCTGGACAGTTTACAGATTTTTAGGTATCTTAGTAAAGTAGAATAACATAACCTTTGAGTGTTTCTTTCAGTTCCAGAACTCCCTATTAGCATACAAGACAATAGACGTTTTCTAGATTAAAGCCATCAGAATTTCTTTTTGTCTTATGCAGCACAGCTGTCAGAAATAATACATCATCGTAACAGAATAATAGAGTTTGAGTGGACCTTGGAGGCCTTCTATTTCTACTCTCTACTCAAGAAGGCAACCTTATACCTTTTCAGACAACTGGATGTCTAATATCTTCTTAAAAACTTCAATGTCTGAATACTGACTGGATTAATTGTTATCACTGTCAGGAAATTTCTCCTTAGTTCTAGGTTGCTTTTCTTCTTGATTAATTTCCATCCATTGCTTCTTGTCCTGATTTAAGATGGTTTAGAGAATAACTTGTGTTGTAGCACGGGAATAACGAGAGGCACAAGCAAGCTAGTGACAACAGCTCTTTAATTCAGGGTGAGATTCAGCAAAGAACCACAGGCAACAGCCCTCCTTATATACAGTTCTGAAATACCTGTTAACCAATCACAAGCATTTGTTGCATTTGAATTTCCCGCACAAAATAGATACATACATAACACCCCTCCATTCCCAGAAGGCACTTATCCTATCTATTCACATATTTACATACAAAATCATGCAGGTGACCAGGGTGTGACTTTACTCTGGTTGACCTGCGCAGTTCAGTTGCTGGAGAGGCATCGAGCCGGTCAGAGGGACCTCCCATCTCTCCTGGCTCCGCCAATGGAACCTCCTGGATTTCTCCAGAGGCGTGACCATCCCCGGCTGGGAGTGTTGACTCGCAGGGGCGGCACTGGAACTCAGGCTTACCCAATAAGTATTCCGGTTTACTCGGGCTTGAGATAGCTGTTTTGGGGAAACTTTGGAAGTTAGGTTTTACAATATTGGAATTTTCACAGGCTTCACAATTCAAACATTTGCGTAATTGATCTATGTGCCTTCTCCAAATTTTACCTTGTCCTACGTCCACTGTGTATTATTTTGGACCGGTGATCCCTACAATAATTCCTCCGAGCCATAGTGGGCCACTGGCATAATTCCTAGCAAATACCGGGGTCCCGATTTGGAATTGTCTCAATCCTCCCTCTTCCCCCTTAAAATTATCTGTGAAGTAGTTTGGGTGTAAGCGGTCAAGGGTGCACCTGAGTTTACGGCCCATTAAGAGCTCTGCTGGGCTGCACCCTGTGGCAGTGCATGGGGTTGCATGTTGTATTGCTAAGAATTGATCAATCCTAGCTTGCCAGTCTCCCACATCGAGTCGGGACAGTGCTTCTTTGGTCGTTCATACGAATCTCTCTGCAAGGCCATTCGAAGCCGGATGGAAAGGAGCAGATAATGTGTGTTGTATGCCTAACTCGGCCAGATAGCTTTCAAATTGAGTTGCTGTGAATTGGGGACCGTTATCAGAGACCAGGGTGTCTGGCAACCCATGGGTCATGAATAGTTTCCTGAGGACTTTAATTATGGCCTCAGAAGTGGTTGAAGGCATCAAAGCTATTTTCAGCCACTTGGAAAAAGCATCTACAATAATGAGAAAATTCTGGCCGTGGAAGGGGCCTGCAAAATCAATATGGATCCTCCCCCATGGTCCCTTAGGCTTTTCCCACTCTCTAACGGGAGCTACAGGGGGATCCGGGCGGGACTCCTGGCGGGGCCTGCATTTCCCCACCCACTCAGTGACGTCTTGGTTGAGATGTGGCCACCACACATAACTCTGAGCCAGACTCTTCATTTTAACTATACCAGGGTGCCCTTCATGTAGCAACTCTAGCACCTGATACCTTAAACGAGAGGGGATAACCACCCTGTCACCCCACAGCAAACAGCCCCCCAACATAGACAATTCATTCTTTTTATTGAAGAACTATTGAAAATCCCCACTGTCCACCTTAGTTGGCCAACCCCACATGACCCAGCCCATCACAGTACATAAAACAGAGTCTTTGGCAGATGCCCTTGCCATCTCGCCAGACAAGAGGGGCCCCAGGGACACAACATCGATCAATAAAACAGGGGCTTCTGGAGTCGGGTTCTCCAACAGATCGGGCAAGGGGCATCAGCTGAGGGTGTCAGCATGGCCCAGAGTCCGGCCCGGTCGGTGGATTAGTCTGTACGAGTAAGCAGCCAGGAAAATAGACCATCTGGTCATCTGGGGGGAGAGAGCAGCCGGGGTCGGTTTGTCGCCAGCCAAAAGTCCCAACAATGGCTGATGGTCCGTGATAAGTTCAAAAGTCTGGCCAAACAAATATTCATGAAATTTTTTGACCCCTGCTACAGCCGCTAAGGCCTCCCTGTCCAGCTGGCTGTAATTTCATTCTGCACTAGACAGAGTGCAAGAGTAATAGGCAATGGGCGCCTCTAACCCACTCGGTAGTCTACGGCTCAACACAACGCCCAACCAAAAGGGGACGCATCGCAGACAAGTACAAGCAGCAATTCAGAGTTATATTGTATAAGGAAGCTGTCTTCAGACAAAAGTTTTTTAACAGCCTTAAACGCGGCCGCTTCAGTTTTGCCCCACACCCAGGGAACGTTTTTTCCTAGTAGTCTATGCAATGGTTCTGCAATGGTGGCTTTGTCTTTGAGGAACATGGTATAAAAGTTTAGAAGTCCCAGGAAGGCCTGCAGTTTGGGCTTCGATTTGGGCGTGGGTGCATTTTGGATAGCCCTTACTTTGCTTTCTGTGGGGTGAATGCCTGTACCATCGATTTGGTAGCCCAGAAATTCAATGGAGGGTACCGCAATTTTACATTTGGATTTTTTGAGCTTAAGTCCCATTTCTCTAAACCTGGTTAGGACTTGACTAACTCTATCTCCAAGTTGCGCCTCATTCTGGCCACTAATGAGGACATCGTCAAAATAGGGGACAACCCCCAGGAGTCCTTGTAGGAGGCGCTCCATGGTGCTCTGGAAGAGCCCTGGGGCAATGCTAACCCCAAACTGTAGCCTAGTGCATTTGAACGGACCTCTGTGCATTACTATAGTTTGTGATTCTGCCATAGCGTCATCTACCGGCAGCTGCTGGTATGCCTGCGCAAGGTCTAACTTGGCAAATATATTGCCAGGGCCCAGGGAGTGAAGTAGATGGTGGATGATCGGCACGGGATAGGCGCTCTGTTGCAACGCCTTATTGATCGTGCATTTATAATCAGCGCAGATTCTGATCGATCTGTCTGACTTTACTGGCATGACTATTGGGGTTTCCCACTTAGCGTGATCTACGGGAACTAGCACCCCCTGTTTGATTAATTTGTCAAGTTCTGCGTCTATTTTTGGTTTTAGGGCAAATGGTATCCATTTTGCCTTTAACCTAATTTGGGCTACATTTGGTCTAAATTAAAAGAGATAGGGGTCCCCACGTACTTGCCTAGTGTCTCTTCAAAAACGTCCTGCAATTCATGTAGGAGGTTTTCTTTAAGAGATGGTCTGCCGATGCTATGGACACCCGTGAAGCCCATGCCGAGGGCTCGAAACCACGCTAGGCCCAGGGGACTTGGTAGCGGCCTGCTGACGATGGTCAGGGGAAGCTCTTTCTGGAACTCACCGTAGGTGACCCAGAACGTGCCCACTCCTTCCACAGGAACTCGGTTTCCTTGGTAGTCGAGGAGGTGAACTCGTTGCCATGACAGCTGGTTTTTCTGGAACTTCGGTAGAAGCGATTTAAGTGAAGCCCAGGACATGATTGACAGGATAGACCCGGTGTCAATTTCCATGTCGCATGGTCTCCCTTCAATTTCTACTCTCAGGTAGACCTTTTCCTCTGCAGATGTGCTGGCTTGGCCGATTCTCGTGCTGTAGGTTTCTCGCTTTTGATTCTCGCGCTGTTTTCTTGCGCCACCATCTCTGGTTGGCTGGTTTGAACGTGTCGGTTCTGGTTGGTTGGAATAGTCACGTGACTTGTTATTTCACGGAAATTGAGCTCTACAGACTCTAGCCAGATGGCCCTTCTTTTCACAGCGCCTGCAAATGGAGTCTCTGTATTTTCAGGACTGTCTCTCCTGATTTCCACTGCAACTCGAACAGTTCTTGTGGCGGCGACTTTGCTCGCTCTTTTTCTTATCTGTGTGGAAGACGTCCTCGTCTGACTCTTCCTCTGTACTGGTTCGCCCCTCCTCTCTGTGAACGGGGGCTGACTTCAGGCCATCTTTGCTTGGCTGTGGCCGTTGTAGCGCTTCAGAAGCCTTAGTGGACGCTTCGTGTGCTCTGGCTTCGTCGAGCGCGCCGGCTAACGTTAAATCTGGCTTTGCTAGAAGGTGCCCCTGTAATCAAGTGTCTCTCACGCCACAAATCAACTGCTCGAGTAGCACGTTGTCTAGATCCCGGTAGTTGCAATGCGGTGCGGCTTTTCGAAGGGCAGCCACATATGCCCTGACCGATTCTCCTTCTCTTTGTACTCATCGCCGGAGCTTGTAGCGCTTTACAAACTTCGAAGGAATGGGAGCATAGTGGGCTCTCAGGTTTGCTTGTAGGACGTCCCAGGGGACCGTCTGGACTGGAGTTGGCTCACAGAGGGACTCGGCCATCTCGAAAACGTCTGGCCCGCAGTGACTCAAGAAGAGGGCTCTTTTTCGATTCACAGATAGCCCTTACATCTCACTTGCTTCCAGAGAACACTCGAACCTGGTCAGATACGACCCCTGCTTCTCTCGGGTCTGATCGAAGGGTTTTGGCGGAACGTAGGCAGACATCGCAGTATGTCTCCATAGACTGCTAGTCACCCTGGCTGAAACTCAGAGCTCTTTTTGATTTGCTTCTTGTGGTCTCAATCCCACCTTCGTCACCAATGTTGTAGCGCGGGAATAACGAGAGGCACAAGCAAGCTAGTGACAACAGCTCTTTAATTCAGGGTGAGACTTCAGCAAAGAACCACAGGCAACAGCCCTCCTTATATACAGTTCTGAAATACCTGTTAACCAATCACAAGCATTTGTTGCATTTGAATTTCCCGCACAAAATAGATACATACATAACAGCTTGAATCCCTCTTCTTTGTGGCGGCCCCTGAGATATTGGAACAGTGTTATCATGTCACTCTTAGTCCTTCTTCTCATCATACTGGACATACTCAGTTCTAGTAGCTGATCTTTATATGTTTTAGCATTGAGTCGCCTAATAATCTTTGTTGCTCTTCTCTGCACTCTTTCTAGAGTCTCAACATCTATTTATCATACAAATGTTGATGACAGGCATATTAAATCTCCTTGATCACACTCTATCAGAACAAACTGAAAACACTTAGCTTAGAAAGTTTCATTAGAATGCGGCCGCGCGGGTGGTTATGACACCGCATGACACCCCTCCTGCATGAGCTGCACTGGCTCCCAGTGGTCTTCTGGGTGCGATTCAAGGGGTTGGTTACCACCTTTAAAGCGCTCCATGGCATAGGACCCGGGTACCTTCGAGACCGTCTTCTGCCACCAATAGCCTCCCACCGACCAGTCCGTTCCCACAGAGAGGGTCTCCTCAGGGCGCCATCAGCCAAGTTATGTCGGCTGGTGACACCCAGGGGGAGGGCCTTCTCTGTGGGAGCCCCAG
This sequence comes from Arizona elegans, assembly GCA_022577455.1. NCBI lineage: Eukaryota > Metazoa > Chordata > Lepidosauria > Squamata > Colubridae > Arizona > Arizona elegans. Next base: position 4,235,785 of record JAKOOJ010000021.1, on the reverse strand, counting down.
CCCTGTGGAATGAACTGCCCCCGGAAATATGTAAGATCTCCGACCTCCGGGTGTTTCACTGTGCACTGAAGACCCTGTTGTTCTGCCAGGCAGGGCTATCAACATAATAATTTTAAATTGGGGTATTTTAAATTTTTGGGGTTTTAAATCAGCCAAATCTATTTAATTCTTTTAATTTTTAATCATTGTTGTGTCCTGTGTTTTTAAATTGGCTGTACACCGCCCTGAAGAAGGGCGGAGAAGGGCGGTATAGAAATAAAATTATTATTACTATTATTATTATTATTATTATTATTATTATTATTATTATTATTATTATTATTAATCTTTCCTCCCATTCGATCAAAACAGTTATAAATATGAGTGCTATAATTTCTTTTTCAGATGCTGATGACTGTTTCCCATGTTCAGAATATGAATATATGAACGAACTTCACAATATTTGCATTGCAAAACACATCATATTTTTGTCTTATGATGAAACACTGGGAGTTAGCCTGACAACTACTGCTTTCTTCTTCTCTTTCATCTCAGATTTGGTGCTGCATATCTTCATTAAACACCGAGATACTCCCATTGTCAAAGCCAAGAATAGAAACCTCACCTACATACAATCTAGACCAAAATTAATGATAAAAGTACAACAATATGGAGAAGTAGCGGGATTGAAAATTAATAAACAAAAAACTAAAATTTTAACAAAGAATCTTAACAAGCATCAAGAAGAAGAATTGGAAAATATATTAGGGATACAAACAGCAAAGAAAGTTAAATACTTAGGAGTATGGATTACAAACAAAATATCAACGTTGAAGGAAGACAATTATATTAAATTGGCTAAACAAATAGAAAAGGATTTGGAAAGATGGGCAAAACTCCAATTGTCTCTTTTAGGCAAAATTGCTACCATTAAAATGAATATTCTGCCAAGAGTGTTATACTTATTTAGGGTAATACCAGTAAACCCAGGAAGAAGATATTTTAAAGATTTAGACAGAATGATATTAAAATTTATTTGGCAAGGAAAAAAAGCAAGAATCAAATTAAAACATCTACAAGACAAGAGGGTGGGGGGAATGGGACTCCCTGATTGGCAGAGTTATTACAAAGCCTCAGTGTTAATATGGATAAAAGATTGGATCGAACTCAAAAATATAAGAACATTAATATTGGAAGGTTTTGACTTAACAAGGGGATGGCATACATATCTTTGGGGAGAGAAAATTACAAAACAAGAACAATTTCACAGACATATTGTAAGAGACAATTTGCTTAAAATATGGAATGAAATCAGAAAATATCACTATGATAGGATTCCTAGGTGGATTTCCATAATGGAAGCATATATTTATCCAAATACAATAGATACAAATAAATTAAAAACATATAAGGACATCTTAAATGAAGAAGGAAAATTAAAAACAAGAGAAGAATTGAGAATGCAAAATGTGGAAATAGAGTGGTGGTCATATTTGCAATTAAAATCCAGATATAAATGTGATATGGAAAAAAACTGGAATTCAAATGGACCCAAATTAGTTGGATAAAATTTTATTAGGCCCCAATGAGAAATTAATAACCAAAATTTATAATTTTCTATTGGAATATAAACTAGCAGAGGAAGTAGTTAAAGAGAATATGATCACATGGGTGACAAATTTTGGGTATGCAATAGAATTAAATAAGTGGGAAAAAATGTGGAAAAGTATTAATAAATTAACATTATCTGTACCATACAAAGAAAATGCTTATAAATTGTTCTAGAGGTGGCATCTACCACCGGTGCGAATTTCTAAAATGTTTCCCGGTATATCTCCACTCTGTTGGAAATGTAAAGCGCATAAAGGGACATACTATCATATTTGGTGGTCATGTCCCAAAGCTAAAAAATTCTGGAACAATATAAAAATGCAACTGGAACAAATAATAACTCAAAAGGTGCCATTAAAACCAGAAACTTACTTATTAGGAATACCTACAAGCAAATATGAAAAAGAAATAATATATTTAATAACACACATTTTGACTGCAGCAAGAATTATATACGCACAAAATTGGAAACAAGAAGAGGTTCCAATTCAAGAGAAATTAATATCCAAAATTATGGAATGCGCTGAGATGGATAGACTTACCAAGGAGATCCAAGGAAAGGAAGAATCTGAATATTATCTGGTCTGGCAAAAATGGTATAAATGGTTAGAGGGAAGTGAAAAAAAAAAGAGAAGAAGAAAGAAAGAAAAATTAAATAAAAGAAAGGATATCAATAGAGTAAAATAAATTTTTACATCAAATGAAATTTAAGAAAGAGACACGAGATATCAATAAAATAATATCATTATATAAGATGAGAGAAATATTGTATATTGAAGAATATAGGATATTGATATTGTAACAATTCAGATATTATAGATAGATGTCATTAATATGATGCTTGTTGTAAATTGTTTTACTTGCATTTATAAATGTATTATGTGGTTTCTTAAATTAATAAAAGTTTAAAAATTAAAAAAAAAAGAAAAAAAAAAGAAACCTCACCTACATTCTTCTCATTGCTCTCCTGCTCTCCTTTGTACTTCCTTTGGTGGCTGTGGAGATCTTCTCTATCTTAGCTTCTGCAGCTGGTTTGCTGGGCTGCATTTTTGCCCCAAAATGCTACATTATTGTTCTGAGGTCTGATCTGAACAGAAAAGAACAGTTGGTAAAGAAACAAAACTGACTCTTTTGATCCAGCATACTATAAAGTTTCCAAATTGTGATAGAAGTCTCAATATCTCCTTAAGAAATTGCTGTCCATTTTGTAAAATTGATTGAAAACAAGTGTGCAGGAATAAAATATGGAATGTAGTCCTTATAAAATGGTTTCTTTATACATCAGATTGGGGGCTATTTTGTGAGAAATAGATAAATATGACATAGCTGCTGTAAGAATTTAAGTTTGTCATAGAAAAGAGAGACCCATAGGAAAACCAGGAGGTAAAAGCTAATGAAAAAAATGAAGGGAAAGGAGAAAAGTGAGAAATAAAATGTGAACCTGGTTTTTGCCATTTTGTACTACCATTAAAAAAATTAATAACCCAAAGACATAAGGAAAAAAAAAAAGATGTAACTCATATAAATGATGGTAAATCGTTTGGCAATATATAAACTTCTAAAACAGAATTGAGAAAATAAAAAGAGGATATATGTATAAGTATTTCTAGGATTAGGGATTGAAATCTTTCAGCAGTCTTGACATTTCCATAATATTAGCTGCTTATCAATGTAAATTTCATAACACAAATAACTAATACAACTTAAAATTACTTACTATAGTAAATAAAATACAGCAAAGTGCAAACCACATGGATTTATCCAAAGTAAATCAAAAGACGCAGCTGTCCAAGAGTAGAAATACACCATATAGTTTATACAACATATAGTGTAAGGACTGTAAGAGGTCCTGTGTAGGACAAAAGTCAGAAAGTTAGTAGAGCAGATCCATGAACACCAACCAGTAAACATCATCAGAAGACATGATGGAAATGCCTAGTTTCAACTGAGAATTAGAGACCAAGCAAGTACAAAAATGCATATAGAGGTAACAACAACAACTATATATCATTCAAAAGAGACAATCAAAAACAAAAAACAAAACAAAAAGTTCAAAATACCTCCTCACCAGCAATCAACAGAACGATTAATGCTAGACCAATAACCAAGTAAACAAGTCCAATCAAGAAACTAGTAATGCAATCAAACAAGCTAACAGTAAACAACAGCCTAATCAAGGAGCCACGAAGGTCTCACTGACAGGGCAAGCCACTATGTACAATGAGAACAAACCCTACTCCTTTGGAGTCCAATAAAAAATCTGCAGGAAAACAAACAAGCCCAGAGAGCACTAAGGTCCAGACAATTCAACCTTTAGTTACATATATTCTCTTTTAATGAAACAGCAAAGTTTGGAAAAGATCTATGTATGTACAGTACATTTATATTTATGTGTATGTATATACACAATGAGTATATTTATATTCATGTGTATGTATATATACATAAAGTATATGGGTCTCTCAAGGAAGGAAGGAAGGAAGGAAGGAAGGAAGGAAGGAAGGAAGGAAGGAAGGAAGGAAGGAAGGAAGGAAGGAATATCTGAAGAGAAAGATGCTTCTTAACAGCGAGATCCAAGTTTCATTTAATGCAATTTGATTTGATTTACTTTATTGTTTAATTGATGACAGAAATTTCCATTTGAATCCAGTTGTTTTCTCAGTTGGAAGCCAACTGCAGATCCTGGAGAACAAAACTTTTTACATTTCTCATTTAGTTCTCTCTGTACCCCCTCATGATTATTTTGTCCTTAATTGCAGGTTACAATATCCTATGTATCACAAGTTGGTTTGTTCACCTGAGCATGTCTAGTTCTCTACAATCATGATAATTCATTCTTATATTCAATCTCTAAGGAGTTACAGAAAATACTAAAAGTAATGTATTTCCACAACAATAAAGATGCAATATTCTTTTTTCTCCAAAGCTACAGCTAGAGGACAAAGTCCTGTCATTCTGATTTTTTTTAAAAAGGAAACCTCTACTTTAAAGCAGCCTCATGGAACAATTTATCTCAGGCTGTTCTATTTCCAATGCCTAATACTCATGGAGTGAACAGACGGCTGAGAGATAAATTGGTCTGCAAAATGATATTATTCTTTGCATCTGTACCAATATTGTCCTTCTTTGTAGAAGCTGATACAACCCTTGCTAAATGTTCTGTAGGAAATCAGCCTTTTATTAAGCACAAGCAATATCATTCAGAAGATTTAGTCATTGCAGGCATTTCGTCTCAAATTTGCATGATATCTGATGAAGTAACATTCAGAAGAAGTCCATCAGTTGAATTGTTTGGTGATTTAATGTATGGAATTCCTTTTTTTCAGTAATGCAAATACAGAAAATAGTTAAAGCCTGTGACATGATTGAATTAGGATGGAGGGTGAATGTTATATTGCCTATCCTGCACTATTATTTCTAAATAATATTGGTTCAATTTCCATCTGTTACACAAGTTATTTTCCAATATGTTGTTATTTCTTTGGCTTTGGTACCATTCTAGCAGGTTATCAGTTAAATTTTAATACACTTTTTTTCATATCTTGATGATTTGATGAAGTACACATGATATAAATGCCTGCAGAGCATTGCTGCATACCAGCGATATGTTAAGGTGTCCATGATTGCAGTTAGTCCTACATGCAGATATTATATCAAATATTCCTCAGAAATTTCCAGTGTATTGAATAAGTAAAATAGAAGATTAGGGTTTGAAGTTAAATTAAATATAGTCTTCAAAATTAAGAAAAAACCCCACTAATTATTGATGTTTATTGAATTTTGTAATTGGGCTGCCTGAATGCATATGGATTGTTATATTGCTTTGACCTCTCTTCTGAATATTTTAAACAAATGGTTCGTTTGGTGCTAGTGCATCCACCTGTATCAGTGCATATGGCATGCAAAATCTAAACTTGTATGATACGATTAGAATGCAGCCAATTCCAGGTTTGGCAACAGATGTTGTAAAATTTAATTTCAGATATTATATGCACAACTACCAGCACATCTTGGCTTTGGAATTTGCAATCAAAGAAATCAATGAGAATTCCAGGATCTTGCCAAACATCACCCTCGGTATCCATATCTCCAATAGCTATTTCATGGGAAGATGGATCTATCTGGCTTCCATGGAGCTTCTCTCTACGAAGGAAAGGTTCATCCCAAACTACAAATGTGACCTCAAGGACAGTGTAATATCTGTGATTGCAGGACATAATGCTTACATTGGTCAGTTCATGTCAAACATTTTGAGTATATATAAGATCCCACAGGTAAGAACCATCCCATAAAGAAAGGAGTAAATACAGTATTTCTTGCTTGATTTAGTTTAATTTCTATTCCAAATTTTATATTTATGAATCTATTTGTGTCAGAAACATTCAAAACAAAGGGATAAAATTGCCTCACATAGTTAAAATCACAATCAAGCTAAACATCAAAATATATTTCATCAAGGGTGGGACAGAGAGGAATGATTCAAAATGCTAGAAAGTTATGTATCTACAGGGTAAATCATGTCATGGAAACATGTGTAAAGATAGCATAATCCAGAGGTTCCTACTTATTCTTGAAGTTCTGACATCCTAGAGCTTTGTTTATTTACAAAAACCTAAACAATTATCATAGAAATTATATTGGAATATGTAAATGGTAGTCAACTCTGCCCATGCCTGGAAAACATTGATATTTAAATAATATCCTTAAAATAGACATAAGTGATTTGGAAGTATATACTCCAATTTCTTCTTTTTTCCTAGCTCATATATGGTTCAACTGCAGAGATAGATGACAACATACAAGCTGCTTTCTTCCATCAGTTATTTCCAAATGAAGACCTTCAAATTATGGGGCTGGTCCAATTGTTGCTTCACTTCCAGTGGAAATGGATTGGGCTCATTGTCCAAAACCCTAAAAAGGGAAAGAGTTTCATACAGAATAAGCTTGATATATTTTCTAAGAAAGGCATCTGTTTTGATTTCATGGAAGAAATGCCAATGGAATCTGTTATCAACGATATTGAAATTCAACTTAATTGTTATGTTTTGCTCTATAAGGCTATTATGAGAAGTACTGCCAATGTTGTAATCACTTATGGTGAAAATGACGACATGCCTTTTCTTAGAATGTTGCCATTTGGTTCAGAATATGAAGAAGTGTCAATGAAGAGAAAAGATAAAGTTTGGGTCATGCCAGCACAGATGGAATTCACATCACTCCGCTTTCAAAGATACAGGGAACTGGATTTCATCCACGGTGCACTATCGTTGGCAGTTTCCTCAAAGGAAATATTAGGGTTTAAGAAATTTATTCAGATGAGAAAGCCTTCTTCAGAAGAAGAGGACAGTTTGACAAGAGTGTTTTGGGAAGATGCATTTGAATGTTCTTTCCCAAATGCTGGGTTAGATGAGGACAGTGACAATCAATGCACTGGTGAGGAGTCACTGGAAACCCTCCCTGAATCTGTGATTGAATCTAGTATTACTGGGCATAGTTATAGCATTTACAATGCTGTCTATGCAGTGGCCCATGCTCTACAAGCCATGCTTTCATCTAAGAGCAGAAAAAGAGGAAATATTTGGGAACTCAGTCAACAGTCGTGGCAGGTAAAAATGACATGAATGAAAATATATTATATATTTTTATAAGGGCCAGTTATGTAAATATTCAGCTAGTATTTTGGAGTTGTATAGCTAATAAGAATATTCTGAAGTTGAACTAACTCAAAAGTGATATGTCAGCATTGTAAATACCTAAATGCTTTTTAGAAAGGATGCAAAAGTCATGACAAGGACTGTTAAGAGAAAGTAAATGCCAATTTTGTCCCAGGAAAGAAAATGGAGACTAATTCTTAGTAGCAAATTCCTGCATGTGTTCAAGTTTCTGTTATCATACCCTATAACAATAAATATTCCTCATATTATATTTGCTGATTGGTTTGCCTTAAAAGGATAACATCTAATTTATGAAAGATCCTTCATTCATACTTGTTCATTGCTTCCAATTGCTATAAATTTCTTTTAATGATTTCCTTTTAGTTCCATTGGTATCTGAAAGCTGTTTCATTTAACAACAATGCTGGAGAAATGGTTCACTTTGACGAAAGAGGAGAGCTACCTACTGGATTTGATGTTAGCAACTGGGTCACCTTCCCCAACCAATCATTTCATCGTATCAAAATTGGAAACATAGCTCCAGTGACTCCCCCTGAAAATCTTCTTACTATTTTTGCAGAGGAGATCATCTGGCCTCTCATGTTTAACCAGGTAGTTTTGGCACCAATATCAAACCATGGTGAATAATTTACTTTATTTTTACCTACTGCTTCAATGTTCAGAAAGTTCTTTCAGGAATTACAGGCATACAATGATTCTTTTCTCAAAGTGACTTGTGAACATGATTACCCTAAAATCAAAAACCAACACAAAACATTTGCACTGATTAGAAGAGAGATTTCTATCAAGGGGGATTTAAAAAATATAAGGAAAAACACTGTCTGAGAGGTTACATGATTTCTGGGAATGTTGGAGTTTTAGAAGCAGGACCCCAAATAGCAACACTATGTAAAGTGGCAAATTTTAGTAACACTCAGCTTCCTAAAAATTGCAACCTGTGACATTCCCTGTGTAACAGATACAAGTATTATAACAGTTTTCTACCCACACTAAACACCCCTATTATGGAGTCAGCTTCATTTAATTAGCATCATGCAGTAAATATAGTTAGGAATGGTGTGGTGGCTTAGAGGTGGAGCTCTCACCTCACAATCAGGAGGCTGTGAGTTCAATTCTAGGTAGAGGCAGATATTTCTGTCTCCGGGCACAATGAGAATATATCTGCTGAACAGCTCTCTGCATTGGCATCAGGAAGGGCATCCGGCCAGTAAACACTCTGCTAACACTCCATTCAGTTGCCCAGACTCCAATCTCACAAGGGATGATGGGGTTGTTAAACGAAGATGATGATGCAGTAAATGCAGTTATAAGGACTGCTGGGTAGAAGAGGCTCTCCATTTCCCCACCATCTCCCTAATACTCCATCAAATTAGTGTTCACTGAATCTCCATATGAGAAAAAGAGACGCTAAAGCCATTGAGGAAGTTATGATTTATCCCCAGAGTTAGAATTACTAAACATGTTTGCATCATTTTTAAAAAATGCAGAACATAGATGAAATGCCTGTATTTCTCTACAAAGGTAGCAGTAAAGCATAAATTAACCAAAGTTGTGTTTCCATCCTGGGTTTTGTTTTGTTTTGCATTTATGAAATCATTCTAGCTTAATTTTGTAGGGGAAAAAAAGCTGAATAATAATAAATTAAAAACCCAATATAAAAACTCACTTGAACTGAATTTGTTAGGGTGAATAAGATAATTGTCATTCTATAACAAGAGAATGCAGCCATTTTCCTCATCTTCCAGATTTTTCTGAGTCTTAAGAAAAAAGAAAAAATATAAACATTTTCAGGAAAGATTAAAATATATCATTTTTTAAAAAAACCATTCTTCAATGTTTAATATTATATTAAAAACTATAGGCATTTTATTACAATATAAAAAGCATATACTGAAAAGAATATGGTTATCTAACCTCTAACTCGGTCCTAGCTTCTACAAAATATGGGGATCTGTATCAGCCTTTGAAATTGCACTGATATATTTCTGCAGAGAATATTATCTGGCCCACCATATTCAAAAATATTCTGCACTAATTTCTATTATTATTATTTTTGCGTTGATCAAATTCATTTATTAATTACATTTACATGCCACTCATCTCATCGTCAGACTACTCTGGGTGACTGACATCATAAAAGTAAATATACAAACGAGTAAAAATTAAAAATTAACTAAAATTAGATCATCAGTATACAAAGGGGCAGAGACAGCATCTTCTCCCTAGTCTACTAACCACCTCCAGCATGGAACACCCCTATTGGGGCTCCAGGCCTATCAGCAGAGTGAGGTTTTGATACCCTTTACGTGTAAATTAAGAGTACAAGTGGATTTTCTTTCAAGGAGAACAATGTTCCAGAGAGTGGGATTCATGGCAGAAAAGGCTCTTTGGACCCTGAATATTCAAATGGTAATTCATTATTTACACATATTTCTACAAGTGTTCTGTCTTTGAACATACAATATTCACTGAGTGGTTCATTTATGTTAAAACTGAAGAAATAAATGATTCTGAAATGGTGACTGATGATGGTTGAATTTTCATAGCATATCTGAATATAGAATGGTTTGCAACTAAATCTGCCTCAAAGGTTAAGGCATTTCCAGAAGGGGGGACTAGATACATCTTTCAAGGTTCTGCTTTGACTTGGTCAGTAGATGCAGATTTGATACTAAAAGAAATTACCATGGGCCTCAGAGAAAACTACATTCCAAACACATTAGAAATATTTCATTAAGATGTGATGATTGGATGACTAACCCAGATACCATATCACTTTTTAGAAAAATATATATAAGCAAAAGGAGCATAAGAGATGTAAAATAAAAAGGTAAAGGTGAGAAGATACTGCTTGATAGCCAAAGGGTAAAATATCTACTATTTATAAATAAGCCATGAATCATGTTATTGTAAAATATCTGTCTGAAAATTGTTTGGAGTTTTAAATTGGAAAAAACTAGTTAATATAATATAAATCACCAAGTAAAGCTATAAATGCAATGCATAGAACCAATACTGGAAATCTAATTTTCCATCAAATTTAAAGATAGACTTTTCATTTTGATATACATTCTTTTATAATGTGCAAGAATGGATATTTTATAGTGCAAGAATGATTTCCAGTTAGAATGAACTTCAAATTTTTAAATACAAGGTTCTTCTGGTTATGGAAGTCTTCCACAGTTCTTCCAAAGAAGCAATTAAATATCCTTTCAAATAGACAATATAGAAGATCCTTGAAGCCATTAAGACATAATTTCATTTTAGAAACGAATCCTTTCTGAGGATTCTCTTCGTCATTTCACCAATTGTGGCAAAGGACATTTATTTATTTATTTATTTTTATTTAATTTTGTCGAGTACATATTAGGTAATATATATAAGTATAATCATGAATTGAATACATAAAATGAATACAATTAAAGGGAACATTAGGACAGGGATGATAGGCACGCTGATGCTCTGTAACTCTGTTACTGAAGTCATATTTTCTGTAATTGAGTCTGGAGCGGTTTACTTTAAGTTTGTATCTATTGTGTGCTCATGTATTGTTGTGGTTGAAGATGAAGTAGTCATTGACAGGTAGGACATTATAGCAGTTGATTTTATAAGCTATGCTTAGGTCATACCGAAGGCGGCGTAGTTCTAAATTTTCTAAACCCAGAATTTCAACTCTGGTGTTATAGGGTATTTTGTTACAAGCAGAGGAATGGAGGACTCCTCTTGTGAAATATTTCTGGACGTGCTCAATTGTATTAATGTCCGATAACATCAATGGCGAAGAGAATGCAGATACTTATAATATGATCACAAAGGTCATTTATGTATAGTATGAAGAGTGTTGGTCCTAGAACACTGCCTTGGGGGACACCGCTATTAACAGGTGCAGGATTTTGATAGGATTTGACCATTTGTTGTCTGTTTGACAGAAACACAGTTATCCAATTATGGAGGGGTCCGGAGATGCCATAGGATTTTAGTATTAGAAGTAGTTTGTCATGTACCACTGAATCAAAGGCTTTACAAAAGCCTATGTAAATTGCATCTATAGCTTTGCCCTGATCAAGATTTGTAGTCCATAGGTTTTTGCAGTATAGAAATTGTAGATTACAGGATATTTTTTTCTGAAACCAAATTGTTTACTAGAGAGTAGGTTGTTTGTTTCTAGGTGGAGGGTAATGGATTGGTTGATGATTGATTCCATGACTTTGCAGGTGATTATTGATTATTTGTATAATCAAGCAAGATGCAATCAATATCTTGCTTGATTATACAAATAACAAAAGAGTCTTAAAAAATAAGCAATATTGCTGCATTTCCTAAATTATACCACTTTATGTCACATGGTTACTTAAGGATATATGCTTCGTACAACATGGCCATCCCAGCATCCAGCCTGTGTACTTATTTAATTGGTTAATTACTCAACATCATATTTTTGCAATAGAGTTGCATTTCTCACATCTTAAGTACTGTTTGTAAAATGACTAAGGCTTCTCCCAATGTGTGTTTCTGGCCTGTTGGACAATATTTTGTTAATACAGTGATACCTTTGTAGTCATTGTTAATTGGTTCCAGGAGGTGCAATGAGTCAAATAGGTACCGGGAGGGTACCGGGAGGTACCAAAAATGATGAGTAAACAACATATTTTTCTCATAATGAATAAGATTGTGAGTCATAAGGTAGCCAACATCAACAAGTTTCAGCTTGTGCATTGAGTAACAAACAAATGATGAATTCAGTGAGTTTCAAAGCAGCTGAATTCCAAGGTACCACTGTATAAGCCTTAAATACTAGTCAAATCCAATTCTTCAGATGCAAGAATTTCTGAAACGTTAAGTAATAATTTCTCAATTTTTTAATATCCAATAGGTACAGCCCTTTTCTATGTGCAATTCTCCATGCTCATCAGGTTGGAGCAAAATAAAAATAGAAGGAAAGCCCTTTTGCTGCTATGATTGCCTTAAATGTCCAGAAGGAAAAATTTCAAACAAAACAGGTAAGAGATCTAAAGCAGAGATTCCATTGCTATGTATTTTGTGCAATGCCTTATATTACTCTTTAATTATAAACAATAGTTTACCATCTCTGTACAAATTTGTCCATAATTCATTTGTCCTAATTCATTTGTCCATAATTCTGGAGAGATGTTGATTATTTAGATGTCTATTCAAATATCATGTCATATTTTTTTTACTTTGGGAAAGATAAACGAGACCATAAAAATAAATATTTTCATCTATGGTTTCTATGAAAGTAAAGAGATTTCAAGATTGAGTGGAATGAACGTACTATAATTTTGGGAATTGCAATTCAGAAAGATTTAAAATAAATGGTAAAGGAGAGATCACAGTTAGTTAAGCAATTTCTTGACAGTGTATTTTGGGAAACAAACAATAATTTAAATTTAGATTATGTTTTTATGTATTCATCACATTTCTATACCGTCATCTGAATAAAGTGAATCTGCACAGCTTACACTGGAGAGATATACTCTCTCCGCTCCTGTTCAACATTTATATGAAGCTACTGAATAAGATCATCCATCACCATGGACTGAGGTATCATCAATACGCTGATGATACTCAACTGTATGACTCAGCCCGTGGTGAGTTAATTGATGCTGTGTCCTCCCTCTTTACTTTACTTTTACTTTATTTTGGATTTATATACCGCCCTACTCCCAAAGGACTAGGGCAGTGAACAGCCAAAAAATTTAAAAAACAATATAAAAACACATTAAATAATTTGGCCCAAACAAATTAAAACACCCCCATTGTTTTAAAACAAATTTAAAATAACAATTAAAAGGAAGTTAGGCCAGGGCAGCCTGTTGAAATAAAAAGGTCTTGAGGGCACGGCGAAAAGTGCGTAAATCCAGGATTCTCCGAATCTCCGGGGGGAGCTCGTTCCAAATGGCAGGCGCCCCCACAGAGAAGGCTCTCCCCCTGGGGGCCACCAGTTGACACTGTTTGACCGACAGCACCCTGAGGAGCCCCTCTCTCTGGGAGCGTACTGGCTGGTGAGAGGCTATTGGTGGCAGAAGACGGTCTTGTAGATACCCAGGTCCTAAACCATGGACTCCTCTAAAGATCTCTGAGGGTGCCTAGAGGCTGTTAGGAGCTGGATGGGAAGGAATGGATTGAAACAAAACCCTTGCAAGACCAAGTGGCTCTGGGTTTGGGGTTCTTTGGCCTAAGGAAAATTGCTACCTTTGGTCTTGGATGGGGTGGCACTAATCTAAACAGACCCTGTGCATAATCTGAGAGTTCTCTTGGATTTGCAACTCTTGCTCGAAGAGATAGTGGCAGTTGTGGCCAGGAGGGCCTTTGCACAACTGCGGGTTATGCACCGTTATGGCCTTTCCTGGACCAACAATCTGTACTCACTGTCACTCATGCCCTAGTCACTTCCTGTTTTGACTATTGCAATGTGATCTACATGGGCTGCCCTTGAAGAGCATCTAGAAGGTCCAGCTGGTGCTAAATGCAGTGGCCCGCATGTTTTTGTGCAGACCTCAGTGTGCACATGTATTACCTCTCCTGCGGGAGCTGCATTGATTGCCAATTTGCTTCCGGGTGAAATTTAAGGTGCTGGTTGTGACCGTTAAAGCCCTTAATGGCTTGGGACCAGGTTATTTTAGGGACCGGTCACATCTACCCAACCCATCAGAGTAGGGAGGCAAGTAATGTTGTGGGTCCCATCCCCTAGGGAGATACACCTCGTGGAACCCAGAAGAAGGGCCTTCTCCATGGTGGCTGCCTCTCTCTGGAACATCATTCCCCCAGAGATTAGAATGGCCCCCACTCTAACACTCTTCCGGAAGGCACTGAAGACCTGGTTCTGCCAGCAGGTCTAGGGAACCCAGAGCAGGATGGAGCCCATTAAATGGTTAGTGTGATATATTGTCACTGGGGTGGGTGGTGGGGGTTATTATATTATATTATATTTTTAATGTATATTAATGTATTATATACATAAATAAATATCTTAGTATAACAGAATAACAGAGATTGAAGGGACCTTGGAGGTCTTCTAGTCCAACTTCCTGCTCAAGCAGGAAACCCAATACGTTTTCAGACAAGCGATTATCTAATATCTTCTTAAAAACCTCCAATGTTGAAGCACCTACTGGATTAATTGTTATCCCTGTCAGAAAATTTCTCTTTAGTTCTAGGTTGCTTCTTTCCTGTGTTAGTTTCCATCCATTGCTTCTTGTCCTGCCTTCAAGTGCTTTGGAGAATAGATTGAGCACCTCTTCCTTGTGGCATCCCCTCAAATATTGGAATACTCTTATCATGACACCCGTGTTTTTTCTTTTCACTAGACTTTATGTATAAAAGCAAATTGTAGCATAGAGGTATAAGTAAGAATAAGTTAAAAACAAAATTTAAAGGAAGGGTTGCAACTTTAAAAGTTAAAATGTTAAGGTGAAAAGAATGCCCTCATGACACCCAGGGTTGCATATCAGTCTTCAACTTCCATGGTAATGAAGACCAAGGACCGGCCTCACATGTGAGAGTAAGGTGTTCCACAGAGAAGGGGCAACAGCAGAAAAGTATATCTTCCTGCAACCTGCCAGCCAAAATACCTTAAATGACAAAATCTGCAATATTCCCTCCCTGCCCAATTAGGTGGGATAGGATCATAGACAGTTCTTCAAATAATCTGAGAAAGGGCTTTCAAGGTAATAGCAAATGCCTTGAATTGAACTCCCAGAAGCAACTGAGAAAAAATGAAGTTTGTATAGCAGAGGTGTTATATGTGGAACCCTAAGGGTGCCCAATATTGTTTGTGATGCTGCATTCTACATCAGCTACAGCCTCTTCAAGAGTAGTTCCATATAGATTGCATTGCAATAATCCATATGGGTGATGACCAAAATATGAGTGATAGAGAATAGACCTGAAAAAGCTACAACTAGTACATAAGAGCCATGATGGTGCAGTGATTAGAATGCAGTATTGCAGGCTATTCTGCCGACTACCAACTGCCAGCAATTTGGCAGTTCAACTCTCACTGGCTCAAGGTTGACTCAGCCTTCCATCCTTCTGAGGTCGGTAAAATGAGGACCCAGATTGTTGGGGGCAATATGCTGACTCTTAAAACTTCTTTTGTAGATAATAAAAAGATACAGAGAAAGCAATGAATCATATAGCACCCCATAGTTGGTGTTTCAGGCTGAACGTCTTTCTCCCTTTGGAACTGGTCAAAGAAGAAGGAGGTGAACCAGACTAGAACTGTTCTTTCCTCTCACAGTTCCCAAAACCATCTCAAAATGGTCAAGAAGAACCAGGATGGATGTACTATCCCTATCCCATTCTCTCCAGACATCATCCAAAAGAATGACCAATACCATTTCCAGATAGTCCAGATAATTCATTTAATCAAGGATCTTCTGGGGTTGCAGCACAACCATCTTCTCAACCACCTTCCCTAAAAAGGGCAGGTGGGAGACCGAACAAAGGTTATGAACTGTTTGTGTCCAGTAATAACTTATTGAAAAATAACACACACTTAATAATGACTCTACGTTGTCATTGTTCAGATTCATCCCTTGTCTTTCTCTTGCAATGCTCTAGATGTCTCTTGACTCTTTCCAACTCTCTCAAATCCTCCATAAAGCACCGAGAATGCCTGGTTCAAAGGGATGAAAAAAGTTGCATGGCCTGACCCTGTTCAATTCTATCCAAGCTCTCTGCTAACTCTCTATTCCAGTAACAGTGAGGGATTAGGCAGGCCCATTCAGCTAATCCTATGAAACAACTCCCCAACTCACTTTGGAACCTCACTGGGCCCATTAATCTCTGGAGCTGGACCCACTGAATATATCTTGCAAAAGGGGTTAGCGTAAAAAAATCTCAAATTCACCAGGGCCTCATGTATCAGGGAGGGGCGGAGGGAGGAAGGAAAGGAGGAAGGGAGGAAGGGAGAAAAGGAGGAAGCAACGAAGGAAGTTTTCAAATGTTCAGTCAGGAAAAGAAATATCTCTGAAATGGTGACCAATTCGGTAATGGGTTGTTGTGTATAACATTAAACACTTGACTGCAATAATTTATTTTCCAGATGCAAATGACTGTTTCCCATGTTCAGAAGATCAGTACCCAAACAAAGCTCACAACCTTTGCATTCCAAAACACATCACATTTTTGTCTCATGAAGAGCCTCTGGGAATTAGCCTGACAGCTATTGCTTCCTTCTTTTCTTTCATCTCAGTTATGGTCCTGGGAATCTTCATTAAGCATCGGGACACCCCCATTGTCAAAGCCAACAACCGGAACCTCACCTACATTCTTCTCATTGCTCTCCTCCTCTCCTTCCTTTGCACTTTGCTCTTCATTGGGCAACCAGATAAAGTAAAATGTCTCATGCGACAAACTTCTTTTTGCATCATCTTCTCTGTAGCTCTTTCTTGCATATTGGGGAAAACAATCATAGTGGTCCTTGCTTTCATGGCCACCAAGCCTGGATCCAAAATGAGGAAATGGGTGGGGAAAAGGCTGGCTAACGCTATAGTTCTTTCATGCTCTTTGACACAATTCTCCATTTGTGCAGTGTGGTTGGCAATTACCCCCCCATTCCCAGATTCTGACATGCACTCCATGGCTGAAGAAATTGTCCTAGAATGTAAAGAAGGTTCAACCATTATGTTTTATACTGTTCTTGGTTTTTTGGGATTCTTGACTGCTGTCAGCTTCTCAGTTGCCTTCCTAGCTAGGAAGTTACCTGACAGCTTTAATGAAGCCAAATTTATCACCTTCAGCATGTTGGTCTTTTGTAGTGTTTGGATGTCCTTTGTTCCCACCTACCTGAGCACCAAGGGAAAATACATGGTGGCTGTGGAGATCTTTTCCATTTTGGCTTCTGCAACTGGATTACTGGGTTGCATCTTTTCCCCCAAATGTTACATTATTATTATGAGACCTGATTTGAACAGAAAGGAACAGCTGACAAAAAAATGAAACCGATTTATTGGGTCCAATATAAGTTACAGATTTGCCTTATTAAAGGGCTACTGACCATCTTGAAGAACTGATTGAAAACTAGTTCTTTGGTTTTTTAAACCAAAAGTATGCAGTTGTGAAATATAACATTTTGAATGCAATTCTTATAGCATGTTTTCTATATAACCCTGGCAAAACTGAGTGGCTCTCGGTACAGGGATTTCCAGGATCTGAGAATTTTTCATCCTTAGTTCTGTATTATCTGTACCTGACACCCTGTGCTTTGTTACTCAAGCCCTGGTTATCTCTCATCTGGACTACTGTATCTATATGAAGCTACCCTTGCGGTCTGCTCAAAAGCTTTAGCTGGTGCATAGTGGAGAAGCAGCAGTGTAATCTTTGGGGCCTCTATGGTGATCCATCTCTATTCCAAAAACTTCACTGGCTACCAATGTTCTTCTGACTGCAGTTCAATGTCTCGGTTATGACCATTAAAATCCTGAACAGCATCGGTTCAGGCTATCTGATGAAGTGCCTCATCCTGTTAGGACTAGCCTATCCTACTTTTACCAGCAGAGAGGGCCTACTTTGGATCCTGTTGTTCAAAGAACTCTGATTATCAGGATCCAGAAGAGGAGCCTTCTCTGCTGTGGCACCTACCCTTTTAAACTTCTTACCATGTAAAGTAAGATCCACCCATACCCTCCTGTCCAGTGGTCTGTTTCACTTTTTTTTACTACTGGTTCTGTGGGTGTGGCTTGGTAGGCGTGGCTTGGTGGGCAGGGCAGGGGAAGGATATTTTAAAATCTCCATTCCCACCCACTCCATGGGAAGGTTACTGCAAAATCCCGATTTCCTCCAGATCAGCTGGAACTTGAGAGGCAGAGAATAGATGGGGGTGGGGCCAGTAAGAATTTTTACTACCAGTTCTTCGAACTACTCAAAATTTCCATTACCGTTTCTTCAGAACTAGTCAGAACCTGCTGAAACCCATCTCTGTTCCTGTCCTTTCACAAACGTTTTAAGACATGACTCTGCCAATTGGCTTTGGGACCAAATGGGAGAATTTCACACAGGAGGTAGATCGATGGCAAACTCCCTGTTCCCACTGCTGGTCTCTGCTCTCCACCATCTATCCATCTTTTTGGTTTTCTTTTCTTTTTTTATTAAAATTTATAAGCTTTATTAAAACACATATATTAAAACACATATAAAACACATATAAAAACATTTACACAACATATAACATTAAAAAGTTATTCTTTTTAAGCATTGTTTCATAGTGGTTTTCCAAGTGATACTGTTGTATTTCTTCCCCTTTTTCTTAGTCTAGTGAATTTTTTCCTTTTTCCCTCTTTTCTATATTTTTTCCCCTCTCCTTTTTTTCCCTTGGATTTCCCCCTTCCCTTGGATTTCCCCCTTTGTTTTAATTATACCATTATTTTTTGGATTTCCATTTTGATATTTCTATACCTATAAGGCATTATTTATATACAGTTATTATATACATTATTTATGTACATATTTACATACATCTTTATTCTGTTCTTCTTACATTTATGTTTCTTTATTGGTGGTGTTAATCCATTGATACCATTTGTTCCATATTCTATAATAATCTGTCTCTTCTTTTTCCTTGATTTCTTTTGTTAATCTATCCATTTCAGCACATTGTACAATTTTGTCTATTAGTTCTTCTTCCGTTGGGATTTTTTCCTGTTTCCAATTTTTCGTGTATACTATTCGCGCTGCAGTTAGAATATGTATCATCAAGTATTTTATTTCTTTGGGATATGTTTTTGTGAAGATTCCTAGCAGGAAGGTTTCTGGTTTCTTGTCTATTTGTAGTTTTGCTATTTGTTTCAACCATTTCTTAATATTAGACCAAAATTTCTTTGCTGCCGGGCACGTCCACTATAGATGGTAAAAAGTACCTTTTGATTTCTTGCATTTCCAACATAATGCACTATTTTTTGGGTGAATTTTTGCCAGTCTTGTGGGTGACATATGCCACCTGTAGAACATCTTCAGCTGTTTTTCCTTATATGCCACCGCTAATGTTAATTTTGTGTTCATTTGCTATAATTCTTCCCACTTCTCCAAATCTATTGTGTATTTAAAATTTTGCATCCACTTAATCATTGAATCCTTCACTATTTCCTCCTCCATTTTGTATCGCAACAAAAATTTATAAATTTTACTAATTAGTTTTTCTTCTGATTCTAATATAATTTTATCTAGTTCTTGTTTCTCTCTATATATTTCATATATTTTTGTGTGTTCCTTATGTTTAGATTGGACCTGTGTGAAAGTCCACCAGTCGATTTCTCTGTTTAGGTCTATTTCCAACTGTTGTTTTGTTTTCAATTTCCCCTGTTGTTCAATTAAGTCTTTGTATCTAATTAGTTTTTTAGGTTCTGTTAAGTTTGGGTGCCTTACCGCTTCTAATGGTGAAAGCCAGATCGGAATTTTTCTATAGTGCTGTTTTTTAATTTTTAGCCAAATTTGTAATAGTGCATTCCTAATTGTGTGTCTTTTAAAGTAGATATGTGTTTTGTATCTCTCATCTCATAAAAAAGAGTGCTAGCCTGCTTGTAATTCATGTCCTTCAATTGTTAGTATTCTGTTATTTTTTAATTCCATCTTTTTGGTTTTCATATCGATCTGTTATTTCCCTGTGTTCCTTTGCCATTGTTTATTTTATTATTTTATTATTTTACTTCTGTTCTGTTACATTCTTTTCATTTTCCTTCTGTTTCATGATTGTAAGCTGCCTAGAATATGCCCACAGCAATATAGGTGGCAAAGAAATGTAATAAATAAGTAAATAAATAAGTAAGTCAGTAAGTAAGTCTAGGTGGGTTTTGGTGACAAATAGAGAATTACATCTGCCATATGAGATATTGAAGGCTGTCACAGAAAACTGAGACTATAGGAACATGAAGTGTGACATACTAATGAAAAAAATAAAGGTAAGGAGGGAGCGGGAAAGTAAGGAGGAGGAAATGTGATAAAGTTTGAACTTCTTTTCTCATTTTGTTCTACTTTAAAAAACAATAATAGCCCAACAATAAAGGGGAAAAGAGGAAATGGTTGAGAAATATGTAGATCACAGAAAAATTTTGGTGATTGGTTAACAACTAAAAGTAAACTCAGAGTAATGAAAAGAGGATATAAATACCAATAATAATAGCACTTAGACTTATATCACAGTGCTTTTGAGCCACCTCTAAGCGGTTTACAGAGTCAAAATATTCCCCACAACAATCTGGGTCCTCATTTTACCCAGATGGAGGGATGGAAGCAGGGGTAAAATGTAAAATTTGTTCCTACCAGTTCTGTGGGCATGGCTTGGTATGTGTGTGTGGGGGGGGGGGGCGGGGTAATGTGACCAACTTTTTTTTTTTTTTTTTTAAAAAAAAAACTTTTCAAACCATTTTTTCTAATGCTTTAAAAAGCCTCTGCTGATCAGGCAACTATCTGGGATCGTCAGAGAGGCTTTTTAAAAAATTCTTTGAAAAGCCTCTGACGATCCCAGCTGAACCGCACGATCTTCAGAGGCTTTTTTTTTTTAACTTTTAAAAGCATTTTTTCATTGGAAGAGGTTGTTGAAAAAAATGCTTTTAAAAGTAAAAAAAAAAAAACCACAAGCCTCTGATGATCATGCAGCTCAGCTGGGCATGGTGGTGGTGGTGGGGTGTGCAGGGATTTTTACTAATGGTTCTCCGAACCACTCGCCGCCATAGCTACCGGATCGAGTGATCCAGTCCGAACTGGGAGCATTTCACCCCTGGATGGAAGGCTGAGTCAGCCTTGAGCCTAGTGAGATTTGAACTACCAAATTACAGGCAGCCAGCAGTCAGCAGAAGTAGCCTGCAGTACTGCCCTCTAACCACTGCACCACCATGGTTCAATAAATGTAAATATTTGTAGGGTTAGAAATTGCATTTAAATATTGTAGCAGACTGACATCTACATAATAACACCTGCTTGTTAATATAATTTTCATTTAACAGATGCAACTCATTAAACAATTATAAGTAGTAAATACTTATTTACTCAGCATAAGTGTGCATAAATATTTATATCTCAATCAGAACAGAGCTGGAAGAGACCTTAGAAGTCTTCTAGACCAGCTCCCTGCTCAAACAGGAGATCGTATACCATTCCAGACAAGAGATGATACAGGGTCTTCTTAAAAAACTCCAGTGATGAAACACCCACAACTGCTGTCAGCAAGCTATTCCACTGGTTAATTGTTCTCACTGTTAGGAAGTTTCTCCTTAACTCCAGGTCGCTTCTCTCCTTGATTAGTTTCCATGCATTGTTTCTTGTCCTGCCTTCTGATGTGTTGGAAAATAAATTGACACACACACATACCCTTTGTGGCAAACTCTCAAATACTGGAATACTGCTACCATGTTCCCCCTAATCCTTTTCTCTAGATTAGCCAAACTCAAGTCCTGCAACCAATTTTATGCTTCTTTATACAACAAACATTTAGCTTTTTAAACAACAAGCAATTTCTTTGGCTGCTGCCACACACTGCTAGCACATATTTAAGTGATCATCCATTAGGACTCTAAGGTCATTCCCGCAGTTACTGTTTTCAGTTTCACACAACCTATTTTAATAGTTGACAAGGAAAGGAAGGAGGAGGAGGAGGAGGAGGAGGAGGAGGAGGAGGAGGAGGAGGAGGAGGAGGAGGAGGAGTTGTTGTTTAATTAATGATGACTGAAATCTCCATTTGAATTCAGCTGTTTTCTCAGTTGGAAGTTGAGAACAAACCTTTTTACTTTATTTTTTTTTTAATTTAAACTTAAACTTAAACTGCACTGCACACTAGAACAAGTAGACACAAAAACAGTTTTTTCCCGAATGCCATCACTCTGCTAAACAAATAATTCCCTCAACACTGTCAAACTATTTACTAAGTCTGCACTTCTATTAATCTTGTCATCGTTCCTATCACCCATCTCCTCCTGCTTATGACTGTATGACTGAAACCTTGTTGCTGGTATCCTTACCATTTATATTGACTGTTTCCTAATATGATTTCATTGCTTATTTGTACCCTGTGACTATCATTAAGTGTTGTACCTTATGATTCTTGATGAGAGTATCTTTTCTTTTAAGTACACTGAGAGCATATGTATCAAGACAAGTTCCTTTTGTGTCCAATCACACTTGGCCAATAAAAATTCTATTCTATTCTGTTCTTCTATTAAACATTCCGTCTTCCATTAAACAGTGTGTCATCTGGGTATAAATATATGTGTGCAATAACAAGCAAAATTTACAACAGTACTCATTACATTGATATTGATTCTCTAATCTTACCATAAAAATAATGAGCATAATACATCTATTCATTTCTCCCTCTTAACATATCTTCTAATAAAAATATAATAATAATATTAAATGTAATCTTAATTGTCATATTAGTAAGAATTATCATATTGTATGCTCCTCTAATTAACATGTTTTCTATATTTCATTGATCTCCATTTATTTCTAATTTCTACTTTTTCCCCAACCATTCATAAAATAATTCCCATGTCATATAATATTTAGTTTGTCCTTTCTCCTTTATAGCAAGGGTTAATCTATTCATTTCTGCACATTCTAATATTTTCCTAATCACTTTCTCATCAGTAGGGATCTCTCTGCTTTTCCAGTATTGTGCAAATACAATTCTATCTGCGGTTAATACATGTATAATTAAACATGTATTCCCTTTTGCTTCAGGTAAAATCCCCAACAAAAATATTTCTGGTTTTAAGTCTATTATTATTATTATTATTATTATTATTATTATTATTATTATTATTATTATTATTATTTCTATGCCGCCCACTCTCCGAGGATTCTGGGCTGATACCATCTCTAAAACATCTTATACAGATTTTCTTTATATGCAGTTGACATTGTTAGTTGTCCCACAATTTCTGCCATTTATCTAATTCTATTGTGTAACCAAAGTTTTTTGCCCATGCTATCATTGTCTCCTTCACTTGTTCATCTTCCAGTATAATGACCTTAATCTCATAATTCTTTATAGAAACCATATTTAGCATCTTTCTCATATCTAGAATGTATCTGCACTTGTGAATACCATGCCATGTCGATGCCTTGATCACTCAGCTCTTGTTTAGTTTTAAATTTCCCCTTTTCATTCAAAATACCTTTATATCTAACAATATTTCCACTGTTAATGACGTTTGGGTGGATCAGTGCTTCCACTGTTGAAAGCCAAACTGGTATCCTCAAATAATGTTCTCTAATTTTCTCCCATACTAAGAATATTGCATTCCTTATGTAATGTCTTTGAAAATAACCATATACAATGAGAGCAAACCAACTCCTTTGTAGTACAGATTGTATTATCTACTAATCCAATGAAAAATCTGCAAGAAAGCAACCAAGCTCAGAGAGCACTAAGATCCAGACAGTTCAACCCTTAGCTACAAATATTCTCTTTTACTGAAATAGCAAAGTCTGGAAAAGATCTATGTTCAGTATGTATAGTACATTTATATTTATGTGTATGTATATAAACATAGGTGGGGACATGGTGGCTCGGTGGCTAAGACACTGAGCTTGTCGATTGAATCCCTAGTGCCATATAACAGTGTGAACTCCTATTACTTGTCCCAACTTCTGCCAACCTAAAAAGCCCATAGAAAATGCAAGCAAAAAAATAGGGACCACTTTGGTGGGAAGGTAACAGCGTTCTGGGTGCCTTTGATGTTTAGTCATGCGAACCACATGACCACAGAAACATCTTTGGACATAGCTGGCTCTTTGGCTTTGAAACGAGATGAGCACCATCACCTAGAGTCAGGAACGTCTAGCACATATGTGCAAGGGGAATCTTTACCTTTTATATTCACATAAAGTGTACGGGCATCTCTCTCTTTCCTCCCCTCCTCTCTCTCCTTTCTCATTCTCCCTCCCTCCCTCTCCCTCTCTCTCTCTCTGTATCTCAAGTTCGGCTTCACTCAAGGACCCATATAGAAGAGGAGGAAATGCCCCAAATGTGCCAAAAAGTAATAGTTATTCTACTTCTGTTACTGATTTCCTCAAGGGGGAAAACCTCCATTGAAGAATTATGTATGCAGTGCTAATGCTAATACTATAAGTGTGACACAAATAAGCACATTGGTGACCAACTGGTATATCAAACAAAATTCAGACAGTACCAGTATTTTGATTAATTGTATTATTTTTAAAATATATGAAGAGAACGATGCTTCTTAACAGTGAGATCCAAATTTCATTAAATGCAATTTAATTTAATTTACTTTGTTGTTTAATTAATCATGTCTGAAATTTCCATTTGAATTTAGCTGTAAATTTCCATTTGAAGCCAACTGCAGATCCAGGAGAACAAAACATTTCTCATTGAGTTCTTTCTGTCCCCGTCACTATAATTTTGTCCTTAATTGCAGGTTACAATACCCTGTGAATCACAAGTTGGTTTGTTCATCTGAGCATGTCCAGACCTGTACAATCATTATCAATTATGCATTCTTATTTTCAATCTCTAAGGAGTTACAGAAAATATTATAAGTAATATATTTCCCCTGCAATAAAGATGCAATATTCTTTTTTTTCCAAGGGTAAATTTATCCAAGAGATAAATTGTTGTAGAAAATGATATTATTCTTTGCAATAGCAATATTGTCCTTGTATGTAGACACTGATACAACCCTTGCAAAATGTTCTGTAGGAAATCAGCCTTTCATTAAGCACAAGCGATATCATTCAGAAGATTTGGTCATTGCGGGCATTTCTTTTCAAATTTACATGGTATCTGATGAAATAACATTCAGAAGAAACACATCAGATGAACTGTTTGGTGATTTAATGTATGGAATTCCTGTTTTTCAGTAATGCAAATACAGAAAATAGTTAAAGACTGTGACATGACTAAATTAGGATGGAGGATGAAAGTTAAATTGCCTATCCTGCACTATTATTTCTCAATAATATTGCTTCAATTTCCATCTGTTACACAAGTTATTTTCCAATGTGTTTTTATTTCTATGGATTTGGTACCATTCTAGCAGGTATCAGTTTAATTTTAATAAAACAGATTGCAGTTAGTCCTACATGCAGATATTATATCAAATATTCCTCAGAAATTTCCAGTGTATTGAATAAGTAAATTAGAAAATTAGGGTAGGAAGTAAAATTAAATATAGACCTCCATATTAAGGGGAAAAAACCTACTAATTATTGATGTTTATTACATTTTGCAATTGGGCTGCCTGAATGCCTATGGATTGATATATTGCTTAGAACTCTTTCTTGAAATATTAAACAAATGGTTTCTTTTATGCTAGTGCTTCCACCTGTATCAATGCTTGTGGCCTGCAGAATCTAAATTTGTGTGATACAATTAGAATGCAGTCAATTCTAGATTTGGCTACAGATGTTGTAAAACTCATTTCAGATATTATATGCACAACTACCAGCACATCTTGGCTTTGGAATTTGCAATCAAAGAAATCAATGAGAATTCCAGGATTTTGCCAAACATCACCCTCGGTATCCATATCTCCAATAGCTATTACCTGCCAAAATGGATTTATCTGGCTTCCATGGAGCTTCTCTCTACAAAGGGAAGATTCATCCCAAATTACAAATGTGACCTCAAGGACAATGTAATATCTGTGATTGCAGGACATAATGCTTACATCGGTCAGTTCATGTCAAACATTCTGAATATATATAAGATCCCAGAGGTAAGAGCCATCCCATAAAGAAAGGAGTCAAATCTAAATACAGTATTTCTTGCTTGATTTAGTTTAATTTCTATTCCAAATTTTTATCTTTATGAATCTATTAGTGTCAGAAACATTCAAAACAAAGGGATAATCAACATCGCCTCATATAGTGTTTTGGGAAAAATCACAATCAAGCTAAACATCCAAATATATTTCATCCAGGGTGGGACAGAGAGGAATGATTCAAAATGCTAGAAAGTTGCATATACCTAATTTATGGGGTAAATCATGTCATGGAAACATGTGTAAACATAGCATAATCCGGAGGTTCATATTCATTCTTGCAGTTCTTACATTTCTGGAGCTTTGTTTATTAAAACAAAAAGAAACAACTAACATAGAAATTATATTGGAATATGCAAATAGTAATCAATTCTGCCCTTGCCTGGAGAACATATTTAAATAAGATCCTTAAAATAGACATAAGTGATTTGGAAGTATATACTCTAATTTCTTCTTTCTTCTTAGCTCATATATGGTTCAACTGCAGAGATAGATGACAACATACAAGCTGCTTTCTTCCGTCAATTATTTCCAAATGAAGACCTTCAAATTATGGGGCTGGTCCAATTGTTGCTTCACTTCCAGTGGAAATGGATTGGGCTCATTGTCCCAAACCCTGAACATGGGAAGAGGTTCATACATAATAGGCTTGATATATTTTCTAAGAATGGCATTTGTTTTGATTTCATGGAAGAAGTGCCAAAGGACTCTGTTATCAATGAAATTGAAACTCAACTTAATGGTTTTGGTTTGCTGTATAAGGCTATTATGAGAAGTACTGCCAACGTTGTAATCATATATGGTGAAAATCATGACATGCCTGTTCTTAGAATGTTGCTATTTATTCCAGAATATGAAGACATGCAAGTGAAGAGAAAAGATAAAGTTTGGGTCATGCCAGCACAGATGGAATTCACATCAGTCCGCTTTGTAAGATATAGGGCCATAGATTTCATCCATGGTGCCCTAACTTTCGCAGTTTCCTCAAAGGAAATCTTAGGGTTTAAGAAATTTGCTCAGATGAGAAAGCCTTCTTCAGAAGAAGAGGACAGTTTGACAAGAGTGTTTTGGGAAGATGCATTTGAATGTTCTTTCCCAAATGCTGGGTTAGATGAGGACAGTGACAATCAATGCACTGGTGTGGAGTCACTGGCGACCCTTCCTGACTCTGTGATTGAATCTAGTATTACTGGGCATAGTTATAGCATTTACAATGCTGTCTATGCAGTGGCCCATGCTTTGCAAGCTATGCTTTCATCTAAGAGCAGAAAAAGAAGAAATGCTTGGGAACTCAGTCAACAGTCGTGGCAGGTAAAAATGACATGAATGGAAATATATTATATATTTATATAAGGGCCAGTCATATAAATGTTCAGCTATTACTGTAATTTGGAGTTGTATAACTAATAAAAGTATTCTGAAGCTGAACTAACTCATAAGTGATATGTGGGAACTTAAGTAATAATTCCGGAGAACACTAAACACTGGGTGCAACAATGCACAATGAGAGGGAGGCAATGTCAAATATTAATTCAAGAGGAGTTTTAGAAGGAGTGCGGGGTAAACCAGTTTCCAAATGAATGGGACTGTTTAATAGGATATAAGGAATGTGTCCTTGTATCCCACAGTGGTTTCTGATAGTTCTATCAAAACATTTCACTAGGAACCCCTGAATCTTATGATGCAAATGCTTCTTCTAAGATCATTGTTTTATTTAAATAACAGGAGAGCTTGAAGTAACTTGAGATCTGTTACGTAATTAACATATCGTATGCCATATCATGTTATGGGAGGACGCACTCACTACCTGTGAGCGATTGCGTGCTCCGGGCCCAATGCTTTACTCGTTCCCCAGGTTGTTCGGATTCTCATGGCCTGGGCCTCCAGTTGATGTTGTGCAATGCCAGGTCTGTGGTAAATAAAGCCCCCCTCATTTGTGATCTGCTTAAGGAGGGGGGTGCAGACCTGGTAGGTATTACGGAGACCTGGTTGGGCCAGGAGTGGGGGTTCCCCTCGTTGAGATGTGCCCACCGGGTTTCTACGCATTCCGTCAGCCGAGGTCCCAGGGGAGGGGCAGGGGGGTGGCAGTTCTTGTAAAGGAAGGACTTATTCCAAGGGAGGCCACTGTACCTCAAATAGCCGGATATGAGTCCCTCCTTGTGAAGTGGGGACATGGGAGGCAGATGGGCTTGCTGATTACGTATCTGGCTCCCTGCCACATGTTGGCTGCCCTGCCCGAGCTGCTCAACGTGATTGCCGAAATGGCGGTTGAGACTCCCAGGCTTATGGTCATGGGGGACTTCAACTTGCCATCTATCAGCGAAGCGTCTGAGGTGGCCTGGGAGTTCATGGCTTCCATGACGGCCATGGATCTGACCCAAATAATTCATGGACTCACTCACACAGGAGGACACACTCTGGACTTGATTTTTGTCTCTGATCAGTGGATGAATGATCTTGAGATAGGGGAGATAGCAACTGAGCCCTTGTCATGGTCAGATCATTTCCTTCTTAGGCTTGACTTTCACACCCCGCCACAGGGAGGTGGAAGAGACTAGATGGTTCTGCCCCAGGTGCCTGATGGATCCTGATAGGTTCCAGATTGTGCTTGTGTGATTCCCTGAGGCTCTGACTCACAACTCGGCTGAAGAGCTTGTGGCCGCCTGGGATAGGGCGGCCGCTGATGCTTTGGACCAAGTTGTGCCTATGCGGCCTCTTACCTGTCACCGAGTTTACCTGGCTCCTTGGTTCTCCGAGGAGCTGAGAGAGATGAAGCACCAGAAAAGATGCCTGGCCATTCCAAATCTGACCAACACTGGTAAGGTCTCATATTAAGATCTACCTAGTGGTGATAAAAGCGGCAAAATGTAATTATTTTTCTGCTCTTATCTCATCTGCAGATAACCGCCCAGCCACCCTGTTTAGGGTGACCCACTCCCTTCTCTATCTGGGAGTGAGGGAGGACCCCTTGCAGGGTAGGGCTGAGGATTTTGTCCAGTATCTGCATGATAAAATCAGTCAGATTCAGGAAGGCTTGGTCTCTGACTGGGTGGGTACAGACGGGATGATGGAGGCCTGTCTTGAGAATGTCATTTGGGAAGAGTTTGACCCTGTCTCTTCCGAGGACGTGGACAGGATACTGGGATAGCTGAATGTGACCACATGTTTTCTGGACACGTGTCCCTCCTGGTTGGTGCTGGCCTCCCGGGAGGTTACGCGAGGCTGGCTCCAGGGGATTATTAATGCTTCTTTGAGTGAGGGTGTCTTGCCGTCCACCTTGAAAGAGGCAGTGGTGAGGCCCCTCCTCAAGAAGCCCTCTCTGGATCTGTTTTGGCTAACTACCGTCCGGTCTCCAACCTTCGTTTGCTGGCGAAGGTGGTTGAGAGTGTGGTGGCGCGACAGCTTCCTCGGTACCTGGATGAAGCTGTCTATCTAGATCCGCTCCAGCCTGGCTTCAGGCCTGGGCACAGCACGAAAACAGCATTGGTCGTGTTGGTGGATGAACTCTGGAGGGCTCAGGATAGGGGCTGTTCCTCTATCCTAGTCCTGTTAGATCTCTCAGCGGCTTTTGATACCATCGACCATGGTATCATGCTGCGCCGGTTGGAGGGGTTGGGGGTGGGGGACACCGTCCTACAGTGGTTCTCCTCCTATCTCTCTGACCGGTCTCAGTTGGTGTTGGCAGGGGGCAGAGGTCGACCCCGAGGTGCCTTGTTTTGGGGTGCCGCAGGGGTCAGTCCTCTCACCCCTTCTGTTCAACATTTATGTGAAGCTGCTGGGCGAGATCATCCATGGTTTTGGGGTGGAGTTCCATCAGTATGCTGATGACACTCAGCTGTACATCTCCACCCCAGGCCATCCCAATGATGCCCTTGAAGTGATGTCCCAGTGCCTAGAGGCTGTGCAGGTCTGGATGGGGAGAAACAGGTTTCGACTCAACCCTTCCAAGACTGAGTGGCTGTGGCTTCCGGCGTCCCGATATAGCCAGCCGGTGCCATCGCTGGCTATTGGGGGTGAGTTACTGGCCCCCACGGAGAGGGCTCGCAACTTGGGCATCCTCTTGGATGCATGGCTGTCTTTAGAAGAGCATATAACAGTCTTGGCCAGGGGGGCTTTTCATCAGGTTCACCTGATTCAGCAGTTGCGCCCCTTTCTGGATCGGGACTCCTTACACACAGTCACTCAGACACTTGTCATTTCCCGCCTGGACTACTGCAATGCTCTCTACATGGGGCTCCCCTTGAGGAGCACCCGGAGGCTCCAACTGGTGCAGAATGCGGCCATGCAGGGGATTATGGAATCGATGGGGCGCTCCCATATGACACCTCACCTGCGCGAGCTGCATTGGCTTTGGGTGGTCTTCCGGGTGCACTTAAAAGTGTTGGTTACCACCGTAAAGCAATCCATGGCATAGGGCCTGGGTACTTACAGGATCGCCTTCTGCCACCGATAGCCTCCCACCGGCCAGTATGCTCCCACAGAGAGGGACTCCTCAGGGTGCCGTCAGCCAGGCAATGTTGGCTGGCGACCCCCAGGGGGAGGGCCTTCTCTTTTGCAGCACCTGCCCTCTGGAACGACCTGCCCCCAGAGATACGTAGGATACCAGATCTCCGTGCTTTTCGCCGTGCCCTCGAAACTTTTTTATTTCATCAAGCCGGGCTGGCGTAACCCTCCCCCCCTTAGATATTTTTAATTGTAAATGGATTTTAGTTGGGATGTCTTAAATTTTGGGCCAAAATTTGTTTAATTCTTTTAAAAAAAATTTTTTTTTGTATTGGGATGATTTTATTCTTGGCTGTTCACCGCCCTGAGTCCAGCAGGATATGGGCGGTATAAAACTAAATAAATAAAATAAATAATAATTATTTATGAATAATTTTTGCCCTCCTTTTTGAAATATCAGCTCTCTGCAGTAATTCCCTCCACTAGTTTCTGGATGGAATTTTTTTTCAGTGTCCTAAATTAACAATGAATACTGTAATTATCTTTCATTATTTGCTTGGGTACTGAGTTTTGATTCCATAGTGAGGAGAAGATTATGACAGACAGGAAGGAAGGAAGGAAGGAAGGAAGGAAGGAAGGAAGGAAGGAAGGAAGGAAGGAAGGAAGGAAGGAAGGAAGGAAGGAAGGGCATTGAGCCACAGTGAGTCTAGATTATTGTTTGGGGTACTGTGTTTTGATTTCACAGTGAAGAGAAGAGTATGAGATAAATAAGAAAAAAAGAAAGGATGGTATTGAAGAGTGATCAATAGACAGACCACAACAATTTTTTTGTTGGTTCTTCATAGATCAAATGCTCACAATATTTTAGTACACCAGAGCATGTGAGAAACAGCAAGTAACTAGGGTGCCATTAAGAATCAACATTCTTAGTCCAACTGACATAGATTATAATATTGCTTCCAACATGCATGGGAATAGTAAAGGAATTCTAAATACCTAAATGCTTTTTAGAAAGGATGCAAAAGTCATTAGAAGGACTGTTAAGAGAAAGTAAATGCCAATTTAGTCCTGGGAAAGAAGAGAGATTGTGTGAGAGAAGCAAATTCCTGCAGGTATTCAAGTTTCTGTTATCATAAACCATAACAATAAATATTTCTCATGTTATATCTGCTGATTGGTCTTTCTTAAAAGATTAACACCTAATTTATGAAAGAGTCTTCATTCATACTTGCTCATTGCTTCCAATTGTTATAAATTTCTTTTAATGGTTTCCATTTAGTTTCATTGGTATCTGAAAGCTGTTTCATTTAACAACAGTGCTGGAGAAATGGTTTCCTTTGACAAAAGAGGAGAACTAGCAAGTGGATTTGATGTTATCAACTGGGTCACCTTCCCCAACCAATCATTTCATCGAATCAAAATTGGAAACATAGCACCAGTGACTCCCCCTGAAAATCTCCTTACTCTTTCTGCCGAGGAGATTGTCTGGCCCACCATCTTTAATCAGGTAGTTTTTGCACCAATATCAAACCACAGTGAATAATTTATTTTATTTTTACTTACTGCTTCAATGCTCAGAAAGTAATTTCAGGAATTACAGGCATAAAATGACTCTTTTCTCAAAGTGACTCATGAACTTGATTACCCTAAAAAAAATTAATATGTTTAATAAGTTCTGAGAGGCACAATGAGTATCAAAAACGATGAGTATTAGACAAATTGTTCTCATAAGGAATAAGGTTGTGAATCACAAGGTAGCTGATATCAACAAATTCTAGCTTCTTCATTGAGTATCAACCAAAGAATGAATTTAAAGCAACTGAGTTCCAAGGTACCACTGTATATGCCATAAATACTAGTCAAATCCAATTTTCAGATGCAAGAATTCCTGAAAGGTTAAGTAATAATTTCTCAATTTTCCTTCACAATGTCCAATAGGTACAACCCTTTTCTATGTGCAATCCTCCATGCTCATCAGGTTACAGCAAAATAAAAATAGAGGGAAAGCCCTTTTGCTGCTATGATTGCCTTAAATGCCCAGAAGGAAAAATTTCAAACAAAACAGGTAAGAGATCTAAAGCAGAGATTTCAATGCTATTTATTTGTGTAATGCCTTATATGACTCTTTAATTGTAAACAATAGTTTACCATCTCTTTTCAAATGTGTCTATAATACAGGACAGATGTCGGTTACTTAGGAGTCTATTCAAATATTATGCCATCTTTTTTTTACTCTGAAAACCAGACCATAAAAATAAATATCTTCACCTATGTTTTCTATGAAAGTAAAGGGATTTCAAGATTGGGTGGAATGAACCTATTATCATTTTGGGAATTGCAGTTCAGAAAGATTTAAAATAAATGGTAAAGGAGAAATGTCAGTTAGTTAAGCAAGCATAATTTCTTAATAGTGCATTTTGGGAAACAAACAATAATTTAAATTTAGGTTATGTTTTTATGTATTCAGCACATTTCTATACCATCATCTGAATTAAGTGAATCTGGACAGTTTACAGTATTTTACATAATCTCTCCATTCCTGTTCAACATTTGTATGAAGCTCCTGGGTAAGATTATCCATCACCATGGACTGAGGTATCATCAATATGCTGATGATACTCAGATGTACGTCTCAGCCCATGGTGAGTTAAGTGATGCTGTGTCTTCCTTCTGATAGTGCCTGGAGGTTGTTAGGGGCTGGATGGGAGCAATGGGTTGAAACTAAACCCTTGAAAGACTGAGTGGCTCTGGGTTTGGAGTTCTTTGGCCCAAGAATTGCCACCTTTGGTTTTGGATGGGGTGGCATTATCCCAAACAGACCCTGGGCATAATTTGGGGGTTCTCTTGGACTTGGGACTCCTGGACGAAGAGCAGGTGGTGGTTGTGGCCAGGAGGGCCTTTGCACAACTGCAGGTTGTGCACCAATTATGCAATTTCCTGGACCAACAATCCCTACTCACTGTCACTCATGCCCTAGTCACTTCCTGTCTTGACTACTGCAACCTGCTCTAAATGGGGCTGCCCTTGAAGACCATCCACACGTTCCAGTTGGTGTAAAATACAGCGGCCTGCATGGTTTTGTGCAGACCTCAGTGTGCACATGTATCACATAACCTGCCAATTTGCTTCTGGGTGAAATTCAAGGTGCTGGTTGTCACCGTTAAAGTCCTTAATGGCTTGGGACCAGGTTATCTGAGGGACCATCTTTTGCTGGTTATACCCACCTGACACACCAGAGCAGGGAGGCAAGGAATGTTGTGGGTCCCATCCCCTAGGGAGATACACCTGGTGGAACCCAGAAGAAGGGCCTTCTCCATGGTGGCTCCCTCTCTCTGGAACATCATTTCCCCAGAGATTAGAATGGCCCACACTCTAACACTCTTATGGAAGACGCTAAAGACCTGGTTCTGCCAGCGGGTCTGAAGAACCAAGAGTGGGATGGAGCCCATTAAATGGTTTCTTTGATATCTTTGATACCGGGGTGGGGGTGTAATAATATTATTTTATTATATTATTTTTTAATACATTATTTGATTGTCTCTTTCATTAATTTTATTGTTTTTATATAAGGTTTTTATATTCTTGTAAGCTGCCTTGAGTCACCATATTCTAATAGGTGGCAATATAAATTTAATAAATAAATAGGTAAGTAAGTAAGTAAATACATAAATAAATATCTTAGTATAACAGAATAACAGAGTTTGAAGGGACCTTGGAGGTCTTCTAGTCCCACTCCCTGCTCAAGCAGGAAACCCTATACCTTTTCAGACAAGTGGTTATCTAATGTCTTCTTAAAAACCTCCAATGCTGAAACTCCAATTGGATTAATTATTATCCCTGTCAGAAAATTTCTCCTTAGTTCTAGGTTGCTTCTCTCCTGTATTAGTTTCCATCCATTGCTTCTTGTCCTGCCTTCAGGTGGTTTGGAGAATAGATTGCCCACCTCTTCCTTGTGGCATCCCCTAAAATATTGGAACACTGTTATCATGATACCCTTGGTTCTTCTTTTCACTAGACTATATGTATAAAAGCAAAATCTTAATATAGAGATATAAGTAAGAATAAGTTAAAAACAAAATTTAAAAGAAGTGTTGCAGCATTAAAAGTTAAAATGTTAAGGGGAAAAGAATGCCTTCATGACACCCAGGGTTGCATATCAGTCTTCAACTTCCATGATGATGAAGACCAAGGACCGGCCTCACATCTGAGAGTAAGGTGTTCCACCGCGTAGGAGCAGCAGCAGAAAAGGCTATCTTCCTGCAACCTGCCAGCCAAAACTCCTTAAATGACAGAATCTGCAATATTCCCTCCCTGCCCAATTAGGTGGGATAGGATCATATAATGGGGATGACAGTTCTTCAAATAATCTGAGAAAGGGCTTTCAAGGTAATAGCAAGTGCCTTGAACTGAACCCCCAGAAGCAACTAAGACAAAAATGAAGTTTGTATAGCAAAGGTTTTATATGTGGAACCCTAGGGGTGCCCAATATTGTTTGTGATGTTTCATTCTACATCAGCTACAGCCTGTCCAAGAGTAGCCCCATATAGATTGCATTGCAATAATCCATATGGGAGATGACCAAGATATGAGTGATAGAGAGTAGACCTGAAAAGGCTACAACTAGTACATAAGAGCCATGATGGTGCAGTGGTTAGAATGCAGTATTGCAGACTATTCTGCCGATTGCCAACTGTCGCAGTTCGGCAGTTCAATTCTCACTGGCTCAAGGCTGATTCTGCCTTCCATCCTTCTGTGGTCGATAAAATGAGGACTCAGATTGTTGGGGGCAATAGTCTGACTTTTGTAGATAATAAAAAGGTACAGAGAAAATATAGCACCTGATAGTTGGTCTTGCAGGCTGGACTTCTTTCTCCTTTTGGAACTGATCAAAGAAGGAGGAGGTGAACCAGACTAGAACTGTTCTTTCCTCTCACAGTTCCCAAAACCATCTCAAAAGAATACCATGATCCAGAAGAGCCAGGATGGATGTTCTATCCCTATCCCATTCTCTCCAGACATCATCCAAAAGAATGACCAATGCCATTTCCTTCCCATATCCAGGCCTGAAACCTGACTGAAAGCAGTCCAGATAATTCATTTACTCAAGGATATTCTGGGGCTGCAGCACAACCATCTTCTCAACCACCTTCCCTAAAAAGGGCAGGTGGGAGACCGAACAAAGGTTATGAATTTTTTGTGTCCAGTATTAACTTTTTGAGAAGTGACACACACTTAATAGTGACTCTAGCTTGTCATTGTTCAGATTCATCCCTTGTCTTTCTCCAGCAATGACCTAGATGTCTCTTGACTCATTTCAACTCTCTCAAATCCTCCATAAAGCACCGAGAATGCCTGGTTCAATGGGATGAAAAAAGTTGCATGGGCCTGACCCTCTTCAATTCTATCCAAGCTCTTTGCTCTCTATTCCAGTAACAGTGAGGGCTTTGGCAGGCCCATGCAGCAGATCCTATGCAACAACTCCCCAACTCGCTTTGGAACCTCACTGGGCCCATTAATCACTGGAGCTGGACCAATTGAATATGTCTTGCAAAAGGGGTTAGCATAGAAAATTATCAAGGTTTCCAGGGCCTCATATAGCAGGGAGGGAGGGAGGGAGGCAGGGAGGCAGGCAGACAGGAAGGAAGGAAGGAAGGAAGGAAGGAAGGAAGGAAGGAAGGAAATTAATTTTCAAATGTTCACTGTCAGTAAACGAAATATCTCTGAAATGATGACCTATTCGGTAAGGGGTTGTTGTCTATAACATTAAACACATAACTGCAATAATTTGTTTTTCAGATGCAAATGACTGTTTCCCATGTTCAGAAGATCAGTACCCAAACAAAGCTCACAAACTTTGCATTCCAAAACACATCACATTTTTGTCTCATGAAGAGCCTCTGGGGATTAGCCTGACAGCTATTGCTTCCTTCTTTTCTTTCATCTCAGTTATGGTCCTGGGAATCTTCATTAAGCATCAGGACACTCCCATTGTCAAAGCCAACAACCGGAACCTCATCTACATTCTTCTCATTGCTCTCCTCCTCTCCTTCCTCTGCACTTTGCTCTTCATTGGACAACCAGATCAGGTGAAATGTCTCATGCGACAAACTTCTTTTGGCATCATCTTCTCTGTAGCTCTTTCTTGCATATTGGGGAAAACAATCATAGTGGTCCTTGCTTTCATGGCCACCAAGCCTGGATCCAAAATGAGGAAATGGGTGGGGAAAAGGCTGGCCAACGCTATAGTTCTTTCATGCTCTTTGACACAATTCTCCATTTGTGCAATGTGGTTGGCAATTTCCCCTCCATTCCCAGATTCTGACATGCATTCCATGGCTGAAGAAATTGTCCTAGAATGTAAAGAAGGTTCAACCACTATGTTTTATACTGTTCTTGGTTTTTTGGGATTCTTGACTGCTGTCAGCTTCTCAGTTGCCTTCCTAGCTAGGAAGTTACCTGACAGCTTTAATGAAGCCAAATTTATCACCTTCAGCATGTTGGTCTTTTGTAATGTCTGGATATCCTTTGTTCCCACCTACCTGAGCACCAAGGGAAAATACATGGTAGCTGTGGAGATCTTTTCCATTTTGGCTTCTGCAGTTGGATTACTGGGTTGCATCTTTTCTCCCAAATGTTACATTATTATTCTGAGGCCGGATTTGAACAGAAAGGAACAACTGACAAAGAAATGAAACTGATTTATTGGGTCCACTATAAGTTCTCTAAATTGTGACAGAATCCTCATTTGCCTCATTAAAGGGCTACTGACCATCTTGAAGAAATGTTTAAAAATGATTTCTTTGGTTTTTTTTAAACCAAAAATACGCAGTTGTGAAACATAACCTTTTGAATGCAACCCTTATAGCATGTTTCCTAAATAACCCTGTAAAAACTGAGTAGTTTTGGGTACAGGGAGCTCCAGGATCTGAGAGTTTGTCATCTTTAGTTCTGCATTATCTGTTCAAACCCAGCTTGCAATCTGGGGGTTCTCCTGAAGTCACAACTTCAACCGAAAGAGCAGATGGCAGGTGTAAGCAAGGGAGCTTTGAACAGCTCTAGTGTGTGCACCAGTAGTGACTTTTCCTGGATCATGATTCCATGTGCTTTGTTACTCAAGCCCTGGTTATCTCTCATCTGGACTACTGCATCTACATGAAGCTACCCTTGAGGTCTGCTCAAAAGCTTTAGCTGGTGCATAGTGCAGCAGCAGCAGTAGTCTTTGGATCCTCTAGGGTGATCCATCTGTGTTCCAAAAACTTAACTGGCTACCAATGTGCTTCTGACTGCAGTTCAAGGTGCTGGTTATGACTATTAAAGTCCTTAATGGCATAGGTCCAGGCTATCTGATGAACTGCCTCATCCTGTTATGACTAGCCTGTCCTACTCATGCAGCAGATAGGACATTGTTTGGATCCCGTTGTTCAAAGAACTCTGATTATCAGGATCCAGAAGAAGAGCCTTCTCTGCTGCAGCACCTACCCTTTGGAACATCTTACCCTGTAAGGTAACCCACGCAATTTTACTGTTGGGGGAACAGCACTATGAAGTGGAAGACCTTCTAGATGCCAGGTAGCATAGGAGGCAGCTGCAATACATCGTCCTATGGAAAGGCTACACCTTGGCATAAGCCTCATGGGTCACTCATACAGACGTTAGGGCATCTCAACTGGTAGCCCAATCCATCACAATTTCACAGATAAGCCAGGAAGCCCAAATCATAGTCCTGTTGGCTATGGAGGTGCATTTAGTGGGTCCTAGGAAGTTAGAGGGAGGGAGAGAGGGAGGGAGGGAGGGAGGAATTAACATTTATAAATAAATGAACTCCCTAAAGTTATTTTAGTAGCTGGATAGTATCACATGCTCCAATTTATTTGTCCATGAGGTCAACGGAGTACTAATATAGGATAAAGTAAAGAAAAAATAAATTCTAGTGATCATGATTGTCCTCCTATGCTTTATTAAAAAGAATCTGATTCAAGTTATGTTTTTGCATTAGATAAAAAGAGCAAAATTTGCAGCACCAATTAGATTTCAGAGTTCCCCACTCCTGGGGGAAGGATACTGCAAAATCTCCATTCCCAACTCACTCTGGGCTAGTCAGAGGTGGCCTTTGCCAGTTCTCCAAACTACTCAAAATTCCCGCTATCGCTTCTCCAGAACCTGTCAGAACCTGCTGGATTTCACCCCTGGTGTGAAGGTTCTGACAGATGGCCTAATCAAATCATGACTCTCAAGCCAAGTTTCAAAAGGAATCCAATGGTTTATTAGGAGCAACATGCCGGCATCTACTCCAGTGAGGTTTGCTCTGCCCGCATGTAAATTACGGGCCACCTTTGACCCTGTTCCCCCCTCCTTTCAATATGTGTCATAAATCACATTCTCCACAAGGCACTCCCACGGGCTGTAGAAACACACCTCATCTCTCCCACCCACCCACCCACCCACCAGTTTTGGTAATCTGAGATTCACCATCGGAGAAAGGTATGTGTGGAATGTACTCCTCCCCCCTTGCTTCTAATGGCAACTCGAGAGCAGACTAGAAATGCTTTTAATATTAAGAACTTTCTCTTCTGAAATTGATTCACTCTATCAAGATGGATTAATTAAAAACTTATCTACAATGATATTTCTTTTTATTTGCTTATTTGTTTACTTGTCACTTGGCATTACGGACTGTTCCCATGTTCTCCCATTGGGAATATTAAAAAGGAATGTCATGATAAAATTAAATTACAAATACAATAAGAAAAGTGCTTAAAGACTTCTCAAAATAATTTTAAAAATGTGACTGGGATCCTATTTCTTTTTGGGTCTTTTGGATGGGTCCATTTTTTTGGGGGGGGGCTCTTTAAAAAATGCATGCTTTAATGTGCTTCCTAACAGGGGAAAATAGGGTAGTTCTATTGTTCCAGAGAATTAAATCTTTACAGCTACAGAACTAGCATTTGTTGATTTGCATTTTCTTTCTTTCTCTCTAGCTCCTTTACAGTTTTCAGTTATGAGCAACTTTTCCCAGACCATAAATATCTTCATTCTCATTTCTACTCAAAACCTCTGAGGAGCTTCATTAACTGTCCCTTGATTTCCCTGTAATAACCCAAATAATCTAAGTAAAATAGCTTCTTCTCAAATCCTTGAGGAATTTCAAAGGCAAACATCAAAGAACAGCTCAGGATTGAAAGGTGCTATTAAATATGTGATCAAAATGCTAGAGCTGCAAAAATTTGCTCTTTAGGAAAGGATATTTATACAGACTAGTCTAATTAGTGAGAGATTGTTTTTCCTCTTATGTTTCATGGTTGCAGGTGAATCTGGTTCATATTAATGTTCAAAATGTTCTCTTGAAGAAGATGGTATTTTCCATCTTCTTTTATTTGAGTGATCCTTCAAATATGCTGAAATTTAGCCATCTCCGCTAAATTCACTACTTTTAGTGTCCATTCTTCAATAGTAGGTAGATCTTCCTTCTTCCAGTATTGCGCCACCAAAAGTGTCGCTGCGGTTATTAAGTTCAAAATCAAATTAGTCTCTATAACCGTACAATCTGTAATTATACCCAATAAAAACAACTGTGGGGTACACTTTATCTTCTTTTTAAGAATACTTTGCATAATCCACCATATTTTTATCCAAAATGCCTTGATTTTTTTACATGTCCACCATATATGATAATACGTGGCATCATCACACATCTCCAACACTTAGATTGTAAACCTGGATACATACAAGCTAACTTTTTAGGATCTAGATGCCATCTATAAAACATTTTATAAAAATTTTCTCTCAAATTTTGGGCTTGCGTAAATTTTACGTTTCTAACCCATATTTTTTCCCATGTTTCCTCATTATTGGTTCCTCAATATTTTGTGCCTATTTTATCATACAGTCTTTGACTAACTTCATTTCTGAATCTATCTCTATCAGTACAACCTTTTTATGTGCATTTGACCTTGATCTCTAATTTGTTTTAGAGTTTGCCTCATTTTGCAAGATACCAATTTTCTGATCCTCTTTCCATCTATCTTGCAGCTGTCCATACTGAAACCAAGT
The DNA here is from genome assembly GCA_022577455.1 of Arizona elegans. NCBI lineage: Eukaryota > Metazoa > Chordata > Lepidosauria > Squamata > Colubridae > Arizona > Arizona elegans. The sequence goes on along the minus strand of JAKOOJ010000021.1, from coordinate 4,195,287 downwards.
TTGAATTATCCTTTCTTCTTTTAATACATTCAAAGATTTTAACTGCAATGTGCCTCTTTCCATAATAAGCACCTCTTTATAAGTAATCACATCTTGTTTTTGTTCTACACTTATATTATCTATCGCATGTCTGGGTATTGCCCATATAAGTATTTTATTGTTTAATTTATATTGATACTTTTTCCAGACACGTAATAACACATTCCTTAATATATGACTTTTAAAATTCTTATCCACCTTTTTAATCATATAATAAATATGCATGCCAGCCATATACCAAATCATATCCCTCTATATTCAATATTCTCTCTTCTGTTGAGTTAGTCCAATCACTAATTGCTGAAAGGGCAACTGCCTCATAATACAATCTTAAATTGGGCATTTTGAGACCTCCTCTCTCACGTATAATTTGCATTATTTTTTGCTTTATTCTCGGTCTCTTTCCTGCCCAAACAAAGTTACTGATACCCTTCTGCCATTCCTTCAAATTTGCATCTTTTTTAAGTATTGGTATCATTTGAAAAAGAAATAAAAACTTTGGTAAAACATTCATTTTTACTGCTGCTATTCTTCCCAACGAAGACAGTTGTAGTTTTTTTCCAGTTTTCCATCTCTTTCTGTATTTTTTGCCACAACAATTCATAATTATACTTATATAATTTTACATTTGAAGTCACAATATAAACCCCTAAATATTTAACCTTCTTTACTATTTCATATCCTGTTACTCTTTCTATTTCTTCTTTTTGATTTATAGTCATATTTTTAGTTATTATCTTTATTTTCTCTGCATTTATTTTAAATCCAGATACTTGTCCATATTGATTAATTATATCCATTAAATGTATAACCGATTGCACTGGTTGGGTTAAAGTAACAACCAAGTCATCTGCAAATGCTCGTAATCTATAATCATAATGCCTATTTTTAATTCCCTTTATTTTATCTGAACCACATATTTTATTCAGCAAAAATTCCAAAGTCAAAATAAACAGTAATGGAGACAAAGGACATCCTTGTCTTGTTCCTTTTTCAATATTAAAAGTTTCTGTTAAACTACCATTAATTATTATTTGTGCTGTTTGTTTCTGGTATATTGCCTTAATAGATTATGTAAAGTACTCTCCAAACTGCATCTTTTCTATTATTTTCAATAAAAAATTCCAATTCAATCGATCAAATGCCTTCTCCACATCCAAAAATATAAGCGCCGCAGGGACTTGGTTGTTCTTCCCCAAATATTCCAATATATTAACTATTTGCCTTTCGTTACTTTTCATTTGTCTCCCATTTATAAAACCAGTTTGATCATTATGAATCATTTGTTGCATAACTAACATTAACCTATTTGCTAACATTTTAGCAAAAATCTTGTAATCTGTATTTAAAAGAGATATAGGCCTATAGTTCTTCGGCTGACTATAGTCTTGATCCAGGGAGGGTTATTTTTAAGTGCATGAGCTCAAAAGCTCGATTGGGCTTATTATCAGAGAATGTCTTATTTTAGATAAAACAGGGTAGTATATCTTAAAGCACATATTTTTCTCAAATAGGGCATACCTGATTACTGGTATTATTTGCAGCATACATTATTTATTCTATTCCTTGCTGTTAGTTCCTTCATTCTAATATAGATTCACTACACTGACATTTCTTACTGGGCAAATAAATATTTTACACCAACACACTTATGACAGCTCTCACCTCAGTCATTTTTTCCATTTTCTTACTGTTTAAATGAATCATCAGTGCTCTACTATCAAATCATCCTTTGTAACTAACTGAGTGTTAATAGTTTAATTGTTTCACTTAATATTGGGGAACAGTTGTGTTGTATAGCACTTTGAATGACTTTCAAAACAGTTGTTGAGCATGCATGGATTACAAATGTCAGTCTTTCCTAATGAAACCTCTACATCTTTTCTTATGATAATAGTCCTCTGAAGGTCTATCATGATTTCCCCCACAGAGAATTATATTTAACATTTGCCCTCAATTGTATTTCAAAGGACATCCTTCATGCCTATCCCCACAAAAAAACAAAAAACAAACAAAAAAAAAACAAAACACCCATGCATGAAGAAGATGGAAGAGTTAAAGCTAAAAGACTAGAAGTATGCCTAAGAGTTAAAGATACATTTTAAAAGAGTATTAATGTTCTTTCAAGCAATTCATCTGTTTCCTAGTGAAAATCCCAAGAGCATTTTCCATTTCATAAAAAATGTTTTTAGACACTCTGAAAAAAATCTTTGCCAAACATTTCCATTACTATACAATCATGTGATCAATTTTATATTCTTCCATTGCTATATTTGGTAGTTGTATAATCTCACATTCTTCAGGAAAAGAAATATTTTACTTATTTATTTATTTATTTAATCATATTTGTATGCCGCCCTACTCCCGAAGGACTCAGGGTGGTGAACAGCCAAGATAAAATACAAAGACCTACAAAAGTTAAAAGACTATTAAAAACAGATTAAATAATTTAGGCTCAAAAAACAAATTTAAGACATCCAATTTATCTAAAAACATTTAAAATCCAATTTAAAAGGGAGAGTTAGGCCAGACCATCCTGTTGGAATAAAAAAGTTTTTAGGGCGTGGCGGAAGATGCGTAAGTCTTGGATCCTCCGTATCTCCGGGGGGAGCTCATTCCAGATGGAAGGTGCCCCCACAGAGAAGGCTCTCCCCCTGGGGGTCACCAGTCGACATTGTTTGGCTGACGGCACCCTGAGGAGCCCCTGTCTATGGGAGCGAACTGGTCGGTGAGAGGCTACTGGTGGCAGAAGGCAGTCTCGTAAGTACCTTGGTCCTGAGCCATGGAGCACTCTAAAGGTGGTAACCAAAACCTTGAAGCACACCCGGAAGACCACTGGGAGCCAGTGCAGCTCGCGCAGGAGGGGGGTCACATGGAAGCGCCACATCGCTCCCATCACCACCTGCATGGCCACATTCTGGACCAGTTGGAGCCTCCGGGTGCTCCTCAAGGGGAGCCCCATGTAGAAAGCATTGCAATAATCAAGGCATGAGGTGACAAGGGCATGAGTGACCATGCGTAACGAGTACTGATCCAGAAAGGGATGCAACTGTCGAATCAGGTGAACCTGATAAAAAGTCCTCCTGGCCATGGCCGCCATATGCTCTTCTAAAGACAGCCATGAGTCCAGGAGGACGCCCAAGTTGCAAACCCCATCTGTGGGGGCCAACGACTCGCCCCCAATAGTCAGAGATGGCACCAACTGACTATATTGGGACGTCGGAAACCACAGCCACTCGGTCTTGGATGGGTTGAGCCTGAGTCTGTTCCTCCCCATCCAGACCCGTACGGCCTCCAGGCATGGGACATCACCTCGAGGGCATCATTGGGTGGTCTGGGGTTGGGAGATGTACAGCTGGGTGTCATCAGCGTACTGATGGTACTTCACCCCAAAACCACGGATGATCTCACCCAGCGGCTTCACATAAATGTTGAACAGAAGGGGTGAGAGGACCGATCCTTGCGGCACCCCACATACAAGGGGCCTCGGGGTCGACCTCTGCCCCCCTGTCAACACAGACTGCGACCGGTCAGAGAGAAAGGAGGAGAACCACTGTAAAACAGTGCCCCCCACCCCCAACCCTTCCAACCGGTGCAGCATGATACCATGGTCAATGGTATCAAAAGCCGCTGAGAGGTCTAATAGGATCAGGATAGAGGAGCAACCCCTGCCCCAAGCCCTCCAGAGATCATCAACCAATGCGACCAATGCCGTCTCCGTGCTGTACCCGGGCACGGAGTGCTGAAGCCCGACTGGAACGGATCTAGATAAGTCTATTCATCCAGGTACTGAGGCAGCTGTCATGCAACCACACTCTCAACAACCTCCGCAACAAAGCGAAGGTTGGAGACAGGCCGATAATTTGCTAACACAGCCGGGTCCAGGGAAGGCTTCTTGAGGAGGGGCCTCACCACCGCTTCTTTCAGGGCGACAGGAAAAACACCCTCACTCAAAAAAGCATTTATAATCTCCTCGAGCCAGCCTCGTGTGACCTCCCAGGAGGCCAGCACCAGCCAGGAGGGACACGGGTCCAATAAACATGTGGCCGCACTCAGTCTGCCCAGAATCCTGTCCATGCTTTCTGGAGTCACAGGATCAAACTCTTCCCATATAATATTCTCAGGACCTGCCCCTGTCATCTCCCCTGGATCTACCCAGTCAGAGTCCAGCTGTTCCCGAATCTGAGCGATTTTGTCATACAGATATTGTACAAAATCCTCAGCTCTACCCTCCAAGGGGTCCTCCCACACCCCCTGGTGGAGCAGGGAGGGGGTCATCCTAAACAGGGCGGCTGGGCAATTATCTGATGACGCAATAAGAGCAGAAAAGTAGTTACTCTTCTCTACTTTTATCGCCACTAGGTAATTCTTAATATGAGATCTTACTAGTGTCCGGTCAGATTCAGAACAACTAGCCCTCCAACTGCTCTCTAGGCATCTTTTCCGGCGCTTCATCTCCCTCAGCTCCTCAGTATACCAGGGAGCCAGGTGAGATCGGCACCGGGTCAGAGGCCGCAAAGGCACGACTCGGTCCAAAGCCCCAGCAGCCGCCCTATCCCAGGTGGCTACTAAGTCCTAAACCGAGTCGTGTGCCAGAACCTCAGAAAATGGCCCAAGCTCCATCTGGAACCTATCGGGATCCATCAGTCACCTGGGGCGGAACCACCTGGTAGGTTCCGCTTCCCTGTGGTGGGGTGTGGTGGTTCGAAGGTCCAAGCGAAGGAGGGAGTGATCTGACCATGACAAGGGTTCAATCGCTATGTCTCCTATCTCAAGATCACTCAACCACTGTCCAGAGACCAAAACCAGGTCCAGTGTGTGTCCCCCCCCCCCATGTGAGTAGGGCCATAAATTAACTGGGTCAGGTCCATGGCCATCATGGAAGCCATGAACTCCCAAGCCGCCTCAGACATCTTGCCGGCTGATGGCAGGTTAAAATCCCCCATGACCATAAACCTGGGGGTGTCAACCGCCACCGCGGCTATAACGTCGAGCAGCTTGGGCAGGGCTGCTGCCACGTGGCAGGGAGCCAGGTACGTGACTAGCAAGCCCAACTGCACCCTACGACCCCACTTCACAAGGAGGGACTCACATCCAGCCATCTGAGGAACAGTGGCCTCCCTCTGTCCAAGACCCTTGTTAATGACAACCGCCACCCCTCTGCCCCTCCCCTGTGATCTTGGCTGATGAATGCATGGAAACCGGGTGGGCACATATCAACAAGGGGGGCTCCCCCCTCCTGGTCCAACCAGGTCTCCATAATACCCGCCAGGTCCACACACCCCTCCTGAATAAGGTCACAAATGAGGGGGGCTTTATTTACCACGGACCTGGCATTGCACAGCATCAGCCGAAGGCCTGGGGCCCGAGGTTCCGTACAACCTGGAGAACGAGAAGAGCTTTGGGGGCTGGAGTGTGCCACCGCTTGCAACCAGCGAGGATGCACTCCCACAAAATGATGTGGCCCCCTACTCCCGCCATATCTGCCCCTCCCACCTACAGTATCGATGTCATGGCCACCATATTACAAATATGATTTGTAATATATCTCTCATCACAGATATTTCCTTCAGAACTATCAACATATACTGGCCTTGGTTTCTGCTGTAAAGGAGATAAATGAAGACAGTAATATATTATCCAACATCAGTCTGGGTATTCAAATCTCTAATAGTTATTTCATGGCGAGATGGACCTACTTGGCTTCAATGGAGCTTCTCTCAACACGGGACAGATTCATGCCCAACTATAAGTGTGATGTCAAGGACTGGGTGGTTCCTGTGATTGCAGAACCTAATTCTTCCATCTTTCCCTTCATGGAAAATACCTTGAATATCTATAAGATGCCTCAGGTAAGGTTTGTTCTTGAAGAAAGTGTAATGGACTGTAAGGATAAACTTGAAAGACAGGAGGAAGAGATGCAATCTATTCAACATTCTGATAAAAGTAATCTGGGCCTAAATCAGAAGTGTAATCTAAGAAAACGGCCACAGATTAACCCCACCACACACACTTCATTCTTTGGAACATAAAAGACAGAGGAGACCAAATGCTATCCAGTTTCCAAGGTTGATGTCAGCCTTTTAAGTTTCTCCAGACTAGGAAACAAAATCCTGAATTCTTCCATTATACCATTACAATGAAGAATCTTGCAAGTCTAAAAGTACTCCCTCCTTTTTTAATTTTATTAAATTTATTTTTAACAAACAGCAACAAACAATCTCCCCCCACCCGCCCTTTTACGTTACATTTTGTGATTTGGAAATATAGTGGCAACCCAAAAAGGAATGAACAAACTATGAGTTTGTAGATGAAATTGATATTTTTGGTACTCTGGTAGATGTATTCTTCAATAGGAATCTGAATCTGAATCAATTAATATATTTGATTTCTTGACTTATTTATTAATAAATTCTATAGAAATATTAATTCATTTATTGTATCCATTTTGTTATCATGATTAAATAATCAAGTAAAGGATTCATGGACTTGATGAAGTAATAGGAATAGTTATCTTGATTTTTATATTGCAGAATATCCTTCCTTCCTTCCTTCCTTCCTTCCTTCCTTCCTTCCTTCCTTCCTTCCTTCCTTCCCTCCCTCCCTCCCTCCCTCCCTCCCTCCCTCCTTCCTCTCTATAAATTTTTCATGATGACAAAATAATGTAGTGATGTTCTACAAGTTAATCATAATTGCACAGAAATTCAAATAAAATGTTCAATTTTTTTACCTTATAGCTTATCCAAACATAGCTGTTTCACTGTACTGTAAAAATGCATGAAGTATCTTGTAAAACTACTTGAAGTAAAAGATAATTAGCTGACTGAGTTACTTCATGCATATGTATAATACTTATTACATATGCTTGCTAATATTTGCTAACATTTGCTAAATACAGAGTGTTATAAGAATGTTATTATAATTATTATATATTTCTTCCTTTCCTCCTCCTCCTGAAATTAGAGTAATCAATGGATTATTAAACCCCAGGGAGACATGGGCAGTTTCATCTGCTGGAATGTTTTATCAGGGTTTCTGTATCACCTTGAATGTGATAGTGTTAAATCAGTTTAAAGCATAAGATACTATTTTTGCTTCTGCCAAATTCTGAAAATGAGGAACGCAGCCAAAGATTTAGCACTAGTTGTATTTCAGACCACTGAAATATGTTGGTTGCCAATGTTGGTTGCTAGGGAGCTGTATATTTTCTACTTCTGCTCTCAAGACCTTTTTATTTCATCAGGCTGGTCTGGCCTAACCTCTCCCATTCTCTTTTTAATGTAAATTTTAATGTAAATTTTAATTTGTTCTTAACCTGGGGTTTTAAATTTGTCTTGGGCTAAATTGATTTAATTCGATTTTACTTCTGCTCTTAAATTTTTATATTCTATGTGTTTTATCTTGTGCCTGTTCACCGCCCTAAGTCCTTCGGGAGTAGGGCGGTATATAAATTAAATTAAAAAAAAATATCATTCAAAAGGGACAATCAAAAAGCCAAAAAGAAAACAAAAAGTTTAAAATACCTCCTCACCAGCAATCAACAGAAAGATTAACACTAGAACAACAATCAAGCAAACAAGTCCAAGTAAGAAACTAGAAACGCAGTCAAACAAGCTAACAGTAAACAAAAGCCTCATCAAGGAACCATGAAGATCACTATGACAGGGCAAGCCACTATATACAATGAAAGCAAACCACACTCCTTTGTAGTACAGACAACGTTATCTATTAGTCCAATGAAAAATCTGCAAGAAAACAATCAAACTCTGAGAGCATTAAGGTCCAGACAGTTCAACCCTTAGCAACACATTTTCTCTTTTACTGAAACAGCAAAGTCTGGAAAAGATCTATGTATGTATAGTACATTTATATTTATGTGTATGTATATACATATAAAGTGCATGGGTTTCTCTGTCTCTTCCTCTCCTCTCCCTCCCTCTCTTTCTCCAAAATTGGGCTTCAATCAAGGATCAATATAGAAGAGCAGGAAATGCCACAAATGTGCCAAGAAGTAGAAGTTATTCTACTTCTGTTACTGATTTCCCCAAAAGGGAAAATCTCCATTGAAGAATCATGTATGCAGTGCTAATGCTAATATTATAAGTTTGACACAAATAAGTACATTGGTGACCAACAGGCATATCAAACAAAATTCAGACAGTACCAGTATTTTGATTAATTGTATTATTTTTAGAATATTTGAAGAGAAAGATGCTTCTTAACAGTGAGATCCAAATTTCAATTAATGCAATTTGATTTGATTTACCTTGTTGTTTAATTAATGGCTGGAATTTACATTCAAATTTAGCTGTTTTCTCAGTTGGAAGCCAACTGCAGATCCTGGAGAACAAAACTTTTTACATTTCTCATTGAGTTCTCTCTGTCCTCTGTCACTATTATTTGGTCCTTAATTGCAGGTTACAATACCCTGTGAATCACAAGTTGGTTTGTGCACCTGAGCATGTCTAGACCTGTACAATCCTTATCAATTATGCATTCTTATTTTCAATCTCTAAGGAGTTAGAGAAAATACTAAAAGTAATGTATTTCAACAGCAATAAAAATGTAACATTCTTTTTTCTCCAAAACTACAGCTATTGTAGGGGACAAAGTCCTTTCATTCTGATTTTTAAAAAAGTAAACCTCTACTTTAAAGCAGCCTCATGGAAGACTGTATCACAGGCTGTCCTATTTCAAATGCCTAATTCTAAGGGAGTGAACAGATGGCTGAGAGATAAATTGCTGTACAAAATGATATTATTCTTTGCATCTGTAGCATTATTGCCCTTATATGTAGAAATTGATACAACCCTTGCTAAATGTTCTGTTGGAAATCAGTCTTTTATTAAGTACAAGCAATATCATTCAGAAGATTTGGTCGTTGCAGGCATTTCGTCTCAAATTTACATGACATCTGATAAAATAACATTCAAAAGAAATCCATCAGATGAACTGGTTGGTGATTTAATGTATGGAATTCCTTTTTTTTCAGTAATGCAAATACAGAAAATAGTTAAAGCCTGTGACATGATTGAATTAGGATGGAGGATGAATGTTATATTGCATACCCTGCATTATTATTACTCAATAATATTGCTTCAATTTCCATCACTTATATAAGTTATTTTCTAATATGTTGTTACTTCTATGGTTTTGGTACCATTCTAGCAGGTATCAGTTTAATTTTAATATACTTTTTTCATATGGCTATAACTTGATGAAGAAAACATGAAATAAATGCCTGCAGAGCATTGCTTCATACCAGCAAAACGTTAAGGTGTGCATGATTGCAGTTAGTCCTACATGCAGATATTATATTAAATATTCCTGAGAAATTTCCAGTGTGTTGAATAAGTAAAGTAGAAAATTAGGGTAGGAAGTAAAATTAAATATACACCTCCAAATTAAGAAACACCCCCCCACACTAATTATTGATGTTTATTGCATTTTGCAATTGCGCTGCCTGAATGCATATGGATAGTTATATAGCTTTGACCTCTTTCCTGAATACTTTAAACAAATGGTTTGTTTGATGCTAGTGCATCCACCTGTATCAATGCTTGTGGCCTGCAGAATCTAAACTTGTGTGATACAATTAGAATGCAGCCAATTCCAGATTTGGCAACAGATGATGTAAAATTCATTTCAGATATTATATGCAAAACTACCAGCACATCTTGGCTTTGGAATTTGCAATCAAAGAAATCAATGAGAATTCCAGGATCTTGCCAAACATCACCCTCGGTATCCATATCTCCAATAGCTATTTCATGGGAAGATGGATCTATCTGGCTTCCATGGAGCTTCTCTCTACGAAGGAAAGGTTCATCCCAAATTACAAATGTGACCTCAAGGACAATGTAATATCCGTGATTGCAGGACATAATGCTTACATTGGTCAGTTCATGTCAAACATTCTGAATGTATATAAGATCCCACAGGTAAGAGCCATCCCATAAAGAAAGGAGTCATATCTAAATACAGTATTTCTTGCTTGATTTAGTTTAATTTCTATTCCAAATTTTATATTTATGAATCTATTAGTGTCAGAAACATTTAAAACAAAGGGATAACATTGCCTCATGTAGTTAAAATCACAATCAAGCTAAACATCAAAATCTATTTCATCAAGGGTGGGACAAAGAGGAATGATTCAAAATGCTAAAAAGTTACGTATATCTAAGCTACAGGGTAAATCATGTCATGGAAACATGTGTAAACATGTAATAATCCAGAGGTTCATATTCATTCTTGAAGTTCTTACATTTCTGGAGCTTTGTTTATTTAAAAAAACCTAAACAATTATCATAGAAATTATATTGGAATATGCAAATGGTAGTCAACTCTGCCCATGCCTGGACAACATTGTTATTTAAATAAGATCCTTAAAATAGACATAAGTGATTTGGAAGTATATACTCCAATTTCTTCTTTTTTCCTAGCTCATATATGGTTCAACTGCAGAGATAGATGACAACATACAAGCTCCTTTCTTCCGTCAATTATTTCCAAATGAAGACCTTCAAATTATGGGGCTGGTCCAATTGTTGCTTCACTTCCAGTGGAAATGGATTGGGCTCATTGTCCAGAACCCTGAAAAGGGAAAGAGGTTCATACAGAATAAACTTGATATATTTTCTAAGAAAGGCATCTGTTTTGATTTCATGGAAGAAATGCCAGTGGAATCTGGTATCAACGAAATTGAAATTCAAATTAATTATTTTGCTTTGCTGTATAAAACTATTATGAGAAGTACTGCCAATGTTGTAATCACTTATGGTGAAAGTGACAACATGGTTTTTCTTAGAATTGTGCCATTTTGTTCAGAATATGAAGACATGCCAATGAAGAGAAAAGATAAAGTTTGGGTCATGCCAGCACAGATGGAATTCACATCGGTCCCCTTTCAAAGATACAGGAGTCTGGATTTCATCCATGGTGCACTATCGTTGGCAGTTTCCTCAAAGGAAATATTAGGGTTTAAGAAATTTATTCAGACGAGAAAGCCTTCTTCAGAAGGAGAGAACAGTTTGACAAGAGTATTTTGGGAAAATGCATTTGAATGTTCTTTCCCAAATGCTGGGTTAGATGAGGACAGTGACAATCAATGCACTGGTGAGGAGTCACTGGAGACCCTTCCTGAATCTGTGATTGAATCTAGTATTACTGGGCATAGTTATAGCATTTACAATGCTGTCTATGCAGTGGCCCATGCTCTGCAAGCCATGCTTTCATCTAAGAGCAGAAAAAGAGGAAATGCTTGGGAACTCAGTCAACAGTCGTGGCAGGTAAAAACAACATGAATGAAAATATATTATATATTTATATAAGGGCCAATCATATAAGCTAGTATTTTGGAGTTGTATAGCCAATAAGAATATTCTGAAACTGAACTACCTCAAAAGTTAGTTCAGGGTCTGGTGGCTCAGCAGACTGATAGCATTGTGATTAACACCAGCTGCCTGCAATTACTGCAAGTTCAAATCTCACCAGGCTCAAGGTTGACTCAGCTTTCCATCCTTTCTAAGGTAGGTAAATTGAGGACCCAGTTTGTGGGGGCAATAAGCTGACTTTGTATAAATATACAAAAGTATGAAGGCTCTTGCTTAATGCATTGTAAACCACCCTGAGTCTCCGGAGAAGGGCAGCATATAAATCTTTTTTTTTTTTTAAGTGATATGTCAGAACTTCAAATAATAATTCCAGATAACGCTAAACATGAGGTGCAACAATGCACAGTGCGAATGAGGCAATGCCATATGTTAATTCAAGGAAGTTTTGGAAGGAGTGTGGGGTAAATCAGTTTCCAAATGAATGGGACTGTTTAATAGGATATAAGGAATGTGTCCTTATATCCCACAGTGGTTTGTGATAGTTCTATCAAAATATTTCATTAGGAACCTCTGAATCTTATCATGCAAATGCTTCTTCTAAGTAAGACCATTGTATTCTTTAAATTAAAGGAGAGCTTGAAGTACCTTGAGATCTATTATGTAATTACTTATGAATAGGTATGCATGCATCATTTTGCCTTTGTTTTTGAAATATAAGCTCTCTGCAGAAGTTCCCTCCACTAGTTTCTGGGTGCAATTTTTTTAGTGTCCTATGTTAAGAATAAATACCGTAGTTATCTTTGCCTATTTGCTTGGGTTCTGAGTTTTGATTACACAGTGAGGAGAAGATTATGAGAGGAAGGAAGGAAGGAAGGAAGGAAGGAAGGAAGGAAGGAAGGAAGGAAGGAAGGAAGGAAGGAAGGAAGGAAGGAAGGAAGGAAGGAAGGGCATTGAGCTGCAGTGAGTCTTGATTATTTTCTTGAGGTCCTGCATTTTGATTCCACAGTGAAGAGAAGAATATGAGATACATAAGAAAAAAAGAAAGGATGGCATTGAAGAGTGATCAATAGACAGACCACAATAATTTTTTTGTTGGCTCCTCATAGATCAAATGCTCACAATATTTTGGTTTGTGAGCAACAGCAAGTAACCAGGGTGCCATTAAGGGTTAACATTATTGGTCCAGCTGACATAGATGATAATGTTGCTTCCAACATGCATGGGAATACTAAAGGAATTCTAAATACCTAAATGCTTTTTAGAAAGGATGCCAAAGTCATTAGAAGGACTGTTAAGAGAAAGTAAATGCCAATTTAGTCCCGGGAAAGAAGATAGAGACTAATTATATCTTAGAAGCAAATTCCTGCAGGTATTTCTGTTATCATACCATATAACAATAAATATTCCTCATATTATATTTGCTGACTGGTCTGCCTTAAAAGGATAACATCTAATTTATGAAAGGTCCTTCATTCATACTTGCTCATTGCTTCCAATTGTTATAAATTCCTTTTAATGGTTTCCTTTAGTTCCATTGGTATCTGAAAGCTGTTTCATTTAATAACTGTGCTGGAGAAATGGTTCACTTTGACGAAAGAGGAGAGCTACCAACTGGATTTGATGTTATCAACTGGGTCACCTTCCCCAACCAATCATTTCATCGTATCAAAATTGGAAACTTAGTTCCAGTGACTTCCCCTGAAAATCTTCTTACTATTTTTGCAGAGGAGATCATCTGGCCCCCCATGTTTAACCAGGTAGTTTTGGCACCAATATCAAACCATGGTGAATAATTTACTTTATTTTTACCTATCCTGGGTTTTGTTTTTGTTTTGCATTTATGAAAACATTCTAGCTTAATTTTTTAGGGGGAAAAAAGCTGAATAATAATAAATTAAAAACCCAATATAAAAACTGACTTGAACTAAATTTGTTAAGGTGAATTAGATAATTCACCATAACATGAACACCCCTGTTGGGGCTCCAGGCCTAACAGCAGAGTGAGGTTTTGATACCCTTTACATGTAAATTAAGAGTGCAAGTGGATTTTATCTCAAGGAAAACAATGTTCCAGATGGTGGGACTCATGGCAGAAAAGGCTCTTTGGACCCTGAATATTCAAATGGTAATTCATTATTTACACATATTTCTACAAGTGTTCTGTCTTTGAACATACAATATTCACTGAGTGGTTCATTTATGTTAGAACTGAAGGAATAAATGATTCTGAAATGGTGACTGATGATTGTTGAATTTTCATAGCATATTTGAATATAGAATGGTTTGCAACTTTATCTGCCTCAAAGGTTAAGGCATTTCCAGAAGGGGAGACTAGATACATCTTTCAGGATTCTGCTTTGACTTGGTCAGTAGATGCAGATGGGACACTAAAAGAAATTACCATGGACCTCAGAGAAAACTACATTCCAAACACATTAGAAATATTTCATTAAGGTGTGATGATTGGATGATGACTAACCCAGATACCATATCACTTTTTAGAAAAAAAAATATATAAGCAAAAGTAGCGTAAGAGATGTAAAATAAAAAAGTAAAGGTGAGAAGATACTGTTTGATAGCCAAAGGGTAAAATATCTACTATTTATAAACATGCCATGAATCATGTTATTGTAAAATATCTGTCTGAAAATTGTTTGGAGTTTTAAATTGGAAAAAACTAGTTAACATAATATAAATCACCAAGTAAAGCTATAAATGCAGTACATGGAACCAATACTGGAAATCTAATTTTCCATCAAATTTAAAGATAAACTTTTCATTGTGATATACATTCTTTTATAATGTTATAGTGCAAGAATGATTTCCAGTTAGAATGAACTTCAAATTTTTAAATACAAGCTTCTTCTGGTTATGGAAGTCTTCCACAGTTCTTCCAAAGAAGCAATTAAACATCCTTTCAAGTAGACAATATAGAAGATCCTTGGAGCCATTAAGACATAATTTCATTTCAGAAATGAATCCTTTCTGAGGATTATCTTCGTCATTTCACCAATTGTGGCAAAGGACATTTATTTATTTATTTTTATATACTTAATTTTGTTGAGTACATATTAGATAATATATATAAGTATAAGCATGAATTGAATACATAAAATGAATACAATTAAAGGAAACATTAGGACAGGGATTGTAGGCACGATGGTGCTCTTATGCACGTTGCTTACAGACCCCGTAGGAATGGGGTGAGGTCAACAGTAGACAGTTTTAGGTTAAGGTTTTGGGGGTTTTGGGATGACACCACAGAGTCTGGTAGTGCATTCCAGGCATTAACAACTCTGTTACTGAAGTCATATTTTCTGTAATCGAGTCTGGAGTGGTTTTCTTTAAGTTTGTATCTATTGTGTGCTCGTGTATTGCTGTGGTTGAAGCTGAAGTAGTCATTGACAGGTAGGACATTGTAGCAGTTGATTTTATAAGCTATGCTTAGGTCATACCGAAAGCGGCGTAGTTCTAAATTTTCTAAACCCAGAATTTCAAGTCTGGTGTCATAGGGTATTTTGTTACAAGCAGAGGAGTGGAGGATTCCTTTTGTGAAATATTTCTGGACACGCTCAATTGTATTAATGTCCAATATGCAGTGCAGGTTCCAGACAGATGAGCTGTATTTGGGAATTGGTCTAGCAAATGTTTTGTATGCTCTGGTTAGTAGTGTAATATTACCGGAGTAGAAGCTTTGCAAGATTAGGTTTACAACCCTTAATGCCTTTTTGGTGATGTTGTTACAGTGGGGCTTGGCACTTAGATCATTTGATATGAGTACTCCAAGGTCCTTGACAGAGTGAGGGTCATCTACAAGGTCATGTCCACTTAGCTTGTATTTAGTGTTCTGATTCTTTTTGCCAATGTGTAAGACAGAGCATTTGTTGGTTGAGATTTGGAGTTGCCAATTTTTTGACCATTCTGATACAAAGTCAAGGTCCTTTTGAAGGGTAGCAGCATTGTTGCTAGTGTTAAATAGTTTAACATCAATGGCAAAGAGAATGCAGTTACTTATAATATGATCACAAAGGTCATTTATGTATAGTACGAAGAGTGTTGGTCCTAGAACTCTGCCTTGGGGGACACCGCTATTAACAGGTGACTATTAATTATTTGTATAATCAAGCAAGATGCAATCAACATCTTGCTTGATTATACAAATACGAAAAGAGTCTTAAAAAATAACCAATATGGCTGCATTTCCTAAATTATACCACTTTCTGTCACATGGTTACTTAAGGATATATGCTTCGTACAACATGGCCAACCCAGCATCCAGCCTGTGAACTTATTTAATTGGTTAATATTTACTCAACATCATATTTTTGCAATAGAGTTGCATTTCTCATATCTTAAGTGTTGTTTGTAAAATGACTAAGGCTGATTGCTACTCCCAATGTGTGTTTCTGGCCTGTTGGACAATATTTTGTTAATACAGTGATACCTTTGTAGTCATTGTTAATTGGTTCCAGGAGGTACAATGAGTAAAACAGGCATTGGGAGGGTACCGGGAGGTACCAAAAATGATGAGTAAACAACAACATATTTTTCTCATAAAGAATAAGATTGTGAGTCACAAGGTAGCTAGCATCAACAAGTTTCAGCTTGTGCATTGAGTACCAAACGAATGATGAATTCAGTGAGTTCTAAAGCAGCTGAATTCCAAGGTACCATTGTATATCCCTTAAATACTAGTCAAATCCAATATTTCAGATGCAAGAATTCCTGAAACGTTAAGTAATAATTTCTCAATTTTTTAATGTTCAATAGGTACAGCCCTTTTCTATGTGCAATCCTCCATGCTCATCAGGTTGGAGCAAAATAAAAATAGAAGGAAAGCCCTTTTGCTGCTATGATTGCCTTAAATGTCCAGAAGGAAAAATTTCAAACAAGACAGGTAAGAGATCTAAAGCAGAGATTCCATTGCTATGTATTTTGTGCAAGGCCTTATATTACTCTTTAATTATAAACAGTAGTTTACCATCTCTGTACAAATTTGTCCATGATTCATTTGTCCTAATTCATTTGTCCATAATTCTGGAGAGATGTTGATTACTTAGACGTCTATTCAAATATCATCTCACCTTTTTTTGCTTGGGAAAGATAAATGAGACCATAAAAATAAATATTTTCATCTATGGTTTCTATGAAAGTAAAGAGATTTCAAGATTGAGCGGAATGAACATACTATAATTTTGGGAATTGCAGCTAAGAAAGATTTAAAATAAATGGTAAAGGAGAGATCTCAGTTAATTAAGTAATTTCTTGACAGTGTATTTTGGGAAACAAACCATAATTTAAATTTAGGTTATGTTTTTATGTATTCATTACATTTCTATACCATCATCTGAATTAAGTGAAACTGCACAGCTTACACTGGAGAGATATACTCTCTCTGCTCCTGTTCAACATTTATATGAAGCTACTTAATAAGATCATCCATCACCATGGACTGAGGTATCATCAATACGCTGATGATACTCAGCTGTATGACTCAGCCCGTGGTGAGTTAATTGATGCTGTGTCCTCCCTCTGAGAGTGCCTGGAGGCTGTTAGGAGCTGAATGGGAAGCAATGGGTTGAAACAAAACCCTTGCAAGACTGAGTGGCTCTGGGTTTGGGGTTCTATGGCCTAGGGAGAATTGCCACCTTTGGTCTTGGATGGGGTGGCACTAATATAAACAGACCCTGTGTATAATCCGAGGGTTCTCTTGGACTTGCAACTCTTGCTGGAAGAGATGGTGGCAGTTGTGGCCAGGAGGGCCTTTGTGCAACTGCGGGTTGTGCACCAGTTATTTCCTGGACCAACAATCTGTACTCACTGTCACACGTGCCCTAGTCACTTCCTCTCTTGACTATTGCAATGTGCTCTAAATGGGGCTCCACTTGAAGAGTACCTGGAAGCTCCAGTTGGTGCTAAATGCAGTGGCCCGCATGTTTTTGTGCAGACCTCAGTGTGTACATATATTACCTCTCCTGCGGGAGCTGCATTGGTTGCCAACTTGCTTCCGGGTGAAATTCAAGGTATTGATTGTCACCTTTAAAGCCCTTGATGGCTTGGGACCAGGTTATTTTAGGGACCATCTCTTACCGGTCACATCTACCCAACCCATCAGAGTAGGGAGGCAAGGAATGTTGTGGGTCCCATCCCCTAGGGAGATACACCTCGTGGAACCCAGAAGAAGGGCCTTCTCCATGGTGGCTCCCTCTCTCTCTGGAACATCATTCCCCCAGATATTAGAATGGCTCACACTCGAAGACTCTTCTGGAAGGCACTGAAGATCTGGTTCTGCCAGCAGGTCTGGGGAAACCAGAGCGGTATGGAGCCCATTAAATGTTTAGTGTGATATATTGTCACTAGGGTGGGTGGTGGGTTATATTATATTATTTTTTAATGTATATTAATGTATTATATACATAAATAAATATCTTAGTATAACAGAATAGCAGAGATTGAAGGGACCTTGGAGGTCTTCCAGTCCAACTCCCTGCTCAAGCAGTAAACCTTATACCTTTTCAGACAAGTGGTTATCTAATATCTTCTTAAAAACCTCCAATGTTGAAGCTCCTACTGGATTAATTGTTATCCCTGTCAGAAAATTTCTCTTTAGTTCTAGGTTGCTTCTCTCCTGTGTTAGTTTCTATCCATTGCTTCTTGTCCTGCCTTCAGGTGCTTTGGAGAATAGATTGACCACCTCTTCCTTGTGGCATCCCCTCAAATATTGGAACACTGTTATCATGACACCCCTGGTTCTTCTTTTCACTAGACTATATGTATAAAAGTAAATCATAGTATAGAGATATAAGTAAGAATAAGTTAAAAACAAAATTTAAAGGAAGATTTGCAGCGTTAATAGTTAAAATATTAAGGGGAAAAGAATGTCCTCATGACACCCAGGGTTGCATTTCATTCTTCAACTTCCATGATGATGAAGAAGACCAAGGACCGGCCTCACATCTGAGAGTAAGGTGTTCCACAGAGTAGGAAAAGCAGCAGAAAAGGCAATCTTCCTGCAACCTGCCAGCCAAAACTCTTTAAATGACAGAATCTGCAATATTCCCTCCCTGCCCAATTAGGTGGGATAGGATCATATAGTGGGGATGACAGTTCTTCAAATAATCTGAGAAAGGGCTTTCAAGGTAATAGCAAATGCCTTGAATTGAACTCCCAGAAGCAACTAAGACAAAAATGAAGTTTGTATAGCAAAGGTTTTATATGTGGAACCCTAGGGGTGCCCAATATTGTTTCTGATGCTGCATTCTACATCAGCTACTGCCTCTTCAAGAGTAATCCCATATATATTGCATTGCAATAATCCATATGGGAGATGACCAAGATATGAATGATAGAGAGTAGACCTGAAAAGGCTACAACTAGTACATAAGAGCCATGATGGTTCAGTGGTTAGAATGCAGTATTGCAGGCTAATTCTGCTGACTGCCAACTGCCAGCAGTTCGGCAGTTCAATTCTCACTGGCTCACAGTTGACTCAGCCCTCCATCCTTCTGAGGTCAGTAAAATGAGGACTCAGATTGTTGGGGGCAATATGCTGACTCTGAAAATGGCTTTTTTAGATAATAAAAGGATACAGAGAAAGCACCGATTCATATAGCACCCCATAGTTGATCTTGCAGGCTGGACCTCTTTCTCCATTTGGAACTGGTCAAAGAAGAAGGAGGTGAACCAGACCAGAACTGTTCTTTCCTCTGGGATGGTTCCCAAAACCATCTCAAAAGGATACCATGATCAAGAAGAGCCATGATGGATGTACTATCCTTATCCCTATCTCATTCTCTCCAGACATCATCCAAAAGAATGACCAATAGCATTTTCTTCCCATATCGAGGCTTGAAACCTGACTGTAAGTAGTCCAGATAATTCATTTAATCAAGGATCTTCTGGGGTTGCAGCACAATCATCTTCTCAACCACCTTCCTTAAAAAGCGCAGGTGGGAGACTGAACAAAAGTTCTGAACTCTTTGTGTCCAGTAATAACTTTTTGAGAAATGATACACACTTACTAATAGTGACTCTAGGTTGTCATTTTTCAGATTCTTCCCTCGTCTTTTTCCAGCAATGCTCTAGATATCTCTTGACTCTTTTCATCTCTCTCAAATCCTCCATGAAGCACAGAGAATGCCTGGTTCAATGATATGAAAAAAGTTGCATGGGCCTGACCTATTCAATTCTATCCAAGCCCTCTGCTACCTCTCTATTCCAATAACAGTGAGGGCTTTGGCAGGCCCATGCAGCAGATCGTATGAAACAACAAATCTCAAGGTTGCTTGGACCTCATGTATCAGGGTGGAATGGAGGAAGAGAGAAAAGGAAGAAGGAAAGAAGGAAGTTTTCAAATATTCACTGTCAGGAAAGGAAATATCTCTGAAATGATGACCAATTCAGTAATGGGTTGTTGTCTATAACATTAAACACGTGCTTGCAATAATTTCTTTTCCAGATGCAGATGACTGTTTCCCATGTTCAGAAGATCAGTACCCAAACAAAGCTCACAACCTTTGCATTCCAAAACGCATCACATTTTTGTCTCATGAAGAGCCTCTGGGAATTAGCCTGACAGCTATTGCTTCCTTCTTTTCTTTCATCTCAGTTATGGTCCTGGGAATCTTCATTAAGCATCAGGACACTCCCATTGTCAAAGCCAACAACCGG
The DNA here is from genome assembly GCA_022577455.1 of Arizona elegans. NCBI lineage: Eukaryota > Metazoa > Chordata > Lepidosauria > Squamata > Colubridae > Arizona > Arizona elegans. The sequence goes on along the minus strand of JAKOOJ010000021.1, from coordinate 4,175,245 downwards.
AACCTCACCTACATTCTTCTCATTGCTCTCCTCCTCTCCTTCCTCTGCACTTTCCTCTTCATTGGGCAACCAGATCAGTTGAAATGTCTCATGCGACAAACTTCTTTTGGCATCATCTTCTCTGTAGCTCTTTCTTGTATATTGGGGAAAACAATCATAGTGGTCCTTGCTTTCATGGCCACCAAGCCTGGATCCAAAATGAGGAAATGGGTGGGGAAAAGGCTGGCCAACGCTATAGTTCTTTCATGCTCCTTGACACAATTCTCCATTTGTGCAGTGTGGTTGGCAATTTCCCCCCCATTCCCAGATTCTGACATGCATTCCATGGCTGAAGAAATTGTCCTAGAATGTAAAGAAGGTTCAACCACTATGTTTTATACTGTTCTTGGTTTTTTGGGATTCTTGACTGCTGTCAGCTTCTCGGTTGCCTTCCTAGCTAGAAAGTTACCTGACAGCTTTAATGAAGCCAAATTTATCACCTTCAGCATGTTGGTCTTTTGTAGTGTTTGGATATCATTTGTTCCCACTTATTTGAGTACAAAGGGGAAATACATGGTAGCTGTGGAGATCTTTTCCATTTTGGCTTCAGCAGCTGGATTGCTGGGTTGCATCTTTTCCCCTAAATGTTACATTATTATTCTGAGACCTGATTTGAACAGAAAGGAACAGCTGACAAAGAAATGAAGCTGATTTATTGGGTCCACTATAAGTTCTCTAAATTGTGAGAGAATCCTCATTTGCCTCATTAAAGGGCTACTGACCATCTTGAAGAACCGTTTAAAAATGAGTTCTTCGGTTCTTTAAACCAAAAATATGCAGTTGTGAAAAATATGCAGTTGCTATAAGAATGCAATCCTTATAGCATGTTTCCTATATTACTCTGTCAAAACTGAGTAGCTTTGGGTACAGGGAGCTCCAGGATCTGAGAGTTTGTCATCCTTAGTTCTGCATTATCTGTTCAAACCCAGTTTGCAAGCTGGGGGTTCTCCTGAAGTCACAACTTCAACCAAAAGAGCAGATGGCAGGTGTAAGCATGGGAGCTTTTGCACAGCTCCAGTTTGTGCACCAGTTGTGACTTTTCCTGGATCTTGACTTCCTGTGCTTAGTTACTCAAGCCCTGGTTATCTTCATCTGGACTACTGCATTTACATGAAGCTACCCTTGAGGTCTGCTCAAAAGCTTTATCTGGTGTATAGTGCAGCAGCAGCAATAGTCTTTGGTTCCTCTAGGGTGATCCATCTGTGTTCCAAAAACTTAACTGGCTACCAATGTGCTTCTGACTGCAGTTCAAGGTCTTGGTTATGACCATTAAAGTCCATAATGGATAGGTCCAGGCTATCTGATGAACTGCCTCATCCTGTTACTACAAGTCTGTCCTGCTTGTGCCAGCAGAGAGGGCCTACTTTGGATCTCTTTGTTCAAAGAACTCTGATTATCAGGATCCAGAAGAAGAGCCTTCTCTGCTGCAGCACCTACCCTTTGGAACTTCTTACCCTGTAAGGTAATATCCACCCACACCCTCTTGTCCTTTCACAAACGTTTTAATACATGACTCTGCCAATTGGCTTTGGGAACAAATGGGAGAGTTTCACACAGGAAGTAGATTGATGGCAGACTCCACCTTCCCATTGCTGGTCTGTGCTCTCCACCCATCCATCTTTTTGGTTTTCATATCGATGAATTATTACCCAGTATTCCTTTACCATTGATTATTTTATGGTTTTATTATTTTACTTCTATTCTATTTACAATCCTTTCATTTTTCTTCTTTTTCATGATTGTATGCTAACTAGAGTAGGCCCACAGCAAGATAGATGGCAAAAAATGTAATAAATAAGTAAGTAAATAAGTAAGCAAGTAAGTAAGTCTGGGTGGCTTTTTGTGAGAAATAGAGAATTACACCTGCAGTAAGATATATTGAAGGCTGTCACAGAAAACTGAGACTATAGGAACATGACATACTATGACATACTAATGAGAAAAATAAAGGTAAGGAGGGAGGGGGAAGGTAAGGAGGAGGAAATGTGATAAAGTTTGAACTTCTTTTCTCATTTTGCTCTACTTTAAAAAATAATGATAGCCCAAAAATGGGGATGAAAGACGAAATGGTTGAGAAATATGTAGATCACAGAAAAACTTTGGTGATAGGTTAACAACTAAAAGTGAACTCAGAGGAATGAAAAGAGTATATAAATACCAATATTAATAGAACTTAGACTCCTATCACAGTGCTTCCCAGCCCTCTCTAAACGGTTTACAGAGTCAGCCTAATGCACAACAATCTGGGTCCTCATTTTACCCACCTTGGAGGGATGGAAGGCTGAGTCAGCCTTGAGCCTAGTGAGATTTGAACTGCCAAATTGCAGGCAGCCAGTAAGCAGCATAAGTAGCCTGCAGTACTGCACTCTAACCACTGTGCCACCTTGGCTCAATAAATTGCTCAACGTAATAGCCGGAGTGGCAGTTGATACTCCCAGGCTTATGGTCATGGTAGATTTCAACCTACATTCCATCGGTGAAATGTCAGAGGCGGCTCAGGAGTTCATGGCTTCCATGATGGCCATGGACCTGACCCAGTAAGTTCATTGCCCGACTCCCATGAGGGGACACACTCTGGACTTGATTTTTGTCTCTGGTCAGTGGCTAAATGGTCTGGATATAGGGGATGTAGTCGTTGAGCCCTTGTCATGGTCGGATCATTCTCTCCTTCGACTGGACATTCAAACCGCTACACCTCACTGCAGGGAGGTTGAACCGATCAGGTGGTTCTGCCCCAGGCGCCTGATGGATCCAGATAGGTTCCAGATGGAGCTCGGGCCACTCCCTGAGGCTCTCGCTCATGACTCGACTGAAGACCTGTTGGCCGTCTGAGATAGGGCAGCCACTAGGGCTTTGGACCGCATCTTGTCTTTGCGGTCTCTGACCCGGCGCCGATCCCATCTAGCTCCCTGGTTCTCCAAGGAGCTGAGGGAGATGAAGCTCCGGGAAAGAGGCCTGGAGAGCGGTTGGAGGACTAGCCATTCTGAATCTGACCGAATGGTGAGGTCTCATATTAAGAATACCTAGTGGTGATAAGAACAGCAAAATCTAATTATTTTTCCGCTCTTATCGCATCTGCAGATAACCGCCCAGCCACCCTGTTTAGGGTGACCCGCTCCCTGCTTCATCTGGGAGCGTGGGAAGACCCCTTACAGGGTAGGGCAGAGGATTTTGTGCAATATCTGCACGACAAAATCGCTCAGATTCGGGAGGGCTTGGACTGTGACTGGGTAAGTACAGGTGGGATGATGGAGGGGGGTCTTGAGAAAGTTATCTGGGAGGAGTTTGATCCTGTGACTCCCGAGGACGTGGACAGGATTCTGGGTAGGCTTAGCATGGCCACATGTTTATTGGATCCGTGTCCCTCCTGGTTGTTACTGGCCTCCTGGGAGGTCACACAAGACTGGTTCCAGGGGATTGTTAATGCTTCTTTGAGTGAGGGTTTCTTCCCCTCTGCCTTGAAAAGGCGGTGGTGAGGCCCCTCCTCAAGAAGCCTTCCCTGGACCTGGCTGTTTTAGCTAGTTATTGTCCAGTCTCCAACCTTCGCTTTGTGGTGAAGGTTGTTGAGAGTGTGGTGGTGCGACAACTCTCCCAGCACCTGGATGAAGTGATCTATCTAGATCCATTCCAGTTGGGTTTCAGGCCCGGGTACAGCACAAAAATGGCATTGGTCGCTTTGGTGGATGATCTCTGGAGGGCGCGGGACAGGAGTTGTTCCTCTGTCCTGATCCTATTAGACCTCTCACCGGCTTTTGATACCATCAACCATGGTATCATGCTGTGCCGGTTGGAGGAGCTGGGGGTGGGGGGCACCATGCTGTGGTGGTTCTCCTTCTTTCTCTCTGATCGGTCGCAGTTCGTGTTGGCAGGGTGTCAGAGGTCGACCTCGAGGTGCCTTGTTTGTGGGGTGCCACAAGGGTCGGTCCTCTCACCCCTTCTGTTCAACATTTATGTGAAACCGCTGGGCAAGATCATGCATGGTTTTGGGGTGGGGTTTCACCAGTATGCTGATGACACCAGCTGTACTTCTCCACCCCGGACCACCCCAATGATGCCCTTGACTTGATGTCCCGGTGCCTGGAGGCCGTGCAGATCTTGATGGGGAAGAACAGGCTCAAACTCAACCCCTCCAAGACTGACTTGCTGTGGCTTCCGGCGTCCTGATATAGTCAGCTGATTCCATCGCTGACTATTGGGGGTGAGTCTTAGGCCCCCACGGAGTGGGTTCATAACTTGGTGTCCTCCTGGATGCACGGCTGTCCCTGGAAGAACACATGAGGGCTGTTGCCAGGTGGGTCTTTTATCAGGTTCGCCTGACCCGCCAGTTGCGTCCCTTTCTGGATCTGGACTCCTTGCACATAGTCACTCACGCCCTCGTCACTTCCCGCCTGGACTACTGTAACACTTTCTACATGGGGCTCCCCTTGAAGAGCACCCGGAGGCTCCAACTGGTCCAGAATGCGGCCATGCGGGTGATTGTGGGGGCGACGTGGCATTCCCATGTAACACCTATCCTGCATGAGCTGCACTGGCTCCTGGTGGTCTTCCAGATGCAATTCAAGGTGTTAACACCTTTAGAGCGCTCCATGGCTTAGGACCTGGATACCTACGAGACCGCCTTCTGCTACCAATAACCTCCCACCAGCCAGTACGTTCCCACAGAGAGGGTCTCCTCCGGGTGCCGTCAGTCAGGCAATGTTGACTGGCGACCCCCAGGGGGGAGCCTTCTCTGTGGGAAGGTTCTGCCTTCCAGAACCTGCCCTCTGGAATGAATTGCTCCCAGAGATTTGGAGGATCCCAGACCTACGCACCTTCTGCCGTGCCCTCAAGACTCTTCTGTTCCAACAAGCTGGGCTGGCATGATTCCAATTCTTCAACTTTGAATCTTCATTTTTTAAGAATGGGTTTTTTAATTAGTTATGGGCCATATTGTTTAATATATATTTTAAATTGCTTTTAAATGTTATATTTGTGTGTTTTTATTCTGGCTATACACCGCCCTGAGTCTTTCGGGAGAAGGGCGGTATAAAAATTCAAATAAATAAATAAATAAAAATGTAAGTATTTGTAGGGTTAGGAATTGCATTTAAATATTGTAGCAGACTGACATCTACATAATAACACCTGCTTGCTAATATAATTTTCATTTAACAGATGCAACTTATTAAAGAATAATAAATAGTAAATACTTATTTACTCAGCATAAGTGTGCATAAATATTTATATCTCAATCAGAACAGAGCTGGAAGAGACCTTGGAAGTCTTCTAGATCAGCTCCCTGCTCAAACAGGAGATCATATACTGTACCATTCCACACAAGAGGCTATACAGGATCTTCTTAAAAAACTCCAGTGATGAAACATCCACAACTGCTGTGGGCAAGCTATTCCACTGGTTAATTGTTCTCACTGTTACAAAGTTTCTCCTTAACTCCAGGTCGCTTCTCTCCTTGATTAGTTTCCATCCATTGTTTCTTGTCCTGCCTTCCGATGCGTTGTAAAATTTCATGAGTGAAATTTCCATTTGAATTCAGCTGTTTTCTCAGTTGGAAGCCAACTGCGGATACTGGAGAACAAAACTTTTTACTTTAATTTTTTTTAATTTCTTGACTTAACTGTGCTGCACACCAGAACAACGAAACACAAAGGCAGTTGTTTCCTGAATGCCATCACTCTGCTAAACAAATAATTCCCTCAACACTGTCAAACTATTTACTAAGTCTGCACTACTATTAATCATGTCATCGTTCCTATCGTATCTTTTCTTTTAAGGAAGCTGAGAGCATGTGCACCAAGACAAATTCCTTGTGTGTCCAATCACACTTGGCCAATAAAAATTCTATTTTATTCTATTCTTCTATTAAACATTCCATCTTCCATTAAACAGTGTGTCATCTGGGTATAAATATATCATGTGCAATAACAATCAAAATTTACAACGGTATTCATTACATTTATATTGATTCTCTAATCTTACAATAAAAATAATGAGCATAGTAGATCTATTCATTTCTTAACATATCTTCTCCTTCTAATAATAATAATAATACAATTTTAATTGTCATATTAATAAGAATCATCATATTGTTTGCTTCTCTATCTTAACATGTTTTTAATATTTCACTGATCTCCATTTATATCTAACTTCTATTTTTGTTTTCCAACCACTCATAAAATAACTCCCATGTCATATAATATTCAGTTTGTTCATTCTCCTTTATAGCAAGCATTAATCTATTCATTTCTGCACATTTTAATATTTCCCTACTCACATTCTCATCAGTAGGGATCTCTCTGCTTTTCCAGTTTTGCACAAATACAATTCTATCTGCAGTTAATACATGTTTAATTAAATAAGTTTCAGGTAAAATTCCCAACAATTTTTTTTTAATTTTTATCCATTTTTTTTTTATTTTTTATTTTTTTGCTTTTTCACAGGTCCACCACATATGATAATATGACCCAGATATCTGGTGACATTTCCAACATTTAGCTGACTTGTGTTTAAACATCTTTGCCAACCTTGCCAGTTCAAGATGCCATTTATAAACAACTTATACAGATTTTCTTTATATGCAGTTGACATTGTTAGTTTGTAGTTCCTGTCCCACAACTTCTGCCATTTATCTAATTCTATTGTGTAACCAAAGTTTTTTGCCCATGCTATCATTGTCTCCTTCACTTGTTCATCTTCCAGTTTAATGACCAATAAGTAATTATACAGCTTTTTTTATTAATCTTTCTTCTGTCCCTCATAACATCTTCTCTAATTCTGTTAATTCTTTATAGAAACCATATTTAGCATCTTTCTCATATCTAGAATGTATCTGCACTTGTGAATACCATGCCATGTTGATCCCTTGATCACTCAGCTCTTTTTAGATTTACGTTCCCCTTTACATTCATAATATCTTTATATCTAACAATATTTCCGCTGTTAATGACATTTTGGTGGATCAGTGCTTCCACTGTTGAAAGCCAAACTGGTATCCTCAAATAATGTTCTCTAATTTTCTCCCATACTAACAATAGTAATGTATGTAATGTCTTTGAAAGTAACCATGGGTCTTGCTTTTCTCATACCACAAGGCTTGCCAACCCAGTTTTAAATCATGGCCCTTCAGAGTCAATAGTCTGAGAACAAAACTTTTTACATTTCTCATTTAGTTCTTTCTGTCCCACGTCACTATTATTTTGACCTTAATTCCAAGTTACGATACCCTGTAACTCTTGTGATACCCTGTGTATCACGTTGGTTTGAGCATGTCTAAAAAAGATGTAACTCGTAGAAATGATGGTAAATCTATTGGCAGTAGGTAAACCTCTAAAACAAAATTGAGAAAATAAAAAGAGAATATATGTGTAAATATTTCTAGGATTAGGGATTGAAATCTTTCAGCAGTTTTGACAATTCCATAATATTATCTACTTGTCAATGTAAATTTCATAAAACAAATAACTAACACAACATATAATTACTTACAAGAGTAAATAATATACAGCAAAGGGCAAACCAGGTGGATTTACTGTATTTTATAACACAATTAAAGTCCTCCAAAGCATCCAAAGTAAATCAAAAGACCCAGCAGTCCCAGAGTAGAAATACAACATATAGTGTATACAACATATAGTGTAAGGACTGTAACAGGCACTGAATAGGACAAAAGTCAGAAGCACATCCATGAACACCAACTAGCAATCATCATCAGAAGACATGATGAAAGTTCCTTAATGTCCATGCTAATTTCCAAGTCAGAACATATGGAATGACTTAACCATAATTTCAACTGGGAAACCATACTTTCAACTGAGAATCAGAGACCAAGCAAGTCCAAAAATGCCTATAGAGGTAACAACAACTATATATCATTCAAAAGAGACAATCAAAAAGCCAAAAAGAAAACAAAAAGTTTAAAATACTCACCATCAATCACCAGCAATCAACAGAAAGATTAATGCTACACCAACAACCAAGTAAACAAGTTCAATCAGGAAACCAGTAATGCTGTCAAACAAGCCAGCAGTGAACAACAGCCTAATTAAGGAACCATGAAGACCTCACTGACAAGGCAAACCACCATATACAATGAGAGCAAACCCCACTCCTTTGTAGTACTGATAATGTTATCTACTAATTCAATGCAAAAACTGCAAGAAAACAACCAAGCTCAGACATCACTAAGGTCCAGACAGTTCAACCCTTAGCTACAAATATTCTCTTTTACTGAAACAGCAAAGTTTGGAAAAAATCTATGTATGTATAGTACATTTATATTTATGTGTATGTATATACACAAACAGTGTATGGGTCTCTAAAGGAAGGAAGGAAGGAAGGAAGGAAGGAAGGAAGGAAGGAAGGAAGGAAGGAAGGAAGGAAGGAACTAATGGGGCTTAATCAAGGACCCATATAGAAAAGCAGGAAATGCCCCAAATGTGCTAAGAAGTAGAAGTTATTCTACTTCTGTTACTGATTTTCCCAAAGGGGAAAACCTCCATTGAAGAATTATGTATGCAGTGCTAATGCTAATATTATAAGTGAGACAGAAATAAGCACATTGCTGACCAACGGGCATATCAAACAAAATTCAGACAGTACCAGTATTTTGATTAATTGTATTATTTTTAGAATATCTGAAGAGAAAGATGCTTCCTAACAGTGAGATCAAAATTTCATTTAATGCTTGAGAAGAATAAACAGATCTCTGCAGTGCTGGTGTTTTGGATGCGGAGAAGGCCTTTGATCGAGTGAACTGGAACTTTCTATTAAAGACTTTAAGAAAGATGGACTTTGGGGATGAGTTTGTGCAAGCGGTTTCAGCAATTTATCAAGAGCAAACAGCACAAATTATCATTAATGGAAGCTTAACTACAAATTTCAGCATAGAAAAAGGCACAAGACAAGGTTGTCCGTTATCCCCGTTGTTGTTTATCTTAACTCTAAAAATCTTGTTGAACACAATACAGGACTCAAGCACTTTGAATGGAATCGTTATAAGGCAAGAGGATTACAGAACAAGGGCATTTGCAGACGATCTGGTTGTTACCCTAACATGGCCGATGGAATCAATAATTCAGATGAAAGACTTTATAGAAGAATATGGTATGGTATCAGGATTTAGACTGAATCAGAAAAAAACCAAGATAATAGTTAAAAATATGACAGAAGATCAAAAGAAGGAAATTGAAAGGAAGGCAGGCTTTGAAATAGTACCAAAGGTGAATATCTAGGAGTCCAAGTTGCAGATTCAAATATAAAACTGTTCCAAAATAATTATGAGGTGTTGTGGCGAAAGGTACAAAAGGATATGGAAACTTGGAAAAAACTGCAGCTGTCCTTACTTGGAAGAATAGCAGCAGTTAAAATGAATGTTCTACCTAGGTTTTTATTTTTGTTTCAAATGATTCTGGTGCTTAAAGGTGATAAACAGCTGATGGAATGGCAAAAAGGAGTGAATTAGTTTGTTTGGAATGAGAAAAAGCCAAGAGTTAAATTGAAAATTATGCAAGATGTTCGTGAAAGGGGTGGCCTTAAACTTCCAAACCTACGACTGTATTATGAAGCAGCAGCGTTGACACCAGCAAGTGATTGGTTTGGAAGGACAAAGACTGGAATATTGAATATAGAGAGTTATGATCTTGAATTTGGTTGGCATTCATATTTATTTTATGAAAATAAAGTGGATAAACGATTTAACAGCCATATACTTAGAAACTCCTTGATGAGAGTATAGAAGAAGCACCGGTTCAAATGGGATTATAAAATACCGTTGTGGTTGGATCTTGGTCATATTATATGGAATACAGACATAAAGTCACTCGGGGGGGGGTGTTATACAAAGAAGTACTTTTTAATGATGGGGCAGATGGCAACTAAAGACTGATTACATGATTTCTGATCAAGTATCATTCAGAAGAAGTCCAACAGATGAACTGGTTGATGATTTCATGTATGGAATTCTTATTTTTAAGTAATGAAAATAGAGAAAATAGTTAAAGCCTATGACATGATTGAATTAGGATGGAGGGTGAATGTTAAATTGCCCTTTGCTAAATAATAATAATAATAATAATAATAATAATAATAATAATAATAATAATAATAATAATAATGGAATATTGCTAATAATGGAATAATGGAATAATAATAATAATAAATAATAATAATGGAATAATAATAATAATAATAATAATAATAATAATAATAATAATAATAATAGAATTGAAATTGAAGTTGAGCGACTGTGGAAAAAGAAATTGTGTGTTGTCCCGATTGTAATTGGAGCCCTTGGAGCAATACCCAAAGGGCTACCCCGCTATTTAGAAATTCTACATTTGCCGGACTTGAACATTTTGACTCTACAAAAAACCACCTTACTCGGAACAGCTTACATCCTTCGACGATACCTTAACAGTTCCTAGGTCCTTGGTTAGGACTCGAGCTGCTGAGCTATTAACCAGCCTCAAAGGCTGTGAATCTCACTAAAGATTAACCAATAATAATAATAATAATAATAATTTTATTTATATACCGCCCTTCCCCCAAAGGACTCAGGGCGGTGTACAGTCAGAATTAAAATATAAATATACAATATCATAGTTAAAATTAATTAAGATTTTGGCCAAATTTTAAAACCCAAAATTAAAATCCAATTTAAAATCATTCAGTTAGACAGCCCCGCCTGTTGGAACAGTAGGGTCTTGAGGGCACAGCAAAAGACCCGGAGGTCAGAGATGTTACAAATATCCGGGGGCAATTCATTCCAAAGGGCATGATTTCTCTCTACATAATATTGGTTCAATTTCCATCTGTTACACAAGTTATTTTCCACTGTGTTTCTATTTCTATGCTTTGGTACCATTCTAGCAAGTATCAGTTTAATTTTAAGACACTTTTCCCATATGGATATAACTCAATGAAGTACAAATGAAACAAATGCCTCCAAAGCATTGTTTCATATCAGTGATATATTAAGGTGTGCATGATTGCAGTTAGTTCTACATGCAGGTATTATATCAAATATTCCTCAGAAATTTCTAGGGTATTGAATAAGCAAAATAGAAAATTAGGGTAGAAAGTAAAATTAAATATAGACCTCCAAATTAAGAAAATAAAAAACCAGTAATTATAAATATTCATTGCATTTTGCAATTGGGCTGCTTGAATGCATATGGACTGTTATATTGCTTTGACCTCTTTCCTGAATATTTTAAATAAATGGTTTCTTTGATGCTAGTGCTTCCACCTGTATCAGTTCTTGTGGCCTGCACAATCTAAACTTCTGTGATACAATTAGAATGCAGCCAATTCCAGGTTTGGCAACAGATGTTGTAAAATTCCTTTTAACTTGTATACACAAAACTACCAGCACATCTTGGCTTTGGAATTTGCAATAAAGAAATCAATGAGAATTCCAGGATCTTGCCAAACATCACCCTCGGTATCCATATCTTCAATAGCTATGTCCTGGCAAGATGGATCTATCTGGCTACCTTGGAGCTTCTCTCTACAAAGGGAAGGTTCATCCCCAACTACAAATGTGACCTCAAGGACAATGTAATATCTGTGATTGCAGGACATAATGCTTACATTGGTCAATTCATGTCAAACATTCTGAATATATATAAGATCCCACAGGTAAGAGCCATCCCATAAAGAAAGGAGTCAAATCTAAATACAGTATTTCTTGCTTGATTTAGTTTAATTTCTATTCCAAATTTTATCTTTATGAACCTATTAGTGTCAGACACATTCAAAACAAAGGAATAACATTATTTCATATAGTTAAAATCACAATCAAGCTAAACATCAAAATATATTTCATCCAGGGTGGGACAGAGAGGAATGATTCAAAATGCTTGAATATCTAATCTACGTATATCTAGTTGTGTATATCTAATCTACAGGGTAAATTATGTCATTGAAACATGTTTAAAGATAGCATAATCCAGAGGTTCATATCCATCCTTGGAGTTCATATATTTCTGGAGCTTTGTTTATTAAGAAATAATTATCATAGAAATTGTACTGGAACATGCTAATGGTAATCAACTCTACCCTTGCCTGGAGAACATTAATATTTAAATAAGATCCTTAAAATAGACATAAGTGATTTGGAAGTATATACTCTGATTTCTTCTTTTTTCTTAGCTCATATATGGTTCAACTGCAGAGATAGATGACAACATACAAGCTGCTTTCTTCCATCAATTATTTCCAAATGAAGATCTCCAAATTAGGGGGCTGGTTCAATTGTTGCTTCACTTCCAGTGGAAATGGATTTGGCTTATTTTCCCAAACCCTGAAAATGGAATCAGGTTGATACAGAATAAGCTTGATATATTTTCTAAGAAAGGCATCTGTTTTGATTTCATGGAAGAAATGCCAAAGGACTCTCTTACCAATGATATTGAAATTCAACTTAATGGTTATATATCGGTATATAAGGCTATTATGAGAAGTACTGCCAATGTTGTAATCACAGATGGTGAAAATGAGGACAAGCCTGTTCTTAGAATGTTGCCATTTATTTCAGAATATGAAGACATGCCAATGAAGAGAAAAGATAAAGTTTGGGTCATGCCAGCACAGATGGAATTCACATCAGTCCCCTTTCAAAGATACAGGAGCCTGGATTTCATCCATGGTGCACTACCCTTGGCAGTTTCCTCAAAGGAAATACTAGGGTTTAAGAAATTTACTCAGATGAGAAAGCCTTCTTCAGAAGAAGAGGACAGTTTGACAAGTGTGTTTTGGGAACATGCATTTGAATGTTCTTTCCGAAATGCTGGGTTAGATGAGGACAGTGACAATCAATGCACTGGTGAGGAGTCATTGGAGACCTTTCCTGAATCTGTGATTGAATCTACTATAACTGGGCAAAGTTATAGCATTTACAATGCTGTATATGCAGTTGCCCATGCTTTGCAAGCCATGCTTTCATCTAAGAGCAGAAAAATAGGAAATGCTTGGGAACTCAGTCAACAGCCGTGGCAGGTAAAAATGACATGAATGAAAATACCCCTTTATGTAAGGGCCAGTAACAGAAATGTTCAGCTAGTATTTTGGAGTTTTATAGCTAATAAGAGTATTCTGAAGATGAACTAAATCACCTCTGAATCTTATGCTTCCTCTAAGTAAGGCCATTGTTCTCTTTAAATAACAGAAGAACTCGAAGTTACTTGAGATCTATTATGTAATTACTTATGAATAATTTTTGCCCTCCTTTTTGAAATATAAATTCTCTGCAGAAGTTTCCTCCATTAGTTTCTGGATGGAATATTTTCAGTTTCCTAAGTTAACAAAGAATACTGTAATTATCTTTGATTATTTGCTTGGATTCTGAGTTTTGATTACACAGTGAGGAAAAGATTATGAGAAGAAGGAAGGAAGGAAGGAAGGAAGGAAGGAAGGAAGGAAGGAAGGAAGGAAGGAAGGAAGGAAAGAAGGAAGGAAGGAAGGAAGGAAGGAAGGAAGGAAGGAAGGAAGGAAGGAAGGGCATTGAGCTGCAGTACGACTTGATTATTTGCTTGGGGTCCTGCATTTTGATTCCACAGTGAAGAAAAAAGTATGAGATACATAAGAAAAAATGAAACGATGGCATTGAAGAGTGATCAATAGACAGACCACAAGAATTTTTTGTTGGCTCTTCATAGATCAAATGCTCACAATATTTTAGTACACCAGAGCTTGTGAGCAACAGCAAGTAACCAGGGTGCCATAAATATTATTAGTCCAGCTGACATAGGTGATAATATTGCTTCCAACATGTATGGGAATACTAAAAGAATTCTAAATACCTATGGAATTTTTGGAGTATAGGACGCACCGGAGTATAAGACACACCTTAATTTTGGGGGAGGAAAACAAGGAAAAAAGAATTCTACCTCTGCCTACCTGATCTGTCCCTGTCCACACACACACACAAACACAGCCAGCCGAGGGTTGAGGAAACACTTTGGCACACACCCAGGTCTTTGTCTCCAACTTGACAGTGATTTACACACCGTCTGCCAAGTGTGTTTATTTCCACAAAACAGAAAGATAAGATACTTAGCGTACAAAAGTCCAATCAGAATAATATTTCTCTCAGCAGTTTCCGGACGAGGCTTTAGTGACTATCTAAGGTTTACTTTTGTTCATCACACGGATCACTGGCCACCACCCTCTATTATATAGTCTCTGGGGTGTGGTCCAGTGACTCAGTTCTAATCCCTAGCATGCCTCCTGAGCTGCTGCAATCGTTTATCATGCCTTTGGAAGCGTGCGTCCAGGAATGATGTCTCTCTGTCACTCTCATACGAGCCACCAGTCTCCCTGCTAATCTCGTCTCCCTCGGCCAGCACCTGAGACAGTGCCAGAGGGGAGGGGCCTGGAGAGGGAGGCCTGGCTGACTCCTCTTCCTCATGCTCGGAGCTTTCTTCCTCCGATGGGACAGGCTCAGAGGGCAGGGCCACAACACTACCAGCATTTAAGGTGGTGCTGCTTTACTCTGTCTTCCTCCTCCTCCTGCAAGCGAGAGGTGTCTCAGAGACTCGGCTGGGAAAGAGGGTGTTGATTACTGATAAGTTCTTTTCCAGAAAACTTATTAGGGTGCTCCTGCGATTACTCGCGAGGGATTACTCGCTTTCTCCCAAAGAGACTCCTCACATGCTCTGGGGGGATAGTCAGAGCACAGTCTGAGGAACAAACCTCTTCAGTATGGTTGAGGGGGCCTCTGCTTGGCAGCTTTGGGGAACAAGGCAGGCCCCACTATTTGCAGCTGGTTACCCATCTGGCCGCAGCGTGGGCAGCTCAGGGCAGACAATGGTCATGATGACTTCACTTCCCAGCAATGTGAGGAGCTGCTGCCATCGCCGCCTAAACCCTCTCCACACCCAAGAGCCGAGCCAAGCTGAACGGGAGTCCCTAAAGTGAAATGCCCCTTCTTTCCAGTCACCACTGCCTGTTGGCCGGATTCCCCGATCCAATTCTCAGAGCTGCGTTTCAGGCGGTGGTCAGTTTTCCTGCAATGTGCAGCGGGGAACCGGGAACCGTTTTGGATTCGGGGAGGGGATCGCAGCGCTGCCACCTGAAAATACTTTCTTCCCATTGCACATTGGAGAGCTGCGCGCCCTCATCCTCCTTCTCAGCAGACTCATCTTCTCTTTCCTCCTGGCCAGAGCTGCCGCCTGAAATGCGATGTGCTTTTTTTGCCTCTGCACACCCCATGTTTGGAATCGGGAAGGGGATCGGGGGTCTGCTGCCCGAAAGCGCTTTCCTTTGGAATTGAGATTCACATGATCCATTCAAGGTGCCGTCTGCTCACCTGGTAACGTCGCTCCTCCTCTCTCTGGTTAGAATGTCCTTGGTTCCCAGGGGAAAGCATTTTATTTTGGCTACAAAACACCAGCTATCTCTTTTTCCCCCTCCCTATCCCTCATCTCCAGTGTGGCAATGCTGAAGCATCAAAATGGCTATGGGCAGGTCAGCTTCAGGGTTGACAATAGAATGGCTTGCAACTAAATCTGTCTCAAAGGTAAAACATTTCCAGAAGGGGAGACTACATATATCTTTCAGGGTAATGATTTGACTTGGTCAAATCAGATTTGGCACTAGTAGAAATTACCATGGACTTCAGAGAAAAGTAGATTCCAAACTTAATATTTAATTAAGATGTGATGACTGGATGACTAACCGATACCTTATTATTTCTTAATTTAAAACTCTTTAGAAAAAATATATAAGCAAAAATAGTGTAAGAGAAGTAAAATAACACAGGAAAGATAATGAGATGCAGCTTGATAGCCAAAGGTAAAGTATCTACTATTTATAAATATGCCATGAATCATGTTATTGTACAATATCTCTCTGAAAATTATTTGGAGCTTTACGGTAGTGACCAAAATTGTGGAAACCTTTTGGGAAAAGTGTATTTTTGAGGTTTGATGGCTAATAACGCCACTTTTTTTTTGGAGTTTCAAGATAATTATATTCCATTGCTAGAATGGCCTGGGAATAGCCCAGACCTTAACCCAATTGAAATTTTATGGAGCCGACTAAAGAAACTTGCTAGTCAGAAGCGACCCAGCAATAAAACCCAGTTAATAGAATCATTCAATCTTGGTTTCACATTATAACAGCTGCAGAAGTAAAAGACTTGGTTCACTCCATGGAAAGATGTTGTAATTCACGCTACCAGTTACCCAAATTAGTATTAACTGACGTGATAATTTTTGTATATCTCGTTTTTTTCTATGGTGATAATTTGGTATATCTTATTTTTTCTACATGTTTCACTTTTCCTCTTTATACTGTAACTGCTATCCTAATAACAAATCCTTCATAAAAGTTATTGCATTATATTCTTAATTAAATTATCTTTCCATTGATATATAATTTTATGGTACTATTCCCAAAAAAAAAAAAAAAAGTGGTGTTATTAGGTAGTTTTAGAAAATACACTTTTCCCAAAAGGTTTCCACAATTTTGGCTGTTACTGTAAACTGAAAATACCTAGTTAGCATAGTATAAATCACCAAGTAAAGCTATAAATAGAATCAATACTGGAAATCTAATTTTCCATAAAATTCAAAGATAGACTTTTGGTTGTGATATAAATTCTTTTATAATGTTATAGTGCAAGAATGATTTCCAGTTAGAATGAACTTCAAATTTTTCAATACAAAGTTATTCTGTATAGGGAAGAAGACTTTCATAAATTAGTTAGCCATTCTTCCAAAGAAGCAATTAAACATTCTTTCAAGTAGACAAAATAGAAAATTCTTGAAGGCATTAAGACATAATTTCATTTTAGAAATGAATCCTTTCTGGACATTCTATTTGCAGTTCCACCAACTGTGACAAAGGACATAGTTCTTGATTATATGAATAACAAAAGTCTCTTAAAAATAACCAATATGGCTGCACTTCCTAAATCATACCACTTTCTGTCACATGGTTACTTAAGGATGTATTCTTTGTACAACATGACCAACCCAATATACAGCCTGTGTATTTATTTAATTGGTAAACATTTACCCAACATCATATTTTTGCAATAGAGTTGCATTTCTCATATCTTAAGTGTTGTTTGTAAGATGACTAAGGCTGCTTGCTTTTCTCAATGTGTGTTTCTGACCTGTTTTACAATACTTTTTTAATACAGTGGTGCCTCAATCATCATTTTTAATTGGTTCCAGGAGGCACGATGAATACCAAAAATGATGAGTATTAAACAAATTGTTCTCATAAGGAATACGGTTGTGAGTCACAAGGTAGCTGATATCAACAAGTTCTAGCTTCCTCATTGAGTATCAAACGAACAATGAATTCAATGAGTTTCAAAGCAACTGAATTCCAAGGTACCACTTAAATACTAGTCAAATCCAATTCTTCAGATGCAAGAATTCCTGAAAGGTTAAGTAATAATATCTCAGTTTTTCTTTTTAATAGGTACAGCCCTTTTCTATGTGCAATCCCCCATGCTTATCAGGTCGCAGCAAAATAAAAATAGAAGGAAAGCCCTATTGCTGCTATGATTGCCTTAAATGCCCAGAAGGTAAAATTTCAAACAAGACAGGTAAGAGATCTAAAGCAGAGATCTAAAGCAGAGATCTATTGCTATGTATTTTGTGCAATGCCTTATATTACTCTTTAAATATAAACAGTAGTTTACCATCCCCTTGGAGGGTAGAGCCGAGGATATTGTTCAATATCTGTATGACAAAATCGCTCAGATTCGGGAAGATCTGGACTCCGACTGGGTAGTCTCAGGGGGAGGGACTGGGGCAGGTCTTGAGAATGTTATCTGGGATGAGTTTGATCCTGTGACCCCTGAGGACGTGGACAGGATTCTGGGTAGACTGAACGCGACCACTTGTTTATTGGACCCGTGTCCCTCCTGGTTAGTGCTGGCTTCTCAGGAGGTGACACGAGGCTGGTTTCAGGGGATTATAAATGCTTCGCTGGGTGAGGGTGTCTTTCCTGCCACCTTGAAAGAGGCGGTGGTGAGGCCTCTCCTCAAGAAGCCTTCCCTGGACCCGGCAATGTTGGTAAATTATCGTCCTGTCTCCAACCTTCGTTTTGTGGCGAAGGTTGTTGAGAGTGTGGTTGCGCAACAGCTCCTCCAGCACCTGGATGAAACGACGTATCTGGATCCATTCCAGTCGGGCTTCAGGCCCGGGTACAGCACGGAAACAGCATTGGTTGCGTTGGTTGATGATCTCTGGAGGGCTCGGGATAGAGGGTGCTCCTCTGTCTTGGTCCTGTTAGATCTCTCAGCGGCTTTTGATACCATCGACTATGGTATCATGCTGCACCGGTTGGAAAAGTTAGGGGTGGGAGGCACTGTGTTGCGGTGATTCTCCTCCTTTCTCTCTGACTGGTTGCAGTCTGTGTTGGCAGGGGGACAGAGGTCGACCCCGAGGCCCCTCATATGTGGGGTGCCGCAAGGGTCGGTCCTCTCACCTCTCCTGTTCAACATTTATGTGAAGCCGCTGAGCGAGATCATCCGTGGTTTCGGGGTGGAGTACCATCAGTACGCTGACGACACTCAGCTGTACATCTCCACCCCAGATCACCCCAACGATGCCCTTGAAGTGATGTCCTGGTGCCTGGAGGCCGTACGGATCTGGATGGGGAGGAACAGGCTCAGGCTCAATCCATCCAAGACCGAGTTGCTGTGGTTTCCAACATCCCGATATAGTCAGTTGACGCCATCACTGACTATTGGGGGCAAATCATTGGCCCCCACAGAGAGGGCTCACAACTTGGGCGTCCTCCTGGACTCACGGCTGTCTTTAGAAGAGCATTTGAGGGCCGTGACCGGGAGGATTTTTTATCAGGTTTGCCTGATTCGCCAGTTGCATCCCTTTCTGGATCGGGACTCGTTACGCACAGTCACTCATGCCCTCGTCACCTCCCGCCTGGACTATTGTAATGCTCTCTACATGGGGCTCCCCTTGAGGAGCACCCGGAGGCTCCAACTGGCGCAGAGTGCGGCTGCGTGTGTGGTAATGGGAGCGACATGGCGCTCCCATGTAACACCTCTCCTGCGCGAGCTGCACTGGCTCCCGGTGGTCTTCCGGGTGCGCTTCAAGGTTTTGGTTACCACCTTTAAAGCGCTCCATGGCTTAGGACCTGGTTATCTACGGGACTGCCTACTACCACCAATAGCCTCCCACTGGCCAGTATGCTCTCATAGAGAGGGCCTCCTCCGGGTGCCGTCAGCCAAACAGTGTCGACTGGCAGCCCCTAGGGGGAGAGCCTTCTCTGTGGGGGCACCTACTATCTGGAATGAGCTCCCCCCGGAGATACGGAGGATCCCGGATCTGCGCTCCTTCCGCCGTGCTGTGAAGACCTTTTTATTCCATCAAGCAGGCTTGGCCTAATCTCTTCCCTTTTTAAATATTTAAATTTTAATCTGTTTTTAAATTATCGGGGTGTTTTAATTTGTCTGGGCCAAATAATTTAATTTGATTTTATTGGGTTTTTAAATTTTGTGTATCTATGTATTTTATTGTTGGCTGTTCACCGCCCTGAGTCCTTCGGGAGTAGGGTGGTATACAAATCAAATAAAACTAAAACTAAAATAAACTAAACCATCTCTTTACAAATTTGTCCATAATTTATTTGACAATAATTCTGGAGAGATGTTGATTACTTAAGAGTCTATTCAAATATCATGACATCTTTTGTACTTTGAGAAAGTTAAATCAGACCATAAAAATAAATCTTTTCTTCTATGGTTTCTATGGAAGTAAAGAGATTTCAAGATTGGGTGGAATGAACACGCTATAACTTTGGGAGTTGCAGTTCGGAAAGATTTAAAATAAATGGTAAAGGAGAGATCTCAGTTAGTTAAGCTAGCCTAATTTCCTGATTGTGTATTTTTGGAAACAAAAAATAATTTAAATTTAGATTATTTATTTATGTATTCACCACATTTCTATACCATCATCTGAATTAAGTGAATCTGGACAGCTTACAGATTTTTAGGTATCTTAGTAAAGTAGAATAACATAACCTTTGAGTGTTTCTTTCAGTTCCAGAACTCCCTAGTAGCATACAGGACAATAGACGTTTTCTAGATTAAAGCCATCAGAATTTCTTTTTGTCTTATGCAGCACAGCTGTCAGAAATAATACATCATCGTAACAGAATAATAGAGTTTGAGTGGACCTTGGAGGCCTTCTATTTCTACTCTCTACTCAAGAAGGCAACCTTATACCTTTTCAGACAACTGGATGTCTAATATCTTCTTAAAAACTTCAATGTCTGAATACTGACTGGATTAACTGTTATCACTGTCAGGAAATTTCTCCTTAGTTCTAGGTTGCTTTTCTTCTTGATTAATTTCCATCCATTGCTTCTTGTCCTGATTTAAGATGGTTTAGAGAATAGCTTGTGTTGTAGCACGGGAATAACGAGAGGCACAAGCAAGCTAGTGACAACCGCTCTTTAATTCAGGGTGAGATTCAGCAAAGAACCACAGGCAACAGCCCTCCTTATATACAGTTCTGAAATACCTGTTAACCAATCACAAGCATTTGTTGCATTTGAATTTCCCGCACAAAATAGATACATACATAACACCCCTCCATTCCCAGAAGGCACTTATCCTATCTATTCACATATTTACATACAAAATCATGCAGGTGACCAGGGTGTGACTTTACTCTGGTTGACCTGCGCAGTTCAGTTGCTGGAGAGGCGTCGAGCCGGTCAGAGGGACCTCCCGTCTCTCCTGGCTCCGCCAATGGAACCTCCTGGATTTCTCCAGAGGCGTGACCATCCCTGGCTGGGAGTGTTGACTCGCAGGGGCGGCACTGGAACTCAGGCTTACCCAATAAGTATTCCGGTTTACTCGGGCTTGAGATAG
Source organism: Arizona elegans (assembly GCA_022577455.1). NCBI lineage: Eukaryota > Metazoa > Chordata > Lepidosauria > Squamata > Colubridae > Arizona > Arizona elegans. The sequence continues at coordinate 4,154,349 of JAKOOJ010000021.1, read as the reverse complement.
CTGTTTTGGGGAAACTTTGGAAGTTAGGTTTTACAATATTGGAATTTTCACAGGCTTCACAATTCAAACATTTGCGTAATTGATCTATGTGCCTTCTCCAAATTTTACCTTGTCCTACGTCCACTGTGTATGATTTTGGACCGGTGATCCCTACAATAATTCCTCCGAGCCATAGTGGGCCACTGGCATAATTCCTAGCAAATACTGGGGTCCCGATTTGGAATTGTCTCAATCCTCCCTCTTCCCCCTTAAAATTATCTGTGAAGTAGTTTGGGTGTAAGCGGTCAAGGGTGCACCTGAGTTTACGGCCCATTAAGAGCTCTGCTGGGCTGCACCCTGTGGCAGTGCATGGGGTTGCATGTTGTATTGCTAAGAATTGATCAATCCTAGCTTGCCAGTCTCCCACATCGAGTCGGGACAGTGCTTCCTTGGTCGTTCGTACGAATCTCTCTGCAAGGCCATTCGAAGCCGGATGGAAAGGAGCAGATAATGTGTGTTGTATGCCTAACTCGGCCAGATAGCTTTCAAATTGAGTTGCTGTGAATTAGGGACCGTTATCAGAGACCAGGGTGTCTGGCAACCCATGGGTCGCGAATAGTTTCCTGAGGACTTTAATTATGGCCTCAGAAGTGGTTGAAGGCATCAAAGCTATTTTCAGCCACTTGGAAAAAGCATCTACAATAATGAGAAAATTCTGGCCGTGGAAGGGGCCTGCAAAATCAATATGGATCCTCCCCCATGGTCCCTTAGGCTTTTCCCACTCTCTAACGGGAGCTACAGGGGGATCCGGGCGGGACTCCTGGCGGGGCCTGCATTTCCCCACCCACTCAGTGACGTCTTGGTCGAGATGTGGCCACCACACATAACTCTGAGACAGACTCTTCATTTTAACTATACCAGGGTGCCCTTCATGTAGCAACTCTAGCACCTGATACCTTAAACGAGAGGGGATAACCACCCTGTCACCCCACAGCAAACAGCCCCCCAACATAGACAATTCATTCTTTTTATTGAAGAACTATTGAAAATCCCCACTGTCCACCTTAGTTGGCCAACCCCACATGACCCAGCCCATCACAGTACATAAAACAGAGTCTTTGGCAGATGCCCTTGCCATCTCGCCAGACAAGAGGGGCCCCAGGGACACAACATCGATCAATAAAACAGGGGCTTCTGGAGTCGGGTTCTCCAACAGATCGGGCAAGGGGCATCGGCTGAGGGTGTCAGCATGGCCCAGAGTCCGGCCCGGTCGGTGGATTAGTCTGTACGAGTAAGCAGCCAGGAAAATAGACCATCTGGTCATCTGGGGGGAGAGAGCAGCCGGGGTCGGTTTGTCGCCAGCCAAAAGTCCCAACAATGGCTGATGGTCCGTGATAAGTTCAAAAGTCTGGCCAAACAAATATTCATGAAATTTTTTGACCCCTGCTACAGCCACTAAGGCCTCCCTGTCCAGCTGGCTGTAATTTCATTCTGCACTAGACAGAGTGCGAGAGTAATAGGCAATGGGCGCCTCTAACCCACTCGGTAGTCTATGGCTCAACACAACGCCCAACCAAAAGGGGACGCATCGCAGACAAGTACAAGCAGCAATTCAGAGTTATATTGTATAAGGAAGCTGTCTTCAGACAAAAGTTTTTTAACAGCCTTAAACGCGGCCGCTTCAGTTTTGCCCCACACCCAGGGAACGTTTTTTCCTAGTAGTCTATGCAATGGTTCTGCAATGGTGGCTTTGTCTTTGAGGAACATGGTATAAAAGTTTAGAAGTCCCAGGAAGGCCTGCAGTTTGGGCTTCGATTTGGGCGTGGGTGCATTTTGGATAGCCCTTACTTTGCTTTCTGTGGGGTGAATGCCTGTACCGTCGATTTGGTAGCCCAGAAATTCAATGGAGGGTACCGCAATTTTACATTTGGATTTTTTGAGTTTAAGTCCCATTTCTCTAAACTTGGTTAGGACTTGACTAACTCTATCTCCAAGTTGCGCCTCATTCTGGCCACTAATGAGGACATCGTCAAAATAGGGGACAACCCCCAGGAGTCCTTGTAGGAGGCGCTCCATGGTGCTCTGGAAGAGCCCTGGGGCAATGCTAACCCCAAACTGTAGCCTAGTGCATTTGAACGGACCTCTGTGCATTACTATAGTTTGTGATTCTGCCATAGCGTCATCTACCAGCAGCTGCTGGTATGCCTGCGCAAGGTCTAACTTGGCAAATATACTGCCAGGGCCCAGGGAGTGAAGTAGATGGTGGATGATCGGCATGGGATAGGCGCTCTGTTGCAACACCTTATTGATCGTGCATTTATAATCAGCGCAGATTCTGATCGATCTGTCTGACTTTACTGGCATGACTATTGGGGTTTCCCACTTAGCGTGATCTACGGGAACTAGCACCCCCTGTTTGATTAATTTGTCAAGTTCTGCGTCTATTTTTGGTTTTAGGGCAAATGGTATCCATTTTGCCTTTAACCTAATTTGGGCTACATTTGGTCTAAATTAAAAGAGATAGGGGTCCCCACGTACTTGCCTAGTGTCTCTTCAAAAACGTCCTGCAATTCATGTAGGAGGTTTTCTTTAAGAGATGGTCCGCCGATGCTGGGGACACCCGTGAAGCCCATGCCGAGGGCTCGAAACCACGCTAGGCCCAGGGGACTTGGTAGCGGCCTGCTGACGATGGTCAGGGGAAGCTCTTTCTGGAACTCGCCGTAGGTGACCCAGAACGTGCCCACTCCTTCCACAGGAACTCGGTTTCCTTGGTAGTCGAGGAGGTGAACTCGTTGCCATGACAGCTGGTTTTTCTGGAACTTCGGTAGAAGCGATTTAAGTGAAGCCCAGGACATGATTGACAGGATAGACCCGGTGTCAATTTCCATGTCGCATGGTCTCCCTTCAATTTCTACTCTCAGGTAGACCTTTTCCTCTGCAGATGTGCTGGCTTGGCCGATTCTCGTGCTGTAGGTTTCTCGCTTTTGATTCTCGCGCCGTTTTCTTGCGCCACCATCTCTGGTTGGCTGGTTTGAACGTGTCGGTTCTGGTTGGTTGGAATAGTCACGTGACTTGTTATTTCACGGAAATTGAGCTCTACAGACTCTAGCCAGATGGCCCTTCTTTTCACAGTGCCTGCAAATGGAGTCTCTGTATTTTCAGGACTGTCTCTCCTGATTTCCACTGCAACTCGAACAGTTCTTGTGGCGGCGACTTTGCTCGCTCTTTTTCTTATCCGTGTGGAAGACGTCCTCGTCTGACTCTTCCTCTGTACTGATTCGCCCCTCCTCTCTGTGAACGGGGGCTGACTTCAGGCCATCTTTGCTTGGCTGTGGCCGTTGTAGCACTTCAGAAGCCTTAGTGGACGCTTCGTGTGCTCTGGCTTCGTCGAGCGCGCCGGCTAACGTTAAATCTGGCTTTGCTAGAAGGTGCCCCTGTAATCAAGTGTCTCTCACGCCACAAATTAACTGCTCGAGTAGCACGTTGTCTAGATCCCGGTAGTTGCAATGCGGTGCGGCTTTTCGAAGGGCAGCCACATATGCCCTGACCGATTCTCCTTCTCTTTGTACTCATCGCCGGAGCTTGTAGCGCTTTACAAACTTCGAAGGAATGGGAGCATAGTGGGCTCTCAGGTTTGCTTGTAGGACGTCCCAGGGGACCGTCTGGACTGGAGTTGGCTCACAGAGGGACTCGGCCATCTCGAAAACGTCTGGCCCGCAGTGACTCAAGAAGAGGGCTCTTTTTCGATTCACAGATAGCCCTTACATCTCACTTGCTTCCAGAGAACACTCGAACCTGGTCAGATACGACCCCTGCTTCTCTCGGGTTTGATCGAAGGGTTTTGGCGGAACGTAGGCAGACATTGCAGTATGTCTCCATAGACTGCTAGTCACCCTGGCTGAAACTCAGAGCTCTTTTTGATTTGCTTCTTGTGGTCTCAATCCCACCTTCGTCACCAATGTTGTAGCGCGGGAATAACGAGAGGCACAAGCAAGCTAGTGACAACAGCTCTTTAATTCAGGGTGAGACTTCAGCAAAGAACCACAGGCAACAGCCCTCCTTATATACAGTTCTGAAATACCTGTTAACCAATCACAAGCATTTGTTGCATTTGAATTTCCCGCACAAAATAGATACATACATAACAGCTTGAATCCCTCTTCTTTGTGGCGGCCCCTGAGATATTGGAACAGTGTTATTATGTCACTCTTAGTCCTTCTTCTCATCATACTGGACATACTCAGTTCTAGTAGCTGATCTTTATATGTTTTAGCATTGAGTCGCCTAATAATCTTTGTTGCTCTTCTCTGCACTCTTTCTAGAGTCTCAACATCTATTTATCATACAAATGTTGATGACAGGCATATTAAATCTCCTTGATCACACTCTATCAGAACAAACTGAAAACACTTAGCTTAGAAAGTTTCATTAGAATGCGGCCGCGCGGGTGGTTATGGGCGCAACTCGTTGAGCCCGCATGACACCCCTCCTGCATGAGCTGCACTGGCTCCCAGTGGTCTTCTGGGTGCGATTCAAGGGGTTGGTTACCACCTTTAAAGCGCTCCATGGCATAGGACCCGGGTACCTTCGAGACCGTCTTCTGCCACCAATAGCCTCCCACCGACCAGTCCGTTCCCACAGAGAGGGTCTCCTCAGGGCGCCATCAGCCAAGTTATGTCGGCTGGTGACACCCAGGGGGAGGGCCTTCTCTGTGGGAGCCCCAGCCCTGTGGAATGAACTGCCCCCGGAAATATGTAAGATCTCCGACCTCCGGGTGTTTCACTGCGCACTGAAGACCCTGTTGTTCTGCCAGGCAGGGCTATCAACATAATAATTTTAAATTGGGGTATTTTAAATTTTTGGGGTTTTAAATCAGCCAAATCTATTTAATTCTTTTAATTTTTAATCATTGTTGTGTCCTGTGTTTTTAAATTGGCTGTACACTGCCCTGAAGAAGGGCGGAGAAGGGCGGTATAGAAATAAAATTATTATTATTATTATTATTATTATTATTATTATTATTATTATTAATCTTTCCTCCCATTCGATCAAAACAGTTATAAATATGAGTGCTATAATTTCTTTTTCAGATGCTGATGACTGTTTCCCATGTTCAGAATATGAATATATGAACGAACTTCACAATATTTGCATTGCAAAACACATCATATTTTTGTCTTATGATGAAACACTGGGAGTTAGCCTGACAACTACTGCTTTCTTCTTCTCTTTCATCTCAGATTTGGTGCTGCATATCTTCATTAAACACCGAGATACTCCCATTGTCAAAGCCAAGAATAGAAACCTCACCTACATACAATCTAGACCAAAATTAATGATAAAAGTACAACAATATGGAGAAGTAGCAGGATTGAAAATTAATAAACAAAAAACTAAAATTTTAACAAAGAATCTTAACAAGCATCAAGAAGAAGAATTGGAAAATATATTAGGGATACAAACAGCAAAGAAAGTTAAATACTTAGGAGTATGGATTACAAACAAAATATCAACGTTGAAGGAAGACAATTATATTAAATTGGCTAAACAAATAGAAAAGGATTTGGAAAGATGGGCAAAACTCCAATTGTCTCTTTTAGGCAAAATTGCTACCATTAAAATGAATATTCTGCCAAGAGTGTTATACTTATTTAGGGTAATACCAGTAAACCCAGGAAGAAGATATTTTAAAGATTTAGACAGAATGATATTAAAATTTATTTGGCAAGGAAAAAAAGCAAGAATCAAATTAAAACATCTACAAGACAAGAGGGTGGGGGGAATGGGACTCCCTGATTGGCAGAGTTATTACAAAGCCTCAGTGTTAATATGGATAAAAGATTGGATCGAACTCAAAAATATAAGAACATTAATATTGGAAGGTTTTGACTTAACAAGGGGTTGGCATACATATCTTTGGGGAGAGAAAATTACAAAACAAGAACAATTTCACAGACATATTGTAAGAGACAATTTGCTTAAAATATGGAATGAAATCAGAAAATATCACTATGATAGGATTCCTAGGTGGATTTCCATAATGGAAGCATATATTTATCCAAATACAATAGATACGAATAAATTAAAAACATATAAGGACATCTTAAATGAAGAAGGAAAATTAAAAACAAGAGAAGAATTGAGAATGCAAAATGTGGAAATAGAGTGATGGTCATATTTGCAATTAAAATCCAGATATAAATGTGATATGGAAAAAACTGGAATTCAAATGGACCCAAATCAGTTGGATAAAATTTTATTAGGCCCCAATGAGAAATTAATAACCAAAATTTATAATTTTCTATTGGAATATAAACTAGCAGAGGAAGTAGTTAAAGAGAATATGATCACATGGGTGACAAATTTTGGGTATGCAATAGAATTAAATAAGTGGGAAAAAATGTGGAAAAGTATTAATAAATTAACATTATCTGTACCATACAAAGAAAATGCTTATAAATTGTTCTAAAGGTGGCATCTACCACCGGTGCGAATTTCTAAAATGTTTCCCGGTATATCTCCACTCTGTTGGAAATGTAAAGCGCATAAAGGGACATACTATCATATTTGGTGGTCATGTCCCAAAGCTAAAAAATTCTGGAACAATATAAAAATGCAACTGGAACAAATAATAACTCAAAAGGTGCCATTAAAACCAGAAACTTACTTATTAGGAATACCTACAAGCAAATATGAAAAAGAAATAATATATTTAATAACACACATTTTGACTGCAGCAAGAATTATATACGCACAAAATTGGAAACAAGAAGAGGTTCCAATTCAAGAGAAATTAATATCCAAAATTATGGAATGCGCTGAGATGGATAGACTTACCAAGGAGATCCAAGGAAAGGAAGAATCTGAATATTATCTGGTCTGGCAAAAATGGTATAAATGGTTAGAGGGAAGTGAAAAAAAAAAGAGAAGAAGAAAGAAAGAAAAATTAAATAAAAGAAAGGATATCAATAGAGTAAAATAAATTTTTACATCAAATGAAATTTAAGAAAGAGACACGAGATATCAATAAAATAATATCATTATATAAGATGAGAGAAATATTGTATATTGAAGAATATAGGATATTGATATTGTAACAATTCAGATATTATAGATAGATGTCATTAATATGATGCTTGTTGTAAATTGTTTTACTTGCATTTATAAATGTATTATGTGGTTTCTTAAATTAATAAAAGTTTAAAAATTAAAAAAAAAGAAAAAAAAAGAAACCTCACCTACATTCTTCTCATTGCTCTCCTGCTCTCCTTCCTTTGTACTTCCTTTGGTGGCTGTGGAGATCTTCTCTATCTTAGCTTCTGCAGCTGGTTTGCTGGGCTGCATTTTTGCCCCAAAATGCTACATTATTGTTCTGAGGTCTGATCTGAACAGAAAAGAACAGTTGGTAAAGAAACAAAACTGACTCTTTTGATCCAGCATAATATAAAGTTTCCAAATTGTGATAGAAGTCTCAATATCTCCTTAAGAAATTGCTGTCCATTTTGTAAAATTGATTGAAAACAAGTGTGCAGGAATAAAATATGGAATGTAGTCCTTATAAAATGGTTTCTTTATACATCAGATTGGGGGCTATTTTGTGAGAAATCGATAAATATGACATAGCTGCTGTAAGAATTTAAGTTTGTCATAGAAAAGAGAGACCCATAGGAAAACCAGGAGGTAAAAGCTAATGAAAAAAATGAAGGGAAAGGAGAAAAGTGAGAAATAAAATGTGAACCTGGTTTTTGCCATTTTGTACTACCATTAAAAAAATTAATAACCCAAAGACATAAGGAAAAAAAAAGATGTAACTCATATAAATGATGGTAAATCGTTTGGCAATATATAAACTTCTAAAACAGAATTGAGAAAATAAAAAGAGGATATATGTATAAGTATTTCTAGGATTAGGGATTGAAATCTTTCAGCAGTCTTGACATTTCCATAATATTAGCTGCTTATCAATGTAAATTTCATAACACAAATAACTAATACAACTTAAAATTACTTACTATAGTAAATAAAATACAGCAAAGTGCAAACCACATGGATTTATCCAAAGTAAATCAAAAGACGCAGCTGTCCAAGAGTAGAAATACACCATATAGTTTATACAACATATAGTGTAAGGACTGTAAGAGGTCCTGTGTAGGACAAAAGTCAGAAAGTTAGTAGAGCAGATCCATGAACACCAACCAGTAGACAATCAAAAACAAAAAACAAAACAAAAAGTTCAAAATACCTCCTCACCAGCAATCAACAGAACGATTAATGCTAGACCAATAACCAAGTAAACAAGTCCAATCAAGAAACTAGTAATGCAATCAAACAAGCTAACAGTAAACAACAGCCTAATCAAGGAGCCACGAAGGTCTCACTGACAGGGCAAGCCACTATGTACAATGAGAACAAACCCTACTCCTTTGGAGTCCAATAAAAAATCTGCAGGAAAACAAACAAGCCCAGAGAGCACTAAGGTCCAGACAGTTCAACCTTTAGTTACATATATTCTCTTTTAATGAAACAGCAAAGTTTGGAAAAGATCTATGTATGTACAGTACATTTATATTTATGTGTATGTATATACACAATGAGTATATTTATATTCATGTGTATGTATATATACATAAAGTATATGGGTCTCTCAAGGAAGGAAGGAAGGAAGGAAGGAAGGAAGGAATATCTGAAGAGAAAGATGCTTCTTAACAGCGAGATCCAAGTTTCATTTAATACAATTTGATTTGATTTACTTTATTGTTTAATTGACAGAAATTTCCATTTGAATCCAGTTGTTTTCTCAGTTGGAAGCCAACTGCAGATCCTGGAGAACAAAACTTTTTACATTTCTCATTTAGTTCTCTCTGTACCCCCTCATGATTATTTTGTCCTTAATTGCAGGTTACAATATCCTATGTATCACAAGTTGGTTTGTTCACCTGAGCATGTCTAGTTCTCTACAATCATGATAATTCATTCTTATTTTCAATCTCTAAGGAGTTACAGAAAATACTAAAAGTAATGTATTTCCACAACAATAAAGATGCAATATTCTTTTTTCTCCAAAGCTACAGCTAGAGGACAAAGTCCTGTCATTCTGATTTTTTTAAAAAAGGAAACCTCTACTTTAAAGCAGCCTCATGGAACAATTTATCTCAGGCTGTTCTATTTCCAATGCCTAATACTCATGGAGTGAACAGACAGCTGAGAGATAAATTGGTCTGCAAAATGATATTATTCTTTGCATCTGTACCAATATTGTCCTTCTTTGTAGAAGCTGATACAACCCTTGCTAAATGTTCTGTAGGAAATCATCCTTTTATTAAGCACAAGCAATATCATTCAGAAGATTTAGTCATTGCAGGCATTTCGTCTCAAATTTGCATGATATCTGATGAAGTAACATTCAGAAGAAGTCCATCAGTTGAATTGTTTGGTGATTTAATGTATGGAATTCCTTTTTTTCAGTAATGCAAATACAGAAAATAGTTAAAGCCTGTGACATGATTGAATTAGGATGGAGGGTGAATGTTATATTGCCTATCCTGCACTATTATTTCTAAATAATATTGGTTCAATTTCCATCTGTTACACAAGTTATTTTCCAATATGTTGTTATTTCTTTGGCTTTGGTACCATTCTAGCAGGTTATCAGTTAAATTTTAATACACTTTTTTTCATATCTTGATGATTTGATGAAGTACACATGATATAAATGCCTGCAGAGCATTGCTGCATACCAGCGATATGTTAAGGTGTCCATGATTGCAGTTAGTCCTACATGCAGATATTATATCAAATATTCCTCAGAAATTTCCAGTGTATTGAATAAGTAAAGTAGAAGATTAGGGTTTGAAGTTAAATTAAATATAGTCTTCAAAATTAAGAAAAAACCCCACTAATTATTGATGTTTATTGAATTTTGTAATTGGGCTGCCTGAATGCATATGGATTGTTATATTGCTTTGACCTCTTTTCTGAATATTTTAAACAAATGGTTCGTTTGGTGCTAGTGCATCCACCTGTATCAGTGCATATGGCATGCAAAATCTAAACTTGTATGATACGATTAGAATGCAGCCAATTCCAGGTTTGGCAACAGATGTTGTAAAATTTAATTTCAGATATTATATGCACAACTACCAGCACATCTTGGCTTTGGAATTTGCAATCAAAGAAATCAATGAGAATTCCAGGATCTTGCCAAACATCACCCTCGGTATCCATATCTCCAATAGCTATTTCATGGGAAGATGGATCTATCTGGCTTCCATGGAGCTTCTCTCTACGAAGGAAAGGTTCATCCCAAACTACAAATGTGACCTCAAGGACAGTGTAATATCTGTGATTGCAGGACATAATGCTTACATTTGTCAGTTCATGTCAAACATTTTGAGTATATATAAGATCCCACAGGTAAGAACCATCCCATAAAGAAAGGAGTAAATACAGTATTTCTTGCTTGATTTAGTTTAATTTCTATTCCAAATTTTATATTTATGAATCTATTTGTGTCAGAAACATTCAAAACAAAGGGATAAAATTGCCTCACATAGTTAAAATCACAATCAAGCTAAACATCAAAATATATTTCATCAAGGGTGGGACAGAGAGGAATGATTCAAAATGCTAGAAAGTTATGTATCTACAGGGTAAATCATGTCATGGAAACATGTGTAAAGATAGCATAATCCAGAGGTTCCTACTTATTCTTGAAGTTCTGACATCCTAGAGCTTTGTTTATTTACAAAAACCTAAACAATTATCATATAAATTATATTGGAATATGTAAATGGTAGTCAACTCTGCCCATGCCTGGAAAACATTGATATTTAAATAATATCCTTAAAATAGACATAAGTGATTTGGAAGTATATACTCCAATTTCTTCTTTTTTCCTAGCTCATATATGGTTCAACTGCAGAGATAGATGACAACATACAAGCTGCTTTCTTCCATCAGTTATTTCCAAATGAAGACCTTCAAATTATGGGGCTGGTCCAATTGTTGCTTCACTTCTAGTGGAAATGGATTGGGCTCATTGTCCAAAACCCTAAAAAGGGAAAGAGTTTCATACAGAATAAGCTTGATATATTTTCTAAGAAAGGCATCTGTTTTGATTTCATGGAAGAAATGCCAATGGAATCTGTTATCAACGATATTGAAATTCAACTTAATTGTTATGTTTTGCTCTATAAGGCTATTATGAGAAGTACTACCAATGTTGTAATCACTTATGGTGAAAATGACGACATGCCTTTTCTTAGAATGTTGCCATTTGGTTCAGAATATGAAGAAGTGTCAATGAAGAGAAAAGATAAAGTTTGGGTCATGCCAGCACAGATGGAATTCACATCACTCCGCTTTCAAAGATACAGGGAACTGGATTTCATCCACGGTGCACTATCGTTGGCAGTTTCCTCAAAGGAAATATTAGGGTTTAAGAAATTTATTCAGATGAGAAAGCCTTCTTCAGAAGAAGAGGACAGTTTGACAAGAGTGTTTTGGGAAGATGCATTTGAATGTTCTTTCCCAAATGCTGGGTTAGATGAGGACAGTGACAATCAATGCACTGGTGAGGAGTCACTGGAAACCCTCCCTGAATCTGTGATTGAATCTAGTATTACTGGACAAAGTTATAGCATTTACAATGCTGTCTATGCAGTGGCCCATGCTCTACAAGCCATGCTTTCATCTAAGAGCAGAAAAAGAGGAAATATTTGGGAACTCAGTCAACAGTCGTGGCAGGTAAAAATGACATGAATGAAAATATATTATATATTTTTATAAGGGCCAGTTATGTAAATATTCAGCTAGTATTTTGGAGTTGTATAGCTAATAAGAATATTCTGAAGTTGAACTAACTCAAAATTGATATGTCAGAATTGTAAATACCTAAATGCTTTTTAGAAAGGGTGCAAAAGTCATGACAAGGACTGTTAAGAAAAAGTAAATGCCAATTTAGTCCCAGGAAAGAAGATGGAGACTAATTCTTAGTAGCAAATTCCTCCATGTGTTCAAGTTTCTGTTATCATACCCTATAACAATAAATATTCCTCATATTATATTTGCTGATTGGTTTGCCTTAAAAGGATAACATCTAATTTATGAAAGATCCTTCATTCATACTTGTTCATTGCTTCCAATTGCTATAAATTTCTTTTAATGATTTCCTTTTAGTTCCATTGGTATCTGAAAGCTGTTTCATTTAACAACAATGCTGGAGAAATGGTTCACTTTGACGAAAGAGGAGAGCTACCTACTGGATTTGATGTTATCAACTGGGTCACCTTCCCCAACCAATCATTTCATCGTATCAAAATTGGAAACATAGCTCCAGTGACTCCCCCTGAAAATCTTCTTACTATTTTTGCAGAGGAGATCATCTGGCCTCCCATGTTTAACCAGGTAGTTTTGGCACCAATATCAAACCATGGTGAATAATTTACTTTATTTTTACCTACTGCTTCAATGTTCAGAAAGTTCTTTCAGGAATTATAGGCATACAATGATTCTTTTCTCAAAGTGACTTGTGAACATGATTACCCTAAAATCAAAAACCAACACAAAACATTTGCACTGATTAGAAGAGAGATTTCTATCAAGGGGGATTTAAAAAATATAAGGAAAAACACTGTCTGAGAGGTTACATGATTTCTGGGAACGTTGGAGTTTTAGAAGCAGGACCCCAAATAGCAACACTATGTAAAGTGGCAAATTTTAGTAACACTCAGCTTCCTAAAAATTGCAACCTGTGACATTCCCTGTGTAACAGATACAAGTATTATAACAGTTTTCTACCCACACTAAACACCCCTATTATGGAGTCAGCTTCATTTAATTAGCATCATGCAGTAAATATAGTTAGGAATGGTGTGGTGGCTTAGAGGTGGAGCTCTCACCTCACAATCAGGAGGCTGTGAGTTCAATTCTAGGTAGAGGCAGATATTTCTGTCTCCGGGCACAATGAGAATATATCTGCTGAACAGCTCTCTGCATTGGCATCAGGAAGGGCATCCGGCCAGTAAACACTCTACTAACACTCCATTCAGTTGCCCAGACTCCAATCTCACAAGGGATAATGGGGTTGTTAAACGAAGATGATGATGTAGTAAATGCAGTTATAAGGACTGCTGGGTAGAAGAGGCTCTCCATTTCCCCACCATCTCCCTAATACTCCATCAAATTAGTGTTCACTGAATCTCCATATGAGAAAAAGAGACGCTAAAGCCATTGAGGAAGTTATGATTTATCCCCAGAGTTAGAATTACTAAACATGTTTGCATCATTTTTAAAAAATGCAGAACATAGATGAAATGCCTGTATTTCTCTACAAAGGTAGCAGTAAAGCATAAATTAACCAAAGTTGTGTTTCCATCCTGGGTTTTGTTTTGTTTTGCATTTATGAAATCATTCTAGCTTAATTTTGTAGGGGAAAAAAAGCTGAATAATAACAAATTAAAAACCCAATATAAAAACTCACTTGAACTGAATTTGTTAGGGTGAATAAGATAATTGTCATTCTATAACAAGAGAATGCAGCCGTTTTCCTCATCTTCCAGATTTTTCTGAGTCTTAAGAAACAAGAAAAAATATAAACATTTTCAGGAAAGATTAAAATATATCATTTTTTAAAAAAACCATTCTTCAATGTTTAATATTATATTAAAAACTATAGGCATTTTATTACAATATAAAAAGCATATACTGAAAAGAATATGGTTATCTAACCTCTAACTCGGTCCTAGCTTCTACAAAATATGGGGATCTGTATCAGCCTTTGAAATTGCACTGATATATTTCTGCAGAGAATATTATCTGGCCCACCATATTCAAAAATATTCTGCACTAATTTCTATTATTATTATTTTTGCGTTGATCAAATTCATTTATTAATTACATTTACATGCCACTCATCTCATCGTCAGACTACTCTGGGTGACTGACATCATAAAAGTAAATATACAAACGAGTAAAAATTAAAAATTAACTAAAATTAGATCATCAGTATACAAAGGGGCAGAGACAGCATCTTCTCCCTAGTCTACTAACCACCTCCAGCATGGAACACCCCTATTGGGGCTCCAGGCCTATCAGCAGAGTGAGGTTTTGATACCCTTTACGTGTAAATTAAGAGTACAAGTGGATTTTCTTTCAAGGAGAACAATGTTCCAGAGGGTGGGACTCATGACAGAAAAGGCTCTTTGGACCCTGAATATTCAAATGGTAATTCATTATTTACACATATTTCTACAAGTGTTCTGTCTTTGAACATACAATATTCACTGAGTGGTTCATTTATGTTAAAACTGAAGAAATAAATGATTCTGAAATGGTGACTGATGATGGTTGAATTTTCATAGCATATCTGAATATAGAATGGTTTGCAACTAAATCTGCCTCAAAGGTTAAGGCATTTCCAGAAGGGGGGACTAGATACATCTTTCAAGGTTCTGCTTTGACTTGGTCAGTAGATGCAGATTTGATACTAAAAGAAATTACCATGGGCCTCAGAGAAAACTACATTCCAAACACATTAGAAATATTTCATTAAGATGTGATGATTGGATGACTAACCCAGATACCATATCACTTTTTAGAAAAAAATATATAAGCAAAAGGAGCGTAAGAGATGTAAAATAAAAAAGTAAAGGTGAGAAGATACTGCTTGATAGCCAAAGGGTAAAATATCTACTATTTATAAATAAGCCATGAATTATGTTATTGTAAAATATCTGTCTGAAAATTGTTTGGAGTTTTAAATTGGAAAAAACTAGTTAATATAATATAAATCACCAAGTAAAGCTATAAATGCAATACATGGAACCAATACTGGAAATCTAATTTTCCATCAAATTTAAAGATAGACTTTTCATTTTGATATACATTCTTTTATAATGTGCAAGAATGGATATTTTATAGTGCAAGTATGATTTCCAGTTAGAATGAACTTCAAATTTTTAAATACAAGGTTCTTCTGGTTATGGAAGTCTTCCACAGTTCTTCCAAAGAAGCAATTAAATATCCTTTCAAATAGACAATATAGAAGATCCTTGAAGCCATTAAGACATAATTTCATTTTAGAAACGAATCCTTTCTGAGGATTCTCTTCGTCATTTCACCAATTGTGGCAAAGGACATTTATTTATTTATTTTTATTTATTTAATTTTGTCGAGTACATATTAGGTAATATATATAAGTATAATCATGAATTGAATACATAAAATGAATACAATTAAAGGGAACATTAGGACAGGGATGATAGGCACGCTGATGCTCTGTAACTCTGTTACTGAAGTCATATTTTCTGTAATTGAGTCTGGAGCGGTTTACTTTAAGTTTGTATCTATTGTGTGCTCATGTATTGTTGTGGTTGAAGATGAAGTAGTCATTGACAAGTAGGACATTGTAGCAGTTGATTTTATAAGCTATGCTTAGGTCATACCAAAGGCGGCGTAGTTCTAAATTTTCTAAACCCAGAATTTCAACTCTGGTGTTATAGGGTATTTTGTTACAAGCAGAGGAATGGAGGACTCCTCTTGTGAAATATTTCTGGACGTGCTCAATTGTATTAATGTCCGATAACATCAATGGCGAAGAGAATGCAGATACTTATAATATGATCACAAAGGTCATTTATGTATAGTATGAAGAGTGTTGG
Source organism: Arizona elegans (assembly GCA_022577455.1). NCBI lineage: Eukaryota > Metazoa > Chordata > Lepidosauria > Squamata > Colubridae > Arizona > Arizona elegans. Next base: position 4,138,711 of record JAKOOJ010000021.1, on the reverse strand, counting down.
TCCTAGAACACTGCCTTGGGGGACACCGCTATTAACAGGTGCAGGATTTTGATAGGATTTGACCATTTGTTGTCTGTTTGACAGAAACACAGTTATCCAATTATGGAGGGGTCCGGAGATGCCATAGGATTTTAGTATTAGAAGTAGTTTGTCATGTACCACTGAATCAAAGGCTTTACAAAAGCCTATGTAAATTGCATCTATAGCTTTGCCCTGATCAAGATTTGTAGTCCATAGGTTTTTGCAGTATAGAAATTGTAGATTACAGGATATTTTTTTCTGAAACCAAATTGTTTATTAGAGAGTAGGTTGTTTGTTTCTAGGTGGAGGGTAATGGATTGGTTGATGATTGATTCCATGACTTTGCAGGTGATTATTGATTATTTGTATAATCAAGCAAGATGCAATCAATATCTTGCTTGATTATACAAATAACAAAAGAGTCTTAAAAAATAAGCAATATTGCTGCATTTCCTAAATTATACCACTTTATGTCACATGGTTACTTAAGGATATATGCTTCGTACAACATGGCCATCCCAGCATCCAGCCTGTGTACTTATTTAATTGGTTAATTACTCAACATCATATTTTTGCAATAGAGTTGCATTTCTCACATCTTAAGTACTGTTTGTAAAATGACTAAGGCTTCTCCCAATGTGTGTTTCTGGCCTGTTGGACAATATTTTGTTAATACAGTGATACCTTTGTAGTCATTGTTAATTGGTTCCAGGAGTCAAATAGGTACCGGGAGGGTACCGGGAGGTACCAAAAATGATGAGTAAACAACATATTTTTCTCATAATGAATAAGATTGTGAGTCATAAGGTAGCCAACATCAACAAGTTTCAGCTTGTGCATTGAGTAACAAACAAATGATGAATTCAGTGAGTTTCAAAGCAGCTGAATTCCAAGGTACCACTGTATAAGCCTTAAATACTAGTCAAATCCAATTCTTCAGATGCAAGAATTTCTGAAACGTTAAGTAATAATTTCTCAATTTTTTAATATCCAATAGGTACAGCCCTTTTCTATGTGCAATTCTCCATGCTCATCAGGTTGGAGCAAAATAAAAATAGAAGGAAAGCCCTTTTGCTGCTATGATTGCCTTAAATGTCCAGAAGGAAAAATTTCAAACAAAACAGGTAAGAGATCTAAAGCAGAGATTCCATTGCTATGTATTTTGTGCAATGCCTTATATTACTCTTTAATTATAAACAATAGTATACCATCTCTGTACAAATTTGTCCATAATTCATTTGTCCTAATTCATTTGTCCATAATTCTGGAGAGATGTTGATTATTTAGATGTCTATTCAAATATCATGTCATATTTTTTTACTTTGGGAAAGATAAACGAGACCATAAAAATAAATATTTTCATCTATGGTTTCTATGAAAGTAAAGAGATTTCAAGATTGAGTGGAATGAACTTACTATAATTTTGGGAATTGCAATTCAGAAAGATTTAAAATAAATGGTAAAGGAGAGATCACAGTTAGTTAAGCAATTTCTTGACAGTGTATTTTGGGAAACAAACAATAATTTAAATTTAGATTATGTTTTTATGTATTCATCACATTTCTATACCGTCATCTGAATAAAGTGAATCTGCACAGCTTACACTGGAGAGATATACTCTCTCCACTCCTGTTCAACATTTATATGAAGCTACTGAATAAGATCATCCATCACCATGGACTGAGGTATCATCAATAGCTGATGATACTCAACTGTATGACTCAGCCCGTGGTGAGTTAATTGATGCTGTGTCCTCCCTCTTTACTTTACTTTTACTTTATTTTGGATTTATATACCGCCCTACTCCCGAAGGACTAGGGCAGTGAACAGCCAAAAAATTTAAAAAACAATATAAAAACACATTAAATAATTTGGCCCAAACAAATTAAAACACCCCCATTGTTTTAAAACAAATTTAAAATAACAATTAAAAGGAAGTTAGGCCAGGCCAGCCTGTTGAAATAAAAAGGTCTTGAGGGCATGGCGAAAAGTGCGTAAATCCAGTATTCTCCGTATCTCCGAGGGGAGCTCGTTCCAAATGGCAGGCACCCCCACAGAGAAGGCTCTCCCCCTGGGGGCCATCAGTTGACACTGTTTGACCGACAGCACCCTGAGGAGCCCCTCTCTCTGGGAGCGTACTGGCTGGTGAGAGGCTATTGGTGGCAGAAGGCGGTCTCGTAGATACCCAGGTCCTAAACCATGGACTCCTCTAAAGATCTCTGAGGGTGCCTAGAGGCTGTTAGGAGCTGGATGGGAAGGAATGGATTGAAACAAAACCCTTGCAAGACCAAGTGGCTCTGGGTTTGGGGTTCTTTGGCCTAAGGAAAATTGCTACCTTTGGTCTTGGATGGGGTGGCACTAATCTAAACAGACCCTGTGCATAATCTGAGGGTTCTCTTGGATTTGCAACTCTTGCTCGAAGAGATAGTGGCAGTTGTGGCCAGGAGGGCCTTTGCACAACTGCGGGTTATGCACCGTTATGGCCTTTCCTGGACCAACAATCTGTACTCACTGTCACTCATGCCCTAGTCACTTCCTCTCTTGACTATTGCAATGTGCTCTACATGGGCTGCCCTTGAAGAGTATCTAGAAGGTCCAGCTGGTGCTAAATGCAGTGGCCCGCATGTTTTTGTGCAGACCTCAGTGTGCATATGTATTACCTCTCCTGCGGGAGCTGCATTGATTGCCAATTTGCTTCCGGGTGAAATTTAAGGTGCTGGTTGTGACCGTTAAAGCCCTTAATGGCTTGGGACCAGGTTATTTTAGGGACCGGTCACATCTACCCAACCCATCAGAGTAGGGAGGCAAGTAATGTTGTGGGTCCCATCCCCTAGGGAGATACACCTCGTGGAACCCAGAAGAAAGGCCTTCTCCATGGTGGCTGCCTCTCTCTGGAACATCATTCCCCCAGAGATTAGAATGGCCCCCACTCTAACACTCTTCCGGAAGGCACTGAAGACCTGGTTCTGCCAGCAGGTCTGGGGAACCCAGAGCAGGATGGAGCCCATTAAATGGTTAGTGTGATATATTGTCACTGGGGTGGGTGGTGGGGGTTATTATATTATATTAAATTTTTAATGTATATTAATGTATTATATACATAAATAAATTTCTTAGTATAACAGAATAACAGAGATTGAAGGGACCTTGGAGGTCTTCTAGTCCAACTTCCTGCTCAAGCAGGAAACCCAATACGTTTTCAGACAAGCGATTATCTAATATCTTCTTAAAAACCTCCAATGTTGAAGCACCTACTGGATTAATTGTTATCCCTGTCAGAAAATTTCTCTTTAGTTCTAGGTTGCTTCTCTCCTGTGTTAGTTTCCATCCATTGCTTCTTGTCCTGCCTTCAAGTGCTTTGGAGAATAGATTGAGCACCTCTTCCTTGTGGCATCCCCTCAAATATTGGAATACTCTTATCATGACACCCGTGTTTTTTCTTTTCACTAGACTTTATGTATAAAAGCAAATTGTAGCATAGAGGTATAAGTAAGAATAAGTTAAAAACAAAATTTAAAGGAAGGGTTGCAACTTTAAAAGTTAAAATGTTAAGGTGAAAAGAATGCCCTCATGACACCCAGGGTTGCATATCAGTCTTCAACTTCCATGGTAATGAAGACCAAGGACCGGCCTCACATGTGAGAGTAAGGTGTTCCACAGAGAAGGGGCAACAGCAGAAAAGTATATCTTCCTGCAACCTGCCAGCCAAAATACCTTAAATGACAAAATCTGCAATATTCCCTCCCTGCCCAATTAGGTGGGATAGGATCATAGACAGTTCTTCAAATAATATGAGAAAGGGCTTTCAAGGTAATAGCAAATGCCTTGAATTGAACTCCCAGAAGCAACTGAGAAAAAATGAAGTTTGTATAGCAGAGGTGTTATATGTGGAACCCTAAGGGTGCCCAATATTGTTTGTGATGCTGCATTCTACATCAGCTACAGCCTCTTCAAGAGTAGTTCCATATAGATTGCATTGCAATAATCCATATGGGTGATGACCAAGATATGAGTGATAGAGAATAGATCTGAAAAAGCTACAACTAGTACATAAGAGCCATGATGGTGCAGTGATTAGAATGCAGTATTGCAGGCTATTCTGCCGACTACCAACTGCCAGCAATTTGGCAGTTCAACTCTCACTGGCTCAAGGTTGACTCAGCCTTACATCCTTCTGAGGTCGGTAAAATGAGGACCCAGATTGTTGGGGGCAATATGCTGACTCTTAAAACTTCTTTTGTAGATAATAAAAAGATACAGAGAAAGCAATGAGTCATATAGCACCCCATAGTTGGTGTTTCAGGCTGAACGTCTTTCTCCCTTTGGAACTGGTCAAAGAAGAAAGAGGTGAACCAGACTAGAACTGTTCTTTCCTCTCACAGTTCCCAAAACCATCTCAAAATGGTCAAGAAGAACCAGGATGGATGTACTATCCCTATCCCATTCTCTCCAGACATCATCCAAAAGAATGACCAATACCATTTCCAGATAGTCCAGATAATTCATTTAATCAAGGATCTTCTGGGGTTGCAGCACAACCATCTTCTCAACCACCTTCCCTAAAAAGGGCAGGTGGGAGACCGAACAAAGGTTATGAACTGTTTGTGTCCAGTAATAACTTATTGAAAAATAACACACACTTAATAATGACTCTACGTTGTCATTGTTCAGATTCATCCCTTGTCTTTCTCTTGCAATGCTCTAGATGTCTCTTGACTCTTTCCAACTCTCTCAAATCCTCCATAAAGCACCGAGAATGCCTGGTTCAAAGGGATGAAAAAAGTTGCATGGGCCTGACCCTGTTCAATTCTATCCAAGCTCTCTGCTAACTCTCTATTCCAGTAACAGTGAGGGATTAGGCAGGCCCATTCAGCTAATCCTATGAAACAACTCCCCAACTCACTTTGGAACCTCACTGGGCCCATTAATCTCTGGAGCTGGACCCACTGAATATATCTTGCAAAAGGGGTTAGCGTAAAAAAATCTCAAATTCACCAGGGCCTCATGTATCAGGGAGGGGCGGAGGGAGGAAGGAAAGGAGGAAGGGAGGAAGGGAGAAAAGGAGGAAGCAACGAAGGAAGTTTTCAAATGTTCAGTCAGGAAAAGAAATATCTATGAAATGGTGACCAATTCGGTAATGGGTTGTTGTGTATAACATTAAACACTTGACTGCAATAATTTATTTTCCAGATGCAAATGACTGTTTCCTATGTTCAGAAGATCAGTACCCAAACAAAGCTCACAACCTTTGCATTCCAAAACACATCACATTTTTGTCTCATGAAGAGCCTCTGGGAATTAGCCTGACAGCTATTGCTTCCTTCTTTTCTTTCATCTCAGTTATGGTCCTGGGAATCTTCATTAAGCATCGGGACACCCCCATTGTCAAAGCCAACAACCGGAACCTCACCTACATTCTTCTCATTGCTCTCCTCCTCTCCTTCCTTTGCACTTTGCTCTTCATTGGGCAACCAGATCAAGTAAAATGTCTCATGCGACAAACTTCTTTTGGCATCATCTTCTCTGTAGCTCTTTCTTGCATATTGGGGAAAACAATCATAGTGGTCCTTGCTTTCATGGCCACCAAGCCTGGATCCAAAATGAGGAAATGGGTGGGGAAAAGGCTGGCTAACGCTATAGTTCTTTCATGCTCTTTGACACAATTCTCCATTTGTGCAGTGTGGTTGGCAATTACCCCCCCATTCCCGGATTCTGACATGCACTCCATGGCTGAAGAAATTGTCCTAGAATGTAAAGAAGGTTCAACCATTATGTTTTATACTGTTCTTGGTTTTTTGGGATTCTTGACTGCTGTCAGCTTCTCAGTTGCCTTCCTAGCTAGGAAGTTACCTGACAGCTTTAATGAAGCCAAATTTATCACCTTCAGCATGTTGGTCTTTTGTAGTGTTTGGATATCCTTTGTTCCCACCTACCTGAGCACCAAGGGAAAATACATGGTGGCTGTGGAGATCTTTTCCATTTTGGCTTCTGCAACTGGATTACTGGGTTGCATCTTTTCCCCCAAATGTTACATTATTATTATGAGACCTGATTTGAACAGAAAGGAACAGCTGACAAAAAAATGAAACCGATTTATTGGGTCCAATATAAGTTACAGATTTGCCTTATTAAAGGGCTACTGACCATCTTGAAGAACTGATTGAAAACTAGTTCTTTGGTTTTTTAAACCAAAAATATGCATTTGTGAAATATAACATTTTGAATGCAATTGTTATAGCATGTTTTCTATATAACCCTGGCAAAACTGAGTGGCTCTCGGTACAGGGATTTCCAGGATCTGAGAATTTTTCATCCTTAGTTCTGCATTATCTGTACCTGACACCCTGTGCTTTGTTACTCAAGCCCTGGTTATCTCTCATCTGGACTACTGTATCTATATGAAGCTATCCTTGCGGTCTGCTCAAAAGCTTTAGCTGGTGCATAGTGGAGAAGCAGCAGTGTAATCTTTGGGGCCTCTATGGTGATCCATCTCTATTCCAAAAACTTCACTGGCTACCAATGTGCTTCTGACTGCAGTTCAATGTCTCGGTTATGACCATTAAAATCCTGAACAGCATCGGTTCAGGCTATCTGATGAAGTGCCTCATCCTGTTAGGACTAGCCTATCCTACTTTTACCAGCAGAGAGGGCCTACTTTGGATCCTGTTGTTCAAAGAACTCTGATTATCAGGATCCAGAAGAGGAGCCTTCTCTGCTGTGGCACCTACCCTTTTAAACTTCTTACCATGTAAAGTAAGATCCACCCATACCCTCCTGTCCAGTGGTGGGTTTCACTTTTTTTTACTACTGGTTCTGTGGGTGTGGCTTGGTAGGCGTGGCTTGGTGGGCAGGGCAGGGGAAGGATATTTTAAAATCTCCATTCCCACCCACTCCACGGGAAGGTTACTGCAAAATCCCGATTTCCTCCAGATCAGCTGGAACTTGAGAGGCAGAGAATAGATGGGGGTGGGGCCAGTAAGAATTTTTGCTACCAGTTCTCCGAACTACTCAAAATTTCCATTACCGTTTCTTCAGAACTAGTCAGAACCTGCTGAAACCCATCTCTGTTCCTGTCCTTTCACAAACGTTTTAAGACATGACTCTGCCAATTGGCTTTGGGACCAAATGGGAGAATTTCACACAGGAGGTAGATCGATGGCAAACTCCCTGTTCCCACTGCTGGTCTCTGCTCTCCACCATCTATCCATCTTTTTGGTTTTCTTTTCTTTTTTTATTAAAATTTATAAGCTTTATTAAAACACATATATTAAAACACATATAAAACACATATAAAAACATTTACACAACATATAACATTAAAAAGTTATTCTTTTTAAGCATTGTTTCATAGTGGTTTTCCAAGTGATACTGTTGTATTTCTTCCCCTTTTTCTTAGTCTAGTGAATTTTTTCCTTTTTCCCTCTTTTCTATATTTTTTCCCCTCTCCTTTTTTTCCCTTGGATTTCCCCCTTCCCTTGGATTTCCCCCTTTGTTTTAATTATACCATTATTTTTTGGATTTCCATTTTGATATTTCTATACCTATAAGGCATTATTTATATACAGTTATTATATACATTATTTATGTACATATTTACATACATCTTTATTCTGTTCTTCTTACATTTATGTTTCTTTATTGGTGGTGTTAATCCATTGATACCATTTGTTCCATATTCTATAATAATCTGTCTCTTCTTTTTCCTTGATTTCTTTTGTTAATCTATCCATTTCAGCACATTGTACAATTTTGTCTATTAGTTCTTCTTCCGTTGGGATTTTTTCCTGTTTCCAATTTTTCGTGTATACTATTCGCGCTGCAGTTAGAATATGTATCATCAAGTATTTTATTTCTTTGGGATATGTTTTTGTGAAGATTCCTAGCAGGAAGGTTTCTGGTTTCTTGTCTATTTGTAGTTTTGCTATTTGTTTCAACCATTTCTTAATATTAGACCAAAATTTCTTTGCTGCTGGGCACGTCCACTATAGATGGTAAAAAGTACCTTTTGATTTCTTGCATTTCCAACATAATGCACTATTTTTGGGGTGAATTTTTGCCAGTCTTGTGGGTGACATATGCCACCTGTAGAACATCTTCAGCTGTTTTTCCTTATATGCCACCGCTAATGTTAATTTTGTGTTCATTTGCTATAATTCTTCCCATTTCTCCAAATCTATTGTGTATTTAAAATTTTGCATCCACTTAATCATTGAATCCTTCACTATTTCCTCCTCCATTTTGTATCGCAACAAAAATTTATAAATTTTACTAATTAGTTTTTCTTCTGATTCTAATATAATTTTATCTAGTTCTTGTTTCTCTCTATATATTTCATATATTTTTGTGTGTTCCTTATGTTTAGATTGGACCTGTGTGAAAGTCCACCAGTCGATTTCTCTGTTTAGGTCTATTTCCAACTGTTGTTTTGTTTTCAATTTCCCCTGTTGTTCAATTAAGTCTTTGTATCTAATTAGTTTTTTAGGTTCTGTTAAGTTTGGGTGCCTTACCGCTTCTAATGGTGAAAGCCAGATCGGAATTTTTCTATAGTGCTGTTTTTTAATTTTTAGCCAAATTTGTAATAGTGCATTCCTAATTGTGTGTCTTTTAAAGTAGATATGTGTTTTGTATCTCTCATCCCATAAAAAAGAGTGCTAGCCTGCTTGTAATTCATGTCCTTCAATTGTTAGTATTCTGTTATTTTTTAATTCCATCTTTTTGGTTTTCATATCGATCTGTTATTTCCCTGTGTTCCTTTGCCATTGTTTATTTTATTATTTTATTATTTTACTTCTGTTCTGTTACATTCTTTTCATTTTCCTTCTGTTTCATGATTGTAAGCTGCCTAGAATATGCCCACAGCAATATAGGTGGCAAAGAAATGTAATAAATAAGTAAATAAATAAGTAAGCCAGTAAGTAAGTCTAGGTGGGTTTTGGTGACAAATAGAGAATTACATCTGCCATATGAGATATTGAAGGCTGTCACAGAAAACTGAGACTATAGGAACATGAAGTGTGACATACTAATGAAAAAAATAAAGGTAAGGAGGGAGCGGGAAAGTAAGGAGGAGGAAATGTGATAAAGTTTGAACTTCTTTTCTCATTTTGTTCTACTTTAAAAAACAATAATAGCCCAACAATAAAGGGGAAAAGAGGAAATGGTTGAGAAATATGTAGATCACAGAAAAATTTTGGTGATTGGTTAACAACTAAAAGTGAACACAGAGTAATGAAAAGAGGATATAAATACCAATAATAATAGCACTTAGACTTATATCACAGTGCTTTTGAGCCACCTCTAAGTGGTTTACAGAGTCAAAATATTCCCCACAACAATCTGGGTCCTCATTTTACCCAGATGGAGGGATGGAAGCAGGGGTAAAATGTAAAATTTGTTCCTACCAGTTCTGTGGGCATGGCTTGGTATGTGTGTGTGTGTGGGGGGGGGGCGGGTAATGTGACCAACTTTTTTTTAAAAAAAAAAAAACTTTTCAAACCATTTTTTCTAATGCTTTGAAAAGCCTCTGCTGATCAGGCAACTATCTGGGATCGTCAGAGAGGCTTTTTAAAAAATTCTTTGAAAAGCCTCTGACGATCCCAGCTGAACCGCACGATCGTCAGAGGCTTTTTTTTTTTAACTTTTAAAAGCATTTTTTCATTGGAAGAGGTTGTTGAAAAAAAATGCTTTTAAAAGTAAAAAAAAAAAAACACAAGCCTCTGATGATCATGCAGCTCAGCTGGGCATGGTGGTGGTGGTGGGGTGTGCAGGGATTTTTACTAATGGTTCTCCGAACCACCCGCCGCCATAGCTACCGGATCGAGTGATCCAGTCCGAACTGGGAGCATTTCACCCCTGGATGGAAGGCTGAGTCAGCCTTGAGCCTAGTGAGATTTGAACTACCAAATTACAGGCAGCCAGCAGTCAGCAGAAGTAGCCTGCAGTACTGCCCTCTAACCACTGCACCACCATGGTTCAATAAATGTAAATATTTGTAGGGTTAGAAATTGCATTTAAATATTGTAGCAGACTGACATCTACATAATAACACCTGCTTGTTAATATAATTTTCATTTAACAGATGCAACTCATTAAACAATTATAAGTAGTAAATACTTATTTACTCAGCATAAGTGTGCATAAATATTTATATCTCAATCAGAACAGAGCTGGAAGAGACCTTAGAAGTCTTCTAGACCAGCTCCCTGCTCAAACAGGAGATCGTATACCATTCCAGACAAGAGATGATACAGGGTCTTCTTAAAAAACTCCAGTGATGAAACACCCACAACTGCTGTCAGCAAGCTATTCCACTGGTTAATTGTTCTCACTGTTAGGAAGTTTCTCCTTAACTCCAGGTCGCTTCTCTCCTTGATTAGTTTCCATGCATTGTTTCTTGTCCTGCCTTCTGATGTGTTGGAAAATAAATTGACACACACACATACCCTTTGTGGCAAACTCTCAAATACTGGAATACTGCTCCCATGTTCCCCCTAATCCTTTTCTCTAGATTAGCCAAACTCAAGTCCTGCAACCAATTTTATGCTTCTTTATACAACAAACATTTAGCTTTTTAAACAACAAGCAATTTCTTTGGCTGCTGCCACACACTGCTAGCACATATTTAAGTGATCATCCATTAGGACTCTAAGGTCATTCCCACAGTTACTGTTTTCAGTTTCACACAACCTATTTTAATAGTTGACAAGGAAAGGAAGGAGGAGGAGGAGGAGGAGGAGGAGGAGGAGGAGGAGGAGGAGGAGGAGGAGGAGGAGGAGGAGGAGGAGGAGTTTAATTAATGATGACTGAAATCTCCATTTGAATTCAGCTGTTTTCTCAGTTGGAAGTTGAGAACAAACCTTTTTACTTTATTTTTTTTTTAATTTAAACTTAAACTTAAACTGCACTGCACACTAGAACAAGTAGACACAAGAACAGTTTTTTCCCGAATGCCATCACTCTGCTAAACAAATAATTCCCTCAACACTGTCAAACTATTTACTAAGTCTGCACTTCTATTAATCTTGTCATCGTTCCTATCATCCATCTCCTCCTGCTTATGACTGTATGACTGAAACCTTGTTGCTGGTATCCTTACCATTTATATTGACTGTTTCCTAATATGATTTCATTGCTTATTTGTACCCTGTGACTATCATTAAGTGTTGTACCTTATGATTCTTGATGAGAGTATCTTTTCTTTTAAGTAAACTGAGAGCATATGTATCAAGACAAGTTCCTTTTGTGTCCAATCACACTTGGCCAATAAAAATTCTATTCTATTCTATTCTTCTATTAAACATTCCGTCTTCCATTAAACAGTGTGTCATCTGGGTATAAATATATGTGTGCAATAACAAGCAAAATTTACAACAGTACTCATTACCTTGATATTGATTCTCTAATCTTACCATAAAAATAATGAGCATAATACATCTATTCATTTCTCCCTCTTAACATATCTTCTAATAAAAATATAATAATAATATTAAATATAATCTTAATTGTCATATTAGTAAGAATTATCATATTGTATGCTCCTCTAATTAACATGTTTTCGATATTTCATTGATCTCCATTTATTTCTAATTTCTACTTTTTCCCCAACCATTCATAAAATAATTCCCATGCCATATAATATTTAGTTTGTCCTTTCTCCTTTATAGCAAGGGTTAATCTATTCATTTCTGCACATTCTAATATTTTCCTAATCACTTTCTCATCAGTAGGGATCTCTCTGCTTTTCCAGTATTGTGCAAATACAATTCTATCTGCGGTTAATACATGTATAATTAAACATGTATTCCCTTTTGCTTCAGGTAAAATCCCCAACAAAAATATTTCTGGTTTTAAGTCTATTATTATTATTATTATTATTATTATTATTATTTCTATGCCGCCCACTCTCCGAGGATTCTGGGCTGATGCCATCTCTAAAACATCTTATACAGATTTTCTTTATATGCAGTTGACATTGTTAGTTGTCCCACAACTTCTGCCATTTATCTAATTCTATTGTGTAACCAAAGTTTTTTGCCCATGCTATCATTGTCTCCTTCACTTGTTCATCTTCCAGTATAATGACCTTAATCTCATAATTCTTTATAGAAACCATATTTAGCATCTTTCTCATATCTAGAATGTATCTGCACTTGTGAATACCATGCCATGTCGATGCCTTGATCACTCAGCTCTTGTTTAGTTTTAAATTTCCCCTTTTCATTCAAAATATCTTTATATCTAACAATATTTCCACTGTTAATGACGTTTGGGTGGATCAGTGCTTCCACTGTTGAAAGCCAAACTGGTATCCTCAAATAATGTTCTCTAATTTTCTCCCATACTAAGAATATTGCATTCCTTATGTAATGTCTTTGAAAATAACCATATACAATGAGAGCAAAGCCAACTCCTTTGTAGTACAGATTGTATTATCTACTAATCCAATGAAAAATCTGCAAGAAAGCAACCAAGCTCAGAGAGCACTAAGATCCAGACAGTTCAACCCTTAGCTACAAATATTCTCTTTTACTGAAATAGCAAAGTCTGGAAAAGATCTATGTTCAGTATGTATAGTACATTTATATTTATGTGTATGTATATAAACATAGGTGGGGACATGGTGGCTCGGTGGCTAAGACACTGAGCTTGTCGATTGAATCCCTAGTGCCATATAACAGTGTGAACTCCTATTACTTGTCCCAACTTCTGCCAACCTAAAAAGCCCATAGAAAATGCAAGCAAAAAAATAGGGACCACTTTGGTGGGAAGGTAACAGCGTTCTGGGTGCCTTTGATGTTTAGTCATGCGAACCACATGACCACAGAAACATCTTTGGACATAGCTGGCTCTTTGGCTTTGAAACGAGATGAGCACCATCACCTAGAGTCAGGAACGTCTAGCACATATGTGCAAGGGGAATCTTTACCTTTTATATACACATAAAGTGTATGGGCATCTCTCTCTCTCCTCCCCTCCTCTCTCTCTTTCTCATTCTCCCTCCCTCCCTCTCCCTCTCTCTCTCTCTGTATCTCAAGTTCGGCTTCACTCATGGACCCATATAGAAGAGGAGGAAATGCCCCAAATGTGCCAAAAAGTAATAGTTATTCTACTTCTGTTACTGATTTCCCCAAGGGAAATCCATAATTATTCCATTGAAGAATTATGTATGCAGTGCTAATGCTAATACTATAAGTGTGACACAAATAAGCACATTGGTGACCAACTGGTATATCAAACAAATTTCAGACAGTACCAGTATTTTGATTAATTGTATTATTTTTAAAATATCTGAAGAGAACGATGCTTCTTAACAGTGAGATCCAAATTTCATTAAATGCAATTTAATTTAATTTACTTTGTTGTTTAATTAATCATGACTGAAATTTCCATTTGAATTTAGCTGTAAATTTCCATTTGAAGCCAACTGCAGATCCAGGAGAACAAAACATTTCTCATTGAGTTCTTTCTGTCCCCGTCACTATAATTTTGTCCTTAATTGCAGGTTACAATACCCTGTGAATCACAAGTTGGTTTGTTCATCTGAGCATGTCCAGACCTGTACAATCATTATCAATTATGCATTCTTATTTTTTCAATCTCTAAGGAGTTACAGAAAATATTAAAAGTAATATATTTCCCCTGCAATAAAGATGCAATATTCTTTTTTTTCCAAGGGTAAATTTATCCAAGAGATAAATTGTTGTAGAAAATGATATTATTCTTTGCAATAGCAATATTGTCCTTGTATGTAGACACTGATACAACCCTTGCAAAATGTTCTGTAGGAAATCAGCCTTTCATTAAGCACAAGCGATATCATTCAGAAGATTTGGTCATTGCGGGCATTTCTTTTCAAATTTACATGGTATCTGATGAAATAACATTCAGAAGAAACACATCAGATGAACTGTTTGGTGATTTAATGTATGGAATTCCTGTTTTTCAGTAATGCAAATACAGAAAATAGTTAAAGACTGTGACATGACTGAATTAGGATGGAGGATGAAAGTTAAATTGCCTATCCTGCACTATTATTTCTCAATAATATTGCTTCAATTTCCATCTGTTACACAAGTTATTTTCCAATGTGTTTTTATTTCTATGGATTTGGTACCATTCTAGCAGGTATCAGTTTAATTTTAATAAAACAGATTGCAGTTAGTCCTACATGCAGATATTATATCAAATATTCCTCAGAAATTTCCAGTGTATTGAATAAGTAAATTAGAAAATTAGGGTAGGAAGTAAAATTAAATATAGACCTCCATATTAAGGGGAAAAAACCTACTAATTATTGATGTTTATTACATTTTGCAATTGGGCTGCCTGAATGCCTATGGATTGATATATTGCTTAGAACTCTTTCTTGAAATATTAAACAAGTGGTTTCTTTTATGCTAGTGCTTCCACCTGTATCAATGCTTGTGGCCTGCAGAATCTAAATTTGTGTGATACAATTAGAATGCAGTCAATTCTAGATTTGGCTACAGATGTTGTAAAACTCATTTCAGATATTATATGCACAACTACCAGCACATCTTGGCTTTGGAATTTGCAATCAAAGAAATCAATGAGAATTCCAGGATTTTGCCAAACATCACCCTCGGTATCCATATGTCCAATAGCTATTACCTGCCAAAATGGATTTATCTGGCTTCCATGGAGCTTCTCTCTACAAAGGGAAGATTCATCCCAAATTACAAATGTGACCTCAAGGACAATGTAATATCTGTGATTGCAGGACATAATGCTTACATCGGTCAGTTCATGTCAAACATTCTGAATATATATAAGATCCCAGAGGTAAGAGCCATCCCATAAAGAAAGGAGTCAAATCTAAATACAGTATTTCTTGCTTGATTTAGTTTAATTTCTATTCCAAATTTTTATCTTTATGAATCTATTAGTGTCAGAAACATTCAAAACAAAGGGATAATCAACATCGCCTCATATAGTGTTTTGGGAAAAATCACAATCAAGCTAAACATCCAAATATATTTCATCCAGGGTGGGACAGAGAGGAATGATTCAAAATGCTAGAAAGTTGCATATACCTAATTTATGGGGTAAATCATGTCATGGAAACATGTGTAAACATAGCATAATCCGGAGGTTCATATTCATTTTTGCAGTTCTTACATTTCTGGAGCTTTGTTTATTAAAACAAAAAGAAACAACTAACATAGAAATTATATTGGAATATGCAAATAGTAATCAATTCTGCCCTTGCCTGGAGAACATATTTAAATAAGATCCTTAAAATAGACATAAGTGATTTGGAAGTATATACTCTAATTTCTTCTTTCTTCTTAGCTCATATATGGTTCAACTGCAGAGATAGATGACAACATACAAGCTGCTTTCTTCCGTCAATTATTTCCAAATGAAGACCTTCAAATTATGGGGCTGGTCCAATTGTTGCTTCACTTCCAGTGGAAATGGATTGGGCTCATTGTCCCAAACCCTGAACATGGGAAGAGGTTCATACATAATAGGCTTGATATATTTTCTAAGAATGACATTTGTTTTGATTTCATGGAAGAAGTGCCAAAGGACTCTGTTACCAATGAAATTGAAACTCAACTTAATGGTTTTGGTTTGCTGTATAAGGCTATTATGAGAAGTACTGCCAACGTTGTAATCATATATGGTGAAAATCATGACATGCCTGTTCTTAGAATGTTGCTATTTATTCCAGAATATGAAGACATGCAAATGAAGAGAAAAGATAAAGTTTGGGTCATGCCAGCACAGATGGAATTCACATCAGTCCGCTTTCTAAGATATAGGGCCATAGATTTCATCCATGGTGCCCTAACTTTCGCAGTTTCCTCAAAGGAAATCTTAGGGTTTAAGAAATTTGCTCAGATGAGAAAGCCTTCTTCAGAAGAAGAGGACAGTTTGACAAGAGTGTTTTGGGAAGATGCATTTGAATGTTCTTTCCCAAATGCTGGGTTAGATGAGGACAGTGACAATCAATGCACTGGTGTGGAGTCACTGGCGACCCTTCCTGACTCTGTGATTGAATCTAGTATTACTGGGCATAGTTATAGCATTTACAATGCTGTCTATGCAGTGGCCCATGCTTTGCAAGCTATGCTTTCATCTAAGAGCAGAAAAAGAAGAAATGCTTGGGAACTCAGTCAACAGTCGTGGCAGGTAAAAATGACATGAATGGAAATATATTATATATTTATATAAGGGCCAGTCATATAAATGTTCAGCTATTACTGTAATTTGGAGTTGTATAACTAATAAAAGTATTCTGAAGCTGAACTAACTCATAAGTGATATGTGGGAACTTAAGTAATAATTCCGGAGAACACTAAACACTGGGTGCAACAATGCACAATGAGAGGGAGGCAATGTCAAATATTAATTCAAGAGGAGTTTTAGAAGGAGTGCGGGGTAAACCAGTTTCCAAATGAATGGGACTGTTTAATAGGATATAAGGAATGTGTCTTGTATCCCACAGTGGTTTCTGATAGTTCTATCAAAACATTTCACTAGGAACCCCTGAATCTTATGATGCAAATGCTTCTTCTAAGATCATTGTTTTATTTAAATAACAGGAGAGCTTGAAGTAACTTGAGATCTGTTACGTAATTAACATATCGTATGCCATATCATGTTATGGGAGGACGCACTCACTACCTGTGAGCGATTGCGTGCTCCGGGCCCAATGCTTTACTCGTTCCCCAGGTTGTTCGGATTCTCATGGCCTTTGCCTCCGGTTGATGTTGTGCAATGCCAGGTCTGTGGTAAATAAAGCCCCCCTCATTTGTGATCTGCTTAAGGAGGGGGGTGCAGACCTGGTAGGTATTACGGAGACCTGGTTGGGCCAGGAGTGGGGGTTCCCCTCGTTGAGATGTGCCCACCGGGTTTCTACACATTCCGTCAGCCGAGGTCCCAGGGGAGGGGCAGGGGGGTGGCAGTTCTTGTAAAGGAAGGACTTATTCCAAGGGAGGCCACTGTACCTCAAATAGCCGGATATGAGTCCCTCCTTGTGAAGTGGGGACATGGGAGGCAGATGGGCTTGCTGATTACGTATCTGGCTCCCTGCCACATGTTGGCTGCCCTGCCCGAGCTGCTCAACGTGATTGCCGAAATGGCGGTTGAGACTCCCAGGCTTATGGTCATGGGGGACTTCAACTTGCCATCTATCAGCGAAGCGTCTGAGGTGGCCTGGGAGTTCATGGCTTCCATGACGGCCATGGATCTGACCCAAATAATTCATGGACTCACTCACACAGGAGGACACACTCTGGACTTGATTTTTGTCTCTGATCAGTGGATGAATGATCTTGAGATAGGGGAGATAGCAACTGAGCCCTTGTCATGGTCAGATCATTTCCTTCTTAGGCTTGACTTTCACACCCCGCCACAGGGAGGTGGAAGAGACTAGATGGTTCTGCCCCAGGTGCCTGATGGATCCTGATAGGTTCCAGATGGAGCTTGGGCGATTCCCTGAGGCTCTGACTCACAACTCGGCTGAAGAGCTTGTGGCTGCCTGGGATAGGGCAGCCGCTGATGCTTTGGACCAAGTTGTGCCTATGCGGCCTCTTACCTGTCACCGAGTTTACCTGGCTCCTTGGTTCTCCGAGGAGCTGAGAGAGATGAAGCACCAGAAAAGATGCCTGGCCATTCCAAATCTGACCAACACTGGTAAGGTCTCATATTAAGATCTACCTAGTGGTGATAAAAGCGGCAAAATGTAATTATTTTTCTGCTCTTATCACATCTGCAGATAACCGCCCAGCCACCCTGTTTAGGGTGACCCACTCCCTTCTCTATCTGGGAGCGAGGGAGGACCCCTTGCAGGGTAGGGCTGAGGATTTTGTCCAGTATCTGCATGATAAAATCAGTCAGATTCAGGAAGGCTTGGTCTCTGACTGGGTGGGTACAGACGGGATGATGGAGGCCTGTCTTGAGAATGTCATTTGGGAAGAGTTTGACCCTGTCTCTTCCAAGGACGTGGACAGGATACTGGGATAGCTGAATGTGACCACATGTTTTCTGGACACGTGTCCCTCCTGGTTGGTGCTGGCCTCCCGGGAGGTTACGCGAGGCTGGCTCCAGGGGATTATTAATGCTTCTTTGAGTGAGGGTGTCTTGCCGTCCACCTTGAAAGAGGCAGTGGTGAGGCCCCTCCTCAAGAAGCCCTCTCTGGATCTGTTTTGGCTAACTACCGTCCGGTCTCCAACCTTCGTTTGCTGGCGAAGGTGGTTGAGAGTGTGGTGGCGCGACAGCTTCCTCGGTACCTGGATGAAGCTGACTATCTAGATCCGCTCCAGCCTGGCTTCAGGCCTGGGCACAGCACGAAAACAGCATTGGTCGTGTTGGTGGATGAACTCTGGAGGGCTCAGGATAGGGGCTGTTCCTCTATCCTAGTCCTGTTAGATCTCTCAGCGGCTTTTGATACCATCGACCATGGTATCATGCTGCGCCGGTTGGAGGGGTTGGGGGTGGGGGACACCGTCCTACAGTGGTTCTCCTCCTATCTCTCTGACCGGTCTCAGTTGGTGTTGGCAGGGGGCAGAGGTCGACCCCGAGGTGCCTTGTTTTGGGGTGCCGCAGGGGTCAGTCCTCTCACCCCTTCTGTTCAACATTTATGTGAAGCTGCTGGGCGAGATCATCCATGGTTTTGGGGTGGAGTTCCATCAGTACGCTGATGATACTCAGCTGTACATCTCCACCCCAGGCCATCCCAATGATGCCCTTGAAGTGATGTCCCAGTGCCTAGAGGCTGTGCAGGTCTGGATGGGGAGAAACAGGCTTCGACTCAACCCTTCCAAGACTGAGTGGCTGTGGCTTCCGGCGTCCCGATATAGCCAGCCGGTGCCATCGCTGGCTATTGGGGGCGAGTTACTGGCCCCCACGGAGAGGGCTCGCAACTTGGGCATCCTCTTGGATGCATGGCTGTCTTTAGAAGAGCATATGACAGTCTTGGCCAGGGGGGCTTTTCATCAGGTTCACCTGATTCAGCAGTTGCGCCCCTTTCTGGATCGGGACTCCTTACACACAGTCACTCAGACACTTGTTATTTCCCGCCTGGACTACTGCAATGCTCTCTACATGGGGCTCCCCTTGAGGAGCACCCGGAGGCTCCAACTGGTGCAGAATGCGGCCATGCAGGGGATTATGGAATCGATGGGGCGCTCCCATATGACACCTCACCTGCGCGAGCTGCATTGGCTTTGGGTGGTCTTCTGGGTGCACTTAAAAGTGTTGGTTACCACCGTAAAGCAATCCATGGCATAGGGCCTGGGTACTTACAGGATCGCCTTCTGCCACCGATAGCCTCCCACCGGCCAGTATGCTCCCACAGAGAGGGACTCCTCATGGTGCCGTCAGCCAGGCAATGTTGGCTGGCGACCCCCAGGGGGAGGGCCTTCTCTTTTGCAGCACCTGCCCTCTGGAACGACCTGCCCCCAGAGATACGTAGGATACCAGATCTCCGTACTTTTCGCCGTGCCCTCGAAACTTTTTTATTTCATCAAGCCGGGCTGGCGTAACCCTCCCCACCTTAGATATTTTTAATTGTAAATGGATTTTAGTTGGGATGTCTTAAATTTTGGGCCAAAATTTGTTTAATTCTTTTAAAAAAAAATAAATTTTGTATTGGGATGATTTTATTCTTGGCTGTTCACCGCCCTGAGTCCAGCAGGATATGGGCGGTATAAAACTAAATAAATAAAATAAATAATAATTATTTATGAATAATTTTTGCCCTCCTTTTTGAAATATCAGCTCTCTGCAGTAATTCCCTCCACTAGTTTCTGGATGGAATTTTTTTTCAGTGTCCTAAATTAACAATGAATACTGTAATTATCTTTCATTATTTGCTTGGGTACTGAGTTTTGATTCCATAGTGAGGAGAAGATTATGACAGACAGGAAGGAAGGAAGGAAGGAAGGAAGGAAGGAAGGAAGGAAGGAAGGAAGGAAGGAAGGAAGGAAGGGCATTGAGCCGCAGTGAGTCTAGATTATTGTTTGGGGTACTGTGTTTTGATTTCACAGTGAAGAAAAGAGTATGAGATAAATAAGAAAAAAAGAAAGGATGGTATTGAAGAGTGATCAATAGACAGACCACAACAATTTTTTTGTTGGTTCTTCATAGATCAAATGCTCACAATATTTTAGTACACCAGAGCATGTGAGAAACAGCAAGTAACTAGGGTGCCATTAAGAATCAACATTCTTAGTCCAACTGACATAGATTATAATATTGCTTCCAACATGCATGGGAATAGTAAAGGAATTCTAAATACCTAAATGCTTTTTAGAAAGGATGCAAAAGTCATTAGAAGGACTGTTAAGAGAAAGTAAATGCCAATTTAGTCCTGGGAAAGAAGAGAGATTGTGTGAGAGAAGCAAATTCCTGCAGGTATTCAAGTTTCTGTTATCATAAACCATAACAATAAACATTTCTCATGTTATATCTGCTGATTGGTCTTTCTTAAAAGATTAACACCTAATTTATGAAAGAGTCTTCATTCATACTTGCTCATTGCTTCCAATTGTTATAAATTTCTTTTAATGGTTTCCATTTAGTTTCATTGGTATCTGAAAGCTGTTTCATTTAACAACAGTGCTGGAGAAATGGTTTCCTTTGACAAAAGAGGAGAACTAGGAAGTGGATTTGATGTTATCAACTGGGTCACCTTCCCCAACCAATCATTTCATCGAATCAAAATTGGAAACATAGCACCAGTGACTCCCCCTGAAAATCTCCTTACTCTTTCTGCCGAGGAGATTGTCTGGCCCACCATCTTTAATCAGGTAGTTTTTGCACCAATATCAAACCATGGCGAATAATTTATTTTATTTTTACTTACTGCTTCAATGCTCAGAAAGTAATTTCAGGAATTACAGGCATAAAATGACTCTTTTCTCAAAGTGACTCATGAACTTGATTACCCTAAAAAAAATTAATATGTTTAATAAGTTCTGAGAGGCACAATGAGTATCAAAAACGATGAGTATTAGACAAATTGTTCTCATAAGGAATAAGGTTGTGAATCACAAGGTAGCTGATATCAACAAATTCTAGCTTCTTTATTGAGTATCAACCAAAGAATGAGTTCAAAGCAGCTGAGTTCCAAGGTACCACTGTATATGCCATAAATACTAGTCAAATCCAATTTTCAGATGCAAGAATTCCTGAAAGGTTAAGTAATAATTTCTCAATTTTCCTTCACAATGTCCAATAGGTACAACCCTTTTCTATGTGCAATCCTCCATGCTCATCAGGTTACAGCAAAATAAAAATAGAAGGAAAGCCCTTTTGCTGCTATGATTGCCTTAAATGCCCAGAAGGAAAAATTTCAAACAAAACAGGTAAGAGATCTAAAGCAGAGATTTCAATGCTATTTATTTGTGTAATGCCTTATATTACTCTTTAATTGTAAACAATAGTTTGCCATCTCTTTTCAAATGTGTCTATAATACAGGACAGATGTCGGTTACTTAGGAGTCTATTCAAATATTATGCCATCTTTTTTTTACTCTGAAAACCAGACCATAAAAATAAATACCTTCACCTATGTTTTCTATGAAAGTAAAGGGATTTCAAGATTGGGTGGAATGAACCTATTATCATTTTGGGAATTGCAGTTCAGAAAGATTTAAAATAAATGGTAAAGGAGAAATGTCAGTTAGTTAAGCAAGCATAATTTCTTAATAGTGCATTTTGGGAAACAAACAATAATTTAAATTTAGGTTATGTTTTTATGTATTCAGCACATTTCTATACCATCATCTGAATTAAGTGAATCTGGACAGTTTACAGTATTTTACATAATCTCTCCATTCCTGTTCAACATTTGTATGAAGCTCCTGGGTAAGATTATCCATCACCATGGACTGAGGTATCATCAATATGCTGATGATACTCAGATGTATGTCTCAGCCCATGGTGAGTTAAGTGATGCTGTGTCTTCCTTCTGATAGTGCCTGGAGGTTGTTAGGGGCTGGATGGGAGCAATGGGTTGAAACTAAACCCTTGAAAGACTGAGTGGCTCTGGGTTTGGAGTTCTTTGGCCCAAGAATTGCCACCTTTGGTTTTGGATGGGGTGGCATTATCCCAAACAGACCCTGGGCATAATTTGGGGGTTCTCTTGGACTTGGGACTCCTGGACGAAGAGCAGGTGGTGGTTGTGGCCAGGAGGGCCTTTGCACAACTGCAGGTTGTGCACCAATTATGCAATTTCCTGGACCAACAATCCCTACTCACTGTCACTCATGCCCTAGTCACTTCCTGTCTTGACTACTGCAACCTGCTCTAAATGGGGCTGCCCTTGAAGACCATCCACACGTTCCAGTTGGTGTAAAATACAGCGGCCTGCATGGTTTTGTGCAGACCTCAGTGTGCACATGTATCACATCCCCTGCCAATTTGCTTCTGGGTGAAATTCAAGGTGCTGGTTGTCACCGTTAAAGTCCTTAATGGCTTGGGACCAGGTTATCTGAGGGACCATCTTTTGCTGGTTATACCCACCTGACACACCAGAGCAGGGAGGCAAGGAATGTTGTGGGTCCCATCCCCTAGGGAGATACACCTGGTGGAACCCAGAAGAAGGGCCTTCTCCATGGTGGCTCCCTCTCTCTGGAACATCATTTCCCCAGAGATTAGAATGGCCCACACTCTAACACTCTTATGGAAGACGCTAAAGACCTGGTTCTGCCAGCGGGTCTGAAGAACCAAGAGTGGGATGGAGCCCATTAAATGGTTTCTTTGATATCTTTGATACCGGGGTGGGGGTGTAATAATATTATTTTATTATATTATTTTTTAATACATTATTTGATTGTCTCTTTCATTAATTTTATTGTTTTTATATAAGGTTTTTATATTCTTATAAGCTGCCTTGAGTCACCATATTCTAATAGGTGGCAATATAAATTTAATAAATAAATAGGTAAGTAAGTAAGTAAATACATAAATAAATATCTTAGTATAACAGAATAACAGAGTTTGAAGGGACCTTGGAGGTCTTCTAGTCCCACTCCCTGCTCAAGCAGGAAACCCTATACCTTTTCAGACAAGTGGTTATCTAATGTCTTCTTAAAAACCTCCAATGCTGAAACTCCGATTGGATTAATTATTATCCCTGTCAGAAAATTTCTCCTTAGTTCTAGGTTGCTTCTCTCCTGTATTAGTTTCCATCCATTGCTTCTTGTCCTGCCTTCAGGTGGTTTGGAGAATAGATTGCCCACCTCTTCCTTGTGGCATCCCCTAAAATATTGGAACACTGTTATCATGATACCCTTGGTTCTTCTTTTCACTAGACTATATGTATAAAAGCAAAATCTTAATATAGAGATATAAGTAAGAATAAGTTAAAAACAAAATTTAAAAGAAGTGTTGCAGCATTAAAAGTTAAAATGTTAAGGGGAAAAGAATGCCTTCATGACACCCAGGGTTGCATATCAGTCTTCAACTTCCATGATGATGAAGACCAAGGACCGGCCTCACATCTGAGAGTAAGGTGTTCCACCGCGTAGGAGCAGCAGCAGAAAAGGCTATCTTCCTGCAACCTGCCAGCCAAAACTCCTTAAATGACAGAATCTGCAATATTCCCTCCCTGCCCAATTAGGTGGGATAGGATCATATAATGGGGATGACAGTTCTTCAAATAATCTGAGAAAGGGCTTTCAAGGTAATAGCAAGTGCCTTGAACTGAACCCCCAGAAGCAACTAAGACAAAAATGAAGTTTGTATAGCAAAGGTTTTATATGTGGAACCCTAGGGGTGCCCAATATTGTTTGTGATGTTTCATTCTACATCAGCTACAGCCTGTCCAAGAGTAGCCCCATATAGATTGCATTGCAATAATCCATATGGGAGATGACCAAGATATGAGTGATAGAGAGTAGACCTGAAAAGGCTACAACTAGTACATAAGAGCCATGATGGTGCAGTGATTAGAATGCAGTATTGCAGACTATTCTGCCGATTGCCAACTGTCGCAGTTCGGCAGTTCAATTCTCACTGGCTCAAGGCTGATTCTGCCTTCCATCCTTCTGTGGTCGATAAAATGAGGACTCAGATTGTTGGGGGCAATAGTCTGACTTTTGTAGATAATAAAAAGGTACAGAGAAAATATAGCACCTGATAGTTGGTCTTGCAGGCTGGACTTCTTTCTCCTTTTGGAACTGATCAAAGAAGGAGGAGGTGAACCAGACTAGAACTGTTCTTTCCTCTCACAGTTCCCAAAACCATCTCAAAAGAATACCATGATCCAGAAGAGCCAGGATGGATGTTCTATCCCTATCCCATTCTCTCCAGACATCATCCAAAAGAATGACCAATGCCATTTCCTTCCCATATCCAGGCCTGAAACCTGACTGAAAGCAGTCCAGATAATTCATTTACTCAAGGATATTCTGGGGCTGCAGCACAACCATCTTCTCAACCACCTTCCCTAAAAAGGGCAGGTGGGAGACCGAACAAAGGTTATGAATTTTTTGTGTCCAGTATTAACTTTTTGAGAAGTGACACACACTTAATAGTGACTCTAGCTTGTCATTGTTCAGATTCATCCCTTGTCTTTCTCCAGCAATGACCTAGATGTCTCTTGACTCATTTCAACTCTCTCAAATCCTCCATAAAGCACCGAGAATGCCTGGTTCAATGGGATGAAAAAAGTTGCATGGGCCTGACCCTCTTCAATTCTATCCAAGCTCTTTGCTCTCTATTCCAGTAACAGTGAGGGCTTTGGCAGGCCCATGCAGCAGATCCTATGCAACAACTCCCCAACTCGCTTTGGAACCTCACTGGGCCCATTAATCACTGGAGCTGGACCAATTGAATATGTCTTGCAAAAGGGGTTAGCATAGAAAATTATCAAGGTTTCCAGGGCCTCATATAGCAGGGAGGGAGGGAGGGAGGCAGGGAGGCAGGCAGACAGGAAGGAAGGAAGGAAGGAAGGAAGGAAGGAAGGAAGGAAGGAAGGAAGGAAGGAAATTAATTTTCAAATGTTCACTGTCAGTAAACGAAATATCTCTGAAATGATGACCTATTCGGTAAGGGGTTGTTGTCTATAACATTAAACACATAACTGCAATAATTTGTTTTTCAGATGCAAATGACTGTTTCCCATGTTCAGAAGATCAGTACCCAAACAAAGCTCACAAACTTTGCATTCCAAAACACATCACATTTTTGTCTCATGAAGAGCCTCTGGGGATTAGCCTGACAGCTATTGCTTCCTTCTTTTCTTTCATCTCAGTTATGGTCCTGGGAATCTTCATTAAGCATCAGGACACTCCCATTGTCAAAGCCAACAACCGGAACCTCACCTACATTCTTCTCATTGCTCTCCTCCTCTCCTTCCTCTGCACTTTGCTCTTCATTGGACAACCAGATCAGGTGAAATGTCTCATGCGACAAACTTCTTTTGGCATCATCTTCTCTGTAGCTCTTTCTTGCATATTGGGGAAAACAATCATAGTGGTCCTTGCTTTCATGGCCACCAAGCCTGGATCCAAAATGAGGAAATGGGTGGGGAAAAGGCTGGCCAACGCTATAGTTCTTTCATGCTCTTTGACACAATTCTCCATTTGTGCAATGTGGTTGGCAATTTCCCCTCCATTCCCAGATTCTGACATGCATTCCATGGCTGAAGAAATTGTCCTAGAATGTAAAGAAGGTTCAACCACTATGTTTTATACTGTTCTTGGTTTTTTGGGATTCTTGACTGCTGTCAGCTTCTCAGTTGCCTTCCTAGCTAGGAAGTTACCTGACAGCTTTAATGAAGCCAAATTTATCACCTTCAGCATGTTGGTCTTTTGTAATGTCTGGATATCCTTTGTTCCCACCTACCTGAGCACCAAGGGAAAATACATGGTAGCTGTGGAGATCTTTTCCATTTTGGCTTCTGCAGTTGGATTACTGGGTTGCATCTTTTCTCCCAAATGTTACATTATTATTCTGAGGCCGGATTTGAACAGAAAGGAACAACTGACAAAGAAATGAAACTGATTTATTGGGTCCACTATAAGTTCTCTAAATTGTGACAGAATCCTCATTTGCCTCATTAAAGGGCTACTGACCATCTTGAAGAAATGTTTAAAAATGATTTCTTTGGTTTTTTTTAAACCAAAAATACGCAGTTGTGAAACATAACCTTTTGAATGCAACCCTTATAGCATGTTTCCTAAATAACCCTGTCAAAACTGAGTAGTTTTGGGTACAGGGAGCTCCAGGATCTGAGAGTTTGTCATCTTTAGTTCTGCATTATCTGTTCAAACCCAGCTTGCAAGCTGGGGGTTCTCCTGAAGTCACAACTTCAACCGAAAGAGCAGATGGCAGGTGTAAGCAAGGGAGCTTTGAACAGCTCTAGTGTGTGCACCAGTAGTGACTTTTCCTGGATCATGATTCCATGTGCTTTGTTACTCAAGCCCTGGTTATCTCTCATCTGGACTACTGCATCTACATGAAGCTACCCTTGAGGTCTGCTCAAAAGCTTTAGCTGGTGCATAGTGCAGCAGCAGCAGTAGTCTTTGGATCCTCTAGGGTGATCCATCTGTGTTCCAAAAACTTAACTGTCTACCAATGTGCTTCTGACTGCAGTTCAAGGTGCTGGTTATGACTATTAAAGTCCTTAATGGCATAGGTCCAGGCTATCTGATGAACTGCCTCATCCTGTTATGACTAGCCTGTCCTACTCATGCAGCAGATAGGACATTGTTTGGATCCCGTTGTTCAAAGAACTCTGATTATCAGGATCCAGAAGAAGAGCCTTCTCTGCTGCAGCACCTACCCTTTGGAACATCTTACCCTGTAAGGTAACCCACGCAATTTTACTGTTGGGGGAACAGCACTATGAAGTGGAAGACCTTCTAGATGCCAGGTAGCATAGGAGGCAGCTGCAATACATCGTCCTATGGAAAGGCTACACCTTGGCATAAGCCTCATGGGTCACTCATACAGACGTTAGGGCATCTCAACTGGTAGCCCAATCCATCACAATTACACAGATAAGCCAGGAAGCCCAAATCATAGTCCTGTTGGCTATGGAGGTGCATTTAGTGGGTCCTAGGAAGTTAGAGGGAGGGAGAGAGGGAGGGAGGGAGGGAGGAATTAACATTTATAAATAAATGAACTCCCTAAAGTTATTTTAGTAGCTGGATAGTATCACATGCTCCAATTTATTTGTCCATGAGGTCAACGGAGTACTAATATAGGATAAAGTAAAGAAAAAATAAATTCTAGTGATCATGATTGTCCTCCTATGCTTTATTAAAAAGAATCTGATTCAAGTTATGTTTTTGCATTAGATAAAAAGAGCAAAATTTGCAGCACCAATTAGATTTCAGAGTTCCCCACTCCTGGGGGAAGGATACTGCAAAATCTCCATTCCCAACTCACTCTGGGCTAGTCAGAGGTGGCCTTTGCCAGTTCTCCAAACTACTCAAAATTCCCGCTATCGCTTCTCCAGAACCTGTCAGAACCTGCTGGATTTCACCCCTGGTGTGAAGGTTCTGACAGATGGCCTAATCAAATCATGACTCTCAAGCCAAGTTTCAAAAGGAATCCAATGGTTTATTAGGAGCAACATGCCGGCATCTACTCCAGTGAGGTTTGCTCTGCCCGCATGTAAATTACGGGCCACCTTTGACCCTGTTCCCCCCTCCTTTCAATATGTGTCATAAATCACATTCTCCACAAGGCACTCCCACGGGCTGTAGAAACACACCTCATCTCTCCCACCCACCCACCCACCCACCAGTTTTGGTAATCTGAGATTCACCATCGGAGAAAGGTATGTGTGGAATGTACTCCTCCCCCCTTGCTTCTAATGGCAACTCGAGAGCAGACTAGAAATGCTTTTAATATTAAGAACTTTCTCTTCTGAAATTGATTCACTCTATCAAGATGGGTTAATTAAAAACTTATCTACAATGATATTTCTTTTTATTTGCTTATTTGTTTACTTGTCACTTGGCATTACGGACTGTTCCCATGTTCTCCCATTGGGAATATTAAAAAGGAATGTCATGATAAAATTAAATTACAAATACAATAAGAAAAGTGCTTAAAGACTTCTCAAAATAATTTTAAAAATGTGACTGGGATCCTATTTCTTTTTGGGTCTTTTGGATGGGTCCATTTTTTTTGGGGGGGGCTCTTTAAAAAATGCATGCTTTAATGTGCTTCCTAACAGGGGAAAATAGGGTAGTTCTATTGTTCCAGAGAATTAAATCTTTACAGCTACAGAACTAGCATTTGTTGATTTGCATTTTCTTTCTTTCTCTCTAGCTCCTTTACAGTTTTCAGTTATGAGCAACTTTTCCCAGACCATAAATATCTTCATTCTCATTTCTACTCAAAACCTCTGAGGAGCTTCATTAACTGTCCCTTGATTTCCCTGTAATAACCCAAATAATCTAAGTAAAATAGCTTCTTCTCAAATCCTTGAGGAATTTCAAAGGCAAACATCAAAGAACAGCTCAGGATTGAAAGGTGCTATTAAATATGTGATCAAAATGCTAGAGCTGCAAAAATTTGCTCTTTAGGAAAGGATATTTATACAGACTAGTCTAATTAGTGAGAGATTGTTTTTCCTCTTATGTTTCATGGTTGCAGGTGAATCTGGTTCATATTAATGTTCAAAATGTTCTCTTGAAGAAGATGGTATTTTCCATCTTCTTTTATTTGAGTGATCCTTCAAATATGCTGAAATTTAGCCATCTCCGCTAAATTCACTACTTTTAGTGTCCATTCTTCAATAGTAGGTAGATCTTCCTTCTTCCAGTATTGCGCCACCAAAAGTGTCGCTGCGGTTATTAAGTTCAAAATCAAATTAGTCTCTATAACCGTACAATCTGTAATTATACCCAATAAAAACAACTGTGGGGTACACTTTATCTTCTTTTTAAGAATACTTTGCATAATCCACCATATTTTTATCCAAAATGCCTTGATTTTTTTACATGTCCACCATATATGATAATACGTGGCATCATCACACATCTCCAACACTTAGATTGTAAACCTGGATACATACAAGCTAACTTTTTAGGATCTAGATGCCATCTATAAAACATTTTATAAAAATTTTCTCTCAAATTTTGGGCTTGCGTAAATTTTACGTTTCTAACCCATATTTTTTCCCATGTTTCCTCATTATTGGTTCCTCAATATTTTGTGCCTATTTTATCATACAGTCTTTGACTAACTTCATTTCTGAATCTATCTCTATCAGTACAACCTTTTTATGTGCATTTGACCTTGATCTCTAATTTGTTTTAGAGTTTGCCTCATTTTGCAAGATACCAATTTTCTGATCCTCTTTCCATCTATCTTGCAGCTGTCCATACTGAAACCAAGTTTGAATTATCCTTTCTTCTTTTAATACATTCAAAGATTTTAACTGCAATGTGCCTCTTTCCATAATAAGCACCTCTTTATAAGTAATCACATCTTGTTTTTGTTCTACACTTATATTATCTATCGCATGTCTGGGTATTGCCCATATAAGTATTTTATTGTTTAATTTATATTGATACTTTTTCCAGACACGTAATAACACATTCCTTAATATATGACTTTTAAAATTCTTATCCACCTTTTTAATCATATAATAAATATGCATGCCAGCCATATACCAAATCATATCCCTCTATATTCAATATTCTCTCTTCTGTTGAGTTAGTCCAATCACTAATTGCTGAAAGGGCAACTGCCTCATAATACAATCTTAAATTGGGCATTTTGAGACCTCCTCTCTCACGTATAATTTGCATTATTTTTTGCTTTATTCTCGGTCTCTTTCCTGCCCAAACAAAGTTACTGATACCCTTCTGCCATTCCTTCAAATTTGCATCTTTTTTAAGTATTGGTATCATTTGAAAAAGAAATAAAAACTTTGGTAAAACATTCATTTTTACTGCTGCTATTCTTCCCAACGAAGACAGTTGTAGTTTTTTTCCAGTTTTCCATCTCTTTCTGTATTTTTTGCCACAACAATTCATAATTATACTTATATAATTTTACATTTGAAGTCACAATATAAACCCCTAAATATTTAACCTTCTTTACTATTTCATATCCTGTTACTCTTTCTATTTCTTCTTTTTGATTTATAGTCATATTTTTAGTTATTATCTTTATTTTCTCTGCATTTATTTTAAATCCAGATACTTGTCCATATTGATTAATTATATCCATTAAATGTATAACCGATTGCACTGGTTGGGTTAAAGTAACAACCAAGTCATCTGCAAATGCTCGTAATCTATAATCATAATGCCTATTTTTAATTCCCTTTATTTTATCTGAACCACATATTTTATTCAGCAAAAATTCCAAAGTCAAAATAAACAGTAATGGAGACAAAGGACATCCTTGTCTTGTTCCTTTTTCAATATTAAAAGTTTCTGTTAAACTACCATTAATTATTATTTGTGCTGTTTGTTTCTGGTATATTGCCTTAATAGATTATGTAAAGTACTCTCCAAACTGCATCTTTTCTATTATTTTCAATAAAAAATTCCAATTCAATCGATCAAATGCCTTCTCCGCATCCAAAAATATAAGCGCCGCAGGGACTTGGTTGTTCTTCCCCAAATATTCCAATATATTAACTATTTGCCTTTCGTTACTTTTCATTTGTCTCCCATTTATAAAACCAGTTTGATCATTATGAATCATTTGTTGCATAACTAACATTAACCTATTTGCTAACATTTTAGCAAAAATCTTGTAATCTGTATTTAAAAGAGATATAGGCCTATAGTTCTTCGGCTGACTATAGTCTTGATCCAGGGAGGGTTATTTTTAAGTGCATGAGCTCAAAAGCTCGATTGGGCTTATTATCAGAGAATGTCTTATTTTAGATAAAACAGGGTAGTATATCTTAAAGCACATATTTTTCTCAAATAGGGCATACCTGATTACTGGTATTATTTGCAGCATACATTATTTATTCTATTCCTTGCTGTTAGTTCCTTCATTCTAATATAGATTCACTACACTGACATTTCTTACTGGGCAAATAAATATTTTACACCAACACACTTATGACAGCTCTCACCTCAGTCATTTTTTCCATTTTCTTACTGTTTAAATGAATCATCAGTGCTCTACTATCAAATCATCCTTTGTAACTAACTGAGTGTTAATAGTTTAATTGTTTCACTTAATATTGGGGAACAGTTGTGTTGTATAGCACTTTGAATGACTTTCAAAACAGTTGTTGAGCATGCATGGATTACAAATGTCAGTCTTTCCTAATGAAACCTCTACATCTTTTCTTATGATAATAGTCCTCTGAAGGTCTATCATGATTTCCCCCACAGAGAATTATATTTAACATTTGCCCTCAATTGTATTTCAAAGGACATCCTTCATGCCTATCCCCACAAAAAAACAAAAAAAAAAACCAAAACACCCATGCATGAAGAAGATGGAAGAGTTAAAGCTAAAAGACTAGAAGTATGCCTAAGAGTTAAAGATACATTTTAAAAGAGTATTAATGTTCTTTCAAGCAATTCATCTGTTTCCTAGTGAAAATCCCAAGAGCATTTTCCATTTCATAAAAAATGTTTTTAGACACTCTGAAAAAAATCTTTGCCAAACATTTCCATTACTATACAATCATGTGATCAATTTTATATTCTTCCATTGCTATATTTGGTAGTTGTATAATCTCACATTCTTCAGGAAAAGAAATATTTTACTTATTTATTTATTTATTTAATCATATTTGTATGCTGCCCTACTCCCGAAGGACTCAGGGTGGTGAACAGCCAAGATAAAATACAAAGACATACAAAAGTTAAAAGACTATTAAAAACAGATTAAATAATTTAGGCTCAAAAAACAAATTTAAGACATCCAATTTATCTAAAAACATTTAAAATCCAATTTAAAAGGGAGAGTTAGGCCAGACCATCCTGTTGGAATAAAAAAGTTTTTAGGGCGTGGCGGAAGATGCGTAAGTCTTGGATCCTCCGTATCTCCGGGGGGAGCTCATTCCAGATGGAAGGTGCCCCCACAGAGAAGGCTCTCCCCATGGGGGTCACCAGTCGACATTGTTTGGCTGACGGCACCCTGAGGAGCCCCTGTCTATGGGAGCGAACTGGTCGGTGAGAGGCTACTGGTGGCAGAAGGCAGTCTCGTAAGTACCCTGGTCCTGAGCCATGGAGCACTCTAAAGGTGGTAACCAAAACCTTGAAGCACACCCGGAAGACCACTGGGAGCCAGTGCAGCTCGCGCAGGAGGGGGGTCACATGGAAGCGCCACATTGCTCCCATCACCACCTGCATGGCCACATTCTGGACCAGTTGGAGCCTCCGGGTGCTCCTCAAGGGGAGCCCCATGTAGAAAGCATTGCAATAATCAAGGCATGAGGTGACAAGGGCATGAGTGACCATGCGTAACGAGTCCCGATCCAGAAAGGGATGCAACTGTCGAATCAGGTGAACCTGATAAAAAGTCCTCCTGGCCATGGCCGCCATATGCTCTTCTAAAGACAGCCATGAGTCCAGGAGGACGCCCAAGTTGCAAACCCTATCTGTGGGGGCCAACGACTCGCCCCCAATAGTCAGAGATGGCACCAACTGACTATATTGGGACGTCGGAAACCACAGCCACTC
This sequence comes from Arizona elegans, assembly GCA_022577455.1. NCBI lineage: Eukaryota > Metazoa > Chordata > Lepidosauria > Squamata > Colubridae > Arizona > Arizona elegans. Next base: position 4,106,087 of record JAKOOJ010000021.1, on the reverse strand, counting down.
GGTCTTGGATGGGTTGAGCCTGAGTCTGTTCCTCCCCATCCAGACCCGTACGGCCTCCAGGCATGGGACATCACCTCGAGGGCATCATTGGGTGGTCTGGGGTTGGGAGATGTACAGCTGGGTGTCATCAGCGTACTGATGGTACTTCACCCCAAAACCACGGATGATCTCACCCAGCGGCTTCACATAAATGTTGAACAGAAGGGGTGAGAGGACCGATCCTTGCGGCACCCCACATACAAGGGGCCTCGGGGTCGACCTCTGCCCCCCTGTCAACACAGACTGCGACCGGTCAGAGAGAAAGGAGGAGAACCACTGTAAAACAGTGCCCCCCACCCCCAACCCTTCCAACCGGTGCAGCATGATACCATGGTCAATGGTATCAAAAGCCGCTGAGAGGTCTAATAGGATCAGGATAGAGGAGCAACCCCTGCCCCAAGCCCTCCAGAGATCATCAACCAATGCGACCAATGCCGTCTCCGTGCTGTACCCGGGCACGGAGTGCTGAAGCCCGACTGGAACGGATCTAGATAAGTCTATTCATCCAGGTACTGAGGCAGCTGTCATGCAACCACACTCTCAACAACCTCCGCAACAAAGCGAAGGTTGGAGACAGGCCGATAATTTGCTAACACAGCCGGGTCCAGGGAAGGCTTCTTGAGGAGGGGCCTCACCACCGCTTCTTTCAGGGCGACAGGAAAAACACCCTCACTCAAAAAAGCATTTATAATCTCCTCGAGCCAGCCTCGTGTGACCTCCCAGGAGGCCAGCACCAGCCAGGAGGGACACGGGTCCAATAAACATGTGGCCGCACTCAGTCTGCCCAGAATCCTGTCCATGCTTTCTGGAGTCACAGGATCAAACTCTTCCCATATAATATTCTCAGGACCTGCCCCTGTCATCTCCCCTGGATCTACCCAGTCAGAGTCCAGCTGTTCCCGAATCTGAGCGATTTTGTCATACAGATATTGTACAAAATCCTCAGCTCTACCCTCCAAGGGGTCCTCCCACACCCCCTGGTGGAGCAGGGAGGGGGTCATCCTAAACAGGGCGGCTGGGCAATTATCTGATGACGCAATAAGAGCAGAAAAGTAGTTACTCTTCTCTACTTTTATCGCCACTAGGTAATTCTTAATATGAGATCTTACTAGTGTCCGGTCAGATTCAGAACAACTAGCCCTCCAACTGCTCTCTAGGCATCTTTTCCGGCGCTTCATCTCCCTCAGCTCCTCAGTATACCAGGGAGCCAGGTGAGATCGGCACCGGGTCAGAGGCCGCAAAGGCACGACTCGGTCCAAAGCCCCAGCAGCCGCCCTATCCCAGGTGGCTACTAAGTCCTAAACCGAGTCGTGTGCCAGAACCTCAGAAAATGGCCCAAGCTCCATCTGGAACCTATCGGGATCCATCAGTCACCTGGGGCGGAACCACCTGGTAGGTTCCGCTTCCCTGTGGTGGGGTGTGGTGGTTCGAAGGTCCAAGCGAAGGAGGGAGTGATCTGACCATGACAAGGGTTCAATCGCTATGTCTCCTATCTCAAGATCACTCAACCACTGTCCAGAGACCAAAACCAGGTCCAGTGTGTGTCCCCCCCCATGTGAGTAGGGCCATAAATTAACTGGGTCAGGTCCATGGCCATCATGGAAGCCATGAACTCCCAAGCCGCCTCAGACATCTTGCCGGCTGATGGCAGGTTAAAATCCCCCATGACCATAAACCTGGGGGTGTCAACCGCCACCGCGGCTATAACGTCGAGCAGCTTGGGCAGGGCTGCTGCCACGTGGCAGGGAGCCAGGTACGTGACTAGCAAGCCCAACTGCACCCTACGACCCCACTTCACAAGGAGGGACTCACATCCAGCCATCTGAGGAACAGTGGCCTCCCTCTGTCCAAGACCCTTGTTAATGACAACCGCCACCCCTCTGCCCCTCCCCTGTGATCTTGGCTGATGAATGCATGGAAACCGGGTGGGCACATATCAACAAGGGGGGCTCCCCCCTCCTGGTCCAACCAGGTCTCCATAATACCCGCCAGGTCCACACACCCCTCCTGAATAAGGTCACAAATGAGGGGGGCTTTATTTACCACGGACCTGGCATTGCACAGCATCAGCCGAAGGCCTGGTGCCCTAGGTTCCGTACAACCTGGGGAACGAGAAGAGCTTTGGGGGCTGGAGTGTGCCACCGCTTGCAACCAGCGAGGATGCACTCCCACAAAATGATGTGGCCCCCTACTCCCGCCATATCTGCCCCTCCCACCTACAGTATCGATGTCATGGCCACCATATTACAAATATGATTTGTAATATATCTCTCATCACAGATATTTCCTTCAGAACTATCAACATATACTGGCCTTGGTTTCTGCTGTAAAGGAGATAAATGAAGACAGTAATATATTATCCAACATCAGTCTGGGTATTCAAATCTCTAATAGTTATTTCATGGCGAGATGGACCTACTTGGCTTCAATGGAGCTTCTCTCAACACGGGACAGATTCATGCCCAACTATAAGTGTGATGTCAAGGACTGGGTGGTTTCTGTGATTGCAGAACCTAATTCTTCCATCTTTCCCTTCATGGAAAATACCTTGAATATCTATAAGATGCCTCAGGTAAGGTTTGTTCTTGAAGAAAGTGTAATGGACTGTAAGGATAAACTTGAAAGACAGGAGGAAGAGATGCAATCTATTCAACATTCTGATAAAAGTAATCTGGGCCTAAATCAGAAGTGTAATCTAAGAAAACGGCCACAGATTAACCCCACCACACACACTTCATTCTTTGGAACATAAAAGACAGAGGAGACCAAATGCTATCCAGTTTCCAAGGTTGATGTCAGCCTTTTAAGTTTCTCCAGACTAGGAAACAAAATCCTGAATTCTTCCATTATACCATTACAATGAAGAATCTTGCAAGTCTAAAAGTACTCCCTCCTTTTTTAATTTTATTAAATTTATTTTTAACAAACAGCAACAAACAATCTCCCCCCACCCGCCCTTTTACGTTACATTTTGTGATTTGGAAATATAGTGGCAACCCAAAAAGGAATGAACAAACTATGAGTTTGTAGATGAAATTGATATTTTTGGTACTCTGGTAGATGTATTCTTCAATAGGAATCTGAATCTGAATCAATTAATATATTTGATTTCTTGACTTATTTATTAATAAATTCTATAGAAATATTAATTCATTTATTGTATCCATTTTGTTATCATGATTAAATAATCAAGTAAAGGATTCATGGACTTGATGAAGTAATAGGAATAGTTATCTTGATTTTTATATTGCAGAATATCCTTCCTTCCTTCCTTCCTTCCTTCCTTCCTTCCTTCCTTCCTTCCTTCCCTCCCTCCCTCCCTCCCTCCCTCCCTCCTTCCTCTCTATAAATTTTTCATGATGACAAAATAATGTAGTGATGTTCTACAAGTTAATCATAATTGCACAGAAATTCAAATAAAATGTTCAATTTTTTTACCTTATAGCTTATCCAAACATAGCTGTTTCACTGTACTGTAAAAATGCATGAAGTATCTTGTAAAACTACTTGAAGTAAAAGATAATTAGCTGACTGAGTTACTTCATGCATATGTATAATACTTATTACATATGCTTGCTAATATTTGCTAACATTTGCTAAATACAGAGTGTTATAAGAATGTTATTATAATTATTATATATTTCTTCCTTTCCTCCTCCTCCTGAAATTAGAGTAATCAATGGATTATTAAACCCCAGGGAGACATGGGCAGTTTCATCTGCTGGAATGTTTTATCAGGGTTTCTGTATCACCTTGAATGTGATAGTGTTAAATCAGTTTAAAGCATAAGATACTATTTTTGCTTCTGCCAAATTCTGAAAATGAGGAACGCAGCCAAAGATTTAGCACTAGTTGTATTTCAGACCACTGAAATATGTTGGTTGCCAATGTTGGTTGCTAGGGAGCTGTATATTTTCTACTTCTGCTCTCAAGACCTTTTTATTTCATCAGGCTGGTCTGGCCTAACCTCTCCCATTCTCTTTTTAATGTAAATTTTAATGTAAATTTTAATTTGTTCTTAACCTGGGGTTTTAAATTTGTCTTGGGCTAAATTGATTTAATTCGATTTTACTTCTGCTCTTAAATTTTTATATTCTATGTGTTTTATCTTGTGCCTGTTCACCGCCCTAAGTCCTTCGGGAGTAGGGCGGTATATAAATTAAATTAAAAAAAAATATCATTCAAAAGGGACAATCAAAAAGCCAAAAAGAAAACAAAAAGTTTAAAATACCTCCTCACCAGCAATCAACAGAAAGATTAACACTAGAACAACAATCAAGCAAACAAGTCCAAGTAAGAAACTAGAAACGCAGTCAAACAAGCTAACAGTAAACAAAAGCCTCATCAAGGAACCATGAAGATCACTATGACAGGGCAAGCCACTATATACAATGAAAGCAAACCACACTCCTTTGTAGTACAGACAACGTTATCTATTAGTCCAATGAAAAATCTGCAAGAAAACAATCAAACTCTGAGAGCATTAAGGTCCAGACAGTTCAACCCTTAGCAACACATTTTCTCTTTTACTGAAACAGCAAAGTCTGGAAAAGATCTATGTATGTATAGTACATTTATATTTATGTGTATGTATATACATATAAAGTGCATGGGTTTCTCTGTCTCTTCCTCTCCTCTCCCTCCCTCTCTTTCTCCAAAATTGGGCTTCAATCAAGGATCAATATAGAAGAGCAGGAAATGCCACAAATGTGCCAAGAAGTAGAAGTTATTCTACTTCTGTTACTGATTTCCCCAAAAGGGAAAATCTCCATTGAAGAATCATGTATGCAGTGCTAATGCTAATATTATAAGTTTGACACAAATAAGTACATTGGTGACCAACAGGCATATCAAACAAAATTCAGACAGTACCAGTATTTTGATTAATTGTATTATTTTTAGAATATTTGAAGAGAAAGATGCTTCTTAACAGTGAGATCCAAATTTCAATTAATGCAATTTGATTTGATTTACCTTGTTGTTTAATTAATGGCTGGAATTTACATTCAAATTTAGCTGTTTTCTCAGTTGGAAGCCAACTGCAGATCCTGGAGAACAAAACTTTTTACATTTCTCATTGAGTTCTCTCTGTCCTCTGTCACTATTATTTGGTCCTTAATTGCAGGTTACAATACCCTGTGAATCACAAGTTGGTTTGTGCACCTGAGCATGTCTAGACCTGTACAATCCTTATCAATTATGCATTCTTAATTTTCAATCTCTAAGGAGTTAGAGAAAATACTAAAAGTAATGTATTTCAACAGCAATAAAAATGTAACATTCTTTTTTCTCCAAAACTACAGCTATTGTAGGGGACAAAGTCCTTTCATTCTGATTTTTAAAAAAGTAAACCTCTACTTTAAAGCAGCCTCATGGAAGACTGTATCACAGGCTGTCCTATTTCAAATGCCTAATTCTAAGGGAGTGAACAGATGGCTGAGAGATAAATTGCTGTACAAAATGATATTATTCTTTGCATCTGTAGCATTATTGCCCTTATATGTAGAAATTGATACAACCCTTGCTAAATGTTCTGTTGGAAATCAGTCTTTTATTAAGTACAAGCAATATCATTCAGAAGATTTGGTCGTTGCAGGCATTTCGTCTCAAATTTACATGACATCTGATAAAATAACATTCAAAAGAAATCCATCAGATGAACTGGTTGGTGATTTAATGTATGGAATTCCTTTTTTTTCAGTAATGCAAATACAGAAAATAGTTAAAGCCTGTGACATGATTGAATTAGGATGGAGGATGAATGTTATATTGCATACCCTGCATTATTATTACTCAATAATATTGCTTCAATTTCCATCACTTATATAAGTTATTTTCTAATATGTTGTTACTTCTATGGTTTTGGTACCATTCTAGCAGGTATCAGTTTAATTTTAATATACTTTTTTCATATGGCTATAACTTGATGAAGAAAACATGAAATAAATGCCTGCAGAGCATTGCTTCATACCAGCAAAACGTTAAGGTGTGCATGATTGCAGTTAGTCCTACATGCAGATATTATATTAAATATTCCTGAGAAATTTCCAGTGTGTTGAATAAGTAAAGTAGAAAATTAGGGTAGGAAGTAAAATTAAATATACACCTCCAAATTAAGAAACACCCCCCCACACTAATTATTGATGTTTATTGCATTTTGCAATTGCGCTGCCTGAATGCATATGGATAGTTATATAGCTTTGACCTCTTTCCTGAATACTTTAAACAAATGGTTTGTTTGATGCTAGTGCATCCACCTGTATCAATGCTTGTGGCCTGCAGAATCTAAACTTGTGTGATACAATTAGAATGCAGCCAATTCCAGATTTGGCAACAGATGATGTAAAATTCATTTCAGATATTATATGCAAAACTACCAGCACATCTTGGCTTTGGAATTTGCAATCAAAGAAATCAATGAGAATTCCAGGATCTTGCCAAACATCACCCTGGGTATCCATATCTCTAATAGCTATTTCATGGGAAGATGGATCTATCTGGCTTCCATGGAGCTTCTCTCTACGAAGGAAAGGTTCATCCCAAATTACAAATGTGACCTCAAGGACAATGTAATATCCGTGATTGCAGGACATAATGCTTACATTGGTCAGTTCATGTCAAACATTCTGAATGTATATAAGATCCCACAGGTAAGAGCCATCCCATAAAGAAAGGAGTCATATCTAAATACAGTATTTCTTGCTTGATTTAGTTTAATTTCTATTCCAAATTTTATATTTATGAATCTATTAGTGTCAGAAACATTTAAAACAAAGGGATAACATTGCCTCATGTAGTTAAAATCACAATCAAGCTAAACATCAAAATCTATTTCATCAAGGGTGGGACAAAGAGGAATGATTCAAAATGCTAAAAAGTTACGTATATCTAAGCTACAGGGTAAATCATGTCATGGAAACATGTGTAAACATGTAATAATCCAGAGGTTCATATTCATTCTTGAAGTTCTTACATTTCTGGAGCTTTGTTTATTTAAAAAAACCTAAACAATTATCATAGAAATTATATTGGAATATGCAAATGGTAGTCAACTCTGCCCATGCCTGGACAACATTGTTATTTAAATAAGATCCTTAAAATAGACATAAGTGATTTGGAAGTATATACTCCAATTTCTTCTTTTTTCCTAGCTCATATATGGTTCAACTGCAGAGATAGATGACAACATACAAGCTCCTTTCTTCCGTCAATTATTTCCAAATGAAGACCTTCAAATTATGGGGCTGGTCCAATTGTTGCTTCACTTCCAGTGGAAATGGATTGGGCTCATTGTCCAGAACCCTGAAAAGGGAAAGAGGTTCATACAGAATAAACTTGATATATTTTCTAAGAAAGGCATCTGTTTTGATTTCATGGAAGAAATGCCAGTGGAATCTGGTATCAACGAAATTGAAATTCAAATTAATTATTTTGCTTTGCTGTATAAAACTATTATGAGAAGTACTGCCAATGTTGTAATCACTTATGGTGAAAGTGACAACATGGTTTTTCTTAGAATTGTGCCATTTTGTTCAGAATATGAAGACATGCCAATGAAGAGAAAAGATAAAGTTTGGGTCATGCCAGCACAGATGGAATTCACATCGGTCCCCTTTCAAAGATACAGGAGTCTGGATTTCATCCATGGTGCACTATCGTTGGCAGTTTCCTCAAAGGAAATATTAGGGTTTAAGAAATTTATTCAGACGAGAAAGCCTTCTTCAGAAGAAGAGAACAGTTTGACAAGAGTATTTTGGGAAAATGCATTTGAATGTTCTTTCCCAAATGCTGGGTTAGATGAGGACAGTGACAATCAATGCACTGGTGAGGAGTCACTGGAGACCCTTCCTGAATCTGTGATTGAATCTAGTATTACTGGGCATAGTTATAGCATTTACAATGCTGTCTATGCAGTGGCCCATGCTCTGCAAGCCATGCTTTCATCTAAGAGCAGAAAAAGAGGAAATGCTTGGGAACTCAGTCAACAGTCGTGGCAGGTAAAAACAACATGAATGAAAATATATTATATATTTATATAAGGGCCAATCATATAAGCTAGTATTTTGGAGTTGTATAGCCAATAAGAATATTCTGAAACTGAACTAACTCAAAAGTTAGTTCAGGGTCTGGTGGCTCAGCAGACTGATAGCATTGTGATTAACACCAGCTGCCTGCAATTACTGCAAGTTCAAATCTCACCAGGCTCAAGGTTGACTCAGCTTTCCATCCTTTCTAAGGTAGGTAAATTGAGGACCCAGTTTGTGGGGGCAATAAGCTGACTTTGTATAAATATACAAAAGTATGAAGGCTCTTGCTTAATGCATTGTAAACCACCCTGAGTCTCCGGAGAAGGGCAGCATATAAATCTTTTTTTTTTTTAAAGTGATATGTCAGAACTTCAAATAATAATTCCAGATAACCCTAAACATGAGGTGCAACAATGCACAGTGCGAATGAGGCAATGCCATATGTTAATTCAAGGAAGTTTTGGAAGGAGTGTGGGGTAAATCAGTTTCCAAATGAATGGGACTGTTTAATAGGATATAAGGAATGTGTCCTTATATCCCACAGTGGTTTGTGATAGTTCTATCAAAATATTTCATTAGGAACCTCTGAATCTTATCATGCAAATGCTTCTTCTAAGTAAGACCATTGTATTCTTTAAATTAAAGGAGAGCTTGAAGTACCTTGAGATCTATTATGTAATTACTTATGAATAGGTATGCATGCATCATTTTGCCTTTGTTTTTGAAATATAAGCTCTCTGCAGAAGTTCCCTCCACTAGTTTCTGGGTGCAATTTTTTTAGTGTCCTATGTTAAGAATAAATACCGTAATTATCTTTGCCTATTTGCTTGGGTTCTGAGTTTTAATTACACAGTGAGGAGAAGATTATGAGAGGAAGGAAGGAAGGAAGGAAGGAAGGAAGGAAGGAAGGAAGGAAGGAAGGAAGGAAGGAAGGAAGGGCATTGAGCTGCAGTGAGTCTTGATTATTTTCTTGGGGTCCTGCATTTTGATTCCACAATGAAGAGAAGAGTATGAGATACATAAGAAAAAAAGAAAGGATTGCATTGAAGAGTGATCAATATACAGACCACAACAATTTTTTTGTTGGCTCCTCATAGATCAAATGCTCACTATATTTTGGTTTGTGAGCAACAGCAAGTAACCAGGGTGCCATTAAGGGTTAACATTATTGGTCCAGCTGACATAGATGATAATGTTGCTTCCCACATGCATGGGAATATTAAAGGAATTCTAAATACCTAAATGCTTTTTAGAAAGGATGCAAAAGTCATTAGAAGGACTGTTAAGAGAAAGTAAATGCCAATTTAGTCCCGGGAAAGAAGATAGAGACTAATTATATTTTAGAAGCAAATTCCTGCAGGTATTTCTGTTATCATACCATATAACAATAAATATTCCTCATATTATATTTGCTGACTGGTCTGCCTTAAAAGGATAACATCTCATTTATGAAAGATCCTTCATTCATACTTGCTCATTGTTTCCAATTGTTATAAATTTCTTTTAATGGTTTCCTTTAGTTCCATTGGTATCTGAAAGCTGTTTCATTTAATAACAGTGCTGGAGAAATGGTTCATTTTGACGAAAGAGGAGAGCTACCAACTGGATTTGATGTTATCAACTGGGTCACCTTCCCCAACCAATCATTTCATCGTATCAAAATTGGAAACATAGTTCCAGTGACTACCCCTGAAAATCTTCTTACTATTTTTGCAGAGGAGATCATCTGGCCCCCCATGTTTAACCAGGTAGTTTTGGCACCAATATCAAACCATGGTGAATAATTTACTTTATTTTTACGTATCCTGGGTTTTGTTTTTGTTTTGCATTTATGAAAACATTCTAGCTTAATTTTGTAGGGGGAAAAAAGCTGAATAATAATAAATTAAAAACCCAATATAAAAACTGACTTGAATTAAATTTGTTAGGGTGAATTAGATAATTCACCGTAACATGAACACCCCTATTGGGGCTCCAGGCCTAACAGCAGAGTGAGGTTTTGATACCCTTTACATGTAAATTAAGAGTGCAAGTGGATTTTATCTCAAGGAAAACAATGTTCCAGATGGTGGGACTCATGGCAGAAAAGGCTCTTTGGACCCTGAATATTCAAATGGTAATTCATTATTTACACATATTTCTACAAGTGTTCTGTCTTTGAACATACAATATTCACTGAGTGGTTCATTTATGTTAGAACTGAAGGAATAAATGATTCTGAAATGGTGACTGATGATTGTTGAATTTTCATAGCATATTTGAATATAGAATGGTTTGCAACTTAATCTGCCTCAAAGGTTAAGGCATTTCCAGAAGGGGAGACTAGATACATCTTTCAGGATTCTGCTTTGACTTGGTCAGTAGATGCAGATTTGATACTAAAAGAAATTACCATGGGCCTCAGAGAAAACAACATTCCAAACACATTAGAAATATTTCATTAAGGTGTGATGATTGGATGATGACTAACCCAGATACAATATCACTTTTTAGAAAAAAAATATATAAGCAAAAGTAGCATAAGAGAAGTAAAATAAAAAAGTAACAGTAAGAAGATACTGTTTGATAGCCAAAGGGTAAAATATCTACTATTTATAAATATGCCATGAATCATGTTATTGTAAAATATCTGTCTGAAAATTGTTTGGAGTTTTAAATTGGAAAAAACTAGTTAACATAATATAAATCACCAAGTAAAGCTATAAATGCAGTACATGGAACCAATACTGGAAATCTAATTTTCCATCAGATTTAAAGATAAACTTTTCATTGTGATATACATTCTTTTATAATGTTATAGTGCAAGAATGATTTCCAGTTAGAATGAACTTCAAATTTTTAAATACAAGCTTCTTCTGGTTATGGAAGTCTTCCACAGTTCTTCCAAAGAAGCAATTAAACATCCTTTCAAGTAGACAATATAGAAGATCCTTGGAGCCATTAAGACATAATTTCATTTCAGAAATGAATCCTTTCTGAGGATTATCTTCGTCATTTCACCAATTGTGGCAAAGGACATTTATTTATTTATTTTTATATACTTAATTTTGTTGAGTACATATTAGATAATATATATAAGCATAAGCATGAATTGAATACATAAAATGAATACAATTAAAGGAAACATTAGGACAGGGATTGTAGGCACGATGGTGCTCTTATGCACGTTGCTTACAGACCTCGTAGAAATGGGGTGAGGTCAACAGTAGACAGTTTTAGGTTAAGGTTTTGGGGGTTTTGGGATGACACCACAGAGTCTGGTAGTGCATTCCAGGCATTAACAACTCTGTTACTGAAGTCATATTTTCTGTAATCGAGTCTGGAGTGGTTTTCTTTAAGTTTGTATCTATTGTGTGCTCGTGTATTGCTGTGGTTGAAGCTGAAGTAGTCATTGACAGGTAGGACATTGTAGCAGTTGATTTTATAAGCTATGCTTAGGTCATACCGAAAGCGGCGTAGTTCTAAATTTTCTAAACCCAGAATTTCAAGTCTGGTGTCATAGGGTATTTTATTTCAAGCAGAGGAGTGGAGGATTCCTTTTGTGAAATATTTCTGGACACGCTCAATTGTATTAATGTCCAATATGCAGTGCAGGTTCCAGACAGATGAGCTGTATTTGGGAATTGGTCTAGCAAATGTTTTGTATGCTCTGGTTAGTAGTGTAATATTACCGGAGTAGAAGCTTTGCAAGTTTAGGTTTACAACCCTTAATGCCTTTTTGGTGATGTTGTTACAGTGGGGCTTGGCACTTAGATCATTTGATATGAGTACTCCAAGGTCCTTGACAGAGTGAGGGTCATCTACAAGGTCATGTCCACTTAGCTTGTATTTAGTGTTCTGATTCTTTTTGCCAATGTGTAAGACAGAGCATTTGTTGGTTGAGATTTGGAGTTGCCAATTTTTTGACCATTCTGATACAAAGTCAAGGTCCTTTTGAAGGGTAGCAGCATTGTTGCTAGTGTTAAATAGTTTAACATCAATGGCAAAGAGAATGCAGTTACTTATAATATGATCACAAAGGTCATTTATGTATAGTACGAAGAGTGTTGGTCCTAGAACTCTGCCTTGGGGGACACCGCTATTAACAGGTGACTATTAATTATTTGTATAATCAAGCAAGATGCAATCAACATCTTGCTTGATTATACAAATACGAAAAGAGTCTTTAAAAATAACCAATATGGCTGCATTTCCTAAATTATACCACTTTCTGTCACATGGTTACTTAAGGATATATGCTTCGTACAACATGGCCAACCCAGCATCCAGCCTGTGAACTTATTTAATTGGTTAATATTTACTCAACATCATATTTTTGCAATAGAGTTGCATTTCTCATATCTTAAGTGTTGTTTGTAAAATGACTAAGGCTGATTGCTACTCCCAATGTGTGTTTCTGGCCTGTTGGACAATATTTTGTTAATACAGTGATACCTTTGTAGTCATTGTTAATTGGTTCCAGGAGGTACAATGAGTAAAACAGGCATTGGGAGGGTACCGGGAGGTACCAAAAATGATGAGTAAACAACAACATATTTTTCTCATAAAGAATAAGATTGTGAGTCACAAGGTAGCTAGCATCAACAAGTTTCAGCTTGTGCATTGAGTACCAAACGAATGATGAATTCAGTGAGTTCTAAAGCAGCTGAATTCCAAGGTACCATTGTATATCCCTTAAATACTAGTCAAATCCAATATTTCAGATGCAAGAATTCCTGAAACGTTAAGTAATAATTTCTCAATTTTTTAATGTTCAATAGGTACAGCCCTTTTCTATGTGCAATCCTCCATGCTCATCAGGTTGGAGCAAAATAAAAATAGAAGGAAAGCCCTTTTGCTGCTATGATTGCCTTAAATGTCCAGAAGGAAAAATTTCAAACAAGACAGGTAAGAGATCTAAAGCAGAGATTCCATTGCTATGTATTTTGTGCAAAGCCTTATATTACTCTTTAATTATAAACAGTAGTTTACCATCTCTGTACAAATTTGTCCATGATTCATTTGTCCTAATTCATTTGTCCATAATTCTGGAGAGATGTTGATTACTTAGACGTCTATTCAAATATCATCTCACCTTTTTTTGCTTGGGAAAGATAAATGAGACCATAAAAATAAATATTTTCATCTATGGTTTCTATGAAAGTAAAGAGATTTCAAGATTGAGCGGAATGAACATACTATAATTTTGGGAATTGCAGCTAAGAAAGATTTAAAATAAATGGTAAAGGAGAGATCTCAGTTAATTAAGCAATTTCTTGACAGTGTATTTTGGGAAACAAACCATAATTTAAATTTAGGTTATGTTTTTATGTATTCATTACATTTCTATACCATCATCTGAATTAAGTGAAACTGCACAGCTTACACTGGAGAGATATACTCTCTCTGCTCCTGTTCAACATTTATATGAAGCTACTTAATAAGATCATCCATCACCATGGACTGAGGTATCATCAATACGCTGATGATACTCAGCTGTATGACTCTGCCCGTGGTGAGTTAATTGATGCTGTGTCCTCCCTCTGAGAGTGCCTGGAGGCTGTTAGGAGCTGAATGGGAAGCAATGGGTTGAAACAAAACCCTTGCAAGACTGAGTGGCTCTGGGTTTGGGGTTCTATGGCCTAGGGAGAATTGCCACCTTTGGTCTTGGATGGGGTGGCACTAATATAAACAGACCCTGTGTATAATCCGAGGGTTCTCTTGGACTTGCAACTCTTGCTCGAAGAGATGGTGGCAGTTGTGGCCAGGAGGGCCTTTGTGCAACTGCGGGTTGTGCACCAGTTATTTCCTGGACCAACAATCTGTACTCACTGTCACTCGTGCCCTAGTCACTTCCTCTCTTGACTATTGCAATGTGCTCTAAATGGGGCTCCACTTGAAGAGTACCTGGAAGCTCCAGTTGGTGCTAAATGCAGTGGCCCGCATGTTTTTGTGCAGACCTCAGTGTGTACATATATTACCTCTCCTGCGGGAGCTGCATTGGTTGCCAACTTGCTTCCGGGTGAAATTCAAGGTATTGATTGTCACCTTTAAAGCCCTTGATGGCTTGGGACCAGGTTATTTTAGGGACCATCTCTTACCGGTCACATCTACCCAACCCATCAGAGTAGGGAGGCAAGGAATGTTGTGGGTCCCATCCCCTAGGGAGATACACCTCGTGGAACCCAGAAGAAGGGCCTTCTCCATGGTGGCTCCCTCTCTCTCTGGAACATCATTCCCCCAGATATTAGAATGGCCCACACTCGAAGACTCTTCTGGAAGGCACTGAAGATCTGGTTCTGCCAGCAGGTCTGGGGAAACCAGAGCGGTATGGAGCCCATTAAATGTTTAGTGTGATATATTGTCACTAGGGTGGGTGGTGGGTTATATTATATTATATTATTTTTCAATGTATATTAATGTATTATATACATAAATAAATATCTTAGTATAACAGAATAGCAGAGATTGAAGGGACCTTGGAGGTCTTCCAGTCCAACTCCCTGCTCAAGCAGTAAACCTTATACCTTTTCAGACAAGTGGTTATCTAATATCTTCTTAAAAACCTCCAATGTTGAAGCTCCTACTGGATTAATTGTTATCCCTGTCAGAAAATTTCTCTTTAGTTCTAGGTTGCTTCTCTCCTGTGTTAGTTTCTATCCATTGCTTCTTGTCCTGCCTTCAGGTGCTTTGGAGAATAGATTGACCACCTCTTCCTTGTGGCATCCCCTCAAATATTGGAACACTGTTATCATGACACCCCTGGTTCTTCTTTTCACTAGACTATATGTATAAAAGTAAATCATAGTATAGAGATATAAGTAAGAATAAGTTAAAAACAAAATTTAAAGGAAGAGTTGCAGCGTTAATAGTTAAAATATTAAGGGGAAAAGAATGTCCTCATGACACCCAGGGTTGCATTTCATTCTTCAACTTCCATGATGATGAAGAAGACCAAGGACCGGCCTCACATCTGAGAGTAAGGTGTTCCACAGAGTAGGAAAAGCAGCAGAAAAGGCAATCTTCCTGCAACCTGCCAGCCAAAACTCTTTAAATGACAGAATCTGCAATATTCCCTCCCTGCCCAATTAGGTGGGATAGGATCATATAGTGGGGATGACAGTTCTTCAAATAATCTGAGAAAGGGCTTTCAAGGTAATAGCAAATGCCTTGAATTGAACTCCCAGAAGCAACTAAGACAAAAATGAAGTTTGTATAGCAAAGGTTTTATATGTGGAACCCTAGGGGTGCCCAATATTGTTTCTGATGCTGCATTCTACATCAGCTACTGCCTCTTCAAGAGTAATCCCATATATATTGCATTGCAATAATCCATATGGGAGATGACCAAGATATGAATGATAGAGAGTAGACCTGAAAAGGCTACAACTAGTACATAAGAGCCATGATGGTTCAGTGGTTAGAATGCAGTATTGCAGGCTAATTCTGCTGACTGCCAACTGCCAGCAGTTCGGCAGTTCAATTCTCACTGGCTCACAGTTGACTCAGCCCTCCATCCTTCTGAGGTCAGTAAAATAAGGACTCAGATTGTTGGGGGCAATATGCTGACTCTGAAAATGGCTTTTTTAGATAATAAAAGGATACAGAGAAAGCACCGATTCATATAGCACCCCATAGTTGATCTTGCAGGCTGGACCTCTTTCTCCATTTGGAACTGGTCAAAGAAGAAGGAGGTAAACCAGACCAGAACTGTTCTTTCCTCTGGGATGGTTCCCAAAACCATCTCAAAAGGATACCATAATCAAGAAGAGCCATGATGGATGTACTATCCTTATCCCTATCTCATTCTCTCCAGACATCATTCAAAAGAATGACCAATAGCATTTCCTTCCCATATCGAGGCTTGAAACCTGACTGTAAGTAGTCCAGATAATTCATTTAATCAAGGATCTTCTGGGGTTGCAGCACAATCACCTTCTCAACCACCTTCCTTAAAAAGGTCAGGTGGGAGACTGAACAAAAGTTCTGAACTCTTTGTGTCCAGTAATAACTTTTTGAGAAATGATACACACTTACTAATAGTGACTCTAGGTTGTCATTGTTCAGATTCTTCCCTCATCTTTCTCCAGCAATGCTCTAGATATCTCTTGACTCTTTTCATCTCTCTCAAATCCTCCATGAAGCACAGAGAATGCCTGGTTCAATGATATGAAAAAAGTTGCATGGGCCTGACCTATTCAATTCTATCCAAGCCCTCTGCTACCTCTCTATTCCAATAACAGTGAGGGCTTTGGCAGGCCCATGCAGCAGATCCTATACAACAACTCTCCAACTCACTTTGGAATCTCACTGGGGGTTATCTCAAGGTCACCAGGGCCTCATGTATCAGGGAGGGAGGGAGGGAGGGAGGAAGGAAGGAAGGAAGGCTGTTAATTTTCAAATGCTCACTGTCAGTAAACGAAATATCTCTGAAATGATGTCCAATTTAGTAATGGGTTGTTGTCTATAACATTAAACAAATGACTGCAATAATTTGTTTTCCAGATGCAGATGATTGTTTCCCATGTTCAGAAGATCAGTACCCAAACAAAGCTCACAACCTTTGCATTCCAAAACACAACACCTTTTTGTCTCATGAAGAGCCTCTGGGCATTAACCTGACAGCTATTGCTTCCTTCTTTTCTTTCATCTCAGTTATGGTCCTGGGAATCTTCATTAAGCATCAGGACACTCCCATTGTCAAAGCCAACAACCGGAACCTCACCTACATTCTTCTCATTGCTCTCCTCCTCTCCTTCCTCTGCACTTTCCTCTTCATTGGGCAACCAGATCAGGTGAAATGTCTCATGCGACAAACTTCTTTTGGCATCATCTTCTCTGTAGCTCTTTCTTGTATATTGGGGAAAACAATCATAGTGGTCCTTGCTTTCATGGCCACCAAGCCTGGATCCAAAATGAGGAAATGGGTGGGGAAAAGGCTGGCCAATGCTATAGTTCTTTCATGCTCCTTGACACAATTCTCTATTTGTGCAGTCTGGTTGGCAATTTCCCCCCCATTCCCAGATTCTGACATGCATTCCATGGCTGAAGAAATTGTCCTAGAATGTAAAGAAGGTTCAACCACTATGTTTTATACTGTTCTTGGTTTTTTGGGATTCTTGACTGCTGTCAGCTTCTCGGTTGCCTTCCTAGCTAGAAAGTTACCTGACAGCTTTAATGAAGCCAAATTTATCACCTTCAGCATGTTGGTCTTTTGTAGTGTCTGGATATCCTTTGTTCCCACTTATTTGAGTACAAAGGGGAAATACATGGTAGCTGTGGAGATCTTTTCCATTTTGGCTTCAGCAGCTGGATTGCTGGGTTGCATCTTTTCCCCTAAATGTTACATTATTATTCTGAGACCTGATTTGAACAGAAAGGAACAGCTGACAAAGAAATGAAACTGATTTATTGGGTCCACTATAAGTTCTCTAAATTGTGAGAGAATCCTCATTTGCCTCATTAAAGGGCTACTGACCATCTTGAAGAACCGTTTAAAAATGAGTTCTTCAGTTCTTTAAACCAAAAATATGCAGTTGTGAATAATATGCAGTTGCTATAAGAATGCAATCCTTATAGCATGTTTCCTATATAACTCTGTCAAAACTGAGTAGCTTTGGGTACAGGGAGCTCCAGGATCTGAGAGTTTGTCATCCTTAGTTCTGCATTATCTGTTCAAACCCAGTTTGCAAGCTGGGGGTTCTCCTGAAATCACAACTTCAACCGAAAGAACAGATGGCAGGTGTAAGCATGGGAGCTTTTGCACAGCTCCAGTTTGTGCACCAGTTGTGACTTTTCCTGGATCTTGACTTCCTGTGCTTAGTTACTCAAGCCCTGGTTATCTCCCATCTGGACTACTGCATTTACATGAAGCTACCCTTGAGGTCTGCTCAAAAGCTTTATCTGGTGCGTAGTGCAGCAGCAGCAATAGTCTTTGGTTCCTCTAGGGTGATCCATCTGTGTTCCAAAAACTTCATTGCCTACCAATTTGCTTCTGGCTGCAGTTCATGGTGTTGGTTATGACCATTAAAGTCCGTAATGGATAGGTCCAGGCTATCTGATGAACTGCCTCATCCTGTTAGGACAAGCCTGTCCTACTCGTGCCAGCAGAGAGGGCCTACTTTGGATCCCCTTGTTCAAAGAATTCTGATTATCAGGATTCAGAAGAAGAGCCTTCTCTGCTGCAGCACCTACCCTTTGGAACTTCTTACCCTGTAAGGTAAGTTCCACCCACACCATCTTGTCCTTTCACAAACATTTTAATACATGACTCTGCCAATTGGCTTTGGGAACAAATGGGAGACTTTCACACAGGAAGAAGATTGATGGCAGATTCCACCTTCCCATTGCTGGTCTCTGCTCTCCACCCATCCATCTTTTTGGTTTTCATATCGATGAATTATTTCCCAGTATTCCTTTGCCATTGATTATTTTATGGTTTTATTATTTTACTTCTATTCTATTTACAATCTTTTCATTTTCCTTCTTTTTCATGATTGTATGCTAACTAGAGTAGGCCCACAGCAAGATAGATGGCAAAAAATGTAATAAATAAGTAAGTAAATAAGTAAGCAAGTAAGGTGGCTTTTTGTGAGAAATAGAGAATTACACCTGCAGTAAGATATATTGAAGGCTGTCACAGAAAACTGAGACTATAGGAACATGAGGTGTGACATACTAATGAGAAAAATAAAGATAAGGAGGGAGGGGGAAGGTAAGGAGGAGGAAATGTGATAAAGTTTGAACTTTTCTCATTTTGTTCTACTTTAAAAAATAATGATAGCCCAAAAATGGGGATGAAAGACGAAATGGTTGAGAAATACGTAGATCACAGAAACACTTTGGTGATAGGTTAACAACTAAAAGTGAATGAAAAGGGAATATAAATACCAAGTCAGCCTTGAGCCTAGTGAGATTTGAACTGCCAAATTGCAGGCAGCCGGCAAGCAGAATAAGTAGCCTGCAGTACTGCACTCTAACCACTGTGCCACCTTGGCTCAATAAATTGCTCAATGTAATAGCCGGGGTGGTGGTTGATACTCCTAGGCATATGGTCATGGTAGATTTCAACCTACCATCCATCGGTGAAACGTCAGAGACGGCTCGGGAGTTCATGGCTTCCATGATGGCCATGGACCTGACCCAGTTAGTGCATGGCCCAACTCACATGGGGACACACACTCTGGACTTTATTTTTGTCTCTGGTCAGTGGCTAAATGGTCTGGATATAGGGGATGTAGTCGTTGAGCCCTTGTCATGGTTGGATCATTCTCTCCTTCGACTGGACCTTCAAACCGCTACACTCCACTGCAGGGAGGCGGAACCGATCAATGTGTTTCTGCCCCAGGTGCCTGATGGACCCAGATAGGTTCCAGATGGAGCTTGGGCCACTCCCTGAGGCTCTGGCTCATGACTCGACTGAAGACCTGGTGGCCGCCGGGGATGGGGCGGCCGCTGGGGCTTTGGACCGCGTTGTGCCTTTGTCGCCTCTGACCTGGCGCCGATCCCATCTAGCTCCCTGGTTCTCCAAGGAGCTGAGGGAGATGAAGCTCCGGAAAAGATGCCTGGAGAGCGGTTGGAGGACTAGCCATTCCGAATCTGACCGAACACTGGTGAGGACTCATACTAAGTACTATCTAGTGGCGATAAGAACAGCAAAATTTAATTATTTTTCCATGCTTATCACATCGGCAGATAATCGCCCTGCCACCCTGTTTAGGGTGACCCACTCCCTGCTTCATCTGGGAGCATGGGAAGACCCCTTGCAGGGTCGGGCAGAGGATTTTGTGCAATATCTGCATGACAAAATCACTCTGATTCGGGAGGGCTTGGACTCTGACTGGGTAAGTACAGGTGGGATGATGGAGGGGGGGTCTTGAGAATGTTATCTGGGAGAAGTTTGATCCTGTGGCTCCCGAGGATGTGGACAGGATTCTGGGTAGGCTTAGCGCGGCCACATGTTTATTGGACCCGTGTCCCTCCTGGTTGTTACTGGTCTCCCGGGAGGTCACACAAGGCTGACTCCAAGAGATTGTTAATGCTTCTTTGAGTGAGGGTTTCTTCCCCTCTGCCTTGAAAGAGGCGGTGGTGAGGCCCCTCCTCAAGAAGCCTTCCCTGGACCTGGCTGTTTTAGCTAGTTATTGTCCAGTCTCCAACCTTCGCTTTGTGGTGAAGGTTATTGAGAGTGTGGTGGTGCGACAGCTCTCCCAGCACCTGGATGAAGTGATCTATCTAGATCCGTTCCAGTTGGGTTTCAGGCCCGGGTACAGCATGAAATCGGCATTGGTCACTTTGGTGGATGATCTCTGGAGGGCGCGGGACAGGAGTTGTTCCTCTGTCCTGGTCCTATTAGACCTCTCAGCGGCTTTTGATACCATCAACCATGGTATCATGGTTGATGATAACCATGATATCATACTGTGCCAGTTGGAGGGGCTGGGGGTGGGGGGCACCATGTTGCAGTGGTTCTCCTCCTTTCTCTCTGATCGGTCGCAGTTCATGTTGGCAGGGGGGCAGAGGTTGACCTCGAGGTGCCTTGTTTGCGGGGTGCCGCAAGGGTCGGTCCTCTCACCCCTTCTGTTCAACATTTATGTGAAGCCGCTGGGTGAGATCATCCATGGTTTTGGGGTGAGGTTTCACCAGTACGCTGATGACACTCAGCTGTACTTCTCCACCCCAGACCATCCCAATGATGCCCTTGATGTGATGTCCCGTTGCCTGGAGGCCGTGCAGATCTGGATGGGGAAGAACAGGCTCAGACTCAACCCCTCCAAGACTGAGTGGCTATGGCTTCCGGCGTCCTGATATAGTCAGATGATTCCATCGCTGACTATTGGGGGTGAGTCTTTGGCCCCTACGGAGTGGGTTCACAACTTGGGTGTCCTCCTGGATGCACGGCTGTCCCTGGAAGAACACCTGAGGGCTGTTGCCAGGGAGGTCTTTTATCAGGTTCGCCTGATCCACCAGTTGCGTCCCTTTCTGGATCTGGACTCCTTGCACATGGTCACTCACACCCTCGTCACTTCCCACCTGGACTACTGTAACACTCTCTACATGGAGCATCCAGAGGCTCCAACTGGTCCAGAATGCGGCCGTGCGGGTGATTGTGGGGGCGACGTGGCATTCCCATGTAACACCTATCCTGTGTGAGCTGCACTGGCTCCCGGTGGTCTTCCGGGTGCAATTCAAGGTGTTCGTTAACACCTTTAGAGCACTCCATGGCTTAGGACCTGGATACCTACGAGATCAACTTCTGCTACCAATAACCTCCCACCAGCCAGTACGTTCCCACAGAGAGGGTCTCCTCCGGGTGCCGTCATTCAGGCAATGTTGACTGGTGACCCCCAGGGGGAGAGCCTTCTCTGTGGGGGCATCTGCCCCCGGAGATTTGGAGGATCCTGGACCTACGCACCTTCCGCCATGCCCTCAAGACTCTTCTGTTCCAACAAGCTGGGCTGGCATGATTCCAATTCTTCAACTTTGAATCATCATTTTTTAAGAATGGGTTTTTTAATTAGTTATGGGCCATATTGTTATATATATATGTTAAATTGCTTTTAAATTTTATATTTGTGTGTTCTTATTCTGGCTATACACCGCCCTGAGTCCTTTGGGAGAAGGGCGGTATAAAAATTTAAATAAATAAATAAATAAATAAATGAATGAATAAATAAATAAATAAAAATGTAAGTATTTGTAGGGTTAGGAATTGCATTTAAATATTGTAGCAGACTGACATCTACATAATAACACCTGCTTGCTAATATAATTTTCATTTAACAGATGCAACTTATTAAAGAATAATAAATAGTAAATACTTATTTACTCAGCATAAGTGTGCATAAATATTTATATCTCAATCAGAACAGAGCTGGAAGAGACCTTGGAAGTCTTCTAGATCAGCTCCCTGCTCAAACAGGAGATCATATACTGTACCATTCCACACAAGAGGCTATACAGGATCTTCTTAAAAAACTCCAGTGATGAAACATCCACAACTGCTGTTGGCAAGCTATTCCACTGGTTAATTGTTTTCACTCTTACGAAGTTTCTCCTTAACTCCAGGTCGCTTCTCTGCTTTATTAGTTTCCATCCATTGTTTCTTGTCCTGCCTTCCGATGCGTTGTAAAATAAATTGACACACACACACACACCCTTTGTGGCAAACTCTCAAATACTGGAATACTGCTACCATGTTCCCCCTAATCCTTTTCTCTAGATTAGCCAAACCCAAGTCCTGCAACCAATTTTATGCTTCTTTATACAACAAACATTTAGCTTTTTAAACGATCAGCAATTTCTTTGGCTGCTGCTGCACACTGCTAGCTCATATTTAAGTGATCATCCATTAGGACTCACAACCTATTTTAATAGTTGACAAGGAAAAGCAGGAGGAGGAGGAGGAGGAATTTAATTAATCATGAGTGAAATTTCCATTTGAATTTTGCTCTTTTCTCAGTTGGAAGCCAACTGCGGATACTGGAGAACAAAACTTTTTACTTTAATTTTTTAAAATTTCTTGACTTAACTGCGCTGAACACCAGAACAATTAAACACAAAAGCAGTTTTTTCCCGAATGCCATCACTCTGCTAAACAAATAATTCCCTCAACACTGTCAAACTATTTACTAAGTCTGCACTACTATTAATCATGTCATCGTTCCTATCGTATCTTTTCTTTTAAGTAAGCTGAGAGCATGTGCACCAAGACAAATTCCTTGTGTGTCCAATCACACTTGGCCAATAAAAATTCTATTCTATTCTATTCTTCTATTAAACATTCCATCTTCCATTAAACA
Source organism: Arizona elegans (assembly GCA_022577455.1). Lineage (NCBI taxonomy): Eukaryota > Metazoa > Chordata > Lepidosauria > Squamata > Colubridae > Arizona > Arizona elegans. Next base: position 4,083,244 of record JAKOOJ010000021.1, on the reverse strand, counting down.
GTGTGTCATCTGGGTATAAATATATCATGTGCAATAACAATCAAAATTTACAATGGTATTCATTACATTTTATTGATTCTCTAATCTTACAATAAAAATAATGAGCATAGTAGATCTATTCATTTCTCCCTTTTTACATATCTTCTATTAAGAAAATAATAATAATAATAATAATAATAATAACAACAACAACAATAATAATAATAATACAATATAATTTTAATTGTCATATTAGTAAGAATCATCATATTGTTTGCTTCTCTATCTTAACATGTTTTCAATATTTCACTGATCTCCATTTATATCTAACTTCTATTTTTGTTTTCCAACCACTCATAAAATAACTGCCATGTCATATAATATTCAGTTTGTTCATTCTCCTTTATAGCAAGCATTAATCTATTCATTTCTGCACATTTTAATATTTACCTACTCACATTCTCATCAGTAGGGATCTCTCCGCTTTTCCAGTTTTGTGCAAATACAATTCTATCTGCAGTTAATACATGTTTAATTAAATATGCATTCCCTTTACTATAAGTTTCAGGTAAAATTCCCAACAATTTTTTTTTATTATTTTTATCCAATATTTTTTTTTTTTTTTTTGCTTTTACACATGTCCACCACATATGATAATATGACCCAGATATCTGGTGACATTTCCAACATTTAGCTGACTTGTGTTTAAACATCTTTGCCAACCTTGCCAGTTCAAGATGCCATCTATAAACATCTTATACAGATTTGCTTTATATGCAGTTGACATTGTTAGTTTATAGTTCCTGTCCCACAACTTCTGCCATTTATCTAATTCTATTGTGTAACCAAAGTTTTTTGCCCATGCTATCATTGTCTCCTTCACTTGTTCATCTTCCAGTTTAATGACCAATAAGTAATTATACAGCTTTTTTATTAATCTTTCTTCTGTCCCTGATAACATCTTCTCTAATTCTGTTAATTCTTTATAGAAATCATATTTAGCATCTTTCTCATATCTAGAATGTATCTGCACTTGTGAATACCGGGCCATGTTGATCCCTTGATCACTCCGCTCTTGTTTAGATTTAAGTTCCCCCTTTACATTCATAATATCTTTATATCTAACAATATTTCCCCTGTTAATGACATTTTGGTGGATCAGTGCTTCCACTGTTGAAAGCCAAACTGGTATCCTCAAATAACTAAAAGACTTGGTTTCACTCCATGGAAAGATGTTGTAAGGCCGTAATTCACGCTACCAGTTACCCAAATAAGTATTAACTGACGTGATAATTTTTGTATATCTCATTTTTTTCTATGGTGATTATTATTATTATTATTATTATTATTATTATTATTATTATTATTATTTATTAAATTTGTATACCGCCCTTCTCCCGAAGGACTCAGGGCAGTGCACAGCCAAATTAAAATACATACAATACAAAATTTAAAGTAATTTAAAACAGAATTAAATCCAATTGGCTTCCCGAAGTATTAAAACCCATTACCCTTAAAAACCCTTTAAAAATTTTAAGCCAGCCCAGCTTGCTGGAATAGGAAGGTCTTCAAAGCTCGACGGAAGGTACGGAGGTCTGGGATTAGTCGTATTCCTGGGGGGAGCTTGTTCCAGAGGGCGGGTGCCCCCCACAGAGAAGGCCCTCCCCCTGGGGGCCGCCAGTCGGCATTGCTTGACCGACGGCACCCTAAGGAGGCCCTCTCTGTGGGACCGAATTGGCCGGTGGGAGGTTATCGGTGGCAGAAGGTGGTCTCGCAAATAGCCAGGCCCTAAGCCATGGAGCGCTTTAAAGGTGAGAACCAATACCTTGAAGCGCACCTGGAAGACCATAATTTGGTATATCTTATTTTTTCTACGTGTTTCACTTTTCCTCTTTATACTGTAACTGCTATCCTAATAGCAAATCCTTCATAAAAGTTATTGCATTATAGTCTTAATTAAATTATCTTTCCATTGATATATAATTTTATGGTACTACTCAAAAAAAAAAAAGTGGTGTTATTAGGTAGTTTTAGAAAATACACTTTTCCCAAAAGGTTTCCACAATTTTGGCTGTTACTCTAAACTGAAAATACCTAGTTAACATAGTATAAATCACCAAGTAAAGCTATAAATAGAATCAATACTGGAAATCTAATTTTCCATAAAATTCAAAGATAGATTTTTGGTTGTGATATAAATTCTTTTATAATGTTATAGTGCAGGAATGATTTCCAGTTAGAATGAACTTCAAATTTTTCAATACAAAGTTATTCTGTATAGGGAAGAATACTTTCACAAATTAGTTAGCCATTCTTCCAAAGAAGCAATTAAACATTCTTTCAAGTAGACAAAATAGAAGATTCTTGAAGGCATTAAGACATAATTTCATTTTAGAAATGAATCCTTTCTGGACATTCTATTTGCAGTTCCACCAACTGTGACAAAGGACATAGTTCTTGATTATATGAATAACAAAAGTCTCTTAAAAATAACCAATATGGCTGCACTTCCTAAATCATACCACTTTCTGTCACATGGTTACTTAAGGATGTATTCTTTGTACAACATGACCAACCCAATATACAGCCTGTGTATTTATTTAATTGGTAAACATTTACCCAACACCATATTTTTGCAATAGAGTTGCATTTCTCATATCTTAAGTGTTGTTTGTAAGATGACTAAGGCTGCTTGCTTTTCTCAATATGTGTTTCTGACCTGTTTTACAATACTTTGTTAATACAGTGGTGCCTCAATCATCATTTTTAATTGGTTCCGGGAGGCACGATGAATACCAAAAATGATGAGTATTAAACAAATTGTTCTCATAAGGAATACGGTTGTGAGTCACAAGGTAGCTGATATCAACAAGTTCTATCTTTCTCATTGAGTATCAAACGAACAATGGATTCAATGAGTTTCAAAGCAGCTGAGTTTCAAGGTACCATTTAAATACTAGTCAAATCCAATTCTTCAGATGCAAGAATTCCTGAAATGTTAAGTAATAATTTCTTAATTTTCCTTCTAAATGTCCAATAGGTACAGCCCTTTTCTAAGTGCAATCCTCCAGAAAGGAAGGAAGGAAGGAAGGAAGGAAGGAAGGAAGGAAGGAAGGAAGGAAGGAAGGAAGGAAGGAAGGAAGGAAAGGCTTTGAGTCGCAGTGAGTCTTGAATATTTTCTTGGGGTCCTGCATTTTATTTATTTTTATTTAATTTATTTAATAAAATTTATATACCACCCTATCTCTGAGGACTCAGGGCGGCTCACAACAATAAAACAACCAGTTAAAAATATAAAATACATAACAAATAAATAAATAAATAAATAAATAAATAAATAAATAAATAAATAAATAATTTTATTTCTATACTGCCCTTCTCCCGAAGGACTCAGGGCGGTGTACAGCCTATTAAAAACACAATGACAAACACCATAATTTCGGCTCAAATTTAAAGCCCCAAAAATTTAAAACCCAATTTAAAAATCATTACGTTGATAACCCAGCTTGGCGGAATAGCAGGGTCTTGAGGGCACAGCGAAATACCCTCTCAGTCCAGGCTGGGTGATGTGAACAATCATGTTTTTAATTCGCGGCGGAAGGTGCGAAGGTCAGGAGGCAACCGGAGCCCCAGGGGGAATTGATTCCAAAGGGTGGGTGCGCCCACAGAGAAAGCTCTACCCCTGGGGGTTGCCAACCGACACTGTCTAGCTGACGGAACCTGGAACAGGCCCTCCCTGTGAGAACGCACTGGGCAATGGGCAGCTGTTGCTGGCAGCAGATGGTCCACCAAATATCCTGGGCCTAAGCCATGTAGGGCTTTATAGGTCATCACCAGCATCTTGAATCTCACCCGGAGGGCAACCAGCAACCAATGCAAGTCGTGCAGGAGGGGTGTAACATGGGAGTATCGGGACTCTCCCATCGCACAGCCACATTCTATACTAGTTGAAGCCTCCAAGTGGTCCTCAAGGGCATCCCCATGTAGAGAGCATTACAGTAGTCATCGCGGGAGGTAACTAGCGCATGAGTAACTGTGCGTAGGGCATCACGGTCCAAATAGGGGCGCAACTGGTGGACCAGACGAATCTGGGCATATGCCCCCCTGGTCTTGGTTGTTATATGATCTTCTAAGCTCAACCGTGAATCCAGGAGGACACCCAAGTTGTGCGCCCTGTCTACAGGAGGCAAAATTTCACCCCCTATAGCCAGCGATGGTATCTCTCCTTCGAACCAAGATGCCGGTATCCACAGCCACTGGCAGGGTTGAGCCGAAGCCTGTCCCTCCCCATCCAGATCCGTACCGCTTTCAGGCACCGGGACATCACATCGAGGGCATCACTGGGCTGGTTCGGGGTGGATATAAAAAGCTGGGTATCATCAGCGTACTGATGATACCCCACCCTGAAACCATGAATGGTCTCCCCCAGCAGTTTCATATAAATGTTGAACAGAAGGGGTGAGAGAACTGATCCCTGAGCCACCCCACAAGTGAGGGGCCTCATGGTCGATCTCTGCCCTACTGCCAACACAGCTTGCATCCGACCTGAGAAGTAAGAGGAGAACCAATGTAAAATGGTGCCTCCCACTCCCAACCCCTCGAGGCACCACAGCAGAATACCATGGTCGATGGTATCGAAAGCAGCCAAAAGATCTAATAGGATCAGAACAGTGGAATGACCTCTGTCCCGAGCCCCCAGAGATCATCCACCAGTGCAATCAATGCCGTCTCCATGCTGTATCCGGGCCTGAAACCTGATTGGTATGGATCGAGGTACTCCGCTTCATCCAGGGCCACCAGGAGCTCACCTGCCACCACAGTCTGAACAACCTTTGCAAGGAAGCAAAGGTTGGAGACCGGACCAAAGTTGCTCAAAACTTTGGATCCAGGGTAGGCTTCTTGAGGAGGGGCCTCACCATTGCCTCCTTCAAGGCGGCAGGAAAGCTTCCCTCCTCTAAAGCAGCAGCTATCGCCGCCTGGATCTATCACCGTCTGGAGCTATCACCGTGTCACCTCCTGAGCTGAATAAACCAGCCAGGAGGGGCATGGGTCCAGTACATATGTGGCCGCACTCAACTTCCCCATGGTCCTGCCAACTTCTTCTGGGGTAACAGGATCGAACGTTTACCAAAGCACAAGACCTGCTGCTTCCTCACCATCTGGCCCTGTCCAGTCGGAGTCCAAGCCATCCCGAATCTAGGCAATCTTGTCCAGCAGATACTGGCCAAACTCCTCAGCTCACCCTCACATCAGGTCTTCCTCCGCCCTCTGATTCAAGAGGGAGTGGGACACCTGAAACAGGGCAGCTGGGCGATTCTCTGCGGACGCGATGACATTGGAGAAATAGTGACATTTCGCCATCGCCAATTCCACCAAATAGGCGATGGGTAAAATGATCTTAATTGCGACTGGTCAGATTCGGAATGACTGGCCCTCCAATTGCTCTCTAGGCCTCTCCTACGTCGCTTCATCCTCTGGAGCTCCTTGGTAAACCAAGGGGCCAACCGGGATCTGCGATGAGTTAGCGGCCACAAAGGCATGATCCAGTCCAGAGCCCCGGCAGTGGCCTCATCCCAGGCATCCACCAGGGTTGTGACCGGGGCATGGGAGAGAGATAGAGGCATCATCCCAAACTCCGTCTGGAACCTCTCTGGGTCCATCAGGCGCTTGGGGCGGAACCAGATGGTTGGTTCTGCTTCCCAATGAGGAGGGGTGGCCTACTGGAAGCCCAGCTGGAAGAGATGGTGGTTGGTCCATGACAGGGGATCAATAGCAGTCAGTCCTCCACCGAACTCCACCCACCATTGCTCCGAGACAAAAACAAGATCAGGTGTGTGGGCCCCCCTCATGTGTCAGGCCCTGAATAATTTGGGTCAGGTCCATGGCCACCATGGAGGCCATGAACTCCCGAGCCACCCCCAACGCCCCATCCAGGGATGGCAGATTGAAGTCCCCAAGCACAATAAGTCTGGGAAACACTACCACCAGCCCCGATAGGGCGTCAAGCAGCCCGGGCAGGGCTGTTGATACGCAGCTGGGAGACAGGTACACAATCAACAAGCCCAGCTGACCCTGCGGGCCCCACTTCATGAGGAAAGTCTCACACCCGTCTATCTTAGGAGCAGTGTCCTCTCGCGGACTAAGGGTCTCCCTAATAACAACCGCCATCCCCTCTCCCCTACCCTGGTTTGATTCCACTTTGATTCCACAGTGAAGAGAAGAGTATGAGAAAAAAGAAAGGATGGCATTGAAGAATGATCAATAGAGAGACCACAACAATTTTTTTGTTGGTTCTTCATAGATCAAATGTTCACAATATTTTAGTATACCAGAGCTTGTGAGCAACAGCAAGTAACCAGGGTGCCATTAAGAGTCAATATTATTGGACCAGTTGACATATATAATAATACTGCTTCCAAAATGAATGAGAATACTAAAAGAATTCTAAATAACTAAACTGTGAGAGGAAAAACCTCTCAGTATATTGCTGCAGCTAATTGATTGATTAGTTTGAACAGTTTGAATGAACCAATCAGAACACAGCTTCCTGGCTCTGAGTTTCCCGCACTTTCCAACGGTCAGTTGATCAGTATATAAGCAGCACCAGAGTTCACTGCAGAGTTCTCTGCAGAGCCCAGCAGAGAGCAGCAGATCATGACCAGAGACCTCACCTGAGACCTTACTCCAGAGCTGAAGTTGCTACAAAGAGCTGAGTCACTGTCTTGCTCCTGAGAAGACTGACAAAGAATGCAGAGAGCCTCCCATGCTTGGGAAGAAGATTAGAGCTAATGGACTTTGCTGAGAGGAGAATCTTTTAGGCCGTTGGTGCCTTCTTGTACGTTTTATTTTTATGTGTTTTTATTAAACCAAGTAGTTTTTCAAGACTCCTCTGTCAACTTCCCTGCTTTAGTGTGTTTGTGTGCGTATCCGGGTCATGGTCCATTCGAATACAGAACGTTTCCTTCACATAAATGCTTTTTTAAAAAGGTTGCAAATGTCATTAGAAGGACTGTTAAGAGAAAGTAAATGCCAATTTAGTCTTGGGAAAGAAGAGAGAGTGAGAAAGAGACTAATTCTGCCTTAGAATGAAATTCCTGCAGGCATTCAAGTTTCTGTTGCCATACCCCATAACAATAAATATTCCTCATATTATATTTGCTGATCGGTCTGCCTTAAAAGAACAACACTTAATTTATGAAAGATCCTTCATTGCTCACTGGATGTCTAATATCTTCTTAAAAACTCCAATGTCTGAACACCTACTGGATTAATTGTTATCACTGTCAGGAAATTTCTCCTTAGTTCTAGGTTGCTTTTCCTCTTGATTAATTTCCATCCATTGCTTCTTGTCCTGATTTAAGATGGTTTGGAGAATAGCTTGACTCCCTCTTCTTTGTGGCGGCCCCTGAGATATTGGAACACTGTTATCATATCACTCTTAGTCCTTCTTTTCATCAAACTAGACATACTCAGTTCTAGTAACTGATCTTTATATGTTTTAGCATTGAGTCCCCTAATAATCTTTGTTGCTCTTCTCTGCACTCTTTCTAGAGTCTCAACATCTTTTTTTATCATACAAATGTTGATGACAGGCATATTAAATATCCTTGATCACACTCTATCAGAGCAAACTGAAAACACTTAGGTTAGAAAGTTTCATTAGTCATCTTTCCTCCCATTCAATCAAAACAGTTATAAATATGAGTGCTATAATTTCTTTTTCAGATGCTGATGACTGTTTCCCATGTTCAGAATATAAATATATGAACGAACGTCACAATCTTTGCATTCCAAAACACATCATATTTTTGTCTTCTGAAGAAACTCTGGGAGTTAGCCTGACAACTACAGCTTTCTTCTTCTCTTTCATCTCAGCTTTGGTGCTGCATATCTTCATTAAACACCGAGACACACCCATTGTCAAAGCCAAGAATAGAAACCTTACCTACATTCTTCTCATTGATCTCCTGCTCTCCTTCCTTTGCGCTTTTCTTTTCTTTGAGGAACCTGATCAAGTAAAGTGTCTCATGCGACAAACGACTTTTGGCATTATCTTTTCTGTAGCCCTTTCTTGTATATTGGCCAAAACAATCATAGTGGTCCTTGCTTTCATGGCCACCAAACCAGGCTCCAAAATGAGGAAATGGGTAGAGAAAAGGCTGGCCAATGTTATCATTCTTTCTTGCTCCCTAGTGCAAGTCACCATCAGTAGTATATGGCTGGCAATTTCTCCCGCATTCCCAGATTCAGACATGCACTCTATGGCTGAAGAAATTGTCCTAGAATGCAATGAAAGTTCAGCCTTCATGATTTATACTGTCCTTGGTTTTATGGGTTTTACAGTTTTACAGTGGCTTTCTTTGCTAGGAAGCTACCTGATAGTTTCAAAGAAGCCAAATTTATCACCTTCAGCATGTTGGTCTTTTGCAGTGTCTGGATATCATTTGTTCCCACCTATCTCAGCAGTAAGGGGAAGTACATGGTGGAGATCTTCTCTATCTTGGCTTCTGCAGCTGGTTTGCTGGGCTGCATTTTTGCCCCAAAATGCTACATTATTGTTCTGAGGTCTGATTGAACAGAAAAGAACAGTTGGTAAAGAAACAAAACTGATTCTTTTGATCCAGCATGCTATAAAGTTTCCAAATTGTGATAGAAATCTCAATGTCTCCTTAAGAAATTGCTGTCCATTTTGTAAAATTGATTGAAAACAAGTGTGCAGGAATAAAATATGGAATGTAGTCCTTATAAAATGGTTTCTTTACACATCAGATTGGAGGCTATTTTGTGAGAAATAGAGAAATATAACATAGCTGCTGTAAGAATTTAAGTTTGTCATAGAAAAGAGAGACCCATAGGAAAACCAAGAGGTAAAAGCTAATGAAAAAATGAAGGGAAAGGAGAAATGTGAGAAATAAAATGTGAACCTGGTTTTTGCCATTTTGTACTACCATTAAAAAAAATTAATAACCCAAAGACATAAGGAAAAAAAAGATGTGACTCATATAAATGATGGTAAATCGTTTGGCAATATATAAACTTCTAAAACAGAATTGAGAAAATAAAAAGAGGATATAAGTATTTCTAGGATTAGGGATTGAAATCTTTCAGCAGTCTTGACATTTCCATAATATTAGCTGCTTATCAATGCAAATTTCATAACACAAATAACTAATACAACTTAAAATTACTTACTATAGTAAATAATATACAGCAAAGTGCAAACCACATGGATTTATCCAAAGTAAATCAAAAGACGCAGCTGTCCAAGAGTAGAAATACACCATATAGTTTATACAACATATAGTGTAAGGACTGTAAGAGGCCCTGTGTAGGACAAAAGTCAGAAAGTTAGTAGAACAGATCCATGAACACCAACCAGTAAACATCATCAGAAGACATGATGGAAATGCCTAGTTTCAACTGAGAATCAGAGACCAAGCAAGTACAAAAATGCATATAGAGGTAACAACAACAACTATATATCATTCAAAAGCGACAATCAAAAACAAAAAACAATACAAAAAGTTCAAAATACCTCCTCACCAGCAATCAACAGAACGATTAATACTAGACCAATAACCAAGTAAACAAGTCCAATCAAGAAACTAGTAATGCAGTCAAACAAGCTAATAGTAAACAACAGCTTAATCAAGGAGCCACGAAGGTCTCATAGTGGGCAAGCCACTATGTACAATGAGAGCAAACCCTTTTCCTTTGGAGTACAGATGATGTTATCTACTATTCCAATAAAAAATCTGCAGGAAAACAACCAAGCTCAGAGAACACTAAGGTCCAGACAGTTCAACCTTTAGTTACATATATTCTCTTTTAATGAAACAGCAAAGTTTGGAAAAGATCTATGTATGTATAGTACATTTATATTTATGTGTATGTATATACACAATGAGTATATTTATATTCATGTGTATTTGTTTATGTAAGTTTTCACGGGTATATATGTGTGTATAGTTAATATTTCAGGTTTCTTCCCGTGTAATTGTGGATATATCTCTAAAAGGGTAGAAGTGACGTTTCGACAGAATCTCATCTGCCATCATCAGGCTTACATAATGTATGTATGTATATATACATAAAGTATATGGGTCTCTGAAGGAAGGAAGGAAGGAAGGAAGGAAGGAAGGAAGGAATATCTGAAGAGAAAGATGCTTCTTAACAGCGAGATCCAAGTTTCATTTAATGCAATTTGATTTGATTTACTTTATTGTTTAATTGATGACTGAAATTTCCATTTGAATTCAGCTGTTTTCTCAGTTGAAAGCAAACTGCAGATCTTGGAGAACAAAACTTTTTACATATCTCATTTAGTTCTCTCTGTCCCCCTCACGATTACTTTGTCATTAATTGCAGGTTTCAATACCCTGTGAATCACAAGTTGGTTTGTTCACCTGAGCATGTCTAGTTCTCTACAACATCATAATTCATTCTTATTTTCAATCTCTAAGGAGTTACTGAAAATATTAAAAGTAATGTATTTCCACAACAATAAAGATGCAATATTCTTTTTTCTCCAAAGCTACAGCTAGAGGACAAAGTCCTGTCATTCTGATTTTTTAAAAGAGTAAACCTCTACTTTACAGCAGCCTCATGGAACACTGTATCTCAGGCTGTCCTATTTCAAATGCCTAATACTCATGGAGTGAAGATATGGCTGAGAGATAAATTGGTCTGCAAAATTGAGCCAGGCTAAGATTCGATATTGGGATAAAACTCAAATATTAGAAATCCAAATCTTTGGTCAAGACAGAAGTGCCTCTTCCGTGCCAAGGTGCTGAGATGACAAACAGTATTTGACGTAGGTACAGAATTGTAAAAGGGCAAACTGACCCTAAACAGATACATTCTGTTGTTTAATGTTTATTGCATCCCAAATGTCATGCATATCCCTGGATAAGGGGTGCTGCTTCCTTATTGCCCTTGAGGCGTCTCCTAGCATCTTATCTCCTTTTGTTATGTCTTGAGCGCCGGAGCAGAGAACCTGAGTATGTGAGAAGAAGATTGTTATTTCCTTTCCCAGAGATAGATGAAAGGGCAGCTTCTACGTGTGAAATGCATCACTCTCTGTAATAATTTTGCCTTTAAACTGTATAAATACATGGCCAGAAGAAGCCATCGGCATTCAGACCTTTTGGACTGTTTGAACCTTGCGCAATAAACTCTTTCCTGCATTGAAGAGCTTGGCCTGGTCCGTTTTTCCTACAACAGCTGGTGACACCGCCGGGACTAGGTGCAAGGCGATATTTCGTTGAGGGCCATTTCGACCCCTCGGGACCATCGGGAGGTCGCACCTGAACATTCTCCAGGCGCCGCAGAGATACGTCTCCGGGAGACAGCAGCGATACCCCTATGGGCCCGATGGTGCTCTGATCGAGTCCAAGAACCCTGCGGTGCAGGAAAGGTGGTCTGAACAAATTCCTGGCCAGGAATCTATGGAGTGGGAGCATTTTAAGTGAGTATATTGTAAAAGAATTGTACCTGCCTCATTTGAAGGCAGACGGAGGGAATTGATCACCCCGCTCGGACTCGGGGTGTCTACCCTAATGAAGTCCATGTCAGGTTGTGTGGGTGTTTAAGCCATCACATTTCTCGTTAGTGGCCATGAGTTTCCGGGGCTACGAGTCGATGGCAGTATGATAGAATGGGTGGGGTTCAGAGCATGCCAAATACTCCGTTGGCATGCAGGTTAAAAGGTTTTGACAAGTATTTTAACAACCCTTCCTATTCGAAAGGATCAAAGGATCAATTAAAATTCTTATGTAAACATGTGTGGCCACAAAGGGAGATGGGCTGACCCCCTCCCCGCCAGGGATGGTTAAGGGAAGAAACATGGATAAGTTGTGGGGAGTGATTGTAGTGAATCAGGATAAATATCCTGATCAATTTCAATATATTGATCAATGGGTGAGAGCCCTGTTGAAAACAGCTGAGGATTTATTGCAATGTAGGGCTGAAACAGTCGGGTTATGTGTATCTGAGCAGGCAGAAAAGTAAGGGGGCTGCTGGAGGGAGTGGAGGAGAAAATCAGAGGCGTATGAGTGATCCTGGCGTGAAGTCAAGGGAGTCATTCGCCTAAAGGTAGCAGTCAGAGTGAGGGAGAGGGGAAGATGATGATGATGATGATGATGATGATGATGATGATGATGATTTGGAGGCTGTGGGGGCTGTAGGTGGAGAAGAAAGAGCAGGAGGCAAGGATGAATAAAAAGGCTGGTTTGTTGGCAGGGGCACTGCGAAGTGGGATGCAAGGGTTTTTTTCTCCCCCTCTTCCTTTGGAGGGGAGAGTGAGGACAAAGGAGAGGTTTGAGTAGAAGGTTGGACAGACAAGTTCAGGTTGGGGTTTTGGTAGAGGATTTGGACAGGGCGCAGGGCAGCAGAAAGCGGAAAGTATTGGATTGGCAGACATGACTTGGTCAGATTGAGGGGGACCATGCTTGGAAGAACCCCCGCCTGAGCCATTAGTTACAATGAAAATAGGGGGTAAGTACAGAACGTTTTTGGTAAATATGGGAGCAGGAAGATCAGTTGTAAATGTGCAGATTGCAGCCCCTGGATCACGTAAAATCCAGGTTCAGGGGGTATCAGGACAGATTATGGGATGGCAGATCCTAAAGCCTGTGATGTGTGATTTTAAAGGAGCTGAAATCCAGCATGAATTTTTGTACATCCCTGAGTGCCCTATTCCGTTGCTAGGCAGGGATCTGCTGAGCAAATTAGGGGCAACAATTTCTTTTGATGAAGGCAGTCAGAAAATGACTATAAGGCACTCCCTGGAGGAGATTTGGAGGTTGATGATAGGGAGACAGGTTGAAGAGAGAGAAGGAGGAGAAGTGGAGGTTGTTTGATGTGCGTTGAGGATAACCTGCTGGGTTTTGCAGCTCACCACCCTCCAGTGGTGGTGGAACTAAAACCTGGAGTGGCGTCTGTGAGTATAAGGCAGCGTCCCATTTCTTGGGAAGCTATTTGTGCTACTTATGAAAGCATTCAGAGATTTGGAAGCGGGGTTTTTGGTGCCTATTTAGTCCTCCTGGAATACTCCAATTATCCCAATTAAACAGTCAGATGGGTCTTACCGCCTGGGGCACAGTAACTTTACACCTGGCCATGTCAAATCCATATACCCTGTTAAGTTTAATTCCACCCCGGGCTGAGTGGTTTTCTGTTATTGATTTAAGGGATGCATTCTTTACAATTCCCATTCACCCCGTAAGCCAGCCACTGTTTGCATTTTGAGTGGGAGAATCCTTATACAGGAATGAAAATGCAATATACTGGGACTCGGCTGTCTCAGGGATTTAAGGCCTCCTCATATTGTTTGGAATAGCGGTAGCTAGAGACTTACAGTATTATGTGCCTCAATAACCAGGAGACACAATACTGTAATATGTTGATGATGTTTGGATCAACAGGACTGACAGAGGATTTATGATGGGATAATACTAAGATGAATGCACGATAATGTTAGATTTGTTATTAGAGTGTGGTTATTGAGTATTAAGAAAGAAAGCTCAATTGGTGAAAAGGAAAGTTAGATATTTGGGATACGATATAAGGGTCGTCGAGCTTTAGGACCAGAGTGGAAAAGGGCGGTCCTGATGCTGGCAGGACCCCGAACAAAAAGACAACTGAGAAGCTTTTTAGGATTAGCTGGCTTTTGCCGTAATTAGATCCCTAACTTTGCTTTGATGGCAGCACTTTTGTATGCAGCCACCAAAGGAGCCAATGTGGAACCCCTTGAGTGGAAAGGGGGGGGCAAAAAGCTGGCCCCACTGTTTGAAGGTGCTGGCTGCAAGTGCAGAATTGATTCAGAATTGTAATAAACTTACTTTTTTTTGTCCTATACTCATGCACTCCCCTCATGAGGAGCAGTCTGTGTTGGATACTAAGGGACATTTGTGGATTAGTGGGCAAAGGCTGACAAAATATCAGGCAATTAGGAGTGAGAATCCACAGGTGCGTCTGGTGGTGTCTAACCGATTAAATCCAGCAACTTTGTTGCCTACGGAATCTGTTTCTGAGCATGATTGTTTACAGGTATTGGAGGTTTATTCCACCCGACCATGTAAATATGGTAAAATAAGGTAAATATGTATGTTAGGTGGCCTGATTAAGGTCATAAAGTGAGGGTTTGGAATATGGAGATGGTACAAGAACGTAATAAGCAAATTGAGAGGTTCCAACGATATGTGATGGAACAAGTACCCCCTAGATTAGTAACTTAATGTCACTCATTTGAACCTGGGGACCAAGTGGAAGATGGAAGGGATCTTTTATTGGTATTATGACTTCTCCACTTGCTATTAAGATTGCAGGATCAAAATCATGGATCCATTGGACACGAGTCAAGGCAGCAGCTGACACCGGCTGGAAAGTGTCCGTGGACAAACAACATCCAACAAAACTGACATTTGAATGTGCTTAAAGAAAGCTTTTGTATTTTATATATAGGTTACCTTGATGTATATCTGCCAATGTAACCCGCTGTAAGCTAAAAAAAAAAAGAGAGAGAGAGAGAGAGAGGATGGAGCACCTGCTCTCTTGAATTAGTCCGGAACTTGGATCCTGACGAAAGATTGAAGATGATTGCGGATTCATGTGGGAGGAAAATTGAGTGTGGGCACTTTGAGTAATTGGGGTAGTAGCTTTATTGATTATTGTGTTTTACAGATATAAGCAATGGTTTTGTGGACAACCAGGGCCCATTTGATTTCTCAGTCGTTCCAATCCCTAATATTTCCCCAACCGGCTGTGGAGTGTGAACCTCTTACAGATGAAAGAAGTCCCTGCTTAGGATACCCTGGAAGCTGCCTTTTGATGCAAAAGAACAGAAAAGAGAATTTTCTTTAAATGTGTTGGTTTTGTAATTGTGGATGTGAGTGTTGTTGTTGCACTCACTGTATTGATTGTGTTTTATGTATAAGCTGTAAGGTAGAGTGGGACGTGAAAATTATAGAGGAGGTACTAGTACATTATTTGGTAATAAATCCTGAAGGAGTCCCCTTGTAATATTATCTGAAAATGGAAAAGCTGAATATACTCAAAATCCCTAGCTATGTAACAAATACCTTTGTCAAATTGGCAGAAGACATAGCCCACACTCTGAATGTATCAAATTGTTTTGTTTGTGGAGGAACTAACATGGGAGAAAAATGGCCATGGGAAGCCCAGGAATTAAATTATTCCAAAATATTAGAAATGGATCAGAAAGCTAACCTGTCATATAATAAGGGTAAGGATGGAGACTGGACTATGACTACTAGTCTGGTAGGGAATGTCTGTTTCCAGAGAAAAATTGTGGCAGGCTGTCATCAGGTAGGAAACCTCATATGTACAGGAAAATGGGAAAGTAAGGTATGGTGGTCAGGAGGTAATGCCACAGAGGGAACTGATGAAATGGCCCTGTTTAAGGTAAACGGGTTATCTTTTTTTTTAAAAGGATCCAGATAATCAGGCCCTTGAATGGCTGGCTCCTGATGGACTATACTGGATATGTGGTAAAATGGCATATAGGGTTCTACCAAAATCTTGGTGTGGAGCTTGTGTCCTGGGAATAATTGGACCAGGATTCTTTTTGCTTCCCCTTAAAACTTGACAGGTTTTAGATGTCCCGGTATATGATGAGGTGGGGAACTTAAGACAAAGAAGACATGTAGACACATCTGCAATAGGAAAAGTTATTAAGGAAATAACAGACAAAATGGTTGAAATAGCTCATGTGACAGTCCAGACTTGGAAAGATCTTACTTTACAGGACATGTTTTCAGGATGGTGGCCAAGGTTACCTGGCCTGCAGGCCATTTTTGGCCTGGTGAGATTAGTAGCTGCAGGGTGTATTTTTCTCCCATGTCGCTTACCTCTGTTTGTTAAGACTATTTCTAAAAGTCTATCCTTGCTGGTGGAACGTAAGACAACTGCTCAGGTGATGGCTATGTGGGATTACAAACGGCTCCAGCAGGAAAAGGACCTATGGTGTGACTCGTCTGGATAAACAGATGAGTCACAAAGAGGGGTATGAGCCAGGCTAAGATTCGATATTGGGATAAAACTCAAATATTAAAAATCCAAATCTTTGGTCAAGACAGAAGTGCCTGTTCTGTGCCAAGGTGCTGAGATGACAAACAGTATTTGACGTAGGTACAGAATTGTAAAAGGGCAAACTGACCCTAAACAGATACATTCTGTTGTTTAATGTTTATTGCATCCCAAATGTCATGCATATCCCTGGATAAGGGGTGCTGCTTCCTTATTGCCCTTGAGGCGTCTCCTAGCATCTTATCTCCTTTTGTTATGTCTTGAGCGCCGGAGCAGAGAACCTGAGTATGTGAGAAGAAGATTGTTATTTCCTTTCCCAGAGATAGATGAAAGGGCAGCTTCTACGTGTGAAATGCATCACTCTCTGTAATAATTTTGCCTTTAAACTGTATAAATACATGGCCAGAAGAAGCCATCGGCGTTCAGACCTTTTGGACTGTTTGAACCTTGCGCAATAAACTCTTTCCAGCATTGAAGAGCTTGGCCTGGTCCGTTTTTCCTACAACAAAATGATATTATTCTTTGTACCAATATTGCCCTTCTATGTAGAAGCTGATACAACCCTTGCTAAATGTACTGTAGGAAATCAGCCTTTTATTAAGCACAAGCGATATCATTCAGAAGATTTAGTCATTGAAGGCATTTTGTCTCAAATTTGCATGATATCTGATGAAGTAACATTTAGAAGAAGTCCATCAGTTGAATTGTTTGGTGATTTAATGTATGGAATTCCTTTTTTTCAGTAATGCAAGTACAAAAAATAGTTAAAGCCTGTGACATGATTGAATTAGGATGGAGGATGAATGTTATATTGCCTATCCTGCACTATTATTTCTAAATAATATTGGTTCAATTTCCATCTGTTACACAAGTTATTTTCCAATATGTTGTTATTTCTTTGGCTTTGGTACCATTCTAGCAGGTTATCAGTTAAATTTTAATACACTTTTTTCATATCTCTATGACTTGATGAAGTACACATGAAATAAATGCCTGCAGAGCATTGCTTCATACCAGCGATATGTTAAGGTGTGCATGATTGCAGTTAGTCCTACATGCAGATATTATATCAAATATTCCTCAGAAATTTCCAGTGTATTGAATAAATAAAGTAGAAAATTAGGGTTTGAAGTTAAATTAAATATAGTCTTCGAAATTAAGAAAAAAACCCACTAATTATTGATGTTTATTGAATTTTGTAATTGGGCTGCCTGAATGCATATGGATTGTTATATTGCTTTGACCTCTTTTCTGAATATTTTAAACAAATGGTTCGTTTGATGCTAGTGCATCCACCTGTATCAGTGCATATGGCATGCAAAATCTAAACTTGTATGATACAATTAGAATGCAGCCAATTCCAGATTTGGCAACAGATGTTGTAAAATTTAACTTCAGATATTATATGCACAACTACCAGCACATCTTGGCTTTGGAATTTGCAATCAAAGAAATCAATGAGAATTCCAGGATCTTGCCAAACATCACCCTCGGTATCCATATCTCCAATAGCTATTTTATGGGAAGATGGATCTATCTGGCTTCCATGGAACTTCTCTCTACGAAGGAAAGGTTCATCCCAAACTACAAATGTGACCTCAAGGACAGTGTAATATCTGTGATTGAAGGACATAATGCTTACATTGGTCAGTTCATGTCAAACATTTTGAGTATATATAAGATCCCACAGGTAAGAACCATCCCATAAAGAAAGGAGTCAAATCTAAATACAGTATTTCTTGCTTGATTTAGTTTAATTTCTATTCCAAATTTTATATTTATGAATCTATTAGTGTCAGAAACATTCAAAACAAAGGGATAAAATTGCCTCACATAGTTAAAATCACAATCAAGCTAAACATCAAAATATATTTCATCAAGGGCGGGACAGAGAGGAATGATTCAAAATGCTAGAAAGTTATGTATCTACAGGGTAAATCATGTCATGGAAACATGTGTAAAGATAGCATAATCCAGAGGTTCTTACTTATTCTTGAAGTTCTGACATCCTAGAGCTTTGTTTATTTACAAAAACCTAAACAATTATCATATAAATTATATTGGAATATGTAAATGGTAGTCAACTCTGCCCATGCCTGGAAAACATTGATATTTAAATAATATCCTTAAAACAGACATAAGTGATTTGGAAGTATATACTCCAATTTCTTCTTTTTTCCTAGCTCATATATGGTTCAACTGCAGAGATAGATGACAACATACAAGCTGCTTTCTTCCATCAGTTATTTCCAAATGAAGACCTTCAAATTATGGGGCTGGTCCAATTGTTGCTTCACTTCCAGTGGAAATGGATTGGGCTCATTGTCCAAAACCCTACAAAGGGGAAGAGGTTCATACAGAATAAGCTTGATCTATTTTCTAAGAAAGGCATCTGTTTTGATTTCATGGAAGAAATGCCAATGGAATCTGTTATCAACGATATTGAAATTCAACTTAATTGTTATGTTTTGCTCTATAAGGCTATTATGAGAAGTACTGCCAATGTTGTAATCACTTATGATGAAAATGATGACATGCCTTTTCTTAGAATGTTGCCATTTGGTTCAGAATATGAAGAAGTGTCAATGAAGAGAAAAGATAAAGTTTGGGTCATGCCAGCACAGATGGAATTCACATCACTCCGCTTTCAAAGATACAGGGAACTGGATTTCATCCACGGTGCACTATCATTGGCAGTTTCCTCAAAGAAAATATTAGGGTTTAAGAAATTTATTCAGATGAGAAAGCCTTCTTCAGAAGAAGAGGACAGTTTGACAAGAGTGTTTTGGGAAGATGCATTTGAATGTTCTTTCCCAAATGCTGGGTTAGATGAGGACAGTGACAATCAATGCACTGGTGAGGAGTCACTGGAAACCCTCCCTGAATCTGTGATTGAATCTAGTATTACTGGACAAAGTTATAGCATTTACAATGCTGTCTATGTAGTGGCCCATGCTCTACAAGCCATGCTTTCATCTAAGAGCAGAAAAAGAGGAAATATTTGGGAACTCAGTCAACAGTCGTGGCAGGTAAAAATGACATGAATGAAAATATATTATATATTTTTATAAGGGCCAGTTATGTAAATATTCAGCTAGTATTTTGGAGTTGTATAGCTAATAAGAATATTCTGAAGTTGAACTAACTCAAAAGTGATATGTCAGCATTGTAAATACCTAAATGCTTTTTAGAAAGGATGCAAAAGTCATGACAAGGACTATTAAGAGAAAGTAAATGCCAATTTAGTCCCAGGAAAGAAGATGGAGACTAATTCTTAGTAGCAAATTCCTGCATGTGTTCAAGTTTCTGTTATCATACCCTATAACAATAAATATTCCTCATATTATATTTGCTGATTGGTTTGCCTTAAAAGGATAACATCTAATTTATGAAAGATCCTTCATTCATACTTGTTCATTGCTTCCAATTGCTATAAATTTCTTTTAATGATTTCCTTTTAGTTCCATTGGTATCTGAAAGCTGTTTCATTTAACAACAATGCTGGAGAAATGGTTCACTTTGACGAAAGAGGAGAGCTACCTACTGGATTTGATGTTATCAACTGGGTCACCTTCCCCAACCAATCATTTCATCGTATCAAAATTGGAAACATAGCTCCAGTGACTCCCCCTGAAAATCTTCTTAGTATTTTTGCAGAGGAGATCATCTGGCCCCTCATGTTTAACCAGGTAGTTTTGGCACCAATATCAAACCATGGTGAATAATTTACTTTATTTTTACCTATTGCTTCAATGTTCAGAAAGTTCTTTCAGGAATTACAGGCATACAATGATTCTTTTCTCAAAGTGACTTGTGAACATGATTACCCTAAAATCAAAAACCAACACAAAACATTTGCACTGATTAGAAGAGAGATTTCTATCAAGGGGGATTTAAAAAATATAAGGAAAAACGCTGTCTGAAAGGTTACATGATTTCTGGGAACGTTGGAGTTTTAGAAGCAGGACCCCAAATAGCAACACTATGTAAAGTGGCAAATTTTAGTAACACTCAGCTTCCTAAAAATTGCAACCTGTGACATTCCCTGTGTAACAGATACAAGTATTATAACAGTTTTCTACCCACACTAAAAACCCCTATTATGGAGTCAGCTTCATTTAATTAGCATCATGCAGTAAATGCAATTAGGAGTGGTGTGGTGGCCTAGAGATGGAGCTCTCGCCTCACAATCAGGAGGCTGTGAGTTCAATTCTAGGTAGAGGCAGATATTTCTGTCTCCGGGCACAATGAGAATATATCTGCTGAACAGCTCTCTGCATTGGCAACAGGAAGGGCATCCGGCCAGTAAACACTCTGCTAACACTCCATTCAGTTGCCCAGACTCCAATCTCACAAGGGATGATGGGGTTGTTAAACGAAGATGATGATGCAGTAAATGCAGTTATAAGGACTGCTGGGTAGAAGAGGCTCTCCATTTCCCCACCATCTCCCTAATACTCCATCAAATTAGTGTTCACTGAATCTCCATATGAGAAAAAGAGACGCTAAAGCCATTGAGGAAGTTATGATTTATCCCCAAAGTTAGAACTACTAAACATGTTTGCATCATTTTTAAAAAATGCAGAACATAGATGAAATGCCTGTATTTCTCTACAAAGGTAGCAGTAAAGCATAAATTAACCAAAGTTGTGTTTCCATCCTGGGTTTTGTTTTGTTTTGCATTTATGAAATCATTCTAACTTAATTTTGTAGGGGAAAAAAAGCTGAATAATAATAAATTAAAAACCCAATATAAAAACTCACTTGAACTGAATTTGTTAGGGTGAATAAGATAATTGTCATTCTATAACAAGAGAATGCAGCCGTTTTCCTCATCTTCCAGATTTTTCTGAGTTTTAAGAAAAAAGAAAAAATATAAACATTTTTAGGAAAGATTAAAATATATCATTTTTTAAAAAAAACATTCTTCAATGTTTAATATTATATTAAAAACTATAGGCATTTTATTACAATATAAAAAGCATATACTGAAAAGAATATGGTTATCTAACCTCTTACTCGGTCCTAGCTTCTACAAAATATGGGGATCTGTATCAGCCTTTGAAATTGCACTGATATATTTCTGCAGAGAATATTATCTGGCCCACCATATTCAAAAATATTCTGCACTAATTTCTATTATTATTATTTTTGTGTTGATCAAATTCACTTATTAATTACATTTACATGCCACTCATCTCATCGTCAGACTACTCTGGGTGACTGACATCATAAAAGCAAATATACAAATGAGTAAAAATTAAAAATTAACTAAAATTAGATAATCAGTATACAAAGGGGCAGAGGCAGCATCTTCTCCCTAGTCTACTATCTACCTCCAGCATGGAACACCCCTATTGGGGCTCCAGGCCTATCAGCAGAGTGAGGTTTTGATACCCTTTACGTGTAAATTAAGAGTACAAGTGGATTTTCTCTCAAGGAGAACAATGTTCCAGAGGGTGGGACTCATGACAGAAAAGGCTTTTTGGACCCTGAATATTCAAATGGTAATTCATTATTTACACATATTTCTACAAGTGTTCTGTCTTTGAACATACAATATTCACTGAGTGGTTCATTTATGTTAAAACTGAAGAAATAAATGATTCTGAAATGGTGACTGATGATGGTTGAATTTTCATAGCATATCTGAATATAGAATGGTTTGCAACTAAATCTGCCTCAAAGGTTAAGGCATTTCCAGAAGGGGGGACTAGATACATCTTTCAGGGTTCTGCTTTGACTTGGTCAGTAGATGCAGATTTGATACTAAAAGAAATTACCATGGGCCTCAGAGAAAACTACATTCCAAACACATTAGAAATATTTCATTAAGATGTGATGATTGGATGACTAACCCAGATACCATATCACTTTTTAGAAAAAAATATATAAGCAAAAGGAGCGTAAGAGAAGTAAAAAAAAAAAAAAGTAAAGGTAATAAGATACTGCTTGATAACCAAATGGTAAAATATCTACTATTTATAAATATGCCATGAATCATGTTATTATAAAATATCTGTCTGAAAATTGTTTAGAGTTTTAAATTGGAAAAAACTAGTTAACATAATATAAATCACCAAGTAAAGCTATAAATGCAATGCATGGAACCAATACTGGAAATCTAATTTTCCATCAAATTTAAAGATAGACTTTTCATTGTGATATACATTCTTTTATAATGTGCAAGAATGCACATTTTATAGTGCAAGAATGATTTCCAGTTAGAATGAACTTCAAATTTTTAAATACAAGGTTCTTTTGGTTATGGAAGTCTTCCACAGTTCTTCCAAAGAAGCAATTAAACATCCTTTCAAGTAGACAATATAGAAGATCCTTGAAGCCATTAAGATGTAATTTCATTTTAGAAATGAATCCTTTCTGAGGATTCTCTTTGTCATTTCACCAATTGTGGCAAAGAACATTTATTTATTTATTTTTATTTATTTAATTTTGTCGAATACATATTAGACAATATATATAAGTATAATCATGAATTGAATACATAAAATGAATACAATTAAAGGGAACATTAGGACAGGGATGATAGGCATGCTGATGCTCTGTAACTCTGTTACTGAAGTCATATTTTCTGTAATTGAGTCTGGAGCGGTTTACTTTAAGTTTGTATCTATTGTGTGCTCGTGTATTGTTGTGGTTGAAGATGAAGTAGTCATTGACAGGTAGGACATTGTAGCAGTTGATTTTATAAGCTATGCTTAGGTCATACCGAAGGCGGAGTAGTTCTAAATTTTCTAAACCCAGAATTTCAAATCTGATGTTATAGGGTATTTTGTTACAAGCAGAGGAATGGAGGACTCCTCTTGTGAAATATTTCTGGACGTGCTCAATTGTATTAATGTCCGATAACATCAATGGCAAAGAGAATGCAGATACTTATAATATGATCACAAAGGTCATTTATGTATAGTATGAAGAGTGTTGTCCTAGAACTCTGCCTTGGGGGACACCGCTATTAACAGGTGCAGGATTTTGATAGGATTTGACCATTTGTTGTCTGTTTGACAGAAACACAGTTATCCAATTTTGGAGGGATCCGGAGATGCCGTAGGATTTTAGTTTTAGAAGTAGTTTGTCATGTACCACTGAATCAAAGCCTTTACAGAAGCCTATGTAAATTGCATCTATAGCTTTGCCCTGATCAAGATTTGTAGTCCATAGGTTTTTGCAGTATAGAAGTTGTAGATTACAGGATATTTTTTTCTGAAACCAAATTGTTTACTAGAGAGTAGGTTGTTTGTTTCTAGGTGGAGGGTAATGGATTGGTTGATGATTGATTCCATGACTTTGCAGGTGATTATTGATTATTTATATAATCAAGCAAGATGCAATCAACATCTTGCTTGATTATACAAATAACAAAAGAGTCTTAAAAAATAACCAACATGGCTGCATTTCCTAAATTATACCACTTTCTGTCACATGGTTACTTAAGGATATATGCTTTGTACAACATGGGCAACCCAGCATCCAGCCTGTGTACTTATTTAATTGGTTAACATTTACTCAACATTATATTTTTGCAATAGAGTTGCATTTCTCATATCTTAAGTGCTGTTTGTAAAATGACTAAGGCTGCTTGCTTCCTCAATGTGGGTTTCTGGCCTGTTGGACAATATTTTGTTAATACAGTGATACCTCTGTAGTCATTGTTAATTGGTTCCAGGAGGTGCAATGAGTCAAACAGGTACCAGGAGGTACCAAAAATGATGAGTAAACAACAACATATTTTTCTCATAATGAATAAGATTGTGAGTCACAAAGTAGCCAACATCAACAAGTTTCAGCTTGTGCATTGAGTAACAAACAAATGATGAATTCAGTGAGTTTCAAAGCAGCTGAATTCCAAGGTACCACTGTATATGCCTTAAATACTAGTCAAATCCAATTCTTCAGATGCAAGAATTTCTGAAACATTAAGTAATAATTTCTCAATTTTTTAATATCCAATAGGTACAGCCCTTTTCTATGTGCAATCCTCCATGCTCATCAGGTTGGAGCAAAATAAAAATAGAAGAAAAGCCCTTTTGCTGCTATGATTGCCTTAAATGTCCAGAAGGAAAAATTTCAAACAAGACAGGTAAGAGATCTAAAGAGATCTAAAGAGATTCCATTGCTATGTATTTTGTGCAATGCCTTATATTACTCTTTAATTATAAACAGTAGTTTACCATCTCTGTACAAATTTGTCCATAATTCATTTGTCCTAATTCATTTGTCCATAATTCTGGAGAGATTTTGATTATTTAGATGTCTATTCAAATATCATGTCATATTTTTTTTACTTTGGGAAAGATAAACGAGACCATAAAAATAAATATTTTCATCTATGGTTTCTGTGAAAGTAAAGAGATTTCAAGATTGAGTGGAATGAATGTACTATAATTTTGGGGAATGCAATTCAGAAAGATTTAAAATAAATGGTAAAGGAGAGATCTCAGTTAGTTAAGCAATTTCTTGACAGTGTATTTTGGGAAACAAACAATAATTTAAATTTAGGTTATGTTTTTATGTATTCATCACATTTCTATACCGTTATCTGAATTAAGTGAATCTGCACAGCTTACACTGAAGAGATATACTCTCTCCGCTCCTGTTCAACATTTATATGAAGCTACTGAATAAGATCATCCATCACCATGGACTGAGGTATCATCAATACGCTGATGATACTCAGCTGTATGACTCAGCCCGTGGTGAGTTAATTGATGCTGTGTCCTCCCTCTTTACTTTACTTTTACTTTATTTTGGATTTATATACCACCCTACTCACGAAGGACTCAGGGCGGTGATCAGCCAAAAAATTTAAAAAACAATATAAAAACACTTTAAATAATTTGGCCCAAATAAATTAAAACACCCCCATTGTTTTAAAACAAATTTAAAATAACAATTAAAAGGAAGTTAGGCCAGGCCAGCCTGTTGAAATAAAAAGGTCTTGAGGGCACAGCGGAAAGTGCGTAAATCCATGATCCTCTGTATCTCCGGGGGGAGCTCGTTCCAAATGGCAGGTGCCCCCACAGAGAAGGCTCTCCCCCTGGGGGCCGGCAGTTGATACTGTTTGACCAACAGCACCATGAGGAGCCCCTCTCTGGGAGCGTACTAGCTGGTGAGAGGCTATTGGTGGCAGAAGGCGGTCTCGTAGATATCCAGGTCCTAAACCATGGAGTGCTCTAACGGCCTCTGAGAGTGCCTAGAGGCTGTTAGGAGCTGGATGGGAAGGAATGGGTTGAAACAAAACCCTTGCAAGACCAAGTGGCTCTGGGTTTGGGGTTCTTTGGCCTAGGGAGAATTGCCACCTTTGGTCTTGGATGGGGTGGCACTAATCTAAACAGACCGGGTGCATAATCTGAGGGTTCTCTTGGATTTGCAACTCTTGCTCGAAGAGATGGTGGCAGTTGTGGCCAGGAGGGCCTTTGTGCAACTGCGGGTTATGCACCATTATGGCGTTTCCTGGACCAACAATCTGTACTCACTGTCATTCATGCCCTAGTCACTTCCTGTTTTGACTATTGCAATGTGCTCTACATGGGGCTGCCCTTGAAGAGCATCTAGAAGGTCCAGTTGGTGCTAAATGCAGTGGCCCGCATGTTTTTGTGCAGACCTCAGTGTGCTCAACGTGATTGCCGAAATGGCGGTTGAGACTCCCAGGCTTATGGTCATGGGGGACTTCAACTTGCCATCTATTGGCGAAGTGTCTGAGGTGGCACGGGAGTTCATGGCTTCCATGATAGCCATGGACCCACTCACATGGGAGGACACACTCTGGACTTGATTTTTGTCTCTGGTCAGTGGATGAATGATCTTGAGATAGGGGAGATAGCGACTGAGCCCTTGTCATGGTCAGATCATTTCCTTCTTAGGCTTGACTTTCTAACCACCACACCCCACCACAGGGAAGTGGAAGAGACTAGATGGTTCTGCCCATGTGCCTGATGGATCCTGATAGGTTCCAGATGGAGCTTGGGCCATTCCCTGAGGCTCTGACTCACGGCTCAGCTGAAAAACTGGTGGCTGCCTGGGATAGGGCGGCCGCTGATGCTTTGGACCGAGTTGTGCCTTTGCGGCCTCTGACCTGTTACCAAGTTTACCTGGCTCCTTGGTTCTCCGAGGAGCTGAGGGAAATGAAGCGCTGGAAAAGACACCTGGAGAGCAGTTGGAGGTCTAGCCATTCCAAATCTGACCGAACCCTGGTAAGGTCTCATATTAAGACCTACCTAGTGGTGATAAAAGCGGCAAAATGTAATTATTTTTCTGCTCTTATCGCATCTGCAGATAACCGCCCAGCCGCCCTGTTTAGGGTGACCCACTCCCTTCTCTATCTGGGAGCGTGGGAGGACCCCTTGCAGGTGCGGGCTGAGGATTTTGTCCAGTATCTGCACGATAAAATCACTCAGATTTGGGAAGGCTTGGTCTCTGACTGGGTGGGTACAGACGGGATGATGGAGACCTGTCTTGAGAATGTCATTTGGGAAGAATTTGACCCTGTCGCTCCCGGAGACGTGGACAGGATACTGGGATGGCTGAATGTGACCACATGTTTATTGGACCCATGTTCCTCCTGGTTGGTGCTGGCCTCCCGGGAGGTTACGCGACGCTGGCTCCAGGGGATTATTAATGCTTCTTTGAGTGAGGGTGTCTTGCCGTCCACCTTGAAAGAGGCGGTGGTGAGGCCCCTCCTTAAGAAGCCCTCTCTGGATCTGGCTGTTTTGGCTAACTACCATCCGGTCTCCGACCTTTGCGAAAGCTTCCTCGGTACCTGGATGAAGCTGTCTATCTAGATCCGCTCCAGTCCGGCTTCAGGCCTGGGCACAGCACGGAAATGGCATTGGTCGCATTGGTGGATGATATCTGGAGGGCTTGGGATAGGGGCTGTTCCTCTATCCTAGTCCTGTTAGATCAGTTTCTGGATGGAATTTTTTTTCAGTGTCCTAAATTAACAATGAATACTGTAATTATTTTTCATTATTTGCTTGGGTTCTGAGTTTTGATTCCATAGTGAGGAGAAGATTATGACAGACAGGAAGGAAGGAAGGAAGGAAGGAAGGAAGGAAGGAAGGAAGGAAGGAAGGAAGGAAGGAAGGGCATTGAGCTGCAGTGAGTCTAGATCAGCGGTTCTCAACCTGGGGGTCGCGACCCCTTTGGGGGTCGAACGGCCATTTCACAGGGGTCGCCAAAGCCCTCTCTTGCCCCCCTCCCCCCACACCTTCACTCACCCTCACCCTCTGCCTCTGTTAGATCGCCCGGTCGCCGTTCGCTTACCCCGCCCACTCCCAATCTATTGCTGCCTCCGGAGTCCCAGCTGGTGGCTAGAGGGGAAAAAAACTTTAAATTCTTGCCGCGGGGCTTCAAAGAGCTAGCTGCAAAGAGGTAAATTCCTGGAGCAAGTTTTTTTCCCCCTATCTATGCTGAAAAAGCGAAATTGAAAGTAAGCAGGCTGCAACGTGACAAAATGAGGCAGAGAGATTTCTTTTTCTTTTTCCTCACCAAAAAAGGTAAGTGCAACACTGCAAACAATGGGAAATTTAGGGCAAAAGAGGAGAGTTCCAAGATTTTAAAACACAAAAGAAAAAAAGCTCTATTTAACTAGGGAATTGTAATAATTGAGATACTATTAATTGGTTAAGTTGTGGTTTGGAGGAATATATGGGGGAAATTATTTGGTTTATTATTATTGGTAAATATAATTAATTGATTTGTAAGAAATTGGATTGCATGGAAATAATTAGAATATTCATGTTCATATTGATTAATATACAAAAAAGATAGTTATATAACTAATTGATTTATATTAAAATGTTGAATTTGTATTAAACAACTGTATTACATAATTAACCAATGTGAGGATGGATATAAAAATAGATGACAATGCGAAGGGGTATAATATAGAATAGAAGGGAAAAATTGAATTTGATTAAGATTAGAGATGAGGATGAAGGGTAATATTGTTTTTTTAAAAAAATAGATGAGGAATAAAATATGGTAAAAAGGAAATATAGAAATTGTAAATTTAATTGAAATGACTAAATACTGTGTTGGAAGAAATATCCTTCTGGGTTCTGCTCCAAGCGGGGAAAAAGACACTGGAAACATGGAGACTGCTTGGAAAGATGGTTTAATGTTGGACAGGATCACATGGCTTGATGGGGCCCATTGTGTTAGTTTCTGTTGCTGTTGTGTTGCAAATGTCCTTTGACAAAGGATTGAGTTTCTGCCTCTGGACCATTAACAAAGGGTGGGGGGCAGGAAGGTGGGAGCTGCTTTGTCTGTAAAATATGCTTCTCCATTTCTCATACAGGTAGGGAAATATAATATTCTGCCTTTTTAATATTTCCCAAAATATTTCATTCTTCTAGGAAAGGGGTGGGTGCTAACCTCCTACAACTGTTTAAATTTGTGAGCCGGCCAAATACTCTGTTCAAAGAAAATACGTTGTATGTTTGTATGTGTGTTTCTAATTATTGCTATTTATTGCTATTTGTTCTCTTTTATTCTTTAAAGTTTAACAATGCATTCTTTATCTTAATATCTTAATATTTTTTTGGCTTTCTTCCCTTTCATCTTTTTTATTGTACAGCAATCTTTCTCCTCAAACCTATCACCTCTGTCTTTTCTTTCTTTCTTACTTTCTCTTCCCCCCTCTTCTTCTTCTCCCTACTTCCTCTTTCTCTTTCTCCTCCTCTCTTCCTCCCTCTCTTACCTTCACTCCTACTCTAATTTCCCTTCCCTTCCTTCATCCCTCTCTATTGCTGTATCCTTTTATGCATATGGACTACTCAGAGGGCTGAAAAAGTTATTTTTGACTGGTCCTCGCACTTTTGACCAGTCCTTGAATTTACGACTGTCCTCACATTTTACGTTTTTTGCCCTATCTTATACCATGTTGAAGAGAAGCAGTTGTGAAATGAGTGACATGGTTGTTAAGAATGCTGCACAGGCATAAATGTGAGGATGGTCATAAGTGTGAGGACAAGTCAAAAGTGCGAGGACCTGTCAGAAATGACTTTTTTTCAGCCCTCTGAGTAGTCCCTATACATATAGCCATGGCCACCCAGTCACATGACCAGCTAGCCACGCCCACCCAGTCACATGACCTCCAAGCCACGCCCACAAAATAAGCCATGCCCACAGATCCGGTAGTAAAAAAATTTAGAACCCACCCCTAGTTGGGGGTTACCACAACATGAGGAACTGTATTAAAGGGTCGCGGCATTAGGAAGGTTGAGAACCACTAGTCTAGATTATTGTTTGGGGTACTGTGTTTTGATTTCACAGTGAAGAGAAGAGTATGAGATAAATAAGAAAAAAAGAAAGGATGGTACTGAAGAGTGATCAATAGACAGACCACAACAATTTTTTTGTTGGTTCTTCATAGATCAAATGCTCACAATATTTTAGTACACCAGAGCATGTGAGAAACAGCAAGTAACTAGGGTGCCATTAAATATCAACATTCTTAGTCCAACTGACATAAATTATAATATTGCTTCCAACATGCATGGGAATAGTAAAGGAATTCTAAATACCTAAATGCTTTTTAGAAAGGATGCAAAAGTCATTAGAAGGACTGTTAAGAGAAAGTAAATGCCAATTTAGTCCCGGGAAAGAAGAGAGATTGTGTGAGAGAAGCAAATTCCTGCAGGTATTCAAGTTTCTGTTATCATAAACCATAACAATAAATATTTCTCATTTTATATCTGCTGATTGGTCTTTCTTAAAAGATTAACACCTAATTTATGAAAGAGCCTTCATTCATACTTGCTGATTGCTTCCAATTGTTATAAATTTCTTTTAATGGTTTCCATTTAGTTTCATTGGTATCTGAAAGCTGTTTCATTTAACAACAGTGCTGGAGAAATGGTTTCCTTTAACGAAAGAGGAGAACTAGCAAGTGGATTTGATGTTATCAACTGGGTCACCTTCCCCAACCAATCATTTCATCGAATCAAAATTGGAAACATAGCTCCAGTGACTCCCCCTGAAAATCTCCTTACTCTTTCTGCCGAGGAGATTGTCTGGCCCACCATCTTTAATCAGGTAGTTTTGGCACCAATATCAAACCATGGCGAATAATTTATTTTATTTTTACTTACTGCTTCAATGCTCAGAAAGTAATTTCAGGAATTACAGGCATACAATGACTCTTTTCTCAAAGTGACTCATGAACTTGATTACCCTAAAAAAAAAAAAAAAAGGTTTAATAAGTTCTGAGAGGCACAATGAGTATCAAAAATGATGAGTATTAGACAAATTGTTCTCATAAGGAATAAGGTTGTGAATCACAAGGTAGCTGATATCAACAAATTCTAGCTTCTTTATTGAGTATCAACCAAAGAATGAGTTCAAAGCAGCTGAGTTCCAAGGTACCACTGTATATGCCATAAATACTAGTCAAATCCAAGTTTCAGATGCAAGAATTCCTGAAAGGTTAAGTAATAATTTCTCAATTTTCCTTCACAATGTCCAATAGGTACAGCCCTTTTCTATGTGCAATCCTCCATGCTCATCAGGTTACAGCAAAATAAAAATAGAAGGAAAGCCCTTTTGCTGCTATGATTGCCTTAAATGTCCAGAAGGAAAAATTTCAAACAAGACAGGTAAGAGATCTAAAGCAGAGATTTCAATGCTATTTATTTTGTGTAATGCCTTATATTACTCTTTAATTGTAAACAATAGTTTGCCATCTCTTTTCAAATGTGTCTTTAATACAGGACAGATTTAAAATAAATGGTAAAGGAGAAATGTCAGTTAAGCAAGCATAATTTCTTGATAGTATATTTTGGGAAACAAACAATAATTTAGATTTACATTATGATTTTATGTATTCAGCACATTTCTACACCATCATCTGAATTAAGTGAATCTGGATAGTTTACAGGTTTTTACATACTCTCTCTGCTCCTGTTCAATATTTATATGAAGCTACTGGGTGAGATCATCCATCACCATGGACTGAGGTATCATCAATATGCTGATGATACTCAGCTGTATGTCTCAGCTTGTAGTGAGTTAAGTGATGCTGTGTCCTCCCTTTGACATCGCCTTGAGGCTGTTAGCAGCTGGATGGGGAGAAATGAGTTGAAACTTAACCCTTGCAAGACCGAGTGGCTCTGGGTTTGGGGTTCTGTGGCCCAAGGAGATATGGATGGGGTGGCACTACTCCAAACAGACCTTGTGCATAATCTGGGGGTTCTCTTGGATTTGCAACTCCTGCTCTATGAGCAAGTGGCAGTCATGGCCAGGAGAGCCTTTGCGCAACTGTGGGTTGTGCACCAGTTATGCCCTTTCCTGGACCAACAATTCCTATTCACTGTCACTCATGCCCTAGTCACTTCCTGTCTTGACCATTGCAATGTGCTCTAAATGGGGCTGCCCTTGAAGACCATCCACACATTCCAGTTGGTGTAAAATACAGCGGCCTACATGGTTTTGTGCAGACCTCAGTGTGCACATGTATCACATCTCCTGCCAATTTGCTTCTGGGTGAAATTCAAGGTGCTGGTTGTCACCTTTAAAGCCCTTAATGGCTTGGGACCAGGTTATTTTAGGGACCGGTCACATCTACCCAACCCATCAGAGTAGGGAGGCAAGTAATGTTGTGGGTCCCATCCCCTAGGGAGATACACCTTGTGGAACCCAGAAGAAGGGCCTTCTCCATGGTGGCTGCCTCTCTCTCTGGAACATCATTCCCCCAGAGATTAGAATGGCCCCCACTCTAACACTCTTCCGGAAGACGCTGAAGACCTGGTTCTGCCAGCGGGTCTAGGGAACCCAGAGTGGGATGGAGTCCATTAAATGGTTTCTTTGATATATTGTCACAGGGGTGTGGGTGTGGGGGTTATTTTATTATATTATTTTATAATATATTATTTGATTTTCTCTTTCATTAGTTTTATTGTTTTTATATCAAGTTTTTATATTCTTGTAAGCTGCCTTGAGCCATATTCTAATAGGTGGCAATATAAATTTAATAAATAAATAGGTAAGTAAGTAAGTAAATACATAAATAAATATCTTAGTATAACAGAATAACAGAGTTTGAAGGGACCTTGGAGGTCTTCTAGTCCAACTCTCTGCTCAAGCATGAAACCCTATACCTTTTCAGACATGTGATTATCTAATATCTTCTTAAAACCCACCAATGCTGAAGCACGTATTGGATTAATTGTTATCCCTGTCAGAAAATTTCTCCTTAGTTCTAGGTTGCTTCTCTCCTCGATTAGTTTCCATCCATTGCTTCTTCTCCTGCCTTCAGGTGGTTTGGAGAATAGATTGCCCACCTCTTCCTTGTGGCATCCCCTAAAATATTGGAACACTGTTATCATGATACCCTTGGTTCTTCTTTTCACTAGACTATATGTATAAAAGCAAAATCTTAGTATAAAGACATAAGTAAGAATAAGTTAAAAACAAAATTTAAAAGAAGTGTTGCAGCATTAAAAGTTAAAATGTTAAGATAAAAAGAATGCCCTCATGACACCCAGGGCTGCATATCAGTCTTCAACTTCCATGATGATGAAGACCAAGGACCAGTCTCACATCTGGGAGTAAGGTGTTCAACCACATAGGAGCAGCATCAGAAAAGGCTGTCTTACTGCAAATTGCCAGCCAAAATTCCTTAAATGACAGAATCTGCAATATTCCCTCCCTGCCCAATTAGTTGGGATAGGATCATATAGTGGAGATGACAATTCTTTAAATAATCTGAGAAAGGGCTTTCATGGTAATAGCAAATGCCTTGAATTGAACTCCCAGAAGCAACTAAGACAAAAATGAAGTTTGTATAGCAGAGGTGTTATATGTGGAACCCTAAGGGTGCCCAATATTGTTTGTGATGCTGCATTCTACATCAATTATAACCTGTTGAAGAGCAGCCCCATATAGGTTGCATTGCAATAATCCATATGGGAGATGACCAAGATATGAGTGATAGAGAGTAGAGCTGAAAAGGCTACAACTAGTACATAAGAGCCATGATGGTGCAGTGGTTAGAATGCAGTATTGCAGACTATTCTGCCGATTGCCAACTGTCGCAGTTCGGCAGTTCAATTCTCACTGGCTCAAGGCTGACTCTGCCTTCCATCCTTCTGTGGTCGATAAAATGAGGACTCAGATTGTAGGGGGCAATAGTCTGACTTTTGTAGATAATAAAAAGGTACAGAGAAAATATAGCACCTGATAGTTGGTCTTGCAGGCTGGACTTCTTTCTCCTTTTGGAATTGATCAAAGAAGGAGGAGGTGAACCAGACTAGAAGGAAGGAAGGAAGGAAGGAAGGAAGGAAGGAAGGAAGGAAGGAAGGAAGGAAGGAAGTTAATTTTCAAATGTTCACTGTCAGTAAAGGAAATATCTCTGAAATGATGACCTATTCGGTAAGAGGTTGTTGTCTATAACATTAAACACTTGACTGCAATAATTTCTTTTCCAGATGCAGATGACTGTTTCCCATGTTCAGAAGATCAGTACCCAAACAAAGCTCACAACTTTTGCATTCCAAAACACATCACATTTTTGTCTCATGAAGAGCCTCTGGGAATTAGCCTGACAGCTATTGCTTCCTTCTTATCTTTCATCTCAGTTATGGTCCTGGGAATCTTCATTAAGCATCGGGACACCCCCATTGTCAAAGCCAACAACCGGAACCTCACCTACATTCTTCTCATTGCTCTCCTCCTCTCCTTCCTCTGCACTTTGCTCTTCATTGGGTAACCAGATCAAGTAAAATGTCTCATGCGACAAACTTCTTTTGGCATCATCTTCTCTGTAGCTCTTTCTTGTATATTGGGGAAAACAATCATAGTGGTCCTTGCTTTCATGGCCACCAAGCCTGGATCCAAAATGAGGAAATGGGTGGGGAAAAGGCTGGCCAACACTATAGTTCTTTCATGCTCTTTGACCCAATTCTCCATTTGTGCAGTGTGGTTGGCAATCCCCCCCCTCCATTTCCAGATTCTGACATGCATTCCATAGCTGAAGAAATTGTCCTAGAATGTAAAGAAGGTTCAACCACTATGTTTTATACTGTTCTTGGTTTTCTGGGATTCTTGACTGCTGTCAGCTTTTCAGTTGCCTTCCTAGCTAGGAAATTACCTGACAGCTTTAATGAAGCCAAATTTATCACCTTCAGCATGTTGGTCTTTTGTAGTGTCTGGATATCCTTTGTTCCCACCTATCTGAGCACCAAGGGAAAATACATGGTAGCTGTGGAGATCTTTTCCATTTTGGCTTCTGCAGCTGGATTACTGGGTTGCATCTTTTCCCCCAAATGTTACATTATTATTCTGAGGCCGGATTTGAACAGAAAGGAACAGCTGACAAAAAAATGAAACTGATTTATTGGGTCCACTATAAGTTACCTCATTTGCCTTATTAAAGGCCTACTGACCATCTTGAAGAACTGATTGAAAACTAGTTCTTTGGGGTTTATTTTTATTTTTTTTTATTTTTTTTTATTAAAAAGTTTTTATTTTATAAACACGCATACATACAATATATAATCAATCAATCAGTGTATCATCTGAATACATATTTTTTCCTGATATTATCATTTCATTTGTTGTAACATTTTCCCCACATTTATCAACAATTTTATCCCAACCCAACCGTCCCACCCCTCCCCACTCCCACCCCCTGACTTCCCAGAGCAAAAACAGGGTATAACATTTAAGAAGCAAAGGCTAAAATATACTAAACTACTATAAAGTTTAAAACTCCCTCACACTCTTTAACTCCTCTTTTGCAAATTCATCAACCTCCCTTTTATAAGTTCTCAAAATCAGTTAGATTAAATTCTTTCTTCCTGAATATAAAAGCCTTTTTCTTGGTATGTAATCCAATAATTTTAACAATATTACAAGCATTAACAAACATTGATAAATTTCATTTTCATCCCTCAAACACCTTTCTTTTTCAACATTGCTCCCTAATAAGATTCTAAATTAGACATTTATCCTCTTTATTCCTTCATAAACCTATTATCAATTTCTAACTATTCAGCATTAAAAATTCGAAATTAAACATTTTAAAATTTTAAACATATTATCATCTATACCTTTTAAAATAATATAATCTTATTATAAACATTTTAAAAAACCTCTTAATACATCAATAAGATCTTCTTAGTTCATTCCTCAAAATATAGATTTCAAAACCTTCAGGAAACTATCCCTTAATTTTTTAATTAACCATTTCTATATTTTTTCCAGTCCTTCTTCTTCAATCAACATTGCTCCCTAATAAAGTTCTAAATTAGACATTTATCCTCTTTAATCCTTCATAAAATTAAACATTTTAAAATTTTAAACATTTTATCTCATATACCGTCTTAAAATACTATAATCTTATGTTAAACATTTTAGAAATCTCTTAATACATCAATAGGGCATTAAGTCATTTCTCAAAATATAAATTTCAAACCCTTCAGAAAGGTGTCCCTCAAATTTTTAATTATCCATTTAAATACCTCGATAACTCTTAAAAAGCTATCATTTTTACCTCAATAACTTTTAAGAAGCTATCATTTTTATATCCAGAACCAATTGTAATAATACACTTCCTTTATATTATTATCTTAGAATAAACTTTAAAAATACAAATTTAATTAAGCTTCTCAACCTATTGCCAAAATCCTCCCGAAAAAAGATTAATCTTCGGTTCTTCCCCTCTTTCTGTATTTTTTTCCAGTCCTTTTTCTTCGATAATTCTTTCTTCTTCAGCATTGCTCCTCCTCCTGCTTTTATTTTCGAGAATTTTAAAATTTGGATCTGACGTTAATGTCTCTTTAAAAGTTTTTGTCTTCTTAAAGTTATTTCATTTAATTTGAAACCCCCATAAATCTCTCTCAAGTCCTCCTGATTAAATTCTTCCAGATTCCTTTGCTTTCCCCTCTTGGTCTGGAAAGCATCTTTTTTGTCCAAAGTTACATTAAACTGAATTTCTGCCCCATCTTGTTCCAACAGCTCACTACTGTCTAACAAGCCTTGAAGTGATACTATATTCTCCTTTGTCTCCATGTTTTGAGTCAAAACTGTCACAAGTAAATGCCTTATTCTCAAATGGGGAAAATGTACATACACAGGGTATCAGGGGTTAATTTATTCTTCCTTCCTTAATATATTCATATGTAACCACTCCCATCCTTTACTCCGCCTTATTGATATAAAAGGGGATGTATGCACCTACCTCTTGCTTCTATCTGTGATCATTCAGAGAATATAGAATGCCCATTGTAAATAAATAGTACTTTGTTTGAATACTTTGTTCCTGAATTAATTATTGAGTCTGATCCTCAAAATATTGCAACAAACTGGTAGCAGAGGATGGTTAAACTGACTCAATAAAAATAGACATGCCTAAGAAAGGAAACTTCAAAAACAGAAGAGAAAGACCCAACACCAGGGCACACGATAAAGAGATGGAAATGGATCAAGAAATGATCGATGAAACAACAGCTATAATAACTAAAGAAACTGAAGACTGCATTACAGACAATGAAGAGGTAATCGATGAAACTGACGACCAAGAAGAGAACGAGATAGAGGGCAACGATCTCAGATCGGAGATACTGAGACTACTGAAAAGCCAAAAAGATGACTGTAACCTCTGAGACATCATAAAAGACAGCGGAGCAGCGAGAGAAAACCACATCATAACAGCTGAATCTAAAGACCTAAAAATGGTGAGCGAATTACCTATAGATGAAAATGTAACGAAAAGAAAGACTAACGGTCCTGCACAAAATTTTGAATGGCAGCCATCTTGGTTTCAACCAACCACTAAAATGAGCGAAGCAGAGCTAATCAGAAAACAGGATTCAAAATCTCTGGCGCGAAAAGCCATACACAGTGTGAAAAATAAAAAAGAAAAACTCTATTCTTCAGAAGAATCTGATACAGACATCGAAGAAACCTCTACCGAACTAAAAATAAAATCAGCCATGAGAACACTGTTCGCGACATTTGGTCCAAATTTAAAAATTACAAAAAAATCAACAGAAGCTGCTGATCAAAAAATAAAGAAAAGACAAGCAAGCAAGCAAACATCTCTGAATTCACCCGCTTCCATCCGGACGGCGAAAACACCAGCGCCTGAACCCAGAGGACCTTGCAAATACTCCCCCACGCCGCAGACACTTCCGGGAGCCAGAGACTTCAACCAGGACAGCTTCAGTGAAAGGAAGCGAGCGCCAGCCATCTCCTGGACACCCAAGGTCGAACCGGAGACTGAGTCATCAGAGGAAGAGCACTACGAGGAAGCTACAGCGACGAGAACCTCTCCCGACAGCTTCAGAAATGAAATGAGCAACGCGCATGCGCAAACACACACAGACAACTACGGAAGACATGAAGAACAAAGAGAACCATTCAGACTCATTGCGAGCATACCCACACCATTCTGCAACTACCAACATCTACAAGATCATGGACAACCTCCAGTTGTAAGTAATGGAACAAACAATATTGGGAACTTGCCTAATGATTTCCCAAAGCTGAGAATAGATGGTATTAATTTACAAGAATGGTGTCAACAACTTCAGGTTGTTTTTCTAAGAGAGAATTTATTATTTTTCATAATTAACCCTCCCAAAAAACCTTGGACTTTAAAATTGGACTGCCTGTACCACAGAGCATTCTACTTATTAATATCTAGTATATCTCCTGCTATGTATCATAGTATTAAGCATAATCTCACTGTCTCAGAAATAATTCATTGCATGTTTAAACTGTTTCATAGTGAAAGCGTAGCAACCACAACAAGAATGTCTAAAGATTTCTTCTCAGCCAGGATAAAATCTGGGACCACTATAAGTGAACACTTAATATCACTAAACAAAATCAGAGCAGAGCTACATTTAAGGGGAGAAATAATATCAGATCAAACAATGAAAAGTGTTATCCTTAATTCATTAGACTCATCATGGGATAACTACATATCACATTTAGACACAATTAATTTGGGATACCTAACTATAGAAAACTTATCAAATAAGCTAATAGCTGAAGATAATCTGAGAAGAAGCCGCTATAGTACACACACAGAACATAGAAAGACTAAGAGAGTAGTATTTCAAGAGAAACATCGAGAATCAATTGAATGTTATAACTGTGGATCCAAAGAACACTGTAGAAGAGATTGTCCTAAATTTCTTGGAGAAAGACAAAAACATGACTATAGAAGCAGATATCATAACAGACAATCATCTATTGATAGATATAGATATAGAAACTCACCAAACTTTAGAGAGCGTAGAGGGGGCAGAGATAATTCAAGAGATAGAAAATCTGGATCATTAAATGGATTAGTTAAACATAACATAACTAACATACAAAAGTCAAGTGATAATGCTTGGCTCATTGATTCTGGAGCAACTAATCACACAACACATGACAAGAAAATACTATCTTCATTTATAGAAGATAAATTTGTAATAAAGGTAGCCAATCAAGAAAATGTCCAAGTTATTGGAAGAGGAAGTGTGAATTTACCTGGTCTAGGGAAAATAGAAGGGGTATTATTAATACCAGAAATACCTCACAACATACTTAGTGCAATAAAACTAAGCAGAGATTCTGACATAAATATAGTATTCTCAAAAGGAAAGGCAATCCTAGAGAAAAACAAAACAAATTTGGGTAGTGTAGTTATCAAAGGGGGCCTAGCTTATTTAATCACAGAAGAAAAATGGCTACATAATATTGATTCAAACACAGAAGATAACATTAGCATAGAGAATGAAGACAACAGTAATAGTGATAATGAGGAACATGAAACAAACCATGATCACGAAAACCCATCCACTAGTGATACACTCAATAACAAGAAACCCACCATTGGGAAACCAATTCATGATGAATGTGCACATATATTACATAGAAAATTAGGGCATGCTAGTTTTCCTGTAATACAAAAAATGATTGAACATGCTGAAGGTGTTAAAATAAAAAATTGTAAAAATTATTTGGAATGTTCAGTATGTAAGTCCTCAAAACTCAGAACTAATCCCAAACCAAAAAGGGCAACAAGGTCATCTGACCACATTTTTGATCTGGTACATATGGATCTAGTTGGTCCATTAACCCCATCAATCACATATAAAAAACGATATTTCCTAACTATTGTAGATGACTATAGTCGTTACGGGTTTGTCTATATTTTGAAACACAAAGATGAAACTTTTCAAAAATTTAAAGAGTTTTATAAACATGTAGAAACACAACACAATATTAGAATAAAACAAATCATGACAGATAGGGGATCTGAATTCATGTCAAAAGAATTCTCTCAATGCCTAAGGGTTAAAGGAATGCTACACTTCACATCTAGCCCTTTCTCTGCATTCCAAAATGGAGTGGTAGAACGAAAAAACTTGACACTACAAACCATGATTAGATGTACATTAGAAGATGCTGGCTTAGGAAAACAATTCTGGTCAGAAGCCTTATTATATTCAAATTACACTCAAAACAGAACTTGGTCCAGCATCATAAATAAAACACCATATGAACTAATGTATAATAGAAAACCTAAAATATCACACATGCACATATTTGGAGTTACAGCGGATGTACACATACCAAAACAATTAAGATGTAAAGGAGATAACGTATCCAGAAGACTTAGATTCATGGGATATGAAACAGGCACAAAAGGATACAGATTTATTGATAATAACAACAGATTCATAATTTCTAGAACAGCTGTATTTCATGAACAGTCCAATTGGTCTAAGATACATCTTAATGAGATATTTCCAATTACAAAAACAGACATTAAACATCAAGATAAAATAGAGAGAGAAGAACATAACCACAACATACATGAAAACAAGAATAAAACATGGACAAATAGTCACACCAGAATAAGAACAGATTCATTAACCAATAAGGAAGCAAGATACTTACACGATAACGAAAGCATACCAAAAAAGACAATTAGATGTAACAGAAATCAAGTACCAAGTAAATATAAAGATTACATAATGTGCATGAACAACGAAACATCAATACCCAACACATACGAGGAAGTATTAAAACTCCCCATTGAAGAAAGAAAAAAGTGGGAATTAGCCATGGCCAAAGAAATGGACAGCTTGCGAGAATTAGATGTATTCACACCAACTTCTGCACCTAAAGACAAAACAATTATAGGCACCAGATGGCTATTTAAAATTAAAAATTTGGAAGAAGGCAACACATTATATAAAGCTAGACTAGTTGCACAAGGTTACGCTCAAAAGTATCCTGAGGATTACACAGACACATACTCTCCTACTGTAAGAACTGAGAGTGTTAAAACAGCTTTAGTTATTGCATCTGCACTTAATCTTGATGTTTTTCAATATGATATACAAACTGCATATTTACATGCAAAACTTGATAAAGAGATATATGTGAGAGCACCTCACAGCCAATACACAAACAAAAATGAAACTTGGTTATTAAACAAAAGTTTATACGGATTAAAGCAATCCGGCAAACGTTGGTATGAATGTTTGGTCAATGTACTCAAAACCATGAATTTCAATGCCACAACTGCAGACAACTGTTTCTTTGTTAAAAAGGAAGGTGATTCATTGGAATTTGTATTAATTTATGTGGATGACATTTTATATATTGGTAAACATAAAGAAAAAAGATATATTTGTAACAAAACTAAATGAACATTTTTCTTTGAAATCACTGGGGAAAGTAAATAAATATCTTGGAGTTCAAATCAGTAAGACAAAAAAAGGATTTAAATTATCTCAGAAAGATAAAATTATAGAACTTCTGAATAAATGTAATTTAAATGATGCTAAACCTTGTGATACTCCAATGCAAACTGATTTTCTAAGAAATATGGATGAATCATCCCCTGAATTTAAAGATAATACACTTTACAGATCGGTTATTGGTTCCCTTTTGTATATATCTAATTGGACTAGACCTGATATTGCTTTACCCCTTAATCTGTTATCCAGATATGTTAGTAAGCCACTAATATATCATTGGGAAGCTATTAAACGAATATTAAGATATTTAAAGCATAGCATAGATTTCTGCCTACTTTTGGAACCCAATAATGTTAAAGAACCCATTCTCACTTGTTACGCTGATGCGGATTGGGCAGGTGATACTAAGTGCAGAAAAAGCACCTCAGGTTATGTATTCTTTCTTAACGATTGTCCAGTCTACTGGTATACTGGGAAACAAAATTTAGTAGCCACATCAACAACTGAGGCAGAATATGTCTGTTTGTCTAAAGCCTCAAATAATCTAGTATGGTTTAATGATTTGTTATCAGATGTTTGGAAAAATCCTTCATTACCATTTATTATACATGAAGATAATAAAGCTGCTATAGAGATATCTAGATCTGATGCCATTGGTCAAAGGTCCAGACATATAGATATCAAATTCAAACATACAAGGCAATTATCTCAAGATGGATTCATTAAGGCCATTCATTGCGAAACTTCAGAACAAATAGCTGATATATTGACTAAGCCTTTGCAATCTAAACAACATAAATATTTAACTTCAAAATTACAAGTCTTATATTGTTCTGAATCTGAATGTAATTATTGTTGTATATCGAATCGGCATTTAGAGGGGGATTTGTCACAAGTAAATGCCTTATTCTCAAATGGGGAAAATGTACATACACAGGGTATCAGGGGTTAATTTATTCTTCCTTCCTTAATATATTCATATGTAACCACTCCCATCCTTTACTCCACCTTATTGATATAAAAGGGAATGTATGCACCTCCCTCTTGCTTCTATCTGTGATCATTCAGAGAATATAGAATGCCTATTGTAAATAAATAGTACTTTGTTTGAATACTTTGTTCCTGAATTATTTATTGAGTCTGATCCTCAAAATATTGCAACAAAAACAGTTTCCTCTTCCTGAGACCTTTCATCAAAAAAACCTTTAAGACTTTCCAGTAAGGCGGTGGTTTGTGACTCAAAAATTTCATGTATTATAGCTCTTATTTGTGTATTTGCTGGTGTGTGTAATAATAGTCCTTCAGCACTTTCAAAGTTGCCAGCCATTTTCTTTCTTTTTTTTTTTTCCAAAGTCCAATTATTTTTAAATTTGTTCAGCTATCAGGTCAATAAATCCAATAATTTTCCATACAAGTTAGAAGTATAGAGTAGTTAAGATCAATACCATAGTCTTTTTCATTTCACTAGCACTTTAAATCTTTTTCTTGCCACGTTTACAATGTTGCAGCTTTAACGATCACTTTCACTTGTAACTTTCGTTTTAAATGCCCTTAAGTGCCATCTTTTTTCCTTTTTCTTTTAAACGGAGTTAAAGTTTAATACTTGCATTTCCTGTTCTCCTGATTTGCTCTGGCAGCATCCAGATTCGAATTTTCTCATAATCCTTAAAATTGAGCTGCTGGTGTGGTCGCTACCCCTTGTTCTGCTTAAAGCAGAATCGTCCCGGATCTGGAGCACTGAAGGGCTTTCAGGGAGCTCTCACCCTGCAAACCCCAGGCTTAAAAAAAAAGACCCTTCTGCCCTTCTCTCCCCATTTTTCCCTGGGGGAGAGTTTTGAGCTGCTAGAACAGCTGATTTTCACAGTTCTAGCGGCAAACGGAATCACCGGGCTGGAGCTCCTGAAGGAGCGTCCATTCAGGGAACACAGAGCCACCGGAACTCGGTTTTTTAAACCAAAAATATGCAGTTGTGAAATA
The DNA here is from genome assembly GCA_022577455.1 of Arizona elegans. Classification (NCBI taxonomy): domain Eukaryota; kingdom Metazoa; phylum Chordata; class Lepidosauria; order Squamata; family Colubridae; genus Arizona; species Arizona elegans. The sequence goes on along the minus strand of JAKOOJ010000021.1, from coordinate 4,040,513 downwards.
TAACATTTTGAATGCAATTCTTATAGCATGTTTTCTATATAACCCTGGCAAAACTGAGTTGCTTTCAGTACAGGGAGCTCCAGGATCTGAGAATTTTTCATCCTTAGTTCTGCATTATATGTACCTGATACCCTGTGCTTTGTTACTCAAGCCCTGGTTATCTCTCATCTGGACTACTGCATCTACATGAAGCTACCTTTGTGATCTGCTCAAAAGCTTTAGCTTGTGCATAGTGCAGAAGCAGCAGTGTAATCTTTGGAGCCTTTGGGTTGATCCATTTCTATTCCACAAACTTCACTGGCTACCGATGTGCTTCTGACTGCAGTTCAATGTCTCGGTTATGACCATTAAAGTCCTGAACAGCATCGGTTCAGGCTATCTGATGAACTGCCTCATCCTGTTAGGACTAGCCTATCCTACTTGTGCCAGCAGAGAGGGCCTACTTTGGATCCCGTTGCTCAAAGAACTCTGATTATCAGGATCCAGAAGAAGAGCCTTCTCTGCTGCGGCACCTACCCTTTTAAACTTCTTACCATGTAAAGTAAGATCCACCCATACCCTCCTGTCCAGTGGTGGGTTTCACTTTTTTTTACTACTGTTCTGTGGGTGTGGCTTGGTAGGCGTGGCTTGGTGGGCAGGGCAGGGGAAGGATATTTTAAAATCTCCATTCCCCACCCACTCCACGGGAAGGTTACTGCAAAATCCCGATTTCCTCCAGATCAGCTGGAACTTGAGAGGCAGAGAATAGATGGGGGTGGGGCCAGTAAGAATTTTTGCTACCAGTTCTCCGAACTACTCAAAATTTCCATTACCGTTTCTTCAGAACTAGTCAGAACCTGCTGAAACCCATCTCTGTTCCTGTCCTTTCACAAACGTTTTAAGACATGACTCTGCCAATTGGCTTTGGGAACAAATGGGAGAGTTTCACACAGGAGGTAGATCGATGGCAAACTCCCCGTTCCCACTGCTGGTCTCTGCTCTTCACCATCTATCCATCTTTTTGGTTTTCTTTTCTTTTTTTATTAATATTTATAAGCTTTATTAAAACACATATATTAAAACACATATAAAACACATATAAAAACATTTACACAACATATAACATTAAAAAGTTATTCTTTTAAAGCATTGTTTCATAGTGGTTTTCCAAGTGATACTGTTGTATTTCTTCCCCTTTTTCTTAGTCTAGTGAATTTTTTCCTTTTTCCCTCTTTTCTATATTTTTTCCCCTCTCCTTTTTTTCCCTTGGATTTCCCCCTTCCCTTGGATTTCCCCCTTTGTTTTAATTATACCATTATTTTTTGGATTTCCATTTTGATATTTCTATACCTATAAGGCATTATTTATATACAGTTATTATATACATTATTTATGTACATATTTACGTACATCTTTATTCTGTTCTTCTTACATTTATGTTTCTTTATTGGTGGTGTTAATCCATTGATACCATTTGTTCCATATTCTATAATAATCTGTCTCTTCTTTTTCCTTGATTTCTTTTGTTAATCTATCCATTTCAGCACATTGTACAATTTTGTCTATTAGTTCTTCTTCCGTTGGGATTTTTTCCTGTTTCCAATTTTTCGCGTATACTATTCGCGCTGCAGTTAGAATATGTATCATCAAGTATTTTATTTCTTTGGGATATGTTTTTGTGAAGATTCCTAGCAGGAAGGTTTCTGGTTTCTTGTCTATTTGTAGTTTTGCTATTTGTTCCAACCATTTCTTAATATTAGACCAAAATTTCATTGCTGCTGGGCACGTCCACTATAGATGGATTATGTATTATTTCCCTGTGTTCCTTTGCCATTGTTTATTTTATTATTTTATTATTTTACTTCTGTTCTGTTACATTCTTTTCATTTTCCTTCTGTTTCATGATTGTAAACTGCCTAGAATATGCCCACAGCAATAGAGGTGGCAAAGAAATGTAAAAAAAAAAAAAGTAAATAAATAAGTAAGCCAGTAAGTAAGTCTAGGTGGGTTTTGGTGACAAATAGAGAATTACATCTGCCATATGAGATATTGAAGGCTGTCACAGAAAACTGAGACTATAGGAACATGAGGTGTGACATCCTAATGGAAAAAATAAAGGTAAGGAGGGAGCGGGAAAGTAAGGAGGAGGAAATGTGATAAAGTTTGAACTTCTTTTCTCATTTTGTTCTACTTTAAAAAACAATAATAGCCCAACAATAAAGGGGAAAAGAGGAAATGGTTGAGAAATATATAGATCACAGAAAAAGTTTGGTGATTGGTTAACAACTAAAAGTAAACTCAGAGTAATGAAAAGAGGATATAAATACCAATAATAATAGCACTTAGACTTATATCACAGTGCTTTTGAGCCCCCTCTAAGAGGTTTACAGAGTCAACATATTCCCCACAACAATCTGGGTCCTCATTTTACCCACCTTGGAGGGATGGAAGCAGAGGTAAAATGTAAAATTTGTTCCTACCAGTTCTGTGGGCGTGGCTTGGTGTGTGGGGGGTAATGTGACCAACTTTTTTTAAAAAAAAAAACTTTTCAAAACATTTTTTCTAATGCTTTGAAAAGCCTCTGCTGATCAGGCAACTATCTGGGATCGTCAGAGAGGCTTTTTAAAAAATGCTTTGAAAAGCCTCTGACGATCCCAGCTGAACCGCACAATCTTCAGAGGCTTTCCTTTTTTTTAACTTTTAAAAGCATTTTTTCATTGGAAGAGGTTGTTGAAAAAAATGCTTTTAAAAGTAAAAAAAAAAAAACCACAAGCCTCTGATGATCATGCAGCTCAGCTGGGCATGGTGGTGGTGGTGGGGTTTGCAGGGATTTTTGCTAATGGTTCTCTGAATCACCCGCCACCATTGCTACCGGATCCAGTGATCCGGCCCGAATTGAGAGCATTTCACCCCTGGATGGAAGGCTGAGTCAGCCTTGAGCCTAGTGAGATTTGAACTACTAAATTACAGGCAGCCAGCAGTTAGCAGAAGTAGCCTGCAGTACAGCCCTCTAACAACTGCACCACCATGGTTCAATAAATGTAAATATTTGTAGGGTTAGGAATTGCATTTAAATATTGTAGCAGACTGACATCTATATAATAACACCTGCTTGTTAATGTAATTTTCATTTAACAGATGCAACTCATTAAATAATTATAAGTAGTAAATACTTATTTACTCAGCATAAGTGTGCATAAATATTTATATCTCAATCAGAACAGAGCTGGAAGAGACCTTAGAAGTCTTCTAGACCAGCTCCCTGCTCAAACAGGAGATCGTATACCATTCCAGACAAGAGATGATACAGGGTCTTCTTAAAAAACTCCAGTGATGAAACACCCACAACTGCTGTCGGCAAGCTATTCTACTGGTTAATTGTTCTCACTGTTAGGAAGTTTCTCCTTAACTCCAGGTCGCTTCTCTCCTTGATTAGTTTCCATGCATTGTTTCTTGTCCTGCCTTCTGATGTGTTGGAAAATAAATTGACACACACACATACCCTTTGTGGCAAACTCTCAAATACTGGAATACTGCTCCCATGTTCCCCCTAATCCTTTTCTCTAGATTAGCCAAACTCAAGTCCTGCAACCAATTTTATGCTTCTTTATACAAAAAACATTTAGCTTTTTAAACAACAAGCAATTTCTTTGGCTGCTGCCACACACTGCTAGCACATATTTAAGTGATCATCCATTAGGACTCTAAGGTCATTCCCGCAGTTACTGTTTTCAGATTCACACAACCTATTTTAATAGTTGACAAGGAAAGGAAGAAGGAGGAGGAGGAGGAGGAGGAGGAGGAGGAGGAGGAGGAGGAGGAGGAGGAGGAGGAGGAGGAGGGGGAGGAGGAGTTGTTTAATTAATCATGACTGAAATCTCCATTTGAATTCAGCTGTTTTCTCAGTTGGAAGTTGAGAACAAACCTTTTAACTTTTTTTTTTTTTTTTAATTTAAACTTAAACTTAAACTGCACTGCACACTAGAACAAGTAGACACAAGAACAGTTTTTTCCCGAATGCCATCACTCTGCTAAACAAATAATTCCCTCAACACTGTCAAACTATTTACTAAGTCTGCACTTCTATTAATCTTGTCATCGTTCCTATCACCCATCTCCTCCTGCTTATGACTGTATGACTGAAACCTTGTTGCTGGTATCCTTACCATTTATATTGACTGTTTCCTAATATGATTTCATTGCTTATTTGTTCCCTATGACTATCATTAAGTGTTGTACCTTATGATTCTTGATGAGAGTATCTTTTCTTTTAAGTACAATGAGAGCATATGTATCAAGACAAATTCCTTTTGTGTCCAATCACACTTGGCCAATAAAAATTCTATTCTATTCTATTCTTCTATTAAACATTCTGTCTTCCATTAAACAGTGTGTCATCTGGGTATAAATATATCTGTGCAATAACAAGCAAAATTTACAACAGTACTCATGACATTGATATTGATTCTCTAATCTTACCATAAAAATAATGAGCATAATACATCTATTCATTTCTCCCTCTTAACATATCTTCTAATAAAAATATAATAATAATATTAAATATAATCTTAATGGTCATATTAGTAAGAATTATCATATTGTATGCTCCTCTATCTTAACATGTTTTCGGTATTTCATTGATCTCCATTTATTTCTAATTTCTATTTTTTCCCCAACCATTCATAAAATAATTCCCATGTCATATAATATTCAGTTTGTCCTTTCTCCTTTATAGCAAGGGTTAATCTATTCATTTCTACACATTTTAATATTTTCCTAATCACTTTCTCATCAGTAGGGATCTCTCTGCTTTTCCAGTATTGTGCAAATACAATTCTATCTGCGGTTAATACATGTATAATTAAATATGTATTCCCTTTAGCTTCAGGTAAAATCCCCAACAAAAATATTTCTGGTTTTAAGTCTATTATTATTATTATTATTATTATTATTATTATTATTATTATTTCTATGCCGCCCTCTCTCCGAGGATTCTGGGCTGATGCCATCTCTAACATCTTATACAGATTTTCTTTATATGCAGTTGACATTGTTAGTTGTCCCACAACTTCTGCCATTTATCTAATTCTATTGTGTAACCAAAGTTTTTTGCCCATGCTATCATTGTCTCCTTCACTTGTTCATCTTCCAGTATAATGACCTTAATCTCATAATTCTTTATAGAAACCATATTTAGCATCTTTCTCATATCTAGAATGTATCCGCACTTGTGAATACCATGCCATGTCGATGCCTTGATCACTCAGCTCTTGTTTAGTTTTAAATTTCCCCTTTTCATTCAAAATATCTTTATATCTAACAATATTTCCACTGTTAATGACGTTTGGGTGGATCACTGTTGAAAGCCAAACTGGTATCCTCAAATAATGTTCTCTAATTTTCTCCCATATTAACAATAGTGCATTCCTTTTGTAATGTCTTTTAAAATAACCATGACTCTTGATTTTCTCATGTCACAAGAAGGCTTGCCAACCCAGTTGTAAATCATGGCCCTCCAGAGTCAGTAGTCTGAGAACAAAACTTTTTACATTTCTCATTTAGTTCTTTCCATCCCTGTCACTATCATTTTGTCCTTAATTCCAGGTTACAATACCCTGTAACCCTTGTGATACCCTGTGTATCACGTTGGTTTGAGCATGTCTAAAAAAGATGTAACTCTTTTTGGTAAATCTGTTGGCAGTAGGTAAACCTCTAAAACAGAATTGAGAAAATAAAAAAAAAGATATATGTGTAAGTATTTCTAGGATTAGGGATTCAAATCTTTCAGCAGTTTTGACAATTCCCTAATGCTATCTACTTGTCAATGTAAATTTCATAAAACAAATAACTAACACAACATACAATTATTTACAAAAGTAAATAATATACAGCAAGGGATAAACTAGGTGGCTTTCCTGTATCTCTCATAAATCAATTAAAGCCCCCCAAAGCATCTAAAATAAATCAAAAGACCCAGCAGTCCCAGAGTAGAAATACACCATATAGTGTAAGGACTGTAAAAGGCCCTTTGTAGGACAAAAGTCAGAAGACTACTTGAGTGCATCCATGAACACCAACAACCAATCATCATCAGAAGACATGATGGAAGTTTTCTTAATCTCCATGCTAATTTCTATATTAGAACACATGGAATGACTTAATCATAGTTTCAGCTGGGAAACCATACTTTCAACTGAGAATCAGAGACCAAACGAGTCCAAAAATGCATATAGGGGTAACAACAACTATATATCATTCAAAAGAGACAATCAAAAAGCCAAAAAGAAAACAAAAATTTTAAAATACCTCATCACTGGCAATCAAAAGAAAAATTAATGCTAGGCCAACAATCAGGTAAACAAGTCCAATCAAGAAACTAGTAATGCTGTCAAACAAGCTAACAGTGCAAAACAGCCTAATTAAGGAACCATGAAGACCTCACTGACAAGGCAAGCCACCATATACAATGAGAGGAAAGCCAACTCCTTTGTAGTATAGATTGTATTATCTACTAATCCAATGAAAAATCTGCAAGAAAAAAACCAAGCTCAGAGAGCACTAAGGTCCAGACAGTTCAACCCTTAGCTACAAATATTCTCTTTTACTAAAATAGCAAAGTCTGGAAAAGATCTATGTTCAGTATGTATAGTACATTTATATTTATGTGTATGTATATAAACATAGGTGGGGACATGGTGACTCGGTGGCTAAGACACTGAGCTTGTCGATTGAATCCCTAGTGCCATATAACAATGTGAGCTCCTATTACTTGTCCCAGCTTCTGCCAACCTAAAAAGCCCATAGAAAATGCAAGCAAAAAAATAGGGACCACTTTGGTGGGAAGGTAACAGCGTTCTGGGTGCTTTTGGTGTTTAGTCATGCGAGCCACATGACCACAGAGACATCTTTGGACATAGCTGGCTCTTTGGCTTTGAAACAGAGATGAGCACCATCACCTAGAGTCGGGAACGACTAGCACATATGTGCAAGGGGAATCTTTACCTTTTATATAGAAATAAAGTGTATGGGCCTCTCTCTCTCTCTTCCCCCCTCTCTCTCCTCTTTCACCCTCCCTCCCTCTCCCCCTCTCTCTCCCTCTCTCTCTCCCTCTATCTCAAGTTGGGCTTCACTCAAGGATCCATATAGAAGAAGAGGAAATGCCCCAAATGTGCCAAGAAGTAATAGTTATTCTACTTCTGTTACTGATTTCCCCAAGGGGGAAAACCTCCATTGAAGAATTATGTATGCAGTGCTAATGCTAATATTATAAGTGTGACACAAATAAGCACATTGGTGACCAACTGGCATATCAAACAAAATTCAGACAGCACCAGTATTTTGATTAATTGTATTATTTTTAAAATATCTGAAGAGAACGATGCTTCTTAACAATGAGATCCAAATTTCATTTAATGCAATTTAATTTGATTTACTTTGCTGTTTAATTAATCATGACTGAAATTTCCATTTGAATTCAGCTGTAAATTTCCATTTGGAGCCAACTGCAGATCCAGGAGAACAAAACTTTTTACATTTCTCATTGAGTTCTTTCTGTCCCCATCACTATAATTTTGTCCTTAATTGCAGGTTACAATACCCTGTGAATCACAAGTTGGTTTGTTCATCTGAGCATGTCTAGACCTGTACAATCATTATCAATTATGCATTCTTATTTTCAATCTCTAAGGAGTTACAGAAAATATTAAAAGTAATATATTTCCCCTGCAATAAAGATGCAATATTCTTTTTTCCAAGGGTACAGCTAGAGGACCAAGTCCTGTCATTCTGATTTTTTAAAAAGTAAATCTCTACTTTAAAGCAGCCTCATGGAAAACTGTATCTCTAGGCTGTCCTATTTCAAATGCCTAATTCTCATGGAGTGAACAGATGGATGAGAGATAAATTGTTGTAGAAAATGATATTATTCTTTGCAATAGGATTATTGTCCTTGTATGTAGACGCTGATACAACCCTTGCTAAATGTTCTGTAGGAAATCAGCCTTTCATTAAGCACAAGCGATATCATTCAGAAGATTTGGTCATTGCAGGCATTTCTTATCAAATGTACATGATATCCGATGAAATAACATTCACAAGAAATACATCAGATGAACTGTTTGGTGATTTAATGTATGGAATTCCTGTTTTTCAGTAATGCAAATACAGAAAATAGTTAAAGCCTATGACACAATTGAATTAGGATGGAGGATGAATGTTAAATTTCCTATCCTGCATTATTATTTCTCAATAATATTGCTTCAATTTCCATCTGTTACACAAGTTATGTTCCAATGTGTTTTTATTTCTATGGATTTGGTACCATTCTAGCAAGTATCAGTTTAATTTTAATACACTTTTTTTCATATGGCTATAACTCGATGAAGTTCAAATGACATAAATCCCTACAGAGCATTGCTTCATACAAGCGATATGTTAAGATGTTCATGATTGCAGTTAGTCCTACATGCAGATATTATATCAAATATTCCTCAGAAATTTCCAGTGTATTGAATACGTAAATTAGAAAATTAGGGGAGGAAGTAAAATTAAATATAGACCTCCATATTAAGGGGAAAAAACCCACTAATTATTGATGTTTATTACATTTTGCAATTGGGTTGCCTGAATGCCTATGGATTGATATATTGCTTAGAACTTTTTCTTGAAATATTAAACAAATGGTTTCTTTTATGCTAGTGCTTCCACCTGTATCAGTGCATGTGGCCTGCAGAATTTAAACTTGTGTGATACAATTAGAATGCAGTCAAATCTAGATTTGGCTACAGATGTTGTAAAACTCATTTCAGATATTATATGCACAACTACCAGCACATCTTGGCTTTGGAATTTGCAATCAAAGAAATCAATGAGAATTCCAGGATTTTGCCAAACATCACCCTCGGTATCCATATGTCCAATAGCTATTACCTGCCAAAATGGATTTATCTGGCTTCCATGGAGCTTCTCTCTACAAAGGGAAGATTCATCCCAAATTACAAATGTGACCTCAAGGACAATGTAATATCTGTGATTGCAGGACATAATGCTTACATCGGTCAGTTCATGTCAAACATTCTGAATATATATAAGATCCCAGAGGTAAGAGCCATCCCATAAAGAAAGGAGTCAAATCTAAATACAGTATTTCTTGCTTGATTTAGTTTAATTTCTTTTTTTTTTAATACAATTTTTATTGGTTTTTTTTTTACACAAATAAAATATAGTCACAATTCTATTTAACATCGGATTCTCAGTGTTTTTACATATATACATAAGTAAGTATCTGGTGTCATTTATACTGCACATTTCAAATTAATCTCTGCACCGTTTATTCCTTTCTTAATTCTATCATTTATCCATTCGTACCATCTTCCCCACACAGTATCATAATCAGAGTTTTCGTCATCATTTATCTCGTGTGTTAATTTACTTATCTCTGCACACTCTAATATTTTATTAATTATAAGGTCATCTGGTGGTAGGTCTTTCTTTTTCCAATATTGAGCGTATGCTAATCTGGCAGCTGTAGCTATGTGTATTAGGAGATGGACCTTTTCCTTTCCATGCCCTTTCTTTACCATTCCCAGGAGAAATATTTCTGGATTCAAATCAATTTCTTCTTTGAGTATATCTTTCAACCATCTTCGGATTTTGCTCCAATACCTTTTTGCTTCGGGGCATGTCCACCACATATGAAAGAAGGTGCCATGACCATGGCCACATTTCCAACAATTTGGCTGTGCATTGGGGAACATCTTTGCTAATCTTGCAGGTGCTACATACCACCTGTGAAGCATTTTAGTTTAATTTCTATTCCAAATTTTTATCTTTATGAATCTATTAGTGTCAGAAACATTCAAAACAAAGGGATAATCAACATTGCCTCATATAGTGTTTTGGGAAAAATTACAATCAAGCTAAACATCCAAATATATTTCATCCAGGGTGGGACATAGAGGAATTATTCAAAATGCTAGAAAGTTGAATATACCTAATCTATGGGGTAAATCATGTCATGGAAACATGTGTAAACATAACATAATCCGGAGGTTCATATTCATTTTTGCAGTTCTTACATTTCTGGAGCTTTGTTTATTAAAACAAAAAGAAACAACTATCATAGAAATTATATTGGAATATGCAAATAGTAATCAATTCTGCCCTTGCCTGGAGAACATTCATATTTAAATAAGATCCTTAAAATATACATAAGTGATTTGGAAGTATATACTCTAATTTCTTCTTTTTTCTTAGCTCATATATGGTTCATCTGCAGAGATAGATGGTGACATAGAAGCTGCTTTCTTCCGTCAATTATTTCCAAATGAAGACCTTCAAATTATGGGGCTGGTCCAATTGTTGCTTCACTTCCAGTGGAAATGGATTGGGCTCATTGTCCCAAACCCTGAAGATGGGAAGAGGTTCATACATAATAGGCTTGATATATTTTCTAAGAATGGCATTTGTTTTGATTTCATGGAAGAAGTGCCAAAGGACTCTGTTATCAATGAAATTGAAAATCAACTTAATGGTTTTGGTTTGCTGTTTAAGACTATTATGAGAAGTACTGCCAACGTTGTAATCATATATGGTGAAAATCATGACATGCCTGTTCTTAGAATGTTGCTATTTATTCCAGAATATGAAGACATGCAAATGAAGAGAAAAGATAAAGTTTGGGTCATGCCAGCACAGATGGAATTCACATCAGTCCGCTTGCTAAGATATAGGGCCATAGATTTCATCCATGGTGCCCTAACGTTCGCAGTTTCCTCAAAGGAAATCTTAGGGTTTAAGAAATTTGCTCAGATGAGAAAGCCTTCTTCAGAAGAAGAGGACAGTTTGACAAGAGTGTTTTGGGAAGATGCATTTGAATGTTCTTTCCCAAATGCTGGGTTAGATGAGGACAGTGACAATCAATGCACTGGTGTGGAGTCACTGGAGACCCTTCCTGAATCTGTGATTGAATCTAGTATAACTGGGCAAAGTTATAGCATTTACAATGCTGTCTATGCAGTGGTCCATGCTTTGCAAGCTATGCTTTCATCTAAGAGCAGAAAAAGGAGAAATGCTTGGGAACTCAGTCAACAGTCGTGGCAGGTAGAAATGACATGAATGAAAATATATTATATATTTATATAAGGGCCAGTCATATAAATGTTCAGCTATTAACTGTATTTTGGAGTTGTATAATGAATAAAAGTATTCTGAAGCTGAACTAACTCATAAGTGATATGTGAGAACTTAAGAAATAATTCCAGAGAACACTAAACATGGGGTGCAACAATGCACAATGAGAAGGAGGCAATGTCAAATATTAATTCAAGAGGAGTTTTAGAAGGAGTGTGGGGTAAATCAGTTTCCAAATGAATGGGACTGTTTAATAGGATATAAGGAATGTGTTCTTGTATCCCACAGTGGTTTGTGATAGTTCTATCAAAACATTTCACTAGGAACCCCTGAATCTTATGATGCAAATGGTTCTTCTAAGATCATTGTTTTCTTTAAATAACAGGAGAGCTTGAAGTAACTTGAGATCTGTTACGTAATTAACATATCGTATGCCATATCATGTTATGGGAGGATGCACTCGCTACCTGCGAGCGATTGCGTGCTCCGGCCCCAATGCTTTTTCTCGTTCCCTGGGTTGTTCGGATCCTCATGGCCTGGGCCTCTGGTTGATGTTGTGCAATGCCAGGTCTGTGGTAAATAAAGCCCCCCTCATTTGTGATCTGATTCAGGAGGGGGGTGCAGACCTGGTAGGTATTACGGAGACCTGGTTGGGCCAGGAGGGGGGGGTTCCCCTTGTTTAGATGTTCCCACCGGGGTTCTACGCATTCCATCAGCCGAGGTCCCAGGGGAGGGGCAGGGGGGTGGTAGTTCTTGTAAAGGAAGGACTTGTTCCAAGGGTGGCCACTGTACCTCAGATAGCTGGATGTGTGTCCCTCCTTGTGAAGTGGGGACATGGGAGGCAGATGGGCTTGCTGATTACGTATCTGGCTCCCTGCCACATGTTGGCTGCCTTGCCCGAACTGCTCAACGTGATTGCTGAAATGGCGGTTGAGACTCCCAGGCTTATGGTCATGGGGGACTTCAACTTGCCATCTATTGGCAAACGGTCTGAGGTGGCACGGGAGTTCATGGCTTCCATGATGGCCATGGACCCACTCACATGGGAGGACACACTCTGGACTTGATTTTTGTCTCTGATCAGTGGATGAATGATCTTGAGATAGGGGAGATAGCGACTGAGCCCTTGTCATGGTCAGATCATTTCCTTCTTAGGCTTGACTTTCTAACCACCACACCCCACCACAGGGAAATGGAAGAGACTAGATGGTTCTGCCCACGTGCCTGATGGATCCTGATAGTTTCCAGATGGAGCTTGGGCCATTCCCTGAGGCTCTGACTCACGGCTCAGCTGAAGAACTGGTGGCTGCCTGGGATAGGTCGGCCGCTGATGCTTTGGACCGAGTTGTGCCTTTGCAGCCTCTGACCTGTTACCAAGTTTACCTGGCTCCTTGGTTCTCCGAGGAGCTGAGGGAGATGAAGTGCTGGAAAAGACACCTGGAGAGCAGTTGGAGGTCTAGCCATTCCAAATCTGACCGAACACTGGTAAGGTCTCATATTAAGACCTACCTAGTGGCGATAAGAACAGCAAAATTTAATTATTTTTCCGCTCTTATCGCATCTGCAGATAACCGCCCAGCCGCCCTGTTTAGGGTGACCCATTCCCTTCTCCATCTGGAAGCATGGGAGGACCCCTTGCAGGGTCCGGCTGAGGATTTTGTCCAGTATCTGCACGATAAAATCACTCAGATTTGGGAAGGCTTGGTCTCTGACTGGGTGGGTACAGATGGGATGATGGAGACCTGTCTTGAGAATGTCATTTGGGAAGAATTTGACCGTGTCACTCCCGAAGACGTGGACAGGATACTGGGATGGCTGAATGTGACCACATGTTTATTGGACCTGTGTCCCTCCTGGTTGGTGCTGGCCCCCGGGAGGTTACGCGACGCTGGCTCCAGGGGATTATTAATGCTTCTTTGAGTGAGGGTGTCTTGCCGTCCACCTTGAAAGAGGCGGTGGTGAGACCCCTCCTCAAGAAGCCCTCTCTGGATCCGGCTGTCTCCGACCTTCGCTTTCTGGTGAAGGTTGCTGAGAGTGTGGTGGCGCGAAAGCTTCCTTGGTACCTGGATGAAGCTGTCTATCTAGATCCGCTCCAGTCCGGCTTCAGGCCTGGGCACAGCACGGAAATGGCATTGGTCGCGTTGGTGGATGATATCTGGAGGGCTCGGGATAGGGGCTGTTCCTATATCCTATTCCTGTTAGATCAGTTTCTGGATGGAATTTTTTTTCAGTGTCCTAAATTAACAATGAATACTGTAATTATTTTTCATTATTTGCTTGGGTTCTGAGTTTTGATTCCATAGTGAGGAGAAGATTATGACAGACAGGAAGGAAGGAAGAAAGGAAGGAAGGAAGGAAGGAAGGAAGGAAGGAAGGAAGGAAGGAAGGAAGGAAGGGCATTGAGCTGCAGTGAGTCTAGATTATTGTTTGGGGTACTGTGTTTTGATTTCACAGTGAAGAGAAGAGTTTGAGATAAATAAGAAAAAAAGAAAGGATGGTACTGAAGAGTGATCAATAGACAGACCACAACAAATTTTTTGTTGGTTCTTCATAGATCAAATGCTCACAATATTTTAGTACACCAGAGCATGTGAGAAACAGCAAGTAACTAGGGTGCCATTAAGAATCAACATTCTTAGTCCAACTGACATAGATTATAATATTGCTTCCAACATGCATGGGAATAGTAAAGGAATTCTAAATACCTAAATGCTTTTTAGAAAGGATGCAAAAGTCATTAGAAGGACTGTTAAGAGAAAGTAAATGACAATTTAGTCCCGGGAAAGAAGAGAGATTGTGTGAGAGAAGCAAATTCCTGCAGGTATTCAAGTTTCTGTTATCATAAACCATAACAATAAATATTTCTCATGTTATATCTGCTGATTGGTCTTTCTTAAAAGATTAACACCTAATTTATGAAAGAGTCTTCATTCATATTTGCTCATTGCTTCCAATTGTTATAAATTTCTTTTAATGGTTTCCATTTAGTTTCATTGGTATCTGAAAGCTGTTTCATTTAACAACAGTGCTGGAGAAATGGTTTCCTTTAACGAAAGAGGAGAACTAGCAAGTGGATTTGATGTTATCAACTGGGTCACCTTCCCCAACCAATCATTTCATCGAATCAAAATTGGAAACATAGCTCCAGTGACTCCCCCTGAAAATCTCCTTACTCTTTCTGCCGAGGAGATTGTCTGGCCCACCATCTTTAATCAGGTAGTTTTGGCACCAATATCAAACCATGGCGAATAATTTATTTTATTTTTACTTACTGCTTCAATGCTCAGAAAGTAATTTCAGGAATTACAGGCATACAATGACTCTTTTCTCAAAGTGACTCATGAACTTGATTACCCTAAAAAAAAAAAAAAAGGTTTAATAAGTTCTGAGAGGCACAATGAGTATCAAAAATGATGAGTATTAGACAAATTGTTCTCATAAGGAATAAGGTTGTGAATCACAAGGTAGCTGATATCAACAAATTCTTTATTGAGTATGAACCAAAGAATGAGTTCAAAGCAGCTGAGTTCCAAGGTACCACTGTATATGCCATAAATACTAGTCAAATCCAAGTTTCAGATGCAAGAATTCCTGAAAGGTTAAGTAATAATTTCTCAATTTTCCTTCACAATATCCAATAGGTACAACCCTTTTCTATGTGCAATCCTCCATGCTCATCAGGTTACAGCAAAATAAAAATAGAAGGAAAGCCCTTTTGCTGCTATGATTGCCTTAAATGTCCAGAAGGAAAAATTTCAAACAAGACAGGTAAGAGATCTAAAGCAGAGATTTCAATGCTATTTATTTTGTGTAATGCCTTATATTACTCTTTAATTGTAAACAATAGTTTACCATCTCTTTTCAAATGTGTCTATAATACAGGACAGATGTCGGTTACTTAGGAGTCTATTCAAATATTATGCCATCTTTTTTTTACTCTGAAAACCAGACCATAAAAATAAATATCTTCACCTATGTTTTCTATGAAAGTAAAGGGATTTCAAGATTGGGTGGAATGAACCTATTATCATTTTGGGAATTGCAGTTCAGAAAGATTTAAAATAAATGGTAAAGGAGAAATGTCAGTTACTTAAGCAAGCATAATTTCTTGATAGTGTATTTTGGGAAACAAACAGTAATTTAGATTTACATTATGTTTTTATGTATTCAGCACATTTCTACACCATCATCTGAATTAAGTGAATCTGGATAGTTTACAGGTTTTTACATACTCTCTCTGCTCCTGTTCAATATTTATATGAAGCTACTGGGTGAGATCATCCATCACCATGGACTGAGGTATCATCAATATGCTGATGATACTCAGCTGTATGTCTCAGCTTGTAGTGAGTTAAGTGATGGGGAGAAACGGGTTGAAACTTAACCCTTGCAAGACCGAGTGGCTCTGGGTTTGGGGTTCTGTGGTCCAAGGAGATATGGATGGGGTGGCACTACTCCAAACAGACCTTGTGCATAATCTGGGGGTTCTCTTGGATTTGCAACTCCTGCTCTATGAGCAAGTGGCAGTCATGGCCAGCAGAGGCTTTGCGCAACTGCAGGTTGTGCACCAGTTATGCCCTTTCCTGGACCAACAATTCCTATTCACTGTCACTCATGCCCTAGTCACTTCCTGTCTTGACCATTGCAATGTGCTCTAAATGGGGCTGCCCTTGAAGACCATCCACACATTCCAGTTGGTGTAAAATACAGCGGCCTACATGGTTTTGTGCAGACCTCAGTGTGCACATGTATCACATCTCCTGCCAATTTGCTTCTGGGTGAAATTCAAGGTGCTGGTTGTCAGCTTTAAAGCCCTTAATGGCTTGGGACCAGGTTATTTTAGGGACCGGTCACATCTACCCAACCCATCAGAGTAGGGAGGCAAGTAATGTTGTGGGTCCCATCCCCTAGGGAGATACACCTTGTGGAACCCAGAAGAAGGGCCTTCTCCATGGTGGCTGCCTCTCTCTCTGGAACATCATTCCCCCAGAGATTAGAATGGCCCCCACTCTAACACTCTTCCGGAAGACATTGAAGACCTGGTTCTGCCAGCAGGTCTGGGGAACCCAGAGTGGGATGGAGTCCATTAAATGGTTTCTTTGATATATTGTCACAGCGGTGTGGGTGTGGGGGTTATTTTATTATATTATTTTTTAATATATTATTTGATTTTCTCTTTCATTAGTTTTATTGTTTTTATATCAAGTTTTTATATTCTTGTAAGCTGCCTTGAGTCGCCATATTCTAATAGGTGGCAATATAAATTTAATAAATAAATAGGTAAGTAAGTAAGTAAATACATAAATAAATATCTTAGTATAACAGAATAACAGAGTTTGAAGGGACCTTGGAGGTCTTCTAGTCCAGCTCCCTGCTCAAGCATGAAACCCTATACCTTTTCAGACATGTGATTATTTAATATCTTCTTAAAACCCTCCAATGCTGAAGCACGTATTGGATTAATTGTTATCCCTGTCAGAAAATTTCTCCTTAGTTCTAGGTTGCTTCTCTCCTCGATTACTTTCCATCCATAGTTTCTTGTCCTGCCTTCAGGTGGTTTGGAGAATAGATTGCCCACCTCTTCCTTGTGGCATCCCCTAAAATATTGGAACACTGTTATCATGACACCCCTGGTTCTTCTTTTCACTAGCTATATGTATAAAAGCAAAATCTTAGTATAAAGACATAAGTAAGAATAAGTTAAAAACAAAATTTAAAAGAAGTGTTGCAGCATTAAAAGTTAAAATGTTAAGATGAAAAGAATGCCCTCATGACACCCAGGGCTGCATATCAGTCTTCAACTTCCATGATGATGAAGACCAAGGACCAGTCTCACATCTGGGAGTAAGGTGTTCAACCATGTAGGAGCAGCATCAGAAAAGGCTGTCTTACTGCAAATTGCCAGCCAAAATTCCTTAAATGACAGAATCTGCAATATTCCCTCCCTGCCCAATTAGGTGGGATAGGATCATAGAGGGGATGACAGTTCTCCAAATAATCTGAGAAAGGGCTTTAAAGTTAATAGCAAATGCCTTGAATTGAACTCCTAGAAGCAACTGAGAAAAAAATGAAGTTTGTATAGGAGAGGTGTTTTATATGTGGAACCCTAGGGGTGCCCAATATTGTTTGTGATGCTGCAGTCTACATCAACTACAGCCTCTTCAAGAGTAGTCCCATATAGATTGCATCGCAATAATCCATATGAGAGATGACCAAGATATGAGTGATAGAGAGTAGAGCTGAAAAGGCTACAACTAGTACATAAGAGCCATGATGGTGCAATGGTTAGAATGCAGTATTGCAGACTATTCTGCCAATTTCCAACTGTCGGCAGTTCGGCAGTTCAATTCTCACTGGCTCAAGGTTGACTCAGCCCTCCATCCTTCTGAGGTCAATAAAATGAGGACTCAGATTGTTGGGGGCAATATGCTGACTCTTAAAACTTCTTTTGTAGATAATAAAAAGATACAGAGAAAGCAATGAGTCATATAGCACCCCATAGTTGGTTTTGAAGGCTGGACCTCTTTCTCCCTTTGGAACTGGTCAAAGAAGAAGGAGGTGAACCAGACCTATAATGTTTTTTCCTCTCTTGGTTCCCAAAACCATCTCAAAAGGATGCCATGATCAAGAAGAGCCACATTGGCTGTACCATCCCTATCCCATTCTCTCCAGACATCATCCAAAAGAATTACCAATAACATTTCCTGCCCATATCCAGGCGTGAAACCTGACTGAAAGTAGTCCAGATAATTCATTTAATCAACGATCTTCTGGAGTTGCAGCACAATCACCTTCTCAACCACATTCCCTAAAAAGGGCGGGTGGGAGGCTGAGCAAAAGTTATGAACTGTTTGTGTTCAGTAATAACTTTTTGAGAAATGATACACACTTAAGAGTGAAGCTAGCTTGTCATTGTTCAGATTCATCCCTCATCTTTCTCCAGCAATGCTCTAGATGTCTCTCGACTCTTTTCAACTCTCTCAAATCCTCCATAAAGCACAGAGAATGCCTGGTTCAATGGGAAGAAAAAAGTTGCATGGGCCTGACCCTATTCAATTCTATCCAAGCCCTCTGCTACCTCTCTATTCCAGTAACAGTGAGGGATTTGGCAGGCCCATGCAGCAGATCCTATGAAACAACTCCCCAACTCACTTTGGAACCTCACTGGGCCAATTAATCACTGGAGCCAGAACAATTGAATATGTCTTGCAAAGGGGGTTAGCCTAGAAAAATCTCAAGGTCACCAGGGCCTCATGTATCAGTGAGGGAGGGTGGAAGGGAGGAAGGAAAGAAGAAAGTTTTCAAATGCTCAGTCAGGAAAGGAAATATCTCTGAAATGATGACCAATCAGGTAATGGGTTGTTGTGTATAACATTAAATACTTGACTGCAATAATTTCTTTTCCAGATGCAGATGACTGTTTCCCATGTTCAGAAGATCAGTACCCAAACAAAGCTCACAACTTTTGCATTCCAAAACACATCACATTTTTGTCTCATGAAGAGCCTCTGGGAATTAGCCTGACAGCGATTGCTTCTTTCTTATCTTTCATCTCAGTTATGGTCCTGGGAATCTTCATTAAGCATCGGGACACCCCCATTGTCAAAGCCAACAACCGGAACCTCACCTACATTCTTCTCATTGCTCTCCTCCTCTCCTTCCTCTGCACTTTGCTCTTCATTGGGCAACCAAATCACGTGAATTGTCTCATGCGACAAACTTCTTTTGGCATCATCTTCTCTGTAGCTCTTTCTTGTATATTGGGGAAAACAATCATAGTGGTCCTTGCTTTCATGGCCACCAAGCCTGGATCCAAAATGAGGAAATGGGTGGGGAAAAGGCTGGCCAACACTATAGTTCTTTCATGTTCTTTGACACAATTCTCCATTTGTGCAGTGTGGTTAGCAATTTCCCCCCCATTCCCAGATTCTGACATGCACTCCATGGCTGAAGAAATTGTCCTAGAATGTAAAGAAGGTTCAACCACTATGTTTTATACTGTTCTTGGTTTTTTGGGATTCTTGACTGCTGTCAGCTTTTCAGTTGCCTTCCTAGCTAGGAAGTTACCTGACAGCTTTAATGAAGCCAAATTTATCACCTTCAGCATGTTGGTCTTTTGTAGTGTCTGGATATCCTTTGTTCCCACCTATCTGAGCACCAAGGGAAAATACATGGTAGCTGTGGAGATCTTTTCCATTTTGGCTTCTGCAGCTGGATTACTGGGTTGCATCTTTCCCCCCAAATGTTACATTATTATTCTGAGGCCTGATTTGAACAGAAAGGAACAGCTGACAAAAAAATGAAACAGATTTATTTGTTCCACTATAAGTTCTCTAAATTGTGTCAGAATCCTCATTTGCCTCATTAAAGGGCTACTGACCATCTTGAAGAACTGATTGAAAACTAAAACTTTAAACCAAAAACATGCAGTTGTGAAATATAACATTTTGAATGCAATTCTTATAGCAAGTTTCCTATATAACCCTGGCCAAACTGATTGGCTTTGGGTATTTTAGTTCTGCATTATCTGTTCATGACTCCCTGTGCTTTGTTACTCCAGACCTGGGTATCTCTCATCTGGACTACTGCATCTACATGAAGCTACCCTTGAGGTCTGCTCAGAAGCTTTACCTGGTGCCTAGTGCAGACGCAGCAGTAGTCTTTGGGGCCTCTACGGTGATCCATCTCTTTTCCAAAAACTTCACTGGCTACCAATGTGCTTCTGACTGAAGTTCAAAGTGTTGGTTATAACCATTAAAGTCAGTAATGGCATAGGTCCAGGCTATCTGATGAACTGCTTCATCCTGTTAGGACTAGCCTATCCTACTTGTGCCAGCAGAGAGGGTCTACTTTGGATCCCATTGTTTAAAGAACTTGATTATCGGGATCCAGAAGAGGAGCCTTCTCTGCTGCTGCACCTACCCTTTGGAACTTCTTACCTTGTAAGGTAAGATCCACCCATACCCTTCTATCCTTTCACAAATTTTTTAAGACATGACTCCGCCAATTGGCTTTGGGACCAACTGGAAGAGTTTCACACAGGAGGTAGATTGATTGCAGACTCCACCTTTCCATGGCTGGTCTCTGCTCTCCACCCAGCCATCCTGTTTACATTCTTTTCATTTTCCTTCTGTTTCATGATTGTAAGCTTCTAGAGTAGACCCACAGCAAGATAGGTGGAAAATAAATGTAATAAATAAGTAAGCAGGAAAGTAAGCAAGTAAGTAAGTCTAAGTGGCTTTTCTTGAGAAATAGAAAATTACACCTGCTGTAAGAGATATTGAAAGCTGTCATAGTAAACAGACACCATAGGAACATGAGGTGTGATATCCTAATGAAAAAAATAAAGGTAAGGAGGGAGGAGGATGGTAAGGAGGAGGAAATGTGATAAAGTTTGAATTTCTTTTCTCATTTTGTTCTACTTTAAAAAATAATCATAGCCCAAAAATGGGGGTGAAAGAGGAAATGGTTGAGAAATACATAGATCACAGAAAAACTTAGTTGATAAGTTAATAACTAAAAGTGAACTCAGAGGAATGAACAGAACATATAAATACTAATAGCAAAAGCATTTAGACTTATATCACAGTGCTTTCCAGCCCTCTCTAAGCAACTTACAGAGTCAGCCTATCACCCCCAACAATCTGGGTCCTCATTTTACCCACCTCAGAAGGATGGAAGGCTGAATCAAACTTGAGCCTGGTGAGATTTGAACTGCCAAATTTCACTTAGTCAGCAGAAGTAGCCTGCAGTACTGCACTCTAACCAGTGCACAACCGTGGCTCAATAAATATATTTATTTGTAGGGTTAGGAATTGCATTTAAATATTGTAGCAAACTGACATCTACATAATAATACCTGCTTGCCAATATAATTTTCATTTAACAGGTGCAACTAATTAAACCATAATAAGTAGTAAATGCCAAAGCTCAGCAAAACTGTGCATAAATATTTATATCTCAATCAGAACACAGGTGGAAAAGACCTTGGAAGTCTTCTAGACCAGCTCCCTGCTCAAACAGGAGATCAAACACAATTCCAGGCAATTGACTATCCAGGCTCTTCTTAAAAAACTCCAGTGATGAAACACCCACAACTGCTGTTGGCAAACTATTCCACTGGTTAATTGTTGTCACTGTTAGGAAGTTTCTCCTTAATTCCAGGTTGCTTCTCTACTTGATTAGTTTCTATCCATTGTTTCTTGTCCTGCAATTATTTTCCAATGCATTGGAAAATAAATTCACACACACACACACACACACACACACACTTTGTGGCAAACTCTCAAATACTGGAATACTGCTACCATGTCCTTAATCTTTTTCTCTAGATTAGCCAAATCCAAATTCTGCAATCAATTTTATGCTTCTTTATACAACAAACATTTAGCTTTTTATACAACGAACATTTATTTTCTTTGCCTGCCGCTGCACACTGCTAGTTCATATTTATTTTTACTTTTTTTATTTATTTTGTCAAGCATGTACAAAATAACAATTATAAGTATAAACATGATTATTAATACATGAAATGGATACAAATAAATGGGGACAGTAGGACAGGGATTGCTACGTCCGGACGGCAAGCATGGGTGGCCAATAGAGTAGCCGATTGGTCTGGGTGATGGCAAGCAGCCGGCAGGAAATTGGAGGCTCCTGATTAGCCCAGCTACTGACAGCTCAGTATAAAAGAGCTGTCAGTGCCTCAAAATGCTGCTTGCTCTCCAAGGTAGTTAGCTAAGCAGAGCAAGTCACTGTTGGCTTTCATTGTTAGCCAATAAACATTTGTGAAGTGTTTATCCTGCCTCGCCTCCCTTCTTAAGCCTTTGTTCAGCAAACAGAACAACTGTCGACAAAGGTGGGATTACCCTGAGGCAGCAGGTCGAGTGAAGCACTTACAAGAGTTGAAGCAATGAGCTGAGCCATAGCGATGAGATGTCGCAAATACTAAGGACAGACTCTGTTCTCCCAGAACATGTCCACCTTATCCACATTTGCATCTTTAAACCAGGCAGTGGAGACCTGGGATTCTTTCTAAGACCGTTTTAACTGTTTCCTGGCCATAAATGACTACAAAAGTCTGCCAGGGGATAGGAAGTTAGCTGTTTTCCTCAGTGTCTGTGAACATGATACAGGTGAAACTCGAAAAATTAGAATATCATGCAAAAGTTCATTTATTTCAGTAATGCAACTGAAAAGGTGAAACTAATATATGAGATAGACTCATTACATGCAAAGCAAGATAGTTCAAGCCTTGAGTTGTCATAATTTTGATGATTATGGCCTACAGCTCATGAAAACTCCCAAATCCACAATCTCAGAAAATTAGAATATTGTGAAAAGGTTCAATATTCTAGGCTCAAAGTGTCCCACTCTAATCAGCTAATTAAGCCATAACCCTGCAAAAGGTTCCTGAGCCTTTAAATGGTCTCTCAGTCTGGTTCAGTAGGAATCACAATCATGGGAAAGACTGCTGACCTGACAGTTGTGCAGAAAACCATCATTGACATCCTCTATAAGGAGGGAAAGCCTCAAAAGGTAATTGCAAAAGAAGTTGGATGTTCCCAAAGTGCTGTATCAAAGCACTTAATAGAAAGTTATGTGGAAGGGAAATGTGTGAAAGAAAAAGGTGCACAAGCAGCAGGGATGACCGCAGCCTGGAGAGGATTGTCAGGAAAAGGCCATTCAAAAGTGTTGGGGACTTTCACAAGGAGTGGACTGAGGCTGGAGTCAGTGCATCAAGAGCCACCACACACAGACGGATCCTGGACATGGGCTTCAAATGTCGTATTCCTCTTGTCAAGCCGTTCCTGAACAACAAACAACGTCAGAAGCGTCTTACCTGGGCTAAAGAAAAAAAGAACTGGTCTGTTGCTCAGTGCTCCAAAGTCCTCTTTTCTGATGAGAGCAACTTTTGCATCTCATTTGGAAACCAAGGACCCAGAGTCTGGAGGAAGAATGGAGAGGCACACACTGCAAGATGCTTGAAGTCCAGTGTGAAGTTTCCACAGTCTGTGTTGATTTGGGGAGCCATGTCATCTGCTGGTGTTGGTCCACTGTGCTTCCTTAAGTCAACGCAGCCATCTACCAGGAGATTTTGGAGCACTTCATGCTTCCTTCTGCAGATGAGCTTTATGGGGATGCTGACTTCATTTTTCAGCAGGACTTGGCACCTGCCCATACTGCCAAAAGTACCAAAACCTGGTTCAATGATCATGGGATTATTGTGCTTGATTGGCCAGCAAACTCACCTGACCTGAACCCCATAGAGAATCTATGGGGCATTTCCAAGAGAAAGATGAGAGCCATGAGACCGAACAATGCAGAAGAGCTGAAGGCCGCTATTGAAGCATCCTGGTCTTTCATAACACTTCAGCAGTGCCTCAGGCTGATAGCGTCCAGGCCATGCCACATTGAGGTAGTAATTGATGCAAAAGGGGCCCATACCAAATACTTAGTACATATGCATGTTTATACTTTTCAGAGGTCCGATATTGTTCTATGTACACTCCTTGTTTTATTGCTTTCATGTAATGTTCTAATTTTCTGAGATTGTGAATTTGGGATTTTCATGAACTGTAAGCCATAATCATCAAAATTTGGATGAATCTTGTTCCAATACCTGGAAATAGTTTGAACTCATGGAGCCTGAAGAAATGGATATATCCTTAGATCTGTGAGCTCTGCCCCCCATTCTTTAGATCAATGTGGTTTTTGAAACAAGCAACCATTTTACCCTTCCATATCAACTCACATGATAAGTATGGGCAGCATTGTGTTATGCTGCTTTGCCACCTTTTTCCTGGGGTACATTCCAGTCAGTGGTGATTTGGGGAGAGATCCTGCCCTGGGCTTGTGTTATGTGGTGTTTTGCAGTATTCATAGTGTCTTGATTCCTTGTTGTGACCTAAGCCCAAGTAGTTATTACCAGACACAATCAGTCCTAAACAAACATATTTGATTAGAACAGCTGAGAATTACTTCATTCTCAGCTTAGTCCAAATTAAGTCCAAAACAAATTCTTCATAAACAGTCCTTCGGCCTTATCACCAACCTTTGTCTTCTTTGGCACCTTGCCAAAGGGTTTTCTTGGCAAAACTCTCATGAATCAGAAGCAAGAGACACCAGCAAGAAACAAATGTAGCAATGTTGTTTTCCTACAATGATCCCAAGAGCCGTTACTGCTCTTTTAAGCCTTCTGGGAGGGGCCAATCATCTCCTGGCCTTACTTCTGAGTCTTCCTTTTTCCTTTAGCTGCTCTTGCCTTCTGGCAGCTTTTCACATGTGTGCACTAGGAATGGGCTCCACCTCTTCCTCTGCCTCTCTGCTATCCACCTCTGGAGGCTCGGGAGTCCATGCATTGCTCTCAGATGGCTGTGGCCCCATCTCTGCCTCAGATGCAGAGCCCTCGTCCGGGCCTTCCCCTGACTCCAGGACTGGCCAATTGTCCTCCCCAGCCTCCTCACTGTCCAATTCCGCTGCCAGCTCTGCAGACATTTGTCTTCAATAGCTAAATGAGTATGCTAGGTAGGCTCTTTGGTTGCCATGTGATGAAATATAATCAATATAAAGAAGTGGCATCTTATGAGTCCTGTTGGCTATGGAGGTGCATTTAGTGGATCCTAGGTGGTTAGAGGAAGGAAGGAAGGAAGGAAGGAAGGAAGGAAGGAAGGAAGGAAGGAAGGAAGGAAGGAAGGAAGGAAGGAAGGAAGGAAGGAAGGAAAGAAGGAAGGAAGGAAGGAAGGAGGAAAGGAAGGAAGGATTTAACATTAATAAATAAATGAACTCCCTAAAGTTATTTTAGTATTTGGATATTAACACATGCTCCAATTTATTTGTCCATGAGGTCAACGGAGTACTAATATAGGACAAAGCAATATAGGATAAATAAATTCCAGTGATCATGTTTGTTCTTCTATGCTTTATTAAAAATAATCGAGATTCAAATTATGTTTTTGCATATGATAAAAAGAGCAAAATTTGCAGCACCAATTAGATTTCACAGTTAAAGAGGAAGGTGTGAAGCAGTGGTGAAATCCAATTTTTTTTTACTCTCGGTTCTTTGGGTGTGGCTTGGTTAGCGTGGTGTGGCTTGTTGAGCATGGCTTGGTTGGCATGGCAGAGGAAGGATACTGCAAAATCTCCATTTCCTCCCCACTCCTGGGGAGTAGATATTGCAAAATCTCCATTTCCAACCCACTCTGGGGCTAGTCAGAGTGGCATTTGCCAGTTCTCTGAACTATTCAAAATTTCTGCTACTGGTTCTCCAAACTGCTCAAAATTCCCGCTACTGGTTCTCCAGAACCTGTCAGAACCTGCTGGATTTCACCTCTGGTGTGAAGTGTCAAACTTGCATTGCGTGTCTGAGTCAGAGTGGGAAGAAGAATGCTGCCAACAGGTTTCAGCTGCTGTAATCTTTTATTCCACCTGAACATCTCCACTAACAACAAGTGAACTTGATGTGAAAATAGACAAAGTCTGCGTTGGGAGCAGCTGCCTCCTTTTAAAGATCGCGCCCGCTCTTGCAACTTGTTAATACGCCCTTCTGGGTCTGGCATCCACAACGCATGTGTGAGCTGCATCCTCCTCCTTCTCAGCGGTGGGCGGAGGGCATCAGGAATACAAAGCCTGTCCCGACCTCAGCGTGACTGACCACCTGCAATTATACTACTCACCCCCACCACCTGTGTAAATGTGAGATCCCACCCAATAACCCAACCAACCCCCACAAGCCGCTTGCTGCTAAAGGTTTCACAGCACCAGGATTCACCGTAATGCAAGGTGTTGAGGAGATCTTGACATGAAGGTTCTGACAGATGGCCTAATTAAATCATGACTCTCGAGCCAAGTTTCAAAAAGAATCCAATGGTTTATTAGGAGCAACATGCCGGCATCTACTTCAGAGAGGTTTGCTCTGCCCACATGTAAGTTATGGCCCATCTTTGACCCTCTTCCCCCCTCCTTTCAGTCTGTATCATAAATCACATTCACCAACGAGGCACTCCCATGGGTTGCAGAAACACACCTCATCTCTCCCACCCACCCCCTGACTTTGGTAATCTGAGATTCACCTTCAGAGAATGGTATGCGTGGAATGTACTCCTCCCCCCTTGCTTCTAATGGCAACTCAAGAGCAGACTAGAAATGCTTTTAATATTATTTATTTATTTTATTTATTTAATGAGATTTATATGCTGCCCTATCTTGAGCCAGACTCAGGGCGGCTCACAACAGTAAAAAACATCTAATGAAAAAGTTAAAAAGAAATTAAATCCAAATCTCATAATTTAATAGTTAAAAGTACAATTAAGACTAAGAAGTTAAAAATTAAAATACCATCAGTTCAGGCCAGCCAAACAAAACAGCCACTTTTTCAGGTTGCGACAGAAAGAGCGGAGGTCGGGGGCCACCTGGAGCTCCAGGGGCAGTTGATTCCAAAGGGTAGGTATGCCCACAGAGAAAGCTCTCTCCCTGGGGGTCGCCAGCCAACACTGTCTGGCCGATGGCACCCTGAGGAGGCCCTCTCTGTGGGAACACACCAGGCGATGGGCAACTGTTGCTGGCTGCAGATGGCCCCCCAAATATCTTGGGCCTAAGCCATATAGGGCCTTATAGATAATCACCAGCACCTTGAATCTCACTTGGAGGGCAACCGGCAACCAATGCAAGTCGCGTAGGAGAGGTGTAACATGGGAGTGTCGAGATACTCCCATGACAACCCGTGCAGCCACATTCTGCACCAGCTGAAGCCTCCGAGTGGTCTTCAAGGGCAGTCCCATGTAGAGGGCATTGCAATAGTCAATACAGGAGGTGACAAATGCATGAGTAACTGTGCATAGGGCATCTAGGTCCAAATAGAGGTGTAACTGGTGCACCAGGCGAACCTGGGCGAATGCCCCCCTGGTTACGGCCATTACATGATCTTCCAAGTTTAGTTGCGAGTCCAGTCGCGCATCCTGTCTACAGCCACTCAGTCTTAGCAAGGTTGAGCCGAAGCCTGTTCCTCCCCATCCAGATCCACACCACTGTGGATCTCACCCAGTGGCTTCATATAGATGTTGAACAAAAAAGGAGAGAGGAACGACCCCTGGGGCACCCCACAAGTGAGGGGTCTCGTGGCCAACCTCTGTCCCCCAGCCAACACCACCTGCAAACGTTCCAAGAGGTAGGAGGAGAACCACCCTAAAACAGTGCCTTCCACTCCCAACCCCTCGAGGCATCGCAGCAAGATACCATGGTTGAAGGTATCGAAAGCCGCTGAGAGATCTAATAGGACCATGACAGAGGAGTAACCTCTGTCTCAGGTCCTCCAGAGATCATCCACCAGCACAACCAATGCCATCTCCATACTGTACCCGGGCCTGAAACCCGATTGGTATGGATCCAGGTACTCCGCTTCATCCAGGGCCAATGGGAGTTGACGTGCCACCATGCTCTCAACAACCTTCGCAACAAAGTGAAGGTTGGAGACAGGACGAAAGTTGTTTAAAATAGCTGGGTCCAAAGCAGGTTTCTTGAGGAGTGGCCTCACCACCGCCTCTTTCAAGGCGGTAGAGAAACTTCCTTTACCCAAGGATTCATTAATCACTGCCTGGATCCAGCCTTGTGTAACCTCCCAAGCCACATAAACGAGCCAGGAAGGACACGGGTCCAATACACATGTGGCAGCACTCAGCTTACCCATGATCCTGTCCACTTCTTCCGGAGTAACAGAGTTAAGAACTTTCTCTTCTAAAATTGATTCACACTGTCAAGGTGGGTTAATTAAAAACTTGTCTACAATGATATTTCTTTTTATTTGCTTATTTGTTTACTTGTCACTTGGCATTATGGACTGTTCCCATGTTCTCCCATTGGGAATATTAAAAAGGAATGTCATGATAAAATTAAATTACAAATACAATAAGAAAAGCGCTTAAAGACTTCTCAAAATAATTTTAAAAATGTGATTGGGATCCTATTTCTTTTTGGGTCTTTTGGATGGGTCCATTTGTTGCGGGGGGGGGGGGCGCTCTTTAAAAAATTCATGCTTTAATGTGCTTCTTAACAGTGGAAAATAGGGTAGTTCTATTGTTCCAGAGAATTAAATCTTTACAGCTACAGAACTAGCATTTGTTGATTTGTATTTTCTTTCTTTCTCTCTAGCTCCTTTACAGTTTTCAGTTATGAAAACTGTCTTTTCCCAGATCATAAATATCTTCATTCTCATTTCTACTCAAAATCTTTGAGGAGCTTCATTAACTGTCCCTTGATTTCCCTATAATAACCCAAATAATCTAAGTAAAGTAGCTTCTTCTCAAATCCTTGAGGAATTCCAAGGGAATTCAAAGAACAACTCAGGATTGAAAGGTGCTATTAAATGTGTGATCAAAATGATAGAGCTGCAAAAATTTGCTCTTTAGGAAAGGATATTTATACAGGCTAGTCTAATTAATCAACTAATCAACTAATTAGTGAGAGGTTTTTTTCCCCTCTTATGTTTCATGGTGGCAGGTGGATTTGGTTCATATTAATGTTCAAAATGTTCTCTTGAAGAAGATGGTATTTTCCATGGCAGTAATGGCAATATTATCAGTATTGCTGTCAGGAATTACATGCCTTATTTTTTGTACTAAAGCATGTGATGTGGGGAAACCTCCTCTTATTAAGCACAAGTATTTTCTGCCAGGGGATTTCATAATGGCTGGGATACTATCTCAATTCTACATGATATCTGATCCAGTTGGTTTCACAAGGCACTCATCTGAAGAACAGGTTGATGAGATTGTGTAAGGACTTTCACTTCTAAACAGTACTGTGTTTCCCTGAAAATAAGACCTGTCTTATATTTTTTGAACCCCAAAATAAGTGCTTGGCCTTATTTTTGGAGATGTCTGATTATTTTGGGATGAGTGGAGCAAGATG
Source organism: Arizona elegans (assembly GCA_022577455.1). Taxonomy (NCBI): domain Eukaryota; kingdom Metazoa; phylum Chordata; class Lepidosauria; order Squamata; family Colubridae; genus Arizona; species Arizona elegans. The sequence continues at coordinate 4,011,500 of JAKOOJ010000021.1, read as the reverse complement.
GGGTCCTCTTGCTGTCTTACCTGATTTCCAGCTCTGTCTCCCTAACCCTAACCAGAGGAAATGGTGGGGACCGGCTGCACATGCATTTAAATATTTTCAGGGGAGGGCTTATTTTCAGGGAGGGTTATTTTTAAGTGCATGAGCTCAAAAGCCCGATTGGGCTTATTATCAGATAATGTCTTCTTTTAGGGAAAAAAGGGTAGTATATCTTAAAGCACATATTTCTCTCAAATAGGGCATATCTTGGTATTACTTGCAGCACACATTATTTATTCTGTTCCTTGCTGTTAGTTCCTTCATTCTAAAACCAATATAGATTCACTGCACTGACATTTCTTACTGGGCAAATAAATATTTTACACAAACACACTTATGACAGCTCTCACCTCAGTCATTTTTTCCATTTTTTTATTGTTTAAATGAATCATCAGTGCTCTACTATCAAATCATCCTTTGTAACTAACTGTGTGTTAATTGTTTAATAGTTTCACTTAATATTGGGGAACAGTTGTGCTGTATATCCCTTTGAATGACTTTCAAAACAGTTGTTAAGCATGCATTGAGTACAAATGTCAGTCTTTCCTAATGAAACCTCTTCATCTTTTCTTATGATAATAGTTCTCTGAAGGTCTATCATGATTTCCCCCAAAAAGAATTATATATAACATTTGCCTTCAATTGTATTTCAAAGCACATCCTTCATGCCTATCCCTACAAAAGAAAAAAAAAAAAAAACCACGCAAGAAGATGGAGGAGTTAAAGCTAAAAGACTAGAAGTATATCTAAGAGTTACAGATAATTTTAAAAGATTATTAATGTTCTTTCAAGCAATTAATCTGTTTCCTAGTGAAAATCCCAATAGCATTTTCCATTTCATTTTAAAAAAAAATGTTTTTAGACACTCTGAAAAAATTTTTTGCAAACATTTCCATTACTATACAATCATGTGATCAATTTTTATATTCTTCCATTGCTATATTTGGTAGTTGTGTAATCTCACATTCTTCAGGAAAAGAAATATGATTTGTAATATATGTCTCATCACAGATATTTCCTTCAGAACTATCAACATATCCTGGCCTTGGTTATTGCTGTAAAGGAGATAAATGAAGACAGTAATATATTATCCAACATCAGTCTGGGTATTCAAATCTCTAATAGTTATTTCATGGCGAGATGGACCTACTTGGCTTCAATGGGGCTTCTCTCAACATGGGGCAGATTCATGCCCAACTATAAGTGTGATGTCAAGGACTGGGTGGTTTCTGTGATTGCAGGACCTAATTCTTCCATCTTTCCCTTCATGGAAAATACCTTGAATATCTATAAGATGCCTCAGGTAAGGTTTGTTCTTGAAGAAAGTGTAATAGACTGTAAGGATAAACTTGAAAGACAGGAGGAAGAGATACAATCTATTCAACATTCTGATAAAAGTAATCTGGGCCTAAATCAGAAGTGTAATCTAAGAAAACGGCCACAGATTAACCCCACCACACTTCATTCTTTGGAACATAAAGACAGAGGAGACCAAATGCTATCCAGTTTCCAAGGTTGATGTCAGCCTTTTAAGTTTCTCCAGACTAGGAAACAAAATCCTGAATTCTTCCATTATACCATTACAATGAAGAATCTTGCAAGTCTAAAAGTACTCCCTTCTTTTTTAATTTTATTAAATTTATTTTTAACAAACAGCAACAAATAACCTTCCTCCCCCCTTTACGTTACATTTTGTGATTTGGAAATATAGTGGCAACCCAAAAAGGAATGAACAAACTATGAGTTTGTAGATGAAATTGATATTTTTTGATACTGCGCTAGATGTATTCTTCAATAAAAATCTGAATCTGAATCAATTAATATATTTGATTTCTTGACTTATTTATTAATAAATTCTATAGAAATATCAATTCATTTATTGTATCCATTTTGTTACCATGATTAAATAATCAAGTAAAGGATTCATGGACTTGATGAAGTAATAGGAATAGTTATCTTGATCTTTATATTGCAGAATATCCTTCCTCCCTTCCTTCCTTCCTTCCTTCCTTCCTTCCTTCCTTCCTCTCTATGAATTTTTCATGATGACAAAATAATGTAGTGATGATCTACAAGTTAATCATAATTGCACAGAAATTCAAATAAAATGCTCTATTTATTTTACCTTATAGCTTATCCAAACATAGGTGTTTCACTGTACTGTAAAATGCATGAAGTATCTTGTAAAACTACTTGAAGTAAAAGATAATTAGCTGACTGAGTTACTATAATACTTAGTACATATGCTTGCTAATATTTGCTAACATTTGCTAAATACAGAGTGTTATAATTATAATTATTATATATTTCTTCCTTTCTTCCTCCTCCTGAAATTAGAGTAAACAATGGATTATTAAATCCCAGGGAGACATGGGCAGTTTCATCTGCTGGAATGTTTTATCAGGGTTTCTGTATTACCTTGAATGTGATAGTGTTAAATCACTTTAAAGCATAAGATACTATTTTTGCCTCTGCCAAATTCTGAAAATGAGGAACACAGCCAAAGATTTATCACTAGTTGTATTTCATACTATTGAAATATGTTGGATGCCAATGTTTGTTTTATTGTTGTTTGTTTTATTAAATTTATATACCGCTTGTTCCTAAGGAGCTGTATATTTTCTACTTCTGATCTGTAGTGTACTTGTTTCTGAAATTCAGATAGGATACAATGGATAGTAGGAGGCAGATTACCAAAAAAATATGAAACAATTAAAAAAGAAGGGGTTAAATGATTGTGCCTGTTCAGTACTTGTTGGATTGAAAATTATATCCATATAAGCATCCATATTGGTATGTGTTCATATCAAGATGCTTAAAGATTTGAGGTAAAAATGAAGCAAAGCTGGAAGAGAGATGTGGTACATATTTTATATTCTTCAAGAACTATATTATTCAATTGCTCATCCTATCTTATCTTCATAAAATAAAGACATCATGACTTTTATTTCTTCAAACTTCTTCCATTTCCTATGAGGAGAAAACTAGTGAAATGCAGTTATCAGTTTCCTTTCTTAGTCAGGATCTAGAAGCTTTAGACCTGAAAACCTGTGGTAAAAAATTCCTGAATTAATTAATGCATTTCTGATGACTCTGCCTTTGAACATATACTACATTAACAGCTGTTGCATAAAAATTCTGCAAGTTCTTTCTGAAAGTGAATAGATAACTTTCAATATTTGCACCAAAAATAAATAAAGAATGGAATTTTCAAAAATAAGAATGAATATTTCATTTTGGAAAACCATATTCCCTCTTTTCTCCCATGTTTAGCTCATTATAGATCTTCTCCAGTGATAGATGGTGGGACACAAGATGTTTTCTATCATCATTTTTTCCAAAATGGTGACAAAGAGATTGTAGGTCTTCTCCAGCTGTTGACATATTTAAGGTGGACATTGATTGGACTGATTTTCCAACTTGAAAAAAGTGGTAAACAATTAATAGAAAATGCTGTTACTTTGTTTTCCAAGAAAGGTATCTGCTTTGACTTCATGGAAGAGACGGTCCAGCCAACATTTGCCAATTATGTTGAAAGTATAATGAATGATTTCTGTAAATTGTACATGATTATCAGGAAGAGCACTACCAACGTGATTATCCTATATTGTAAAAATCATTACACTATCACTATTGCATTGTTGCCCTATTTTGAAGAATTGATAGAGATACCAGTCAAGAGAAAAGATAAAGTTTGGATAATGCCAGATGGAGTTTACATCACTTTTCCTTCTCAAAATGTTGAATATGGATGCTTTCCACGGTGCTATAACTTTTGAAGTTTCTTCCAATGAGATCCCTGGATTCAATAAATTCCTTCAGATGATAAAGCCAACTTCAGGAGCGGAAGACCATTTAATGAGAGTGTTTTGGGAACAGGTTTTTGAATGTTCTTTTCCTAAAGATAATTTAGATGAAGATGCTGGGAAGCTGTGCGCTGGCGAAGAGAAGTTTGAGAATGTAGCTAAGTCTGTGTTTATCACCACCCTGACTGGGCAGAGTTACAGCATCTATAATGCAGTCTCACAATGTGGAGGAAAGGGTTTTGATTCTGCAGAACAGTGGTGAAATCCAAATTTGTTTACTACCGATTCTGTGGGCACGGCCTGATGGGCATGGATTGCTGGGCGTGACAGGTGAAGGATATTTCAAAATCTCCATTCCCACCCCACTCTGGGGCCAGTCAGAGTTGGAATTTGCCGGTTCTCCGAACTGCTCAAAATTTCCGCTACTGGTTCTCCATAACCTGTCAGAACCTGCTGGATTTCACCCCTGCTGCAGAATCTGTGTGATTGTCAGAGCTTCAAATATCTGTGGCAGAGAAGAAACCAGGTTGAGCGGAATAAAATTCTATTGATGTGTCCAGTTATATTAAATGGATGACCTACAACTTAATTACAGTGCTATCCTTCCTTCCTTCCTTCCTTCCTTCCTTCCTTCCTTCCTTCCTTCCTTCCTTCCTTCCTTCCTTCCTATTTTTCCTTTAATTTTCTGCCATTTCTTCTGTTTAGCTCCCTCACTATTTGAGAACCACCTCATTTAAAAACACTGCAGGACAGCAAGTCTCCTTTAATGAAAATGGAGACTTGAACACTGGATTTGATATTATCAACTGGGTCACCTTCCCAAACAAGAGCTTTATTAAAGTCAAAGTTGAAAAGATCGACCAACCAATTCTCCGAATAAGCTAGTTGTCATTTCTAGAGAGGACATCATCTGGTCTGTTATATTTAATTAGGTATTTCCTGCTCAGATTTCAAACTGTGCACATTCTTTCCCTTCCCATCTTGTTTTCATCAATATAGATTTCAACAAAAACTTAATTCAATTGCTGCTGTCTGATTTTGCTAGGATTTCAAGGTAGGCTGATTTTAAAGGATGCAGTTTAATGACTATTGCATATGCTGCAGAGATTCCATAATATAACAGGGTATTTTTGGAAAAATCCTTAACTAATTAATAAACACTGACACTGATTTGATTCAAATTGTATTTCCAGATTCCATGCAATTTGAAGTTATTTTAATTTTAAAGGAGCAGTCATGTTTACAGAATGTTATTGTTGAAACAACAATCATTAATATGGATATTTGCTCACCATTCTGATATAATAACTCATCACTCCACAGATATTCAAGAAATCACTTTGATCTCTTCCTTTCAGCTAATCCATTGTCTTTCTATTCTTCTTCAGCCTTGTCGAACAGAGTTTTTCTTCTCTAGTCTTCCCTCTCCTTGAATAGTCTATCCTGATTTTCACAGTTTCCATTTTGCTAATCAGTGTATTTGGATATATTAGATCCAGGAGATTGTCTCATTCTTCTTTCAACCTATTGAGTTCTTTTTTTAGTTCTCTGAAAATCATTTAAAACTACTGGGGTCTATCTTTTTCTTCCTTGCTCATCCTCAGAGTCCTTATTTCCAAACGATTGGAAATAATTCAGTCATTTGAACTGATTGACTTATCACAATAGCCACTGAAATATCCCGATCCTTCATCTTCTTTATAAAGTTGCTGTTGGTTTCTTTTCTAATTTTAATGTCCTCTACATGTCTTCTGCAGACCGTCTATCAGTAAGTAAAGAGTACCAAATATCAAGCCAGTAAAGAAGGATAAAATTATGCTGCTAATTTTCTTTTTTTTCCCATCAATACTTGAAAGATATGACCATCAGAAAATGGTAATTAACTGTCAGGGGCAAGAAGTCAGGTTCAAAGATGAGGTTCAAAAGTACTAAAAATTTATTTTGTGCTATCTATGAACAAGAATGTGATCTTATTACTGCCAAGACAATTTGGCCCAAGATAAGCATCAATGGATCTTAGTTTGAGGTTGAATTTATGTCCCTTTTTATTGGAAAAGGACCCCAGATAGTTTATGCTTTTGACTGGACTCTTGCATTAAACGTGGTTGTATCCTACATGGTGTTTACTTGTCTGGTATGGCTGGGAAGCAAAAACAGATCAGGAATCCCATATCAATGATCATGTTAACCCTAGTTGAGACACAACGCCTGGTCCTTTTGTGGGCAAAAGGAAAGAAAGAAATTGAAACTCAAAGAAAATATATACATCTCTATTTCTAACTAATTTCTTCTGGATCTTGACTTTTGCCTGGCCAGATGATGCTATCTTCACCTCTCCAATTCTTAGGTTACCCACCTTCACCTTTGACTCTAGCTCTCATTACCTGTAATTCATTATAATTTCTCTAAATCAAGGAGATTTTGGAACATCCACATCCAACATTTATTATGTAAAAGTAAAATCCATACTGAGATAGAATTTTATGAAGGAAAATGCATGCCTTGTAATAAACCCTGCATTCACTTCTTGATAGGTTCAGCCGCTTTCTGTATGCAATGACAATTGCTATCCAGGATACAGAAAGATGAAAATAGAAGGGAAGCCATTTTGCTATTATGATTGCCTTCCATGTGCAAAAGGGAAAATCTCAAACCAGATGGGTAAGAGGGGTCCTGCGCAAGACTATTCAGTCTTCTTAAAAATGGTTCAAAATGCTAATATTTAAACTACAAATAGCTTCTATTCAATGATATTACTTTATAAATAACAAAAGTGAAAGAATATTTCAGAGAATCCAAAAATCAACTTCCAATCTCATTTGTTCTAGATTGTTCCCAACTATGGCTTCTAATTGATGCTAAAATGTTGTTTTCCAAGATGAAGGAACTCATGTTAGTATAAGGTAAAGGTAAAGGTAAATGTTCCCCTTGCACATATGTGCTAGTTGTTCCTGACTCTAGGAGGCGATGCTCATCTCCATTTCAAAGCCAAAGAGCTAGCGCTATCCGAAGACATCTCCATGGTCATGTGGCTGGCATGACTAAATGTGAAAGGCACACGGGACACTGTTACCTTCCACCAAAGGTTGTCCCTATTTTATTACTTGCATTTTTTACACGCTTTCGAACTGCTAGGTTGGCAGAAGCTGGGACACATAACGGGCGCTCAACCCATTAGGCAGCACTAGGGATTCAAACTGCTAAACTGCCAACCTTTCGATCAACAAGCTCAGTGTCTTAGCCATTGGGCCACCACATCCCTCCTGTGTTAGTATATATGCGTAAAAGGAAAGGAATAGAACTGGATTGCAGTTGCTGAATTTAGGAATTTAATCCCATTAAATAATAATATACCATATAGTATAAATTTTCCTCCTCTTAATGTAACCATTATTTTGCTTTTCATTATTTCCAAAAAAAGAAATGTCTAAATGATAAAATATTTCAATAATGGAGAATATCTGGAGGTTAAGATTAAAATGAGGAATCATTGGTGGTCTTTAAACTTGGTTGCTTTCTTGCAGACATTTTATTACTCAAACTCAATAACATCATCAGTGCTAGTCTAGGACTAATACTGATGATGTTGTCTATTTTTGCATAATGAAACATCTGGAAGAAAAAAACCAAGCTCAGAAAGCATCGATATAAGCATCCCGATATGAGGTTATTATGCGAATCAGTATTAGATTTTTAAAATAGGAGAATTACTGCCAAGTAATATGTAAATTTCTTAATATCTGGCACATTTATAGTCAGGAACTAAATGCAAACAGGCATTGCTCAATTAGAAATAAATCAGTTCCCTTAAATAACATTCAGTGGTTTCATCCTAGCACAGGATTGCAGAGTGCATGACCTGTCAGTGATAGATGTTAAGGTCCAATCTGAATCAGAAGTTGACAAAGTTTGAAAAATGGCCCTTAATATTTTTATTCATGTCTTATTTCTGTTCAAGCATATGCTTGAGGAAGACAATCTAGGTAATCTCACTTACAGAAATTAATTGGGACCAAGAACTAAGAGATGGCCTAAATCTACATCACAGCATTTCTGGCATTCCCAGTTACCATTATCAATCCTGAGAAGTGGCAGCATACTGTGGTCTTGTGATTTTCATTTTTAGCTTTCCACTCACTTCCCCATTGATTTTGCTTCTTGAAGGTTGCAGATGACAATTGTGTGATTGTGGGACATTGCAGTGTGTAACTTGGCATAGAGCATGGTTACCTAAGGAACTGACATCATATCAGGCAGGGAAAGGATGTTTGGGATTCTGTCAGCCAAAAGATTTATACTGGTAGAATCTAGGAAAAGAGCCTTCTCTATTGTTGACCCAAGCCTGTGGAATATTCTCCCCCCCCACATAAACAAGGTGGACCCTCCTGACCTCTGGAAAGGCATGAAAAGAAGGCTCAGCAGCCTTGCTTGTGAGCATAAAGGACTGGCTAGATCTCTGAAAACCCTTTCCCCTCCTTTTAATGATTTACGAAGAGCAACTTCTATCTCTTATTAGTTGAATCCATTTCACGTCTCCATGGAAGACTTCAATCGGCCTTCGCTAAGAGTGGGGTACAATGAGGGTCAGAAGTCAAAGGACATCATGACAGTCATAGGTCTATCCCAGGTCATCCAGAGCCTGAATAGGGCAATGGCCACACACTGGATCTGGTGTTCCTGTAGCTCTCTGATCTGAAATTGAGGGCTATCTTTGTGATTCCCTTATCATAGTCAGCTCGTGGCCTTATTACTATGAGATTCTCTACTACCACTATCCACTTCAGGGAATATGTGCCCATTAGATTATTCAACCCCATGTTTACTGATCTGGATCTGGATGGGTTTCAGGGGGGCTTGGGGGGTTGTTCCTGGTGCATGGTTCATCTGTAGTATTGTTTGCTATTTGGATTAAGATTCAAAGATGAGACTTCAAATCAAACTTGCATCTACCAGACAAAACTTGCTGAAATATGTTCGCAGTTGCAATCAGCAAGGTGTGTGTGTGGGGGGATGCCTTTGGAGAAGTCTTGCCCAATATCTGGGAATCGCTTGGACCATGGAGCCTGAAGAAATGGATAGAACCTTAGGTCTTTGAGCTCTGCCACCCGTTTTCCATGTGCTTTTCAAAACAATCAACCATTCTTCCCTTCTGTATCAACTCACATGATTAGAATGGGCAGCATTGTGTTATGCTACTTTGCCAACTTTTCCTGGGGTACATTCCAGTCACAGGTGATTTGGGGAATGATCCTGGCCTGGGCTCCTATTATGTGGTGTTCTGCTGTATTCATACTGTTTTGGTTCCTCCTCAATACCTAGATGAGTTTGCTATGGAGTGCATTTATTGGGTCCGAAGAGGTTAGATAAAGGAAGGAAGAAAGGGAGGGAGGGAGGGAGGGAGGGAGGGAGGGAGGGAGGGAGGAAGGAAGGAAGGAAGGAAGGAAGGAAGGAAGGAAGGAAGGAAGGATTTAATATTTATAAATAAGTGAACTCCCTAAAGTTATTTCACAATTAAAGAGGAAGGAGTGCTCTGAATGATTTCCTATTTCCCATTTTTGTGATCAAAAAGATTAATATCAGCCATGGTGGCGCAGTGGTTAGAATGCTGTACTACAAGCTAATTCACTGCTCACTCCAGGAGTTTATATGGTCATGAAGTCTGCAACTCTATACTTTGAGGAAACAGAAGATCCCAGGTTAGGAATGATGATAACATTGACAATCTAGACCATATTAAGTCTCTAGGTTAACAAATTACTTGAAAATTATCTCCAATTCAGAAGAACAAAGGAAAAGAAATTGTGAGTTTTGGCTCTTCAAAATGTAATGCTGTTGGTGATCAAAATTTGTAGGATTTCTGTCAGCACAAAGATCTTAAATCAATCATGTTATTTAAGAAAAACTTTATCTGCCCCTCTTAGTAGCAATTGTCTTCAAGGGAATGAGAGTTTGTGTCACTTGATAGAACATGTTAGGCATTTCCTAACATGAGACCTGAATTCTCCTCCTTACTATGTGTCGGATATATTTGATTAAAGGTGGTGTACATATGTTTACATTTCTTGTACAGATTCCAGATTCAACAAGATCCAGCATGTAACAATACCTGAAAGTTGTTCTCTAATAGGGAGAAACTTAAAATGAATAATGAGCAGATTAAACTCCATATTCAGATTTATTTCTTTATTAAACGTCCCTTTGTGTTTAAATCAGGTCTCAAAATAATGATGTAACATTTGGGGGAAAATATGCAGCCCAGTAATCCAGCTGCAGAAGCCAAAATGGAGAAAATCTCCACAGCCACCATATATTTGCCCTTTGTACTCGAGTAGGTTGGAACAAATGATATCCAGACACTACAGAAGACCAACATGCTAAAGGTGATAAATTTGGCTTCATTAAAGCTGTCAGGTAACTTCCTGGCAAAAAAGGCCACTGTGAAGCTAATAGAAGCCAAGAACCCCATAAAGCCAAGGACAAGGTAAAACATGGTGGCTGAACCTTCATTGCATTCTAGGACAATTTCTTCAGCCATGGCATGCATGTCAGAATCTGGGAATGGGGGAGAAATTGCCAGCCACACTAAACAGATCATGAGTTGTGTCAAGGAGCAAGAAAGGACAATAGAAATAGCCATCCTTTTCCCCACCCATTTCCGCATTTTGGAGCCAGGCTTAGTAGCCATGAAAGCAAGAACAACTATGGTTGTTTTACCCAAAATACAAGAAAGGGCTATGGAGAAAATGATGCCAAAAGCAGTTTGTCGCATGAAACATTTCACTTGGTCAGGTTGCCCAATGAAGAGGAAAGCACAAAGGAAGGAGAGCAGAAGAGCAATGAGAAGAGTATAAGTGAGGTTCCTGTTGTTGGCTTTGACGACTGGAGTATCCCACTTTTTAATGAAGATTCCCAGCACCACAATGGTGATGACAGAAAAGAAAAGACAAACAGTGATCAAGGTGAGTCCCAGTGCCTCATTGTAAGACAAGAAGGTTATTTCTTTTAGAATACAAAGAGTTTGAGCCTTGTTTGGATATTGATCTTCTGGACATTGGAAGCAATCAACTGCATCTGGAAAAGAAAACATCATGGCCAATTTCAAGAAATACTCAGATAGTGGGATTGAGAATTAATTAACAGGGTTTATTTATTTATTTAGAAAATGTATATGGCTGCCCATTCATCCTCAGTGACTCTGGGCAGCTTATAGACAATCAAAAGTCTAATATAAATGAATTAAAAACAGTAACCCACATACCTTGTTGACAACACACATCAAATGAGCCTCTTGAAGGGCTCCATCCTAGTCTGGGTTCCCCAGGTCTGTTGGCAGAACCATGTTTTAAGGGACATTCAAATGAGTGTCAAACTGGGGGCCAGTCTCATCTCTGTGGGGATGATCTTTCAATGGGAGGGGGCCATCACAGAGAAGGCCCTTTTTCTCGTTCCCACCAGATATACTTTCTTAGTACCTAGATTCATTTAATTAAATAATGCCTGTTTATTTTTAGTGCCTTTTTCTAAATATACAGATCTTCCGAGATTTATTTATTGCTTGGTTGCACGGACTCTGTTATTGTAAAATCTAATAATGAATTGAATAACAATATTTTTATCATTAAGGTATTTCCTAAACAAAGTGAAAAAACATGTTTAGTTTTTGGAGGAGGGGGAAAATATATATTTCATGGAAGTATCAGTACAAACTAGGAAGTATCAAATAGCTTTTATTTGAAAATGTTATATTAAGATAGAAATATTTTAATGTAATGAAGATGAAAATTTACTTGAAAATGTTATATTAAGATAGAAATATTTTAATGTAATGAAGATGAAAACTTATAAGGGGGAGGGAGGGGTTCAAGTTTTATATAAGTTCTATACAAAGGAGGGTTTTTCCTTTTATCTGATATGAGTATATTGTGTGGAAGTCCGGGGGGGAGGGGAGGGTTAGGGTGGGTTAGGGAGGTTGGGAAGTTTGGGGTGGGTTGAGGGGGGGGGAAAGGGGTAAAAATGTAATTGTAAAACTTTTGCAATAAAAAAAAACAAAAAACCAATATTTTTATCGTTAAGTTTTTCCTAAACAAAGTGGCATTGGATATTTATTTTTGGATGCTCTGAAATATCTTTTCACTTTTAGTATTTATGTACTGTTGTGACCCCCGACTCCTGAGTCTGTCCTAACAGAGGAAGAGGACTCAGAAGGTGATGGGGAGGAACTGACAAACCTCCCTCTCCAGGACCCTCGTTTCTGGCATTGCATCAGGTTCCATCTGAAGGCCAGGAGGAACAGCCTGGGATGTGCCAGGAGGAAGGCATATCGGAGCACCAATTGATAGGGAGCGAAGAGGATGAATCCTGGCTTGATCCCATGCAGCATCGGAGGGAGAAGCGTGCGCAGCAATGGAAGAGGCGTGGGAGGGCCAGAGATTGAGCTGAGTCATGGAGCCACGCCCCACCAGGAATAAAAGTGGGTGGGATTGCTCTTCAGGCTTTGTGATGTACAAAGTTAAACCCTGAAAGTCACATCGTGATCTCTGAAATTTGGCTTGGATATATTTTGGACTGAACATTGACTAAACTCTTGTCTCGTGGATAATTGTTGTTCCTGGAATAGACTGAAGATAAGTCCTCTTCTGATTTATGGGAGTGAAACCTGTCTTGGCAGGCATTCAGTAGTCTGCTGCCAAAACCTTGGTCTACCAAGAATTCTAATCTGTTTACCTAATAAAAAATTGGCAGGCGTGCTTGGTATTATGTTTGCCAGTGTGAGGAACGGGGACAGAACGTGTAGCAATATCATTGACTTGGTCACCAGATTAGACAATTACAGGAGGTTTTAAATATTAGCATTTTGAATCACAGTTAAAAGGACTGAATAATTTAGTCTTGCACAAGACAACTCTTACCCATCTGGTTTGAAATTTTCCCTTTTGCACATGGAAGGCAATTGTAACAACAAAATGGCTTCCCTTCTATTTTCATCTTCCTGTAGCCTGGACAGCAACTGTCATTGCACAAAGAAAGAGGTTGAACCTATCAAGAAATGAAAGCAACATTTACTATAACTTGTTACTACATCATCCAGCCAGCCAGCCAGCCAGCCAGCCAGCCAGCCAGCCAGCCAGCCAACCCACCATCCAACCATGCAACCAGTACAGTTTTGGTTTTTGTATTCAGCATTTCATTATTCCTTGATTGATTCATTTTGTTTTAAAGCATCATTTCATCATTCTACTCCTGAATACTACCTACCCATTGTTTCTTGATCTTTGCAGTTTTCAACCTGACAACTTGAAGGACAAGATCAATTCAAATTTATAATGTCAAAAGCAAGAAAGGAAGGAAAACAATGTACAGATAGTCCTCAACTTACAATGGTTCATTTAATGGCCATTCAAAGTTACAATGGCACTGAAAAAAGAGACTTATGACCATTTTTCACAGTTACAACCTTTGTAGCATCCCATGACCATGTGATAAAAATTTAGATGCTTGGTAACTGGTTTGTACTTATGACCATTGCTTTTTTTTTTTTTCAATTAAAACAAACTTTATTAAATTATCAAACAATTATAAAAACAATTAAAACCATAATAAGATATTCATATATATAGATCATATCATATATTTGACATTTCATTTCTATTCTTTTACATATCTATATATATTCTTCTTCTCTACACATTATATATTTCTTAACCTACTCCCGTATTCATTTTCCTGACGGTGAAGTCGTTGTTGGTATTTATATGAAGTAAGCATGGAAATACACTCTCAAATATCAGTTCTCAATTTAAAATTCACTATTAAAGAAAGGTAAAATTTAGTACTCATTAAGATTATCTATATGGTTTACTACATATATCCTTATCCACTTTCTTTTTGCTTAATCCAGTTGTACCACTTGTCCCATACCTTAAAATACTTTGAGCTTTCCTTATCCTTTAATTTCAGTGTTAGTTGATCTGATTCCGCACATACATATATTTTTTGTATTATCTGCTGATCAGTTGGCAAATGATCAGTATGTAATAATAATAATAATAATAATAATAATAATAATAATAATAACAACAACAACAACAACAACAACAACAGTTCCTAGGTCCTTGGTTAAGACTCGAGCTGCTGAGCTATTAACCAGCCTCAAAGGCTGTGAATCTCACTAAAGATTAACTAATAAATTATTATTATTATTATTATTATTATTATTATTATTATTATTATTATTATTATTATTATTATTTTATTTCTATACCTCCCTTCTCCCGAAGGACTCAGGGCAGTGAGTCTATTTAAAAACAGAATCAACATCAATTTAAAATAATTTAAAAATATTAAATAAATTTGGCTTAATTTAAAACCCCAAAAATTTAAAACATCCAATTTAAAATTATGTTGCTAACCCAGCCTGGCAGAACAACAGGGTCTTGAGTGCGCAGCGAAATACCTGGAGGTCAGAAATCTTACGAATTTCCGGGGGCAGTTCATTCCACAGGGCTGGGGCTCCCACAGAGAAGGCCCTCCCCCTGGGTGTCGCCAGCTGACATGACTTGGCCGATGGCACCCTGAGGAGATGGCACCCTATGGGAGCGGTCTGGTCGGTGGGAGGCTATCAGTAGCAGAAGACGGTCTCGAAGGTACCCGGGTCCTGTGCCATGGAGCACTTTAAAGGTGGTGACCAACACCTTGAATTGCACCCGGAAGACCACTGGGAGCCAGTGCAGCTCGCGCAGGAGGGGTATCACATGGGCGCAACGGGTTGCACCCATAACCACCCATGCGGCTGCATTCTGGACCAGTTGGAGCCTCCGAGTGCTCTTCAAGGGGAGCCCCATGTAGAGAGCATTACAATAGTCCAACCGGGAGGTTACAAGGGCGTGAGTGACTGCACACAGGGCATCCCGATCCAGAAAGGGCTGCAACTGGTGAATCAGGCAAACCTGATAAAAGGCCCCCCTGGCCACGGCCGTCATATGCTCTTCTAAAGACAGCCGTGCGTCCAGGAGGACACCCAGATTGCGAGCCCTCTCTGTGGGGAGCAAAGATTCACCCCCAATAGTCAGCAATGGCACCTGCTGACTATATCGGGACGCTGGAAGCCACAACCACTTGGTCTTGGAAGGGTTGAGTCTGAGCCTGTTCCTCCCCATCCAGACCCGCACGGCTTCCAGGCAGTGAGACATCACATCAAGGGCATCGTTGGAGTGGTCTGGGGTGGAGATGTACAGCTGAGTGTCATCAGCGTACAGATGACACTTCACCCCAAAACCATGGATGATCTCACCCAGCGGCTTCACATAAATGTTGAACAGGAGGGGCGAGAGGACCGACCTTTGCGGCACTCCCCATGCGAGATGCCTCGAGGTCGACCTCTGTCCCCCTGCCAACACAAAGTGTGAGCGGTAGGAGAGGAAGGAGGAGATCCACTGCAGAACGGTGCCCCTCATTCCTAACCCCCTCAACCGCTGCAGCATGATACCATGGTCGATGGTATCAAAAGCTGCTGAGAGATCTAATAGGACTAGGACAGAGGAGCAACCCCTATCCCGAGTCCTCCAGAGATCATCCACCAACGCGACCAATGCCATTTCTGTGCTGTACCCCTGCCTGAAGCCCGACTGGCACGGGTCCAGATAGATAGCTTCATCCAGGGGTCAGGGAAGCTATCTTGCCACCACGCTCTCAACAACCTTCACCACAAAATGAAGGTTGGAGACCGGATGGTAATTGGCTAATTCAGCCAGGTCCAGGGAAGGCTTCTTGAGGAGGGGCCTCACTACCGCCTCTTTCAAGGCAGCAGGAAAGGCACCCTCGCTCAGAGAAGCAGTTATAATCCCCTGGAGCCAGCCTCGTGTAACCTCCCGGGAGGCCAGTACCAACCAGGAGGGGCACGGGTCCAATAAACACGTGGTGGCACTAATCTTACCCAGAACCCTGTCCACATTCTCGGGAGTCACAGGATCAAACTCCTCCCAGATAACATTCTCAAGACCTGCCCTCGTCTCCTCCCATGGACTCATCCAATCGGAGTCCAAGCCATCCCGAATCCGAGCAACTTTATCGTGCAGGAATTGCACAAAATCCTCAGCACGACCCTGCAAGGGATCTTCCCGCACTCCCCCCCCCGAAGAAGGGAGTGGGTCACCCTAAACAGGCCGGCTGGGCGGTTCTCTGCAGATGCGATAAGAGCGGAAAAATGGTTAGATTTTGCCACTTTTATTGCCACTAGGTAGGTCTTGATATAAGACCTCACCTGTGTCGGGTCGGAATTGGATTGACTAGTCCTCCAAATGCTCTCTAGGCGTCTTTTCTGACACTTCATCTCTCTCAGCTCCTCAGAGAACCAAGGAGCCAATTGAGATCGGCATCGGGTCAGAAGCTGCAAAGGCACGACACGATCCAAAGCTCCAGCGGCTGCCCTTTCCCAGGCGGCCACCAGCTCTTCAGTCGAGTCGTGTGTCAGAGTCTCAGGAAACGTCCCAAGCTCTGTCAGGAACGTTTCGGGGTCCATCAGGCACCTAGGACGGAACCATCTGGTCAGTTCCGTCTCCTCCCAAGTGGAGGAGCGAATGATCTGTCCATGACAAGGGTTTGATGTCTAGGTCCTCTCTACCAAGATCATTCAACCACTGACCAGAGATAAAAATCAAGTCCAGAGTGTGTCCCCCTATGTGAGTGGGGCCTTGAACTACCTGGGTCAGGTCCATGGCCGTCATGGAAGCCATGAACTCCCGAGCCACCTCTGACACCTCACCCGCAGATGGAAGGTTGAAATCCCCCATGACAATAAGTCTGGGGGTATCAACCGCCACCCCGGCAATGACGTTAAGTAGCTCGGGCAGGGTTGCTGCCACGTGGCAGGGAGCCAGGTACATGGTCAGCAAACCCATCTGTACCCCACGGCCCCACTTAACACAAAGGGACTCACATCCAGCTATTTGAGGAACAGTGGTCTCCCTCGGACAAAGACTTTCCCTAATAATCACCGCCTGGGCCCTTGGCTGATGAAATGCACGGAAAACTGGTGGGCACATTTCGACGAGGGGGACCCCCCCCTCTTGGCCCAACCAGGTCTCTGTAATACCTGCCAGGTCCGCACCCCCCTCCAAAATAAGATCACAAATGAGGGGTAATGTACAAATGTACAAATGAGGGGTAATGCACAAATGTACTGTGTCCCAAGGTCATGTGATCACCTTTTGCAATCTTTTGAAAAGCAAAGTCAATGGGGAAGCCAGATTCACTTAACAACCAAATTACTAACTTATCAATTGCTGTGATACACTTAATGACTCTGGCAAGGAAGGCTGTAAAATGGGGTAAAAGTCACTTATCAAATGTCTCACCTAATCACAGAAATTTTGGGCTCAATTGTGGAAGTAAGTCGAGGACTACTTGTCCACAGGTTGAAATCTGAGCAGGAAATACCTGGTTAAAGATGGCAGGCCAGATGATGTCTTGTGCAGAAATGGTAAACTGCTTATCTGGAGAAGCTGGTGGATCAATTTTTCCAACTTTGACTTTAGCAAAGGTCTCATTTGGGAATATGACCCAGTTGATAATGTCAAATCCCATCTCTAGATCCCCATTTTCATTAAAGGAAATTTTCTCTCCTGCAGTGTTATTAAATGAGATGGTTCTCAAATAGTGATGGAGCTAAACAGAAGCAAAGAATGAAAATTAATGGAAAAGAAAGGAACAGAAAAAAGAAAAAAGGGAAGTGGGAAAGAAAGAAAGGAAGGAAAAAAGAAACCAAAAAAGAAAGAAAAGAAAGAAAAAAGAAAGAAAGAGAAAGAAGGAAGGAAGGAAGGAAGGAAGGGAGGGAGGGAGGGAGGGAGGAAGGAAGGAAGGAAGGAAGGAAGGAAGGAAGGAAGGAAGGAAGGAAAGAAAGAGAAAAAAAGAGAAAAAAGAGAAAGAGGGTGGAAGGAAGGAAGGAAGGAAGGAAGGAAGGAAGGAAGGAAGGAAGATTGTATTCAGATCAGGATATTGATTTCATAGGATGTAGTTCATTAATACAATTATTGTTCTCTACCATAGACATTTTCAACTTCTGCCAATCATGCCAGTGCTGCTGCATCACAACTTTTCTTTCCTATTGTAGCATTTTCATCTATTCACAATCAAAAAAGTTTCTCTAAGTCACTAAATGATGGTGAAAATATTTTGGCAGGGACTGAAAATTATCCCCAATACAGTCAAATGAGAAGACTCCAGTGTTCTCATTGACATTACATAACAGCTCATTGCATCAGACAGAAGAGCAGTGGGAAATGTTCATTCATTTTTTTTTTTACCTGCCATACTTTTTGAGTCAACAATGTTTCTCTCCCAGTTTCTGTCCTTGCTCTGTGTTTGGACTTTGAGGAAAGCATGGCTTGTAAAGCATGTGCCACACCATAGACTGCATTATAGATGCTATAACTCTGCCCAGTCAGGATGGTGTCAAACACAGACCTAGGTAGATTCCCCAAGTTCTCTTCTCCAGTGCAAAACTTCCCAGCGTCTTCATCTAAATTATCTTTAGGAAAGGAGCATTCAAAAGCCTGTTCCCAGAACACTCTCATTAAATGGTGTTTCACTTCTGACTTTGGGTTTCTCATCTGAAGGAATTTATCGAATCCAGAAATCTTCTTGGAAGAAACTTCAAAAGTTATAACACCATGGAAAAAGTCCATACCCCTGGTTTTTTGAAAGGGAACGGATGTAAACTCCATCTGGGCTGGCATTATCCAAACTTTATCTTTTCTTTCGACAGGGATATCTTCAAATTCTGTATAATAGGGCAACATTCTAAAAATCACAGTGACATGGTTTTCACAATAAACGATAATGACATTGGCAGTGCTCTTCATGATAGTAATGTACAATTTACCGAAGTCTTTAAATACTTCTGTAATATCATTAGAAAATGTTTCCTTCACCATCTCTTCCATGAAGTCAAAGCAGATACCTTTCTGAGAATACAAAGGAATAGCTTTTTTTACGAATCCCTCTCCACTATTATCAGGTTGGGAAATCAATCCAATCCATATCCACCTAAAATACAAAAGCAACTGGAGAATACCCATAATCTGTTGATCAACATTTGGGAAAATATGATGAGAGAAGTGATCTTGTATCTTGCCATCTATCAATGGGAAATATCCATATGT